>OZ005672.1:11279473-11944354 GCA_963930725.1 Candelabrum cocksii | reverse complement strand
CGGTTTCCACTTAACAACACAGTTTCCACTTATTAACACCACTTCCACTTAACAACATGAATTCTACTTAAAAACACCGCTTCCAATTAACAACACGACTTATACTTAACAACACGGTTTCCACTTAACAACACGGTTTCCACTTAACAACACGGCTTCCACTTAACAACATAGCGCTTCCACTTAACAATACCGCTTCCACTTAACAACACGGCTTCCACTTAACAACACCGCTTCTACTTAACAACACCGCTTCCACTTAACAACACGGTTTCCACTTAACATCACGAATTCCACTTAACAACACGGTTTCCACTTAACAACACGGCTTCCACTTAACAATACGGCCTCCACTTAACAACACAGTTTCCACTTATTAACACCGCTTCCACTTTACAACACGAATTTCATTCAACAACATGAATTCCACTTAACAACACGGCTTCCACTTAACAACACGGTTTCCACTTAACATCACGAATTCCACTTAACAACACGGTTTCCACTTTACAACACGGTTTCCAGTTAACAACACGACTTCCACTTAACAACACGGCTTGCACTTAACAACATGTCTTCCACTTAACAACACGAATTCCACTCAAGAACATGAATTCCACTAAACAACTCAGCTTCCCCTTAACAACACGGTTTCCACTTAACAACACGGCTTCCGCTTAAAAACACGTCTTCCACTTAACAACACGGCATCCACTTTACAACACGAATTTCACTCAACAACATAAATTCCTCTTAACAACAGGGTTTCCAGTTAACAACACGGCTTCCACTTAACAACACGGCTTGCACTTAACAACAGGGCATCCACTTAACAACACCGTTTCCACTTGCCAACACGGTTTCCACTTAACAACACCGCTTCCATTTAACAAGACGGTTTTCACTCAACAACATGAATTCCACTTAACAACACGGTTTCCACTTAACAACACGGTTTCCACTTAACAACATGGCTTCCACTTAACAACACCGCTTCTACTTAACAACACGGTTTCCACTTAACAACACAGTTTCCACTTGACAACACGAATTCCACTCAACAACACGGTTTCCACTTAACAACACAAATTCCACTCAACAACACGGCTTCCAATTAACAACACGTCTTCTACTTAACAACACGGTTTTCACTCAACAACATGAATTCCACTTAACAACACGGTTTCCCCTTAACAACATGGCTTCCACTTAACAACACCGCTTCCACTTAACAACACGGTTTCCACTTAACAACACCGCTTCCATTTAACAACACGGTTTTCACTCAACAACATGAATTCCACTTAACAACACGGTTTCCACTTAACAACATGGCTTCCACTTAACAACACCGCTTCTACTTAACAACACGGTTTCCACTTAACAACACAGTTTCCACTTGACAACACGAATTCCACTCAACAACACGGTTTCCACTTAACAACACAAATTCCACTCAGCAACACGGCTTCCACTTAACAACACGTCTTCTACTTAACAACACGGTTTTCACTCAACAACATGAATTCCACTTAACAACACGGTTTCCCCTTAACAACATGGCTTCCACTTAACAACACCGCTTCCACTTAACAACACGGTTTCCACTTAACAACTCCGCTTCCATTTAACAACACGGTTTCCACACAACAACATGAATTCCACTTAACAACACGGTTTTCTCTTAACAACATGGCTTCCACTTAAGAACACGACTTCCACTTAACAATACCTCTTCCACCTAACATCACGAATATCACTCAACAACATAAATCCCACTTAACAACACGGCTTCCACTCAATAACATGATTTCCACTTAACAACACGGCATCCAATTAACAACACGGCTTCTAGTTACAACACGGTTTCCACTTGACAACAGGAATTCCACTCAACAACACGGTTTCCACTAAACAACACGGTTTCCACTTATCAACACTAATTCAACTTTACAATACCGCTTCCCCTTAACAACACGGCTTCCACTTAACAACACGGCTTCCACTTAGGAACATGAATTCTACTTAACAACACGGTTTCCACTTAACAACACGGTTTCCACTTAACAACACGGTTTCCACTTAACAACACGGCTTCCACTTAACAACACGGCTTCCACTTAGCAAGACGAATTCCACTCAACAACATGAATTCCACATAACAACACGGTTTCCACTTAATAACACGAATTCCACTCAACAACACGGCTTCCAATTAACAACACGTCTTCTACTTAACAACACGGTTTTCACTCAACAACATGAATTCCACTTAACAACACGGTTTCCCCTTAACAACATGGCTTCCACTTAACAACACCGCTTCCACTTAACAACACGGTTTCCACTTAACAACACCGCTTCCATTTAACAACACGGTTTTCACTCAACAACATGAATTCCACTTAACAACACGGTTTCCACTTAACAACATGGCTTCCACTTAACAACACCGCTTCTACTTAACAACACGGTTTCCACTTAACAACACAGTTTCCACTTGACAACACGAATTCCACTCAACAACACGGTTTCCACTTAACAACACAAATTCCACTCAGCAACACGGCTTCCACTTAACAACACGTCTTCTACTTAACAACACGGTTTTCACTCAACAACATGAATTCCACTTAACAACACGGTTTCCCCTTAACAACATGGCTTCCACTTAACAACACCGCTTCCACTTAACAACACGGTTTCCACTTAACAACTCCGCTTCCATTTAACAACACGGTTTCCACACAACAACATGAATTCCACTTAACAACACGGTTTTCTCTTAACAACATGGCTTCCACTTAAGAACACGACTTCCACTTAACAATACCTCTTCCACCTAACATCACGAATATCACTCAACAACATAAATCCCACTTAACAACACGGCTTCCACTCAATAACATGATTTCCACTTAACAACACGGCATCCAATTAACAACACGGCTTCTAGTTACAACACGGTTTCCACTTGACAACAGGAATTCCACTCAACAACACGGTTTCCACTAAACAACACGGTTTCCACTTATCAACACTATTTCAACTTTACAATACCGCTTCCCCTTAACAACACGGCTTCCACTTAACAACACGGCTTCCACTTAGGAACATGAATTCTACTTAACAACACGGTTTCCACTTAACAACACGGTTTCCACTTAACAACACGGTTTCCACTTAACAACACGGCTTCCACTTAACAACACGGCTTCCACTTAGCAAGACGAATTCCACTCAACAACATGAATTCCACATAACAACACGGTTTCCACTTAATAACACGAATTCCACTCAACAACACGGCTTCCACTTAACAACACGGCTTCTACTTAACAACACGGTTTTCACTCAACAACATGAATTCCACTTAACAACACGGTTTCCCCTTAACAACATGGCTTCCACTTAACAGCACCGCTTCCACTTAACAACACGGTTTCCACTTAACAACACCGCTTCCATTTAACAACACGGTTTTCACTCAACAACATGAATTCCACTTAGCAACACGGTTTCCACTTAACAACATGGCTTCCACTTAACAACACCGCTTCTACTTAACAACACGGTTTCCACTTAACAACACAGTTTCCACTTGACAACACGAATTCCACTCAACAACACGGTTTCCACTTAACAACACAAATTCCACTCAGCAACACGGCTTCCACTTAACAACACGTCTTCTACTTAACAACACGGTTTTCACTCAACAACATGAATTCCACTTAACAACACGGTTTCTCCTTAACAACATGGCTTCCACTTAACAACACCGCTTCCACTTAACAACACGGTTTCCACTTAACAACTCCGCTTCCATTTAACAACACGGTTTCCACACAACAACATGAATTCCACTTAACAACACGGTTTTCTCTTAACAACATGGCTTCCACTTAAGAACACGACTTCCACTTAACAATACCTCTTCCACCTAACATCACGAATATCACTCAACAACATAAATCCCACTTAACAACACGGCTTCCACTCAATAACATGATTTCCACTTAACAACACGGCATCCAATTAACAACACGGCTTCTAGTTACAACACGGTTTCCACTTGACAACAGGAATTCCACTCAACAACACGGTTTCCACTAAACAACACGGTTTCCACTTATCAACACTATTTCAACTTTACAATACCGCTTCCCCTTAACAACACGGCTTCCCCTTAACAACACGGTTTCCACTTAACAACACGGCTTCCCCTTAAAAACACGTCTTCCACTTAACAACACGGCATCCACTTTACAACACGAATTTCACTCAACAACATGAATTCCACTTAACAACACGGTTTCCAGTTAAGAACACGGCTTCCCCTTTACAACACGGCTTCCACTTAACAACACGGCTTCCTCTCAAGAACATGAATTCCACACAACAACACGGTTTCCACTTAATAACACGAATTCCACTCAACAACACGGCTTCCACTTAACAACACGAATTCCACTCAACAACATCAATTCCACTTAACAACACGGCATCTACTTAAAAACACGGATTCCGCTTAAAAACACGTCGTCCACTTAACAACAGGGCATCCACTTAACAACACCGTTTCCACTTGCCAACACCGCTTCCATTTAACAACACGGTTTTCACTCAACAACATGAATTCCACTTAACAACACGGTTTCCACTTAACAACATGGCTTCCACTTAATAACACCGCTTCTACTTTACAACACGGTTTCCACTTAACAACACAGTTTCCACTTGACAACACGAATTCCACTCAACAACATGAATTCCACACAACAACACGGTTTCCACTTAATAACACGAATTCCACTCAACAACACGGCTTCCACTTAACAACACGGCTTCTACTTAACAACACGGTTCCCTTTTTACAACGCGACTTCCACTAAAAAACAGGGCTTCCCCTTAACAACACGGTTTCCACTTAACAACACGGCTTCCCCTTAAAAACACGTCTTCCACTTAACAACACGGCATCCACTTTACAACACGAATTTCACTCAACAACATGAATTCCACTTAACAACACGGTTTCCAGTTAAGAACACGGCTTCCCCTTTACAACACGGCTTCCACTTAACAACACGGCTTCCTCTCAAGAACATGAATTCCACACAACAACACGGTTTCCACTTAATAACACGAATTCCACTCAACAACACGGCTTCCACTTAACAACACGAATTCCACTCAACAACATCAATTCCACTTAACAACACGGCATCTACTTAAAAACACGGATTCCGCTTAAAAACACGTCTTCCACTTAACAACAGGGCATCCACTTAACAACACCGTTTCCACTTGCCAACACCGCTTCCATTTAACAACACGGTTTTCACTCAACAACATGAATTCCACTTAACAACACGGTTTCCACTTAACAACATGGCTTCCACTTAATAACACCGCTTCTACTTTACAACACGGTTTCCACTTAACAACACAGTTTCCACTTGACAACACGAATTCCACTCAACAACACGGTTTCCACTTAACAACACAAATTCCACTCAACAACACGGCTTCCACTTAACAACACGACTTCTACTTAACAACACGGTTTTCACTCAACAACATGAATTCCACTTAACAACACGGTTTCCCTTAACAACATGGCTTCCACTTAACAGCACCGCTTCCACTTAACAACACGGTTTCCACTTAACAACTCCGCTTCCATTTAACAACACGGTTTCCACTCAACAACATGAATTCCACTTAACAACACGGTTTTCTCTTAACAACATGGCTTCCACTTAAAAACAAAACTTCTACTTAACAATACCTCTTCCACCTAACATCACGAATATCACTCAACAACATAAATCCCACTTAACAACACGGCTTCCACTAAATAACATGAATGCCACTTAACAACACGGCATCCAATTAACAACACGGCTTCTAGTTACAACACGGTTTCCACTCAATAACATGAATGCCACTTAACAACACGGCATCTAATTAACAACACGGCTTCTAGTTACAACACGGTTTCCACTTGACAACAGGAATTCCACTCAACAACACGGTTTCCACTAAACAACACGGTTTCCACTTATCAACACTATTTCAACTTTACAATACCGCTTCCCCTTAACAACACGGCTTCCACTTAACAACACGGCTTCCACTTAGGAACATGAATTCTATTTAACAACACGGTTTCCACTTAACAACACGGTTTCCACTTAACAACACGGTTTCCACTTAACAACACGGCTTCCACTTAACAACACGGCTTCCACTTAACAACACGGCTTCTAGTTACAACACGGTTTCCACTTGACAACAGGAATTCCACTCAACAACACGGTTTCCACTAAACAACACGGTTTCCACCTATCAACACTATTTCAACTTTACAATACCGCTTCCCCTTAACAACACGGCTTCCACTTAACAACACGGCTTCCACTTTACAACACGAATTTCACTCAACAACATGAATTCCACTTAACAACACGGTTTCCAGTTAACAACACGGCTTCCACTTAACAACACGAATTCCACTCAACGACATGAATTCCACACAACAACACGGTTTCCACTTAATAACACGAATTCCACTCAACAACACGGCTTCCACTTAACAACACGGCTTCTACTTAACAACACGGTTCCCTTTTAACAACGCGACTTCCACTAAAAAACAGGGCTTCCCCTTAACAACACGGTTTCCACTTAACAACACGGCTTCCCCTTAAAAACACGTCTTCCACTTAACAACACGGCATCCACTTTACAACACGAATTTCACTCAACAACATGAATTCCCCTTAACAACACCGTTTCCACTTGCCAACACGGTTTCCACTTAACAACACCGCTTTCATTTAACAACACGGTTTTCACTCAACAACATGAATTCCACTTAACAACACGGCTTCTACTTAACAACACGGTTCCCTTTTAACAACGCGACTTCCACTAAAAAACAGGGCTTCCCCTTAACAACACGGTTTCCACTTAACAACACGGCTTCCCCTTAAAAACACGTCTTCCACTTAACAACACGGCATCCACTTTACAACACGAATTTCACTCAACAACATGAATTCCACTTAACAACACCGTTTCCACTTGCCAACACGGTTTCCACTTAACAACACCGCTTTCATTTAACAACACGGTTTTCACTCAACAACATGAATTCCACTTAACAACACGGTTTCCACTTAACAACATGGCTTCCACTTAACAACACCGCTTCTACTTAACAACACGGTTTCCACTTAACAACACAGTTTCCACTTGACAACACGAATTCCACTCAACAACACGGTTTCCACTTAACAACACAAATTCCACTCAACAACACGGCTTCCACTTAACAACACGTCTTCTACTTAACAACAGGGTTTTCACTCAACAACATGAATTCCACTTTACAACACGAATTTCACTCAACAACATGAATTCCCCTTAACAACACCGTTTCCACTTGCCAACACGGTTTCCACTTAACAACACCGCTTCCATTTAACAACACGGTTTTCACTCAACAACATGAATTCCACTTAACAACACGGTTTCCACTTAACAACATGAATTCCACTTAAGAATACCGCTTCCACTTAACAACACGGCTTCCACTTAACAGCACGGTTTCCACTTAACAACACGGTTTCCACTTAACAACACGTCTTCCACTTAATAACATAGCGCTTCCACTTAACAACACCGCTTCCACTTAACAATACGGTTTCCACTTAACAACACCGCTTCCACTTAACAACTCGGTTTCCACTTAACATCACGAATTCTACTTAACAACACGGTTTCCACTTAACAACACGGTTTCCACTTAACAACACGGCTTCCACTTAATAACATAGCGCTTCCACTTAACAACACCGCTTCCACTTAACAACACCGCTTCCACTTCCACTTAACAACACCGCTTCCACTTAACAACTCGGTTTCCACTTAACATCACGAATTCTACTTAACAACACGGTTTCCACTTAACAATACGGCTTCCACTTAACAACACGGCTTACACTTAACAACATGTCTTCCACTTAACAACACGAATTCCACTCAACAACATCAATTCCACTTAACAACACGGCATCTACTTAAAAACACGTATTCCGCTTAAAAACACGTGTTCCACTTAACAACAGGGCATCCACTTAACAACACCGTTTCCACTTGCCAACACCGCTTCCATTTAACAACACGGTTTTCACTCAACAACATAAATTCCACTTGACAACAGGAATTCCACTCAACAACACGGTTTCCACTTAACAACACGGTTTCCACTTAACAACACCGCTTCCACTTAATAACACGGCTTCCACTTAACAACACGGTTTCCACTTAACAACACGGTTTCAACTTAACAACACGGCTTCCATTTAACAACATAGCGCTTCCACTTAACAATACCGCTTCCACTTAACAACACGGCTTCCACTTAACAACACCGCTTCTACTTAACAACACCGCTTCCACTTAACAACACGTTTTCCACTTAATATCACGAATTCCACTTAACAACACGGTTTCCACTTAACAACACAGTTTCCACTTGACAACACGAATTCCACTCAACAACACGGTTTCCACTTAACAACACAAATTCCACTCAACAACACGGCTTCCACTTAACAACACGACTTCTACTTAACAACACGGTTTTCACTCAACAACATGAATTCCACTTAACAACACGGTTTCCCCTTAACAACATGGCTTCCACTTAACAACACCGCTTCCACTTAACAACACGGTTTCCACTTAACAACTCCGCTTCCATTTAACAACACGGTTTCCACTCAACAACATGAATTCCACTTAACAACACGGTTTTCTCTTAACAACATGGCTTCCACTTAAAAACAAAACTTCCACTTAACAATACCTCTTCCACCTAACATCACGAATATCACTCAACAACATAAATCCCACTTAACAACACGGCTTCCACTCAATAACATGAATGCCACTTAACAACACGGCATCCAATTAACAACACGGCTTCTAGTTACAACACGGTTTCCACTCAATAACATGAATGCCACTTAACAACACGGCATCTAATTAACAACACGGCTTCTAGTTACAACACGGTTTCCACTTGACAACAGGAATTCCACTCAACAACACGGTTTCCACTAAACAACACGGTTTCCACTTATCAACACTATTTCAACTTTACAATACCGCTTCCCCTTAACAACACGGCTTCCACTTAACAACACGGCTTCCACTTAGGAACATGAATTCTATTTAACAACACGGTTTCCACTTAACAACACGGTTTCCACTTAAGCACACGGCTTCCACACAACAACACCGTTTCCACTTAACAACACGGTTTCCACTTAACAACACCACTTCCATTTAACAACACGGTTTTCACTCAACAACATGAATTCCACTTAACAACTCAGCTTCCCCTTAACAACACAGCTTCCACTTAACAACACGGCTTCCGCTTAAAAACACGTCTTCCACTTAAAAACACGGCATCCACTTTACAACACGAATTTCACTCAACAACATGAATTCCACTTAACAACACGGTTTCCAGTTAACAACACGGCTTCCACTTAACAACACGGTTTGCACTTAACAACAGGGCATCCACTTAACAACACCGTTTCCACTTGCCAACACCGCTTCCATTTAACACCACGGTTTTCACTCAACAACATGAATTCCACTTAACAACACGGTTTCCACTTAACAACAAGGCTTCCACTTAACAACACCGCTTCTACTTAACAACACGGTTTCCACTTAACAACACAGTTTCCACTTGACAACACGAATTCCACTCAACAACACGGTTTCCACTTAACAACACAAATTCCACTCAACAACACGGCTTCCACTTAACAACATGACTTCTACTTAACAACACGGTTTTCACTCAACAACATGAATTCCACTTAACAACACGGTTTCCCTTAACAACATGGCTTCCACTTAACAACACCGCTTCCACTTAACAACACGGTTTCCACTTAACAACTCCGCTTCCATTTAACAACACGGTTTCCACTCAACAACATGAATTCCACTTAACAACACGGTTTTCTCTTAACAACATGGCTTCCACTTAAAAACAAAACTTCCACTTAACAATACCTCTTCCATCTAACATCACGAATATCACTCAACAACATAAATCCCACTTAACAACACGGCTTCCACTCAATAACATGAATGCCACTTAACAACACGGCATCCAATTAACAACACGGCTTCTAGTTACAACACGGTTTCCACTCAATAACATGAATGCCTCTTAACAACACGGCATCTAATTAACAACACGGCTTCTAGTTACAACACGGTTTCCAATTGACAACAGGAATTCCACTCAACAACACGGTTTCCACTAAACAACACGGTTTCCACTTATCAACACTATTTCAACTTTACAATACTGCTTCCCCTTAACAACACGGCTTCCACTTAACAACACGGCTTCTACTTAGCAACATGAATTCTATTTAACAACACGGTTTCCACTTAACAACACGGTTTCCACTTAACAACACGGTTTCCACTTAACAACACGGCTTCCACTTAACAACACGGCTTCCACTTAACAACACGAATTCCACTCAACAACATGAATTCCACACAACAACACGGTTTCCACTTAATAACACGAATTCCACTCAACAACACGGCTTCCACTTAACAACACGGCTTCTACTTAACAACACGGTTCCCTTTTTACAACGCGACTTCCACTAAAAAACAGGGCTTCCCCTTAACAACACGGTTTCCACTTAACAACACGGCTTCCCCTTAAAAACACGTCTTCCACTTAACAACACGGCATCCACTTTACAACACGAATTTCACTCAACAACATGAATTCCACTTAACAACACGGTTTCCAGTTAAGAACACGGCTTCCCCTTTACAACACGGCTTCCACTTAACAACACGGCTTCCTCTCAAGAACATGAATTCCACACAACAACACGGTTTCCACTTAATAACACGAATTCCACTCAACAACACGGCTTCCACTTAACAACACGAATTCCACTCAACAACATCAATTCCACTTAACAACACGGCATCTACTTAAAAACACGGATTCCGCTTAAAAACACGTCTTCCACTTAACAACAGGGCATCCACTTAACAACACCGTTTCCACTTGCCAACACCGCTTCCATTTAACAACACGGTTTTCACTCAACAACATGAATTCCACTTAACAACACGGTTTCCACTTAACAACATGGCTTCCACTTAATAACACCGCTTCTACTTAACAACACGGTTTCCACTTAACAACACAGTTTCCACTTGACAACACGAATTCCACTCAACAACACGGTTTCCACTTAACAACACAAATTCCACTCAACAACACGGCTTCCACTTAACAACACGACTTCTACTTAACAACACGGTTTTCACTCAACAACATGAATTCCACTTAACAACACGGTTTCCCTTAACAACATGGTTTCCACTTAACAGCACCGCTTCCACTTAACAACACGGTTTCCACTTAACAACTCCGCTTCCATTTAACAACACGGTTTCCACTCAACAACATGAATTCCACTTAACAACACGGTTTTCTCTTAACAACATGGCTTCCACTTAAAAACAAAACTTCTACTTAACAATACCTCTTCCACCTAACATCACGAATATCACTCAACAACATAAATCCCACTTAACAACACGGCTTCCACTCAATAACATGAATGCCACTTAACAACACGGCATCCAATTAACAACACGGCTTCTAGTTACAACACGGTTTCCACTCAATAACATGAATGCCACTTAACAACACGGCATCTAATTAACAACACGGCTTCTAGTTACAACACGGTTTCCACTTGACAACAGGAATTCCACTCAACAACACGGTTTCCACTAAACAACACGGTTTCCACTTATCAACACTATTTCAACTTTACAATACCGCTTCCCCTTAACAACACGGCTTCCACTTAACAACACGGCTTCCACTTAGGAACATGAATTCTATTTAACAACACGGTTTCCACTTAACAACACGGTTTCCACTTAACAACACGGTTTCCACTTAACAACACGGCTTCCACTTAACAACACGGCTTCCACTTAACAACACGGCTTCTAGTTACAACACGGTTTCCACTTGACAACAGGAATTCCACTCAACAACACGGTTTCCACTAAACAACACGGTTTCCACCTATCAACACTATTTCAACTTTACAATACCGCTTCCCCTTAACAACACGGCTTCCACTTAACAACACGGCTTCCACTTTACAACACGAATTTCACTCAACAACATGAATTCCACTTAACAACACGGTTTCCAGTTAACAACACGGCTTCCACTTAACAACACGAATTCCACTCAACGACATGAATTCCACACAACAACACGGTTTCCATTTAATAACACGAATTCCACTCAACAACACGGCTTCCACTTAACAACACGGCTTCTACTTAACAACACGGTTCCCTTTTAACAACGCGACTTCCACTAAAAAACAGGGCTTCCCCTTAACAACACGGTTTCCACTTAACAACACGGCTTCCCCTTAAAAACACGTCTTCCACTTAACAACACGGCATCCACTTTACAACACGAATTTCACTCAACAACATGAATTCCCCTTAACAACACCGTTTCCACTTGCCAACACGGTTTCTACTTAACAACACCGCTTTCATTTAACAACACGGTTTTCACTCAACAACATGAATTCCACTTAACAACACGGCTTCTACTTAACAACACGGTTCCCTTTTAACAACGCGACTTCCACTAAAAAACAGGGCTTCCCCTTAACAACACGGTTTCCACTTAACAACACGGCTTCCCCTTAAAAACACGTCTTCCACTTAACAACACGGCATCCACTTTACAACACGAATTTCACTCAACAACATGAATTCCACTTAACAACACCGTTTCCACTTGCCAACACGGTTTCCACTTAACAACACCGCTTTCATTTAACAACACGGTTTTCACTCAACAACATGAATTCCACTTAACAACACGGTTTCCACTTAACAACATGGCTTCCACTTAACAACACCGCTTCTACTTAACAACACGGTTTCCACTTAACAACACAGTTTCCACTTGACAACACGAATTCCACTCAACAACACGGTTTCCACTTAACAACACAAATTCCACTCAACAACACGGCTTCCACTTAACAACACGTCTTCTACTTAACAACAGGGTTTTCACTCAACAACATGAATTCCACTTTACAACACGAATTTCACTCAACAACATAAATTCCCCTTAACAACACCGTTTCCACTTGCCAACACGGTTTCCACTTAACAACACCGCTTCCATTTAACAACACGGTTTTCACTCAACAACATGAATTCCACTTAACAACACGGTTTCCACTTAACAACATGAATTCCACTTAAGAATACCGCTTCCACTTAACAACACGGCTTCCACTTAACAGCACGGTTTCCACTTAACAACACGGTTTCCACTTAACAACACGTCTTCCACTTAATAACATAGCGCTTCCACTTAACAACACCGCTTCCACTTAACAATACGGTTTCCACTTAACAACACCGCTTCCACTTAACAACTCGGTTTCCACTTAACATCACGAATTCTACTTAACAACACGGTTTCCACTTAACAACACGGTTTCCACTTAACAACACGGCTTCCACTTAATAACATAGCGCTTCCACTTAACAACACCGCTTCCACTTAACAACACCGCTTCCACTTAACAACACCGCTTCCACTTAACAACTCGGTTTCCACTTAACATCACGAATTCTACTTAACAACACGGTTTCCACTTAACAATACGGCTTCCACTTAACAACACGGCTTACACTTAACAACATGTCTTCCACTTAACAACACGAATTCCACTCAACAACATCAATTCCACTTAACAACACGGCATCTACTTAAAAACACGTATTCCGCTTAAAAACACGTGTTCCACTTAACAACAGGGCATCCACTTAACAACACCGTTTCCACTTGCCAACACCGCTTCCATTTAACAACACGGTTTTCACTCAACAACATAAATTCCACTTGACAACAGGAATTCCACTCAACAACACGGTTTCCACTTAACAACACGGTTTCCACTTAACAACACCGCTTCCACTTAATAACACGGCTTCCACTTAACAACACGGTTTCCACTTAACAACACGGTTTCAACTTAACAACACGGCTTCCATTTAACAACATAGCGCTTCCACTTAACAATACCGCTTCCACTTAACAACACGGCTTCCACTTAACAACACCGCTTCTACTTAACAACACCGCTTCCACTTAACAACACGTTTTCCACTTAATATCACGAATTCCACTTAACAACACGGTTTCCACTTAACAACACAGTTTCCACTTGACAACACGAATTCCACTCAACAACACGGTTTCCACTTAACAACACAAATTCCACTCAACAACACGGCTTCCACTTAACAACACGACTTCTACTTAACAACACGGTTTTCACTCAACAACATGAATTCCACTTAACAACACGGTTTCCCCTTAACAACATGGCTTCCACTTAACAACACCGCTTCCACTTAACAACACGGTTTCCACTTAACAACTCCGCTTCCATTTAACAACACGGTTTCCACTCAACAACATGAATTCCACTTAACAACACGGTTTTCTCTTAACAACATGGCTTCCACTTAAAAACAAAACTTCCACTTAACAATACCTCTTCCACCTAACATCACGAATATCACTCAACAACATAAATCCCACTTAACAACACGGCTTCCACACAACAACACCGTTTCCACTTAACAACACGGTTTCCACTTAACAACACCACTTCCATTTAACAACACGGTTTTCACTCAACAACATGAATTCCACTTAACAACACGGTTTCCACTTAACAACTCCGCTTCCATTTAACAACACGGTTTTCTCTCAACAACGCGACTTCCACTAAACAACTCAGCTTCCCCTTAACAACACGGCTTCCACTTAACAACACGGCTTCCGCTTAAAAACACGTCTTCCACTTAAAAACACGGCATCCACTTTACAACACGAATTTCACTCAACAACATGAATTCCACTTAACAACACGGTTTCCAGTTAACAACACGGCTTCCACTTAACAACACGGTTTGCACTTAACAACAGGGCATCCACTTAACAACACCGTTTCCACTTGCCAACACGGTTTCCACTTAACAACACCGCTTCCATTTAACAACACGGTTTTCACTCAACAACATGAATTCCACTTAACAACACGGTTTCCACTTAACAACAAGGCTTCCACTTAACAACACCGCTTCTACTTAACAACACGGTTTCCACTTAACAACACAGTTTCCACTTGACAACACGAATTCCACTCAACAACACGGTTTCCACTTAACAACACAAATTCTACTCAACAACACGGCTTCCACTTAACAACACGACTTCTACTTAACAACACGGTTTTCACTCAACAACATGAATTCCACTTAACAACACGGTTTCCCTTAACAACATGGCTTCCACTTAACAACACCGCTTCCACTTAACAACACGGTTTCCACTTAACAACTCCGCTTCCATTTAACAACACGGTTTCCACTCAACAACATGAATTCCACTTAACAACACGGTTTTCTCTTAACAACATGGCTTCCACTTAAAAACAAAACTTCCACTTAACAATACCTCTTCCACCTAACATCACGAGTATCACTCAACAACATTAATCCCACTTAACAACACGGCTTCTACTCAATAACATGAATGCCACTTAACAACACGGCATCCAATTAACAACACGGCTTCTAGTTACAACACGGTTTCCACTCAATAACATGAATGCCACTTAACAACACGGCATCTAATTAACAACACGGCTTCTAGTTACAACACGGTTTCCACTTGACAACAGGAATTCCACTCAACAACACGGTTTCCACTAAACAACACGGTTTCCACTTATCAACACTATTTCAACTTTACAATACCGCTTCCCCTTAACAACACGGCTTCCACTTAACAACACGGCTTCCACTTAGGAACATGAATTCTATTTAACAACACGGTTTCCACTTAACAACACGGTTTCCACTTAACAACACGGTTTCCACTTAACAACACGGTTTCCACTTAAGCACACGGCTTCCACACAACAACACCGTTTCCACTTAACAACACGGTTTCCACTTAACAACACCACTTCCATTTAACAACACGGTTTTCACTCAACAACATGAATTCCACTTAACAACACGGTTTCCACTTAACAACTCCGCTTCCATTTAACAACACGGTTTTCTCTCAACAACGCGACTTCCACTAAACAACTCAGCTTCCCCTTAACAACACGGCTTCCACTTAACAACACGGCTTCCGCTTAAAAACACGTCTTCCACTTAAAAACACGTCATCCACTTTACAACACGAATTTCACTCAACAACATGAATTCCACTTAACAACACGGTTTCCAGTTAACAACACGGCTTCCACTTAACAACACGGTTTGCACTTAACAACAGGGCATCCACTTAACAACACCGTTTCCACTTGCCAACACGGTTTCCACTTAACAACACCGCTTCCATTTAACAACACGGTTTTCACTCAACAACATGAATTCCACTTAACAACGCGGTTTCCACTTAACAACAAGGCTTCCACTTAACAACACCGCTTCTACTTAACAACACGGTTTCCACTTAACAACACAGTTTCCACTTGACAACACGAATTCCACTCAACAACACGGTTTCCACTTAACAACACAAATTCCACTCAACAACACGGCTTCCACTTAACAACACGACTTCTACTTAACAACACGGTTTTCACTCAACAACATGAATTCCACTTAACAACACGGTTTCCCTTAACAACATGGCTTCCACTTAACAACACCGCTTCCACTTAACAACACGGTTTCCACTTAACAACTCCGCTTCCATTTAACAACACGGTTTCCACTCAACAACATGAATTCCACTTAACAACACGGTTTTCTCTTAACAACATGGCTTCCACTTAAAAACAAAACTTCCACTTAACAATACCTCTTCCACCTAACATCACGAATATCACTCAACAACCTAAATCCCACTTAACAACACGGCTTCCACTCAATAACATGAATGCCACTTAACAACACGGCATCCAATTAACAACACGGCTTCTAGTTACAACACGGTTTCCACTCAATAACATGAATGCCACTTAACAACACGGCATCTAATTAACAACACGGCTTCTAGTTACAACACGGTTTCCACTTGACAACAGGAATTCCACTCAACAACACGGTTTCCACTAAACAACACGGTTTCCACTTATCAACACTATTTCAACTTTACAATATCGCTTCCCCTTAACAACACGGCTTCCACTTAACAACACGGCTTCCACTTAGGAACATGAATTCTATTTAACAACACGGTTTCCACTTAACAACACGGTTTCCACTTAACAACACGGTTTCCACTTAACAACACGGCTTCCACTTAACAACACGGCTTCCACTTAACAACACGAATTCCACTCAACAACATGAATTCCACACAACAACACGGTTTCCACTTAATAACACGAATTCCACTCAACAACACGGCTTCCACTTAACAACACGGTTTCCACTTAACAACACGGCTTCCACTTAACAACATAGCGCTTCCACTTAACAATACCGCTTCCACTTAACAACATGGCTTCCACTTAACAACACCGCTTCTACTTAACAACACCGCTTCCACTTAACAACACGGTTTCCACTTAACATCACGAATTCCACTTAACAACACGGTTTCCACTTAACAACACGGCTTCCACTTAACAATACGGCCTCCACTTAACAACACGTCTTCTACTTAACAACACGGCTTCCACTTAACAACACGAATTCGACTCAACAACATGAATTCCACACAACAACACGGTTTCCACTTAATAACACAGTTTCCACTTATTAACACCGCTTCCACTTAACAACATGAATTCTACTTAAAAACACCGCTTCCACTTAACAACACGGCTTCCACTTAAAAAAACGGTTTCCACTTAACAACACGGTTTTCACTTAACAACACGGCTTCCACTTAACAACATAGCACTTCCACTTAACAATACCGCTTCCACTTAACAACACGGCTTCCACTTAACAACACGGTTTCCACTTAAGCACACGGCTTCCACTTAACAACACGGCTTCCACTTAACAACACGGTTTCCACTTAACAACACGGCTTCCACTTAACAACATAGCGCTTCCACTTAACAATACCGCTTCCACTTAACAACACGGCTTCCTCTTAACAACACCGCTTCTACTTAACAACACCGCTTCCACTTAACAACACGGTTTCCACTTAACATCACGAATTCCACTTAACAACACGGTTTCCACTTAACAACACGGCTTCCACTTAACAATACGGCCTCCACTTAACAACACAGTTTCCACTTATTAACACCGCTTCCACTTTACAACACGAATTTCATTCAACAACATGAATTCCACTTAACAACACGCTTCCACTTAACAACACGGTTTCCACTTAACATCACGAATTCCACTTAACAACACGGTTTCCACTTTACAACACGGTTTCCAGTTAACAACACGGCTTCCACTTAACAACACGGCTTGCACTTAACAACATGTCTTCCACTTAACAACACGAATTCCACTCAAGAACATGAATTCCACTAAACAACTCAGCTTCCCCTTAACAACACGGTTTCCACTTAACAACACGGCTTCCGCTTAAAAACACGTCTTCCACTTAACAACACGGCATCCACTTTACAACACGAATTTCACTCAACAACATAAATTCCTCTTAACAACAGGGTTTCCAGTTAACAACACGGCTTCCACTTAACAACACGGCTTGCACTTAACAACAGGGCATCCACTTAACAACACCGCTTCTACTTAACAACACCGCTTCCACTTAACAACACGGTTTCCACTTAACATCACGAATTCCACTTAACAACACGGTTTCCACTTAACAACACGGCTTCCACTTAACAATACGGCCTCCACTTAACAACACGTCTTCTACTTAACAACACGGCTTCCACTTAACAACACGAATTCGACTCAACAACATGAATTCCACACAACAACACGGTTTCCACTTAATAACACAGTTTCCACTTATTAACACCGCTTCCACTTAACAACATGAATTCTACTTAAAAACACCGCTTCCACTTAACAACACGGCTTCCACTTAAAAAAACGGTTTCCACTTAACAACACGGTTTTCACTTAACAACACGGCTTCCACTTAACAACATAGCACTTCCACTTAACAATACCGCTTCCACTTAACAACACGGCTTCCACTTAACAACACGGTTTCCACTTAAGCACACGGCTTCCACTCAACAACACCGCTTCCACTTAACAACACGGTTTCCACTTAACAACACCGCTTCCACTTAATAACACGGTTTCCACTTAACAACACAGTTTCCACTTATTAACACCACTTCCACTTAACAACATGAATTCTACTTAAAAACACCGCTTCCACTTAACAACACGGCTTCCACTTAACAACACGGTTTCCACTTAACAACACGGTTTCCACTTAACAACACGGCTTCCACTTAACAACATAGCGCTTCCACTTAACAATACCGCTTCCACTTAACAACACGGCTTCCACTTAACAACACCGCTTCTACTTAACAACACCGCTTCCACTTAACAACACGGTTTCCACTTAACATCACGAATTCCACTTAACAACACGGTTTCCACTTAACAACACGGCTTCCACTTAACAATACGGCCTCCACTTAACAACACAATTTCCACTTAATAACACCGCTTCCACTTTACAACACGAATTTCATTCAACAACATGAATTCCATTTAACAACACGGTTTCCAGTTAACAACACGGCTTCCACTTAACAACACGGCTTGCACTTAACAACATGTCTTCCACTTAACAACACGAATTCCACTCAACAACATCAATTCCACTTAACAACACGGCATCTACTTAAAAACACGGATTCAGCTTAAAAACACGTCTTCCACTTAACAACAGGGCATCCACTTAACAACACCGTTTCCACTTGCCAACATGGCTTCCACTTAACAACACGGCTTGCACTTAACAACATGTCTTCCACTTAACAACACGAATTCCACTCAACAACATCAATTCCACTTAACAACACGGCATCTACTTAAAAACACGGATTCCGCTTAAAAACACGTGTTCCACTTAACAACACGGCTTCCACTTAACAACACGGCTTCCACTTAACAACACGACTTCCACTTAACAACACGAATTCGACTCAACAACATGAATTCCACACAACAACACGGTTTCCACTTAATAACACAGTTTCCACTTAACAACACGGTTTCCACTTAAGCACACAGCTTCCACTCAACAACACCGCTTCCACTTAACAACACGGTTTCCACTTAACAACACCGCTTCCACTTAATAACACGGTTTCCACTTAACAACACAGTTTCCACTTATTAACACCACTTCCACTTAACAACATGAATTCTACTTAAAAACACCGCTTCCAATTAACAACACGGCTTCCACTTAACAACACGGTTTCCACTTAACAACACGGTTTCCACTTAACAACACGGCTTCCACTTAACAACATAGCGCTTCCACTTAACAATACCGCTTCCACTTAACAACACGGCTTCCACTTAACAACACCGCTTCTACTTAACAACACCGCTTCCACTTAACAACACGGTTTCCACTTAACATCACAAATTCCACTTAACAACACGGTTTCCACTTAACAACACGGCTTCCACTTAACAATACGGCCTCCACTTAACAACACAGTTTCCACTTATTAACACCGCTTCCACTTTACAACACGAATTTCATTCAACAACATGAATTCCACTTAACAACACGGCTTCCACTTAACAACACGGTTTCCACTTAACATCACGAATTCCACTTAACAACACGGTTTCCACTTTACAACACGGTTTCCAGTTAACAACACGACTTCCACTTAACAACACGGCTTGCACTTAACAACATGTCTTCCACTTAACAACACGAATTCCACTCAAGAACATGAATTCCACTAAACAACTCAGCTTCCCCTTAACAACACGGTTTCCACTTAACAACACGGCTTCCGCTTAAAAACACGTCTTCCACTTAACAACACGGCATCCACTTTACAACACGAATTTCACTCAACAACATAAATTCCTCTTAACAACAGGGTTTCCAGTTAACAACACGGCTTCCACTTAACAACACGGCTTGCACTTAACAACAAGGCATCCACTTAACAACACCGTTTCCACTTGCCAACACGGTTTCCACTTAACAACACCGCTTCCATTTAACAAGACGGTTTTCACTCAACAACATGAATTCCACTTAACAACACGGTTTCCACTTAACAACACGGTTTCCACTTAACAACATGGCTTCCACTTAACAACACCGCTTCTACTTAACAACACGGTTTCCACTTAACAACACAGTTTCCACTTGACAACACGAATTCCACTCAACAACACGGTTTCCACTTAACAACACAAATTCCACTCAACAACACGGCTTCCAATTAACAACACGTCTTCTACTTAACAACACGGTTTTCACTCAACAACATGAATTCCACTTAACAACACGGTTTCCCCTTAACAACATGGCTTCCACTTAACAACACCGCTTCCACTTAACAACACCGCTTCCACTTAACAACACGGTTTCCACTTAACAACACCGCTTCCATTTAACAACACGGTTTTCACTCAACAACATGAATTCCACTTAACAACACGGTTTCCACTTAACAACATGGCTTCCACTTAACAACACCGCTTCTACTTAACAACACGGTTTCCACTTAACAACACCGCTTCCATTTAACAACACGGTTTTCACTCAACAACATGAATTCCACTTAACAACACGGTTTCCACTTAACAACATGGCTTCCACTTAACAACACCGCTTCTACTTAACAACACGGTTTCCACTTAACAACACAGTTTCCACTTGACAACACGAATTCCACTCAACAACACGGTTTCCACTTAACAACACAAATTCCACTCAGCAACACGGCTTCCACTTAACAACACGTCTTCTACTTAACAACACGGTTTTCACTCAACAACATGAATTCCACTTAACAACACGGTTTCCCCTTAACAACATGGCTTCCACTTAACAACACGGTTTCCACTTAACAACACGGCTTCCACTTAACAACACGGCTTCCACTTAGCAAGACGAATTCCACTCAACAACATGAATTCCACACAACAACACGGTTTCCACTTAATAACACGAATTCCACTCAACAACACGGCTTCCACTTAACAACACGGCTTCTACTTAACAACACGGTTTTCACTCAACAACATGAATTCCACTTAACAACACGGTTTCCCCTTAACAACATGGCTTCCACTTAACAGCACCGCTTCCACTTAACAACACGGTTTCCACTTAACAACACCGCTTCCATTTAACAACACGGTTTTCACTCAACAACATGAATTCCACTTAGCAACACGGTTTCCACTTAACAACATGGCTTCCACTTAACAACACCGCTTCTACTTAACAACACGGCTTCCACTTAACAACACGGTTTCCACTTAAGCACACGGCTTCCACTTAACAACACGGCTTCCACTTAACAACACGGTTTCCACTTAACAACACGGCTTCCACTTAACAACATAGCGCTTCCACTTAACAATACCGCTTCCACTTAACAACACGGCTTCAACTTAACAACACCGCTTCTACTTAACAACACCGCTTCCACTTAACAACACGGTTTCCACTTAACATCACGAATTCCACTTAACAACACGGTTTCCACTTAACAACACGGCTTCCACTTAACAATACGGCCTCCACTTAACAACACAGTTTCCACTTATTAACACCGCTTCCACTTTACAACACGAATTTCATTCAACAACATGAATTCCACTTAACAACACGCTTCCACTTAACAACACGGTTTCCACTTAACATCACGAATTCCACTTAACAACACGGTTTCCACTTTACAACACGGTTTCCAGTTAACAACACGGCTTCCACTTAACAACACGGCTTGCACTTAACAACATGTCTTCCACTTAACAACACGAATTCCACTCAAGAACATGAATTCCACTAAACAACTCAGCTTCCCCTTAACAACACGGTTTCCACTTAACAACACGGCTTCCGCTTAAAAACACGTCTTCCACTTAACAACACGGCATCCACTTTACAACACGAATTTGACTCAACAACATAAATTCCTCTTAACAACAGGGTTTCCAGTTAACAACACGGCTTCCACTTAACAACACGGCTTGCACTTAACAACAGGGCATCCACTTAACAACACCGCTTCTACTTAACAACACCGCTTCCACTTAACAACACGGTTTCCACTTAACATCACGAATTCCACTTAACAACACGGTTTCCACTTAACAACACGGCTTCCACTTAACAATACGGCCTCCACTTAACAACACGTCTTCTACTTAACAACACGGCTTCCACTTAACAACACGAATTCGACTCAACAACATGAATTCCACACAACAACACGGTTTCCACTTAATAACACAGTTTCCACTTATTAACACGGCTTCCACTTAACAACATGAATTCTACTTAAAAACACCGCTTCCACTTAACAACACGGCTTCCACTTAAAAAAACGGTTTCCAGTTAACAACACGGTTTTCACTTAACAACACGGCTTCCACTTAACAACATAGCACTTCCACTTAACAATACCGCTTCCACTTAACAACACGGCTTCCACTTAACAACACGGTTTCCACTTAAGCACACGGCTTCCACTCAACAACACCGCTTCCACTTAACAACACGGTTTCCACTTAACAACACCGCTTCCACTTAATAACACGGTTTCCACTTAACAACACAGTTTCCACTTATTAACACCACTTCCACTTAACAACATGAATTCTACTTAAAAACACCGCTTCCACTTAACAACACGGCTTCCACTTAACAACACGGTTTCCACTTAACAACACGGTTTCCACTTAACAACACGGCTTCCACTTAACAACATAGCGCTTCCACTTAACAATACCGCTTCCACTTAACAACACGGCTTCCACTTAACAACACCGCTTCTACTTAACAACACCGCTTCCACTTAACAACACGGTTTCCACTTAACATCACGAATTCCACTTAACAACACGGTTTCCACTTAACAACACGGCTTCCACTTAACAATACGGCCTCCACTTAACAACACAATTTCCACTTAATAACACCGCTTTCACTTTACAACACGAATTTCATTCAACAACATGAATTCCATTTAACAACACGGTTTCCAGTTAACAACACGGCTTCCACTTAACAACACGGCTTGCACTTAACAACATGTCTTCCACTTAACAACACGAATTCCACTCAACAACATCAATTCCACTTAACAACACGGCATCTACTTAAAAACACGGATTCAGCTTAAAAACACGTCTTCCACTTAACAACAGGGCATCCACTTAACAACACCGTTTCCACTTGCCAACATGGCTTCCACTTAACAACACGGCTTGCACTTAACAACATGTCTTCCACTTAACAACACGAATTCCACTCAACAACATCAATTCCACTTAACAACACGGCATCTACTTAAAAACACGGATTCTGCTTAAAAACACGTGTTCCACTTAACAACACGGCTTCCACTTAACAACACGGCTTCCACTTAACAACACGACTTCCACTTAACAACACGAATTCGACTCAACAACATGAATTCCACACAACAACACGGTTTCCACTTAATAACACAGTTTCCACTTAACAACACGGTTTCCACTTAAGCACACAGCTTCCACTCAACAACACCGCTTCCACTTAACAACACGGTTTCCACTTAACAACACCGCTTCCACTTAATAACACGGTTTCCACTTAACAACACAGTTTCCACTTATTAACACCACTTCCACTTAACAACATGAATTCTACTTAAAAACACCGCTTCCAATTAACAACACGACTTATACTTAACAACACGGTTTCCACTTAACAACACGGTTTCCACTTAACAACACGGCTTCCACTTAACAACATAGCGCTTCCACTTAACAATACCGCTTCCACTTAACAACACGGCTTCCACTTAACAACACCGCTTCTACTTAACAACACCGCTTCCACTTAACAACACGGTTTCCACTTAACATCACGAATTCCACTTAACAACACGGTTTCCACTTAACAACACGGCTTCCACTTAACAATACGGCCTCCACTTAACAACACAGTTTCCACTTATTAACACCGCTTCCACTTTACAACACGAATTTCATTCAACAACATGAATTCCACTTAACAACACGGCTTCCACTTAACAACACGGTTTCCACTTAACATCACGAATTCCACTTAACAACACGGTTTCCACTTTACAACACGGTTTCCAGTTAACAACACGACTTCCACTTAACAACACGGCTTGCACTTAACAACATGTCTTCCACTTAACAACACGAATTCCACTCAAGAACATGAATTCCACTAAACAACTCAGCTTCCCCTTAACAACACGGTTTCCACTTAACAACACGGCTTCCGCTTAAAAACACGTCTTCCACTTAACAACACGGCATCCACTTTACAACACGAATTTCACTCAACAACATAAATTCCTCTTAACAACAGGGTTTCCAGTTAACAACACGGCTTCCACTTAACAACACGGCTTGCACTTAACAACAGGGCATCCACTTAACAACACCGTTTCCACTTGCCAACACGGTTTCCACTTAACAACACCGCTTCCATTTAACAAGACGGTTTTCACTCAACAACATGAATTCCACTTAACAACACGGTTTCCACTTAACAACACGGTTTCCACTTAACAACATGGCTTCCACTTAACAACACCGCTTCTACTTAACAACACGGTTTCCACTTAACAACACAGTTTCCACTTGACAACACGAATTCCACTCAACAACACGGTTTCCACTTAACAACACAAATTCCACTCAACAACACGGCTTCCAATTAACAACACGTCTTCTACTTAACAACACGGTTTTCACTCAACAACATGAATTCCACTTAACAACACGGTTTCCCCTTAACAACATGGCTTCCACTTAACAACACCGCTTCCACTTAACAACACGGTTTCCACTTAACAACACCGCTTCCATTTAACAACACGGTTTTCACTCAACAACATGAATTCCACTTAACAACACGGTTTCCACTTAACAACATGGCTTCCACTTAACAACACCGCTTCTACTTAACAACACGGTTTCCACTTAACAACACAGTTTCCACTTGACAACACGAATTCCACTCAACAACACGGTTTCCACTTAACAACACAAATTCCACTCAGCAACACGGCTTCCACTTAACAACACGTCTTCTACTTAACAACACGGTTTTCACTCAACAACATGAATTCCACTTAACAACACGGTTTCCCCTTAACAACATGGCTTCCACTTAACAACACCGCTTCCACTTAACAACACGGTTTCCACTTAACAACTCCGCTTCCATTTAACAACACGGTTTCCACACAACAACATGAATTCCACTTAACAACACGGTTTTCTCTTAACAACATGGCTTCCACTTAAGAACACGACTTCCACTTAACAATACCTCTTCCACCTAACATCACGAATATCACTCAACAACATAAATCCCACTTAACAACACGGCTTCCACTCAATAACATGATTTCCACTTAACAACACGGCATCCAATTAACAACACGGCTTCTAGTTACAACACGGTTTCCACTTGACAACAGGAATTCCACTCAACAACACGGTTTCCACTAAACAACACGGTTTCCACTTATCAACACTAATTCAACTTTACAATACCGCTTCCCCTTAACAACACGGCTTCCACTTAACAACACGGCTTCCACTTAGGAACATGAATTCTACTTAACAACACGGTTTCCACTTAACAACACGGTTTCCACTTAACAACACGGTTTCCACTTAACAACACGGCTTCCACTTAACAACACGGCTTCCACTTAGCAAGACGAATTCCACTCAACAACATGAATTCCACATAACAACACGGTTTCCACTTAATAACACGAATTCCACTCAACAACACGGCTTCCAATTAACAACACGTCTTCTACTTAACAACACGGTTTTCACTCAACAACATGAATTCCACTTAACAACACGGTTTCCCCTTAACAACATGGCTTCCACTTAACAACACCGCTTCCACTTAACAACACGGTTTCCACTTAACAACACCGCTTCCATTTAACAACACGGTTTTCACTCAACAACATGAATTCCACTTAACAACACGGTTTCCACTTAACAACATGGCTTCCACTTAACAACACCGCTTCTACTTAACAACACGGTTTCCACTTAACAACACAGTTTCCACTTGACAACACGAATTCCACTCAACAACACGGTTTCCACTTAACAACACAAATTCCACTCAGCAACACGGCTTCCACTTAACAACACGTCTTCTACTTAACAACACGGTTTTCACTCAACAACATGAATTCCACTTAACAACACGGTTTCCCCTTAACAACATGGCTTCCACTTAACAACACCGCTTCCACTTAACAACACGGTTTCCACTTAACAACTCCGCTTCCATTTAACAACACGGTTTCCACACAACAACATGAATTCCACTTAACAACACGGTTTTCTCTTAACAACATGGCTTCCACTTAAGAACACGACTTCCACTTAACAATACCTCTTCCACCTAACATCACGAATATCACTCAACAACATAAATCCCACTTAACAACACGGCTTCCACTCAATAACATGATTTCCACTTAACAACACGGCATCCAATTAACAACACGGCTTCTAGTTACAACACGGTTTCCACTTGACAACAGGAATTCCACTCAACAACACGGTTTCCACTAAACAACACGGTTTCCACTTATCAACACTATTTCAACTTTACAATACCGCTTCCCCTTAACAACACGGCTTCCACTTAACAACACGGCTTCCACTTAGGAACATGAATTCTACTTAACAACACGGTTTCCACTTAACAACACGGTTTCCACTTAACAACACGGTTTCCACTTAACAACACGGCTTCCACTTAACAACACGGCTTCCACTTAGCAAGACGAATTCCACTCAACAACATGAATTCCACATAACAACACGGTTTCCACTTAATAACACGAATTCCACTCAACAACACGGCTTCCACTTAACAACACGGCTTCTACTTAACAACACGGTTTTCACTCAACAACATGAATTCCACTTAACAACACGGTTTCCCCTTAACAACATGGCTTCCACTTAACAGCACCGCTTCCACTTAACAACACGGTTTCCACTTAACAACACCGCTTCCATTTAACAACACGGTTTTCACTCAACAACATGAATTCCACTTAGCAACACGGTTTCCACTTAACAACATGGCTTCCACTTAACAACACCGCTTCTACTTAACAACACGGTTTCCACTTAACAACACAGTTTCCACTTGACAACACGAATTCCACTCAACAACACGGTTTCCACTTAACAACACAAATTCCACTCAGCAACACGGCTTCCACTTAACAACACGTCTTCTACTTAACAACACGGTTTTCACTCAACAACATGAATTCCACTTAACAACACGGTTTCCCCTTAACAACATGGCTTCCACTTAACAACACCGCTTCCACTTAACAACACGGTTTCCACTTAACAACTCCGCTTCCATTTAACAACACGGTTTCCACACAACAACATGAATTCCACTTAACAACACGGTTTTCTCTTAACAACATGGCTTCCACTTAAGAACACGACTTCCACTTAACAATACCTCTTCCACCTAACATCACGAATATCACTCAACAACATAAATCCCACTTAACAACACGGCTTCCACTCAATAACATGATTTCCACTTAACAACACGGCATCCAATTAACAACACGGCTTCTAGTTACAACACGGTTTCCACTTGACAACAGGAATTCCACTCAACAACACGGTTTCCACTAAACAACACGGTTTCCACTTATCAACACTATTTCAACTTTACAATACCGCTTCCCCTTAACAACACGGCTTCCACTTAACAACACGGCTTCCACTTAGGAACATGAATTCTACTTAACAACACGGTTTCCACTTAACAACACGGTTTCCACTTAACAACACGGTTTCCACTTAACAACACGGCTTCCACTTAACAACACGGCTTCCACTTAGCAAGACGAATTCCACTCAACAACATGAATTCCACATAACAACACGGTTTCCACTTAATAACACGAATTCCACTCAACAACACGGCTTCCACTTAACAACACGGCTTCTACTTAACAACACGGTTTTCACTCAACAACATGAATTCCACTTAACAACACGGTTTCCCCTTAACAACATGGCTTCCACTTAACAGCACCGCTTCCACTTAACAACACGGTTTCCACTTAACAACACCGCTTCCATTTAACAACACGGTTTTCACTCAACAACATGAATTCCACTTAGCAACACGGTTTCCACTTAACAACATGGCTTCCACTTAACAACACCGCTTCTACTTAACAACACGGTTTCCACTTAACAACACAGTTTCCACTTGACAACACGAATTCCACTCAACAACACGGTTTCCACTTAACAACCCCGCTTCCACTTAACAACACGGTTTCCACTTAACAACACCGCTTCCATTTAACAACACGGTTTTCACTCAACAACATGAATTCCACTTAGCAACACGGTTTCCACTTAACAACATGGCTTCCACTTAACAACACCGCTTCTACTTAACAACACGGTTTCCACTTAACAACACAGTTTCCACTTGACAACACGAATTCCACTCAACAACAAGGTTTCCACTTAACAACACAAATTCCACTCAGCAACACGGCTTCCACTTAACAACACGTCTTCTACTTAACAACACGGTTTTCACTCAACAACATGAATTCCACTTAACAACACGGTTTCCCCTTAACAACATGGCTTCCACTTAACAACACCGCTTCCTCTTAACAACACGGTTTCCACTTAACAACTCCGCTTCCATTTAACAACACGGTTTCCATTCAACAACATGAATTCCACTTAACAACACGGTTTTCTCTTAACAACATGGCTTCCACTTAAGAACACGACTTCCACTTAACAATACCTCTTCCACCTAACATCACGAATATCACTCAACAACATAAATCCCACTTAACAACACGGCTTCCACTCAATAACATGATTTCCACTTAACAACACGGCATCCAATTAACAACACGGCTTCTAGTTACAACACGGTTTCCACTTGACAACAGGAATTCCACTTAACAACACGGTTTCCACTAAACAACACGGTTTCCACTTATCAACACTATTTCAACTTTACAATACCGCTTCCCCTTAACAACACGGCTTCCACTTAACAACACGGCTTCCACTTAGGAACATGAATTCTACTTAACAACACGGTTTCCACTTAACAACACGGTTTCCACTTAACAACACGGTTTCCACTTAACAACACGGCTTCCACTTAACAACACGGCTTCCACTTAACAAGACGAATTCCACTCAACAACATGAATTCCACACAACAACACGGTTTCCACTTAATAACACGAATTCCACTCAACAACACGGCTTCCACTTAACAACACGGCTTCTACTTAACAACACGGTTTTCACTCAACAACATGAATTCCACTTAACAACACGGTTTCCCCTTAACAACATGGCTTCCACTTAACAGCACCGCTTCCACTTAACAACACGGTTTCCACTTAACAACACCGCTTCCATTTAACAACACGGTTTTCACTCAACAACATGAATTCCACTTAGCAACACGGTTTCCACTTAACAACATGGCTTCCACTTAACAACACCGCTTCTACTTAACAACACGGTTTCCACTTAACAACACAGTTTCCACTTGACAACACGAATTCCACTCAACAACACGGTTTCCACTTAACAACCCCGCTTCCACTTAACAACACGGTTTCCACTTAACAACACCGCTTCCATTTAACAACACGGTTTTCACTCAACAACATGAATTCCACTTAGCAACACGGTTTCCACTTAACAACATGGCTTCCACTTAACAACACCGCTTCTACTTAACAACACGGTTTCCACTTAACAACACAGTTTCCACTTGACAACACGAATTCCACTCAACAACAAGGTTTCCACTTAACAACACAAATTCCACTCAGCAACACGGCTTCCACTTAACAACACGTCTTCTACTTAACAACACGGTTTTCACTCAACAACATGAATTCCACTTAACAACACGGTTTCCCCTTAACAACATGGCTTCCACTTAACAACACCGCTTCCTCTTAACAACACGGTTTCCACTTAACAACTCCGCTTCCATTTAACAACACGGTTTCCATTCAACAACATGAATTCCACTTAACAACACGGTTTTCTCTTAACAACATGGCTTCCACTTAAGAACACGACTTCCACTTAACAATACCTCTTCCACCTAACATCACGAATATCACTCAACAACATAAATCCCACTTAACAACACGGCTTCCACTCAATAACATGATTTCCACTTAACAACACGGCATCCAATTAACAACACGGCTTCTAGTTACAACACGGTTTCCACTTGACAACAGGAATTCCACTTAACAACACGGTTTCCACTAAACAACACGGTTTCCACTTATCAACACTATTTCAACTTTACAATACCGCTTCCCCTTAACAACACGGCTTCCACTTAACAACACGGCTTCCACTTAGGAACATGAATTCTACTTAACAACACGGTTTCCACTTAACAACACGGTTTCCACTTAACAACACGGTTTCCACTTAACAACACGGCTTCCACTTAACAACACGGCTTCCACTTAACAAGACGAATTCCACTCAACAACATGAATTCCACACAACAACACGGTTTCCACTTAATAACACGAATTCCACTCAACAACACGGCTTCCACTTAACAACACGGCTTCTACTTAACAACACGGTTCCCTTTTAACAACGCGACTTCCACTAAAAAACAGGGCTTCCCCTTAACAACACGGCTTCCACTTAACAATACGACTTCCGCTCGAGAACATGAATACCACTTTACAACACGATTTCTACTAAACAACACGGCTTCCACTCAATTACATGATTTCCACTTAACAACACGGCTTCCACTTAACAACACGGCTTCTAGTTACAACAAGGTTTCCACTTGACAACAGGAATTCCACTCAACAACACGGTTTCCACTTAACAACACGGCTTCCACTTAACAACAGCTTCCACTTAACAACACGGTTTCCACTTAACAACACCGTTTCCACTTAACAACACGGTTTTCACTCAACAACATGAATTCCACTTAACAACACGGTTTCCACTTAACAACACGGCTTCCACTTAACAACACCGTTTCTACTTAACAACAAGTTTTCCACTTAACAACACCGCTTCCAATTAACAACACGAATTCCACTCAACAACATCAATTTCACTTAACAACCCGGTTTCCACTTAACAACACAGTTTCCACTTGACAACAAGGCTTCCACTTAACAATAACTTTTCCACTTAACAACACGTATTCCACTCAACAACACGGTTTCCACTTAACAACACAAATTCCACTCAACAACACGGCTTTCACTTAACAACACCGCTTTTATTTAACAACACGGTTTTCTCTCAACAACGCGACTTCCACTAAACAACTCAGCTTCCCCTTAACAACACGGCTTCCACTTAACAACACGGCTTCCACTCAAGAACATGAATTCCACTAAACATCTCAGCTTCCCCCTTAACAACACGGTTTCCACTTAACAACACGAATTGCACTCAACAACATAAATTCCATTTGACAACAGGAATTCCACTCAACAACACGGTTTCCACTTAACAACACGGTTTCCACTTAACAACACCGCTTCCACTTAATAACACGGCTTCCACTTAACAACACGGTTTCCACTTAACAACACGGTTTCAACTTAACAACACGGCTTCCACTTAACAACATAGCGCTTCCACTTAACAATACCGCTTCCACTTAACAACACGGCTTCCACTTAACAACACCGCTTCTACTTAACAACACCGCTTCCACTTAACAACACGTTTTCCACTTAACATCACAAATTCCACTTAACAACACAGTTTCCACTTAACAACACGGCTTCCACTTAACAATACGGCCTCCACTTAACAACACAGTTTCCACTTATTAACACCGCTTCCACTTAACAACATGAATTCCACTTAAGAATACCGCTTCCACTTAACAACACGGCTTCCACTTAACAACACGGTTTCCACTTAACAACACGGTTTCCACTTAACAACACGGCTTCCACTTAATAACATAGCGCTTCCACTTAACAACACCGCTTCCACTTAACAATACGGTTTCCACTTAACAACACCGCTTCCACTTAACAACTCAGCTTCCCCTTAACAACACGGCTTCCACTTAACAACACGGCTTCCACTCAAGAACATGAATTCCACTAAACAACTCAGCTTCCCCCTTAACAACACGGTTTCCACTTAACAACACGAATTGCACTCAACAACATAAATTCCATTTGACAACAGGAATTCCACTCAACAACACGGTTTCCACTTAACAACACGGTTTCCACTTAACAACACCGCTTCCACTTAATAACACGGCTTCCACTTAACAACACGGTTTCCACTTAACAACACGGTTTCAACTTAACAACACGGCTTCTACTTAACAACATAGCGCTTCCACTTAACAATACCGCTTCCACTTAACAACACGGCTTCCACTTAACAACACCGCTTCTACTTAACAACAACGCTTCCACTTAACAACACGTTTTCCACTTAACATCACGAATTCCACTTAACAACACGGTTTCCACTTAACAACACGGCTTCCACTTAACAATACGGCCTCCACTTAACAACACAGTTTCCACTTATTAACACCGCTTCCACTTAACAACATGAATTCCACTTAAGAACACAGCTTCCACTTAACAACACGGCTTCCACTTAACAACACGGTTTCCACTTAACAACACGGTTTCCACTTAACAACACGGCTTCCACTTAATAACATAGCGCTTCCACTTAACAACACCGCTTCCACTTAACAATACGGTTTCCACTTAACAACACCGCTTCCACTTAACAACTCGGTTTCCACTTAACATCACGAATTCCACTTAACAACACGGCTTCCACTTAACAACACGAATTCGACTCAACAACATGAATTCCACACAACAACACGGTTTCCACTTAATAACACAGTTTCCACTTAACAACACGGTTTCCACTTAAGCACACGGCTTCCACTCAACAACACCGCTTCCACTTAACAACACGGTTTCCACTTAACAACACCGCTTCCACTTAATAACACGGTTTCCACTTAACAACACAGTTTCCACTTATTAACACCACTTCCACTTAACAACATGAATTCTACTTAAAAACACCGCTTCCACTTAACAACACGGCTTCCACTTAACAACACGGTTTCCACTTAACAACACGGTTTCCACTTGACAACAAGGCTTCCACTTAACAATAACTCTTCCACTTAACAACACGTATTCCACTCAACAACACGGTTTCGACTTAACAACACAAATTCCACTCAACAACACGGCTTTCACTTAACAACACCGCTTTTATTTAACAACACGGTTTTCTCTCAACAACGCGACTTCCACTAAACAACTCAGCTTCCCCTTAACAACACGGCTTCCACTTAACAACATGGCTTCCACTCAAGAACATGAATTCCACTAAACAACTCAGCTTCCCCCTTAACAACACGGTTTCCACTTAACAACACGAATTCGACTCAACAACATGAATTCCACACAACAACACGGTTTCCACTTAATAACACAGTTTCCACTTATTAACACCGCTTCCACTTAACAACATGAATTCTACTTAAAAACACCGCTTCCACTTAACAACACGGCTTCCTCTTAAAAAAACGGTTTCCACTTAACAACACGGTTTTCACTTAACAACACGGCTTCCACTTAACAACATAGCACTTCCACTTAACAATACCGCTTCCACTTAACAACACGGCTTCCACTTAACAACACCGCTTCTACTTAACAACACCGCTTCCACTTAACAACACGGTTTCCACTTAACATCACGAATTCCACTTAACAACACGGTTTCCACTTAACAACACGGCTTCCACTTAACAATACGGTTTCCACTTAACAACACCGCTTCCACTTAATAACACGGTTTCCACTTAACAACACAGTTTCCACTTATTAACACCACTTCCACTTAACAACATGAATTCTACTTCACGGTTTCCACTTAAGCACACGGCTTCCACTCAACAACACCGCTTCCACTTAACAACACGGCTTCCACTTAACAACACGGCTTCCACTTAACAACATAGCGCTTCCACTTAACAATACCGCTTCCACTTAACAACACGGCTTCCACTTAACAACACCGCTTCTACTTAACAACACGGCTTCCACTTAACAACACGAATTCGACTCAACAACATGAATTCCACACAACAACACGGTTTCCACTTAATAACACAGTTTCCACTTAACAACACGGTTTCCACTTAAGCACACGGCTTCCACTCAACAACACCGCTTCCACTTAACAACACGGTTTCCACTTAACAACACCGCTTCCACTTAATAACACGGTTTCCACTTAACAACACAGTTTCCACTTATTAACACCACTTCCACTTAACAACATGAATTCTACTTAAAAACACCGCTTCCACTTAACAACACGGTTTCCACTTAACAACACGGTTTCCACTTAACAACACGGCTTCCACTTAACAACATAGCGCTTCCACTTAACAATACCGCTTCCACTTAACAACACGGCTTCCACTTAACAACACCGCTTCTACTTAACAACACCGCTTCCACTTAACAACACGGTTTCCACTTAACATCACGAATTCCACTTAACAACACGGTTTCCACTTAACAACACGGCTTCCACTTAACAATACGGCCTCCACTTAACAACACAGTTTCCACTTATTAACACCGCTTCCACTTTACAACACGAATTTCATTCAACAACATGAATTCCACTTAACAACACGGTTTCCAGTTAACAACACGGCTTCCACTTAACAACACGGTTTCCACTTAACATCACGAATTCCACTTAACAACACGGTTTCCACTTAACAACACGGTTTCCAGTTAACAACACGGCTTCCACTTAACAACACGGCTTGCACTTAACAACATGTCTTCCACTTAACAACACGAATTCCACTCAAGAACATGAATTCCACTAAACAACTCAGCTTCCCCTTAACAACACGGTTTCCACTTAACAACACGGCTTCCGCTTAAAAACACGTCTTCCACTTAACAACACGGCATCCACTTTACAACACGAATTTCACTCAACAACATAAATTCCACTTAACAACACGGTTTCCAGTTAACAACACGGCTTCCACTTAACAACACGGCTTCCACTCAAGAACATGAATTCCACTAAACAACTCAGCTTCCCCCTTAACAACATGGTTTCCACTTAACAACACGAATTGCACTCAACAACATAAATTCCATTTGACAACAGGAATTCCACTCAACAACACGGTTTCCACTTAACAACACGGTTTCCACTTAACAACACCGCTTCCACTTAATAACACGGCTTCCACTTAACAACACGGTTTCCACTTAACAACACGGTTTCAACTTAACAACACGGCTTCCACTTAACAACATAGCGCTTCCACTTAACAATACCGCTTCCACTTAACAACACGGCTTCCACTTAACAACACCGCTTCTACTTAACAACACCGCTTCCACTTAACAACACGTTTTCCACTTAACATCACGAATTCCACTTAACAACACGGTTTCCACTTAACAACACGGCTTCCACTTAACAATACGGCCTCCACTTAACAACACAGTTTCCACTTATTAACACCGCTTCCACTTAACAACATGAATTCCACTTAAGAATACCGCTTCCACTCAACAACACGGCTTCCACTTAACAACACGGTTTCCACTTAACAACACGGTTTCCACTTAACAACACGGCTTCCACTTAATAACATAGCGCTTCCACTTAACAACACCGCTTCCACTTAACAATACGGTTTCCACTTAACAACACCGCTTCCACTTAACAACTCAGCTTCCCCTTAACAACACGGCTTCCACTTAACAACGCGGCTTCCACTCAAGAACATGAATTCCACTAAACAACTCAGCTTCCCCCTTAACAACACGGTTTCCACTTAACAACACGAATTGCACTCAACAACATAAATTCCATTTGACAACAGGAATTCCACTCAACAACACGGTTTCCACTTAACAACACGGTTTCCACTTAACAACACCGCTTCCACTTAATAACACGGCTTCCACTTAACAACACGGTTTCCACTTAACAACACGGTTTCAACTTAACAACACGGCTTCCACTTAACAACATAGCGCTTCCACTTAACAATACCGCTTCCACTTAACAACACGGCTTCCACTTAACAACACCGCTTCTACTTAACAACACCGCTTCCACTTAACAACACGTTTTCCACTTAACATCACGAATTCCACTTAACAACACGGTTTCCACTTAACAACACGGCTTCCACTTAACAATACGGCCTCCACTAAACAACACAGTTTCCACTTATTAACACCGCTTCCACTTAACAACATGAATTCCACTTAAGAATACCGCTTCCACTTAACAACACGGCTTCCACTTAACAACACGGTTTCCACTTAACAACACGGTTTCCACTTAACAACACGGCTTCCACTTAATAACATAGCGCTTCCACTTAACAACACCGCTTCCACTTAACAATACGGTTTCCACTTAACAACACCGCTTCCACTTAACAACTCAGCTTCCCCTTAACAACACGGCTTCCACTTAACAACACGGCTTCCACTCAAGAACATGAATTCCACTAAACAACTCAGCTTCCACTTAATAACACGGTTTCCACTTAACAACACAGTTTCCACTTATTAACACCACTTCCACTTAACAACATGAATTCTACTTAAAAACACCGCTTCCACTTAACAACACGGCTTCCACTTAACAACACGGTTTCCACTTAACAACACGGTTTCCACTTAACAACACGGCTTCCACTTAACAACATAGCGCTTCCACTTAACAATACCGCTTCCACTTAACAACACGGCTTCCACTTAACAACACCGCTTCTACTTAACAACACCGCTTCCACTTAACAACACGGTTTCCACTTAACATCACGAATTCCACTTAACAACACGGTTTCCACTTAACAACACGGCTTCCACTTAACAACACGGCTTCCACTTAACAATACGGCCTCCACTTAACAACACGTCTTCTACTTAACAACACGGCTTCCACTTAACAACACGAATTCGACTCAACAACATGAATTCCACACAACAACACGGTTTCCACTTAATAACACAGTTTCCACTTATTAACACCGCTTCCACTTAACAACATGAATTCTACTTAAAAACACCGCTTCCACTTAACAACACGGCTTCCACTTAAAAAAACGGTTTCCACTTAACAACACGGTTTTCACTTAACAACACGGCTTCCACTTAACAACATAGCACTTCCACTTAACAATACCGCTTCCACTTAACAACACGGCTTCCACATAACAACACCGCTTCTACTTAACAACACCGCTTCCACTTAACAACACGGTTTCCACTTAACATCACGAATTCCACTTAACAACACGGTTTCCACTTAACAACACGGCTTCCACTTAACAATACGGTTTCCACTTAACAACACCGCTTCCACTTAATAACACGGTTTCCACTTAACAACACAGTTTCCACTTATTAACACCACTTCCACTTAACAACATGAATTCTACTTTACGGTTTCCACTTAAGCACACGGCTTCCACTCAACAACACCGCTTCCACTTAACAACACGGCTTCCACTTAACAACACGGTTTCCACTTAACAACACGGTTCCCACTTAACAACACGGCTTCCACTTAACAACATAGCGCTTCCACTTAACAATACCGCTTCCACTTAACAACACGGCTTCCACTTAACAACACCGCTTCTACTTAGCAACACCGCTTCCACTTAACAACACGGTTTCCACTTAACATCACGAATTCCACTTAACAACACGGTTTCCACTTAACAACACGGCTTCCACTTAACAATACGGCCTCCACTTAACAACACAATTTCCACTTATTAACACCGCTTCCACTTTACAACACGAATTTCATTCAAAAACATGAATTCCATTTAACAACACGGTTTCCAGTTAACAACACGGCTTCCACTTAACAACACGGCTTGCACTTAACAACATGTCTTCCACTTAACAACACGAATTCCACTCAACAACATCAATTCCACTTAACAACACGGCACCTACTTAAAAACACGGATTCCGCTTAAAAACACGTCTTCCACTTAACAACAGGGCATCCACTTAACAACACCGTTTCCACTTGCCAACATGGCTTCCACTTAACAACACGGCTTGCACTTAACAACATGTATTCCACTTAACAACACGAATTCCACTCAACAACATCAATTCCACTTAACAACACGGCATCTACTTAAAAACACGGATTCCGCTTAAAAACACGTCTTCCACTTAACAACACGGCTTCCACTTAACAACACGGCTTCCACTTAACAACACGGCTTCCACTTAACAACACGAATTCGACTCAACAACATGAATTCCACACAACAACACGGTTTCCACTTTAATAACACAGTTTCCACTTAACAACACGGTTTCCACTTAAGCACACGGCTTCCACTCAACAACACCGCTTCCACTTAACAACACGGTTTCCACTTAACAACACCGCTTCCACTTAATAACACGGTTTCCACTTAACAACACAGTTTCCACTTATTAACACCACTTCCACTTAACAACATGAATTCTACTTAAAAACACCGCTTCCACTTAACAACACGGCTTCCACTTAACAACACGGTTTCCACTTAACAACACGGTTTCCACTTAACAACACGGCTTCCACTTAACAACATAGCGCTTCCACTTAACAATACCGCTTCCACTTAACAACACGGCTTCCACTTAACAACACCGCTTCTACTTAACAACACCGCTTCCACTTAACAACACGGTTTCCACTTAACATCACGAATTCCACTTAACAACACGGTTTCCACTTAACAACACGGCTTCCACTTAACAATACGGCCTCCACTTAACAACACAGTTTCCACTTATTAACACCGCTTCCACTTTACAACACGAATTTCATTCAACAACATGAATTCCACTTAACAACACGGTTTCCAGTTAACAACACGGCTTCCACTTAACAACACGGTTTCCACTTAACATCACGAATTCCACTTAACAACACGGTTTCCACTTAACAACACGGTTTCCAGTTAACAACACGGCTTCCACTTAACAACACGGCTTGCACTTAACAACATGTCTTCCACTTAACAACACGAATTCCACTCAAGAACATGAATTCCACTAAACAACTCAGCTTCCCCTTAACAACACGGTTTCCACTTAACAACACGGCTTCCGCTTAAAAACACGTCTTCCACTTAACAACACGGCATCCACTTTACAACACGAATTTCACTCAACAACATAAATTCCACTTAACAACACGGTTTCCAGTTAACAACACAGCTTCCACTTAACAACACGGCTTGCACTTAACAACAGGGCATCCACTTAACAACACCGTTTCCACTTGCCAACACGGTTTCCACTTAACAACACCGCTTCCATTTAACAACACGGTTTTCACTCAACAACATGAATTCCACTTAACAACACGGTTTCCACTTAACAACATGGCTTCCACTTAACAACACCGCTTCTACTTAACAACACGGTTTCCACTTAACAACACAGTTTCCACTTGACAACACGAATTCCACTCAACAACACGGTTTCCACTTAACAACACAAATTCCACTCAACAACACGGCTTCCACTTAACAACACGTCTTCTACTTAACAACACGGTTTTCACTCAACAACATGAATTCCACTTAACAACACGGTTTCCCCTTAACAACATGGCTTCCACTTAACAACACCGCTTCCACTTAACAACACGGTTTCCACTTAACAACACCGCTTCCATTTAACAACACGGTTTTCACTCAACAACATGAGTTCCACTTAACAACACGGTTTCCACTTAACAACACAGTTTCCACTTGACAACACGAATTCCACTCAACAACACGGCTTGCACTTAACAACATGTCTTCCACTTAACAACACGAATTCCACTCAACAACATCAATTCCACTTAACAACACGGCATCTACTTAAAAACACGGATTCCGCTTAAAAACACGTCTTCCACTTAACAACAGGGCATCCACTTAACAACACCGTTTCCACTTGCCAACATGGCTTCCACTTAACAACACGGCTTGCACTTAACAACATGTCTTCCACTTAACAACACGAATTCCACTCAACAACATCAATTCCACTTAACAACACGGCATCTACTTAAAAACACGGATTCCGCTTAAAAACACGTGTTCCACTTAACAACACGGCTTCCACTTAACAACACGGCTTCCACTTAACAACACCGCTTCCACTTAATAACACGGTTTCCACTTAACAACACAGTTTCCACTTATTAACACCACTTCCACTTAACAACATGAATTCTACTTAAAAACACCGCTTCCACTTAACAACACGGTTTTCACTCAACAACATGAATTCCACTTAACAACACGGTTTCCACTTAACAACACGGCTTCCACTTAACAACACCGTTTCTACTTAACAACAAATTTTCCACTTAACAACACCGCTTCCAATTAACAACACGAATTCCACTCAACAACATCAATTTCACTTAACAACCCGGTTTCCACTTAACAACACAGTTTCCACTTGACAACAAGGCTTCCACTTAACAATAACTTTTCCACTTAACAACACGTATTCCACTCAACAACACGGTTTCCACTTAACAACACAAATTCCACTCAACAACACGGCTTTCACTTAACAACACCGCTTTTATTTAACAACACGGTTTTCTCTCAACAACGCGACTTCCACTAAACAACTCAGCTTCCCCTTAACAACACGGCTTCCACTTAACAACACGGCTTCCACTCAAGAACATGAATTCCACTAAACAACTCAGCTTCCCCCTTAACAACACGGTTTCCACTTAACAACACGAATTACACTCAACAACATAAATTCCATTTGACAACAGGAATTCCACTCAACAACACGGTTTCCACTTAACAACACGGTTTCCACTTATCAACACCGCTTCCACTTAATAACACGGCTTCCACTTAACAACACGGTTTCCACTTAACAACACGGTTTCAACTTAACAACACGGCTTCCACTTAACAACATAGCGCTTCCACTTAACAATACCGCTTCCACTTAACAACACGGCTTCCACTTAACAACACCGCTTCTACTTAACAACACCGCTTCCACTTAACAACACGTTTTCCACTTAACATCACGAATTCCACTTAACAACACGGCTTCCGCTTAAAAACACGTCTTCCACTTAACAACACGGCATCCACTTTACAACACGAATTTCACTCAACAACATAAATTCCACTTAACAACACGGTTTCCAGTTAACAACACGGCTTCCACTTAACAACACGGCTTGCACTTAACAACAGGGCATCCACTTAACAACACCGTTTCCACTTGCCAACACGGTTTCCACTTAACAACACCGCTTCCATTTAACAACACGGTTTTCACTCAACAACATGAATTCCACTTAACAACACGGTTTCCACTTAACAACATGGCTTCCACTTAACAACACCGCTTCTACTTAACAACACGGTTTCCACTTAACAACACAGTTTCCACTTGACAACACGAATTCCACTCAACAACACGGTTTCCACTTAACAACACAAATTCCACTCAACAACACGGCTTCCACTTAACAACACGTCTTCTACTTAACAACACGGTTTTCACTCAACAACATGAATTCCACTTAACAACACGGTTTCCCCTTAACAACATGGCTTCCACTTAACAACACCGCTTCCACTTAACAACACGGTTTCCACTTAACAACACCGCTTCCATTTAACAACACGGTTTTCACTCAACAACATGAATTCCACTTAACAACACGGTTTCCACTTAACAACATGGCTTCCACTTAACAACACCGCTTCTACTTAACAACACGGTTTCCACTTAACAACACAGTTTCCACTTGACAACACGAATTCCACTCAACAACACGGCTTGCACTTAACAACATGTCTTCCACTTAACAACACGAATTCCACTCAACAACATCAATTCCACTTAACAACACGGCATCTACTTAAAAACACGGATTCCGCTTAAAAACACGTCTTCCACTTAACAACAGGGCATCTACTTAACAACACCGTTTCCACTTGCCAACATGGCTTCCACTTAACAACACGGCTTGCACTTAACAACATGTCTTCCACTTAACAACACGAATTCCACTCAACAACATCAATTCCACTTAACAACACGGCATCTACTTAAAAACACGGATTCCGCTTAAAAACACGTGTTCCACTTAACAACACGGCTTCCACTTAACAACACGGCTTCCACTTAACAACACCGCTTCCACTTAATAACACGGTTTCCACTTAACAACACAGTTTCCACTTATTAACACCACTTCCACTTAACAACATGAATTCTACTTAAAAACACCGCTTCCACTTAACAACACGGTTTTCACTCAACAACATGAATTCCACTTAACAACACGGTTTCCACTTAACAACACGGCTTCCACTTAACAACACCGTTTCTACTTAACAACAAATTTTCCACTTAACAACACCGCTTCCAATTAACAACACGAATTCCACTCAACAACATCAATTTCACTTAACAACCCGGTTTCCACTTAACAACACAGTTTCCACTTGACAACAAGGCTTCCACTTAACAATAACTTTTCCACTTAACAACACGTATTCCACTCAACAACACGGTTTCCACTTAACAACACAAATTCCACTCAACAACACGGCTTTCACTTAACAACACCGCTTTTATTTAACAACACGGTTTTCTCTCAACAACGCGACTTCCACTAAACAACTCAGCTTCCCCTTAACAACACGGCTTCCACTTAACAACACGGCTTCCACTCAAGAACATGAATTCCACTAAACAACTCAGCTTCCCCCTTAACAACACGGTTTCCACTTAACAACACGAATTACACTCAACAACATAAATTCCATTTGACAACAGGAATTCCACTCAACAACACGGTTTCCACTTAACAACACGGTTTCCACTTAACAACACCGCTTCCACTTAATAACACGGCTTCCACTTAACAACACGGTTTCCACTTAACAACACGGTTTCAACTTAACAACACGGCTTCCACTTAACAACATAGCGCTTCCACTTAACAATACCGCTTCCACTTAACAACACGGCTTCCACTTAACAACACCGCTTCTACTTAACAACACCGCTTCCACTTAACAACACGTTTTCCACTTAACATCACGAATTCCACTTAACAACACGGTTTCCACTTAACAACACGGCTTCCACTTAACAATACGGCCTCCACTTAACAACACAGTTTCCACTTATTAACACCGCTTCCACTTAACAACATGAATTCCACTTAAGAATACCGCTTCCACTCAACAACACGGCTTCCACTTAACAACACGGTTTCCACTTAACAACACGGTTTCCACTTAACAACACGGCTTCCACTTAATAACATAGCGCTTCCACTTAACAACACCGCTTCCACTTAACAATACGGTTTCCACTTAACAACACCGCTTCCACTTAACAACTCAGCTTCCCCTTAACAACACGGCTTCCACTTAACAACGCGGCTTCCACTCAAGAACATGGATTCCACTAAACAACTCAGCTTCCCCCTTAACAACACGGTTTCCACTTAACAACACGAATTGCACTCAACAACATAAATTCCATTTGACAACAGGAATTCCACTCAACAACACGGTTTCCACTTAACAACACGGTTTCCACTTAACAACACCGCTTCCACTTAATAACACGGCTTCCACTTAACAACACGGTTTCCACTTAACAACACGGTTTCAACTTAACAACACGGCTTCCACTTAACAACATAGCGCTTCCACTTAACAATACCGCTTCCACTTAACAACACGGCTTCCACTTAACAACACCGCTTCTACTTAACAACAACGCTTCCACTTAACAACACGTTTTCCACTTAACATCACGAATTCCACTTAACAACACGGTTTCCACTTAACAACACGGCTTCCACTTAACAATACGGCCTCCACTTAACAACACAGTTTCCACTTATTAACACCGCTTCCACTTAACAACATGAATTCCACTTAAGAATACCGCTTCCACTTAACAACACGGCTTCCACTTAACAACACTGTTTCCACTTAACAACACGGTTTCCACTTAACAACACGGCTTCCACTTAATAACATAGCGCTTCCACTTAACAACACCGCTTCCACTTAACAATACGGTTTCCACTTAACAACACCGCTTTTATTTAACAACACGGTTTTCTCTCAACAACGCGACTTCCACTAAACAACTCGGCTTTCCCTTAACAACACGGCTTCCACTTAACAACACGGTTTCCACTTAACAACACTGTTTCCACTTAACAACACGGTTTCCACTCAACATCATGTATTCCACTTAACAACACGGTTTCCCCTTAACAACATGGCTTCCACTTAACAACACCGCTTCCACTTAACAACACGGTTTCTACTTAACAACTCCGCTTCCATTTAACAACACGGTTTCCACTCAACAACATGAATTCCTCTTAACAACACGGTTTTCTATTAACAACATGGCTTCCACTTAAGAACACGAATTCCACTCAACAACATCAATTTCACTTAACAACCCGGTTTCCACTTAACAACACAGTTTCCACTTGACAACAAGGCTTCCACTTAACAATAACTCTTCCACTTAACAACACGTATTCCACTCAACAACACGGTTTCCACTTAACAACACAAATTCCACTCAACAACACGGCTTTCACTTAACAACACCGCTTTTATTTAACAACACGGTTTTCTCTCAACAACGCGATTTCCACTAAACAACTCAGCTTCCCCTTAACAACACGGCTTCCACTTAACAACACGGCTTCCACTCAAGAACATGAATTCCACTAAACAACTCAGCTTCCCCCTTAACAACACGGTTTTCACTTAACAACACGAATTGCACTCAACAACATAAATTCCACTTGACAACAGGAATTCCACTCAACAACACGGTTTCCACTTAACAACACGGTTTCCACTTAACAACACCGCTTCCACTTAATAACACGGTTTCCACTTAACAACACCGCTTCCACTTAATAACACGGTTTCCACTTAACAACACCGCTTCTACTTAACAACACCGCTTCCACTTAACAACACGGTTTCCACTTAACATCACGAATTCCACTTAATAACACGGTTTCCACTTAACAACACGGCTTCCACTTAACAATACGGTTTCCACTTAACAACACCGCTTCTACTTAACAACACCGCTTCCACTTAACAACACGGTTTCCACTTAACATCACGAATTCCACTTAATAACACGGTTTCCACTTAACAACACGGCTTCCACTTAACAATACGGTTTCCACTTAACAACACGAATTCCACTTAATAACACGGTTTCCACTTAACAACACGGCTTCCACTTAACAATACGGTTTCCACTTAACAACACCGCTTCCACTTAATAACACGGTTTCCACTTAACAACACAGTTTCCACTTATTAACACCACTTCCACTTAACAACATGAATTCTACTTCACGGTTTCCACTTAAGCACACGGCTTCCACTCAACAACACCGCTTCCACTTAACAACACGGCTTCCACTTAACAACACGGTTTCCACTTAACAACACGGTTTCCACTTAACAACACAGTTTCCACTTAACAACATAGCGCTTCCACTTAACAATACCGCTTCCACTTAACAACACGGCTTCCACTTAACAACACCGCTTCTACTTAACAACACCGCTTCCACTTAACAACACGGTTTCCACTTAACATCACGAATTCCACTTAACAACACGGTTTCCACTTAACAACACGGCTTCCACTTAACAATACGGCCTCCACTTAACAACACAATTTCCACTTATTAACACCGCTTCCACTTTACAACACGAATTTCATTCAACAACATGAATTCCATTTAACAACACGGTTTCCAGTTAACAACACGGCTTCCACTTAACAACACGGCTTGCACTTAACAACATGTCTTCCACTTAACAACACGAATTCCACTCAACAACATCAATTCCACTTAACAACACGGCATCTACTTAAAAACACGGATTCCGCTTAAAAACACGTCTTCCACTTAACAACAGGGCATCCACTTAACAACACCGTTTCCACTTGCCAACATGGCTTCCACTTAACAACACGGCTTGCACTTAACAACATGTCTTCCACTTAACAACACGAATTCCACTCAACAACATCAATTCCACTTAACAACACGGCATCTACTTAAAAACACGGATTCCGCTTAAAAACACGTCTTCCACTTAACAACACGGCTTCCACTTAACAACACGGCTTCCACTTAACAACACGGCTTCCACTTAACAACACGAATTCGACTCAACAACATGAATTCCACACAACAACACGGTTTCCACTTAATAACACAGTTTCCACTTAACAACACGGTTTCCACTTAAGCACACGGCTTCCACTCAACAACACCGCTTCCACTTAACAACACGGTTTCCACTTAACAACACCGCTTCCACTTAATAACACGGTTTCCACTTAACAACACAGTTTCCACTTATTAACACCACTTCCACTTAACAACATGAATTCTACTTAAAAACACCGCTTCCACTTAACAACACGGCTTCCACTTAACAACACGGTTTCCACTTAACAACACGGTTTCCACTTAACAACACGGCTTCTACTTAACAACATAGCGCTTCCACTTAACAATACCGCTTCCACTTAACAACACGGCTTCCACTTAACAACACCGCTTCTACTTAACAACACCGCTTCCACTTAACAACACGGTTTCCACTTAACATCACGAATTCCACTTAACAACACGGTTTCCACTTAACAACACGGCTTCCACTTAACAATACGGCCTCCACTTAACAACACAGTTTCCACTTATTAACACCGCTTCCACTTTACAACACGAATTTCATTCAACAACATGAATTCCACTTAACAACACGGTTTCCAGTTAACAACACGGCTTCCACTTAACAACACGGTTTCCACTTAACATCACGAATTCCACTTAACAACACGGTTTCCACTTAACAACACGGTTTCCAGTTAACAACACGGCTTCCACTTAACAACACGGCTTGCACTTAACAACATGTCTTCCACTTAACAACACGAATTCCACTCAAGAACATGAATTCCACTAAACAACTCAGCTTCCCCTTAACAACACGGTTTCCACTTAACAACACGGCTTCCGCTTAAAAACACGTCTTCCACTTAACAACACGCCATCCACTTTACAACACGAATTTCACTCAACAACATAACTTCCACTTAACAACACGGTTTCCAGTTAACAACACGGCTTCCACTTAACAACACGGCTTGCACTTAACAACAGGGCATCCACTTAACAACACCGTTTCCACTTGCCAACACGGTTTCCACTTAACAACACCGCTTCCATTTAACAACACGGTTTTCACTCAACAACATGAATTCCACTTAACAACACGGTTTCCACTTAACAACATGGCTTCCACTTAACAACACCGCTTCTACTTAACAACGCGGTTTCCACTTAACAACACAGTTTCCACTTGACAACACGAATTCCACTCAACAACACGGTTTCCACTTAACAACACAAATTCCACTCAACAACACGGCTTCCACTTAACAACACGTCTTCTACTTAACAACACGGTTTTCACTCAACAACATGAATTCCACTTAACAACACGGTTTCCCCTTAACAACATGGCTTCCACTTAACAACACCGCTTCCACTTAACAACACGGTTTCCACTTAACAACACCGCTTCCATTTAACAACACGGTTTTCACTCAACAACATGAATTCCACTTAACAACACGGTTTCCACTTAACAACATGGCTTCCACTTAACAACACCGCTTCTACTTAACAACACGGTTTCCACTTAACAACACGGTTTCCACTTAACAACACGGTTTCCACTTAACAACACGGCTTCCACTTAATAACATAGCGCTTCCACTTAACAACACCGCTTCCACTTAACAATACGGTTTCCACTTAACAACACCGCTTCCACTTAACAACTCAGCTTCCCCTTAACAACACGGCTTCCACTTAACAACGCGGCTTCCACTCAAGAACATGAATTCCACTAAACAACTCAGCTTCCCCCTTAACAACACGGTTTCCACTTAACAACACGAATTGCACTCAACAACATAAATTCCATTTGACAACAGGAATTCCACTCAACAACACGGTTTCCACTTAACAACACGGTTTCCACTTAACAACACCGCTTCCACTTAATAACACGGCTTCCACTTAACAACACGGTTTCCACTTAACAACACGGTTTCAACTTAACAACACGGCTTCCACTTAACAACATAGCGCTTCCACTTAACAATACCGCTTCCACTTAACAACACGGCTTCCACTTAACAACACCGCTTCTACTTAACAACACCGCTTCCACTTAACAACACGTTTTCCACTTAACATCACGAATTCCACTTAACAACACGGTTTCCACTTAACAACACGGCTTCCACTTAACAATACGGCCTCCACTTAACAACACAGTTTCCACTTATTAACACCGCTTCCACTTAACAACATGAATTCCACTTAAGAATACCGCTTCCACTTAACAACACGGCTTCCACTTAACAACACGGTTTCCACTTAACAACACGGTTTCCACTTAACAACACGGCTTCCACTTAATAACATAGCGCTTCCACTTAACAACACCGCTTCCACTTAACAATACGGTTTCCACTTAACAACACCACTTCCACTTAACAACTCAGCTTCCCCTTAACAACACGGCTTCCACTTAACAACACGGCTTCCACTCAAGAACATGAATTCCACTAAACAACTCAGCTTCCACTTAATAACACGGTTTCCACTTAACAACACAGTTTCCACTTATTAACACCACTTCCACTTAACAACATAAATTCCACTTAACAACACGGTTTCCAGTTAACAACACGGCTTCCACTTAACAACACGGCTTGCACTTAACAACAGGGCATCCACTTAACAACACCGTTTCCACTTGCCAACACGGTTTCCACTTAACAACACCGCTTCCATTTAACAACACGGTTTTCACTCAACAACATGAATTCCACTTAACAACACGGTTTCCACTTTACAACACGAATTTCATTCAACAACATGAATTCCACTTAACAACACGGTTTCCAGTTAACAACACGGCTTCCACTTAACAACACGGTTTCCACTTAACATCACGAATTCCACTTAACAACACGGTTTCCACTTAACAACACGGTTTCCAGTTAACAACACGGCTTCCACTTAAAAACACGGCTTGCACTTAACAACATGTCTTCCACTTAACAACACGAATTCCACTCAAGAACATGAATTCCACTAAACAACTCAGCTTCCCCTTAACAACACGGTTTCCACTTAACAACACGGCTTCCGCTTAAAAACACGTCTTCCACTTAACAACACGGCATCCACTTTACAACACGAATTTCACTCAACAACATAAATTCCACTTAACAACACGGTTTCCAGTTAACAACACGGCTTCCACTTAACAACACGGCTTGCACTTAACAACAGGGCATCCACTTAACAACACCGTTTCCACTTGCCAACACGGTTTCCACTTAACAACACCGCTTCCATTTAACAACACGGTTTTCACTCAACAACATGAATTCCACTTAACAACACGGTTTCCACTTAACAACATGGCTTCCACTTAACAACACCGCTTCTACTTAACAACACGGTTTCCACTTAACAACACAGTTTCCACTTGACAACACGAATTCCACTCAACAACACGGTTTCCACTTAACAACACAAATTCCACTCAACAACACGGCTTCCACTTAACAACACGTCTTCTACTTAACAACACGGTTTTCACTCAACAACATGAATTCCACTTAACAACACGGTTTCCCCTTAACAACATGGCTTCCACTTAACAACACCGCTTCCACTTAACAACACGGTTTCCACTTAACAATACCGCTTCCACTTAACAACACGGCTTCCACTTAACAACACCGCTTCTACTTAACAACACCGCTTCCACTTAACAACACGTTTTCCACTTAACATCACGAATTCCACTTAACAACACGGTTTCCACTTAACAACACGGCTTCCACTTAACAATACGGCCTCCACTTAACAACACAGTTTCCACTTATTAACACCGCTTCCACTTAACAACATGAATTCCACTTAAGAATACCGCTTCCACTCAACAACACGGCTTCCACTTAACAACACGGTTTCCACTTAACAACACGGTTTCCACTTAACAACACGGCTTCCACTTAATAACATAGCGCTTCCACTTAACAACACCGCTTCCACTTAACAATACGGTTTCCACTTAACAACACCGCTTCCACTTAACAACTCAGCTTCCCCTTAACAACACGGCTTCCACTTAACAACGCGGCTTCCACTCAAGAACATGAATTCCACTAAACAACTCAGCTTCCCCCTTAACAACACGGTTTCCACTTAACAACACGAATTGCACTCAACAACATAAATTCCATTTGACAACAGGAATTCCACTCAACAACACGGTTTCCACTTAACAACACGGTTTCCACTTAACAACACCGCTTCCACTTAATAACACGGCTTCCACTTAACAACACGGTTTCCACTTAACAACACGGTTTCAACTTAACAACACGGCTTCCACTTAACAACATAGCGCTTCCACTTAACAATACCGCTTCCACTTAACAACACGGTTTCCACTTAACAACACCGCTTCTACTTAACAACAACGCTTCCACTTAACAACACGTTTTCCACTTAACATCACGAATTCCACTTAACAACACGGTTTCCACTTAACAACACGGCTTCCACTTAACAACAAGTTTTCCTCTTAACAACACCGCTTCCAATTAACAACACGAATTCCACTCAACAACATCAATTTCACTAAACAACCCGGTTTCCACTTAACAACACAGTTTCCACTTGACAACAAGGCTTCCACTTAACAATAACTCTTCCACTTAACAACACGTATTCCACTCAACAACACGGTTTCGACTTAACAACACAAATTCCACTCAACAACACGGCTTCCACTTAACAATACGGCCTCCACTTAACAACACAGTTTCCACTTATTAACACCGCTTCCACTTAACAACATGAATTCCACTTAAGAATACCGCTTCCACTCAACAACACGGCTTCCACTTAACAACACGGTTTCCACTTAACAACACGGTTTCCACTTAACAACACGGCTTCCACTTAATAACATAGCGCTTCCACTTAACAACACCGCTTCCACTTAACAATACGGTTTCCACTTAACAACACCGCTTCCACTTAACAACTCAGCTTCCCCTTAACAACACGGCTTCCACTTAACAACGCGGCTTCCACTCAAGAACATGAATTCCACTAAACAACTCAGCTTCCCCCTTAACAATACGGCCTCCACTTAACAACACAGTTTCCACTTATTAACACCGCTTCCACTTTACAACACGAATTTCATTCAACAACATGAATTCCACTTAACAACACGGTTTCCAGTTAACAACACGGCTTCCACTTAACAACACGGTTTCCACTTAACATCACGAATTCCACTTAACAACACGGTTTCCACTTAACAACACGGTTTCCAGTTAACAACACGGCTTCCACTTAAAAACACGGCTTGCACTTAACAACATGTCTTCCACTTAACAACACGAATTCCACTCAAGAACATGAATTGCACTAAACAACTCAGCTTCCCCTTAACAACACGGTTTCCACTTAACAACACGGCTTCCGCTTAAAAACACGTCTTCCACTTAACAACACGGCATCCACTTTACAACACGAATTTCACTCAACAACATAAATTCCACTTAACAACACGGTTTCCAGTTAACAACACGGCTTCCACTTAACAACACGGCTTGCACTTAACAACAGGGCATCCACTTAACAACACCGTTTCCACTTGCCAACACGGTTTCCACTTAACAACACCGCTTCCATTTAACAACACGGTTTTCACTCAACAACATGAATTCCACTTAACAACACGGTTTCCACTTAACAACATGGCTTCCACTTAACAACACCGCTTCTACTTAACAACACGGTTTCCACTTAACAACACAGTTTCCACTTGACAACACGAATTCCACTCAACAACACGGTTTCCACTTAACAACACAAATTCCACTCAACAACACGGCTTCCACTTAACAACACGTCTTCTACTTAACAACACGGTTTTCACTCAACAACATGAATTCCACTTAACAACACGGTTTCCCCTTAACAACATGGCTTCCACTTAACAACACCGCTTCCACTTAACAACACGGTTTCCACTTAACAATACCGCTTCCACTTAACAACACGGCTTCCACTTAACAACACCGCTTCTACTTAACAACACCGCTTCCACTTAACAACACGTTTTCCACTTAACATCACGAATTCCACTTAACAACACGGTTTCCACTTAACAACACGGCTTCCACTTAACAATACGGCCTCCACTTAACAACACAGTTTCCACTTATTAACACCGCTTCCACTTAACAACATGAATTCCACTTAAGAATACCGCTTCCACTCAACAGCACGGCTTCCACTTAACAACACGGTTTCCACTTAACAACACGGTTTCCACTTAACAACACGGCTTCCACTTAATAACATAGCGCTTCCACTTAACAACACCGCTTCCACTTAACAATACGGTTTCCACTTAACAACACCGCTTCCACTTAACAACTCAGCTTCCCCTTAACAACACGGCTTCCACTTAACAACGCGGCTTCCACTCAAGAACATGAATTCCACTAAACAACTCAGCTTCCCCCTTAACAACACGGTTTCCACTTAACAACACGAATTGCACTCAACAACATAAATTCCATTTGACAACAGGAATTCCACTCAACAACACGGTTTCCACTTAACAACACGGTTTCCACTTAACAACACCGCTTCCACTTAATAACACGGCTTCCACTTAACAACACGGTTTCCACTTAACAACACGGTTTCAACTTAACAACACGGCTTCCACTTAACAACATAGCGCTTCCACTTAACAATACCGCTTCCACTTAACAACACGGCTTCCACTTAACAACACCGCTTCTACTTAACAACAACGCTTCCACTTAACAACACGTTTTCCACTTAACATCACGAATTCCACTTAACAACACGGTTTCCACTTAACAACACGGCTTCCACTTAACAATACGGCCTCCACTTAACAACACAGTTTCCACTTATTAACACCGCTTCCACTTAACAACATGAATTCCACTTAAGAATACCGCTTCCACTTAACAACACGGCTTCCACTTAACAACACTGTTTCCACTTAACAACACGGTTTCCACTTAACAACACGGCTTCCACTTAATAACATAGCGCTTCCACTTAACAACACCGCTTCCACTTAACAATACGGTTTCCACTTAACAACACCGCTTCCACTTAACAACTCGGTTTCCACTTAACATCACGATTTCCACTTAACAACACGGCTTCCACTTAACAACACGGTTTCCACTCAACAACACAGTTTCCACTTAACAACACGGTTTCCACTCAACAACATCAATTCCACTTAACAACACGGCATCTACTTAAAAACACGGATTCCGCTTAAAAACACGTCTTCCACTTAACAACAGGGCATCCACTTAACAACACCGTTTCCACTTGCCAACATGGCTTCCACTTAACAACACGGCTTGCACTTAACAACATGTCTTCCACTTAACAACACGAATTCCACTCAACAACATCAATTCCACTTAACAACACGGCATCTACTTAAAAACACGGATTCCGCTTAAAAACACGTCTTCCACTTAACAACACGGCTTCCACTTAACAACACGGCTTCCACTTAACAACACGGCTTCCACTTAACAACACGAATTCGACTCAACAACATGAATTCCACACAACAACACGGTTTCCACTTAATAACACAGTTTCCACTTAACAACACGGTTTCCACTTAAGCACACGGCTTCCACTCAACAACACCGCTTCCACTTAACAACACGGTTTCCACTTAACAACACCGCTTCCACTTAATAACACGGTTTCCACTTAACAACACAGTTTCCACTTATTAACACCACTTCCACTTAACAACATGAATTCTACTTAAAAACACCGCTTCCACTTAACAACACGGCTTCCACTTAACAACACGGTTTCCACTTAACAACACGGTTTCCACTTAACAACACGGCTTCCACTTAACAACATAGCGCTTCCACTTAACAATACCGCTTCCACTTAACAACACGGCTTCCACTTAACAACACCGCTTCTACTTAACAACACCGCTTCCACTTAACAACACGGTTTCCACTTAACATCACGAATTCCACTTAACAACACGGTTTCCACTTAACAACACGGCTTCCACTTAACAATACGGCCTCCACTTAACAACACAGTTTCCACTTATTAACACCGCTTCCACTTTACAACACGAATTTCATTCAACAACATGAATTCCACTTAACAACACGGTTTCCAGTTAACAACACGGCTTCCACTTAACAACACGGTTTCCACTTAACATCACGAATTCCACTTAACAACACGGTTTCCACTTAACAACACGGTTTCCAGTTAACAACACGGCTTCCACTTAACAACACGGCTTGCACTTAACAACATGTCTTCCACTTAACAACACGAATTCCACTCAAGAACATGAATTCCACTAAACAACTCAGCTTCCCCTTAACAACACGGTTTCCACTTAACAACACGGCTTCCGCTTAAAAACACGTCTTCCACTTAACAACACGGCATCCACTTTACAACACGAATTTCACTCAACAACATAACTTCCACTTAACAACACGGTTTCCAGTTAACAACACGGCTTCCACTTAACAACACGGCTTGCACTTAACAACAGGGCATCCACTTAACAACACCGTTTCCACTTGCCAACACGGTTTCCACTTAACAACACCGCTTCCATTTAACAACACGGTTTTCACTCAACAACATGAATTCCACTTAACAACACGGTTTCCACTTAACAACATGGCTTCCACTTAACAACACCGCTTCTACTTAACAACACGGTTTCCACTTAACAACACAGTTTCCACTTGACAACACGAATTCCACTCAACAACACGGTTTCCACTTAACAACACAAATTCCACTCAACAACACGGCTTCCACTTAACAACACGTCTTCTACTTAACAACACGGTTTTCACTCAACAACATGAATTCCACTTAACAACACGGTTTCCCCTTAACAACATGGCTTCCACTTAACAACACCGCTTCCACTTAACAACACGGTTTCCACTTAACAACACCGCTTCCATTTAACAACACGGTTTTCACTCAACAACATGATTTCCACTTAACAACACGGTTTCCACTTAACAACATGGCTTCCACTTAACAACACCGCTTCTACTTAACAACACGGTTTCCACTTAACAACACGGTTTCCACTTAACAACACGGTTTCCACTTAACAACACGGCTTCCACTTAATAACATAGCGCTTCCACTTAACAACACCGCTTCCACTTAACAATACGGTTTCCACTTAACAACACCGCTTCCACTTAACAACTCAGCTTCCCCTTAACAACACGGCTTCCACTTAACAACGCGGCTTCCACTCAAGAACATGAATTCCACTAAACAACTCAGCTTCCCCCTTAACAACACGGTTTCCACTTAACAACACGAATTGCACTCAACAACATAAATTCCATTTGACAACAGGAATTCCACTCAACAACACGGTTTCCACTTAACAACACGGTTTCCACTTAACAACACCGCTTCCGCTTAAAAACACGTCTTCCACTTAACAACACGGCATCCACTTTACAACACGAATTTCACTCAACAACATAAATTCCACTTAACAACACGGTTTCCAGTTAACAACACGGCTTCCACTTAACAACACGGCTTGCACTTAACAACAGGGCATCCACTTAACAACACCGTTTCCACTTGCCAACACGGTTTCCACTTAACAACACCGCTTCCATTTAACAACACGGTTTTCACTCAACAACATGAATTCCACTTAACAACACGGTTTCCACTTAACAACATGGCTTCCACTTAACAACACCGCTTCTACTTAACAACACGGTTTCCACTTAACAACACAGTTTCCACTTGACAACACGAATTCCACTCAACAACACGGTTTCCACTTAACAACACAAATTCCACTCAACAACACGGCTTCCACTTAACAACACGTCTTCTACTTAACAACACGGTTTTCACTCAACAACATGAATTCCACTTAACAACACGGTTTCCCTTTAACAACATGGCTTCCACTTAACAACACCGCTTCCACTTAACAACACGGTTTCCACTTAACAATACCGCTTCCACTTAACAACACGGCTTCCACTTAACAACACCGCTTCTACTTAACAACACCGCTTCCACTTAACAACACGTTTTCCACTTAACATCACGAATTCCACTTAACAACACGGTTTCCACTTAACAACACGGCTTCCACTTAACAATACGGCCTCCACTTAACAACACAGTTTCCACTTATTAACACCGCTTCCACTTAACAACATGAATTCCACTTAAGAATACCGCTTCCACTCAACAACACGGCTTCCACTTAACAACACGGTTTCCACTTAACAACACGGTTTCCACTTAACAACACGGCTTCCACTTAATAACATAGCGCTTCCACTTAACAACACCGCTTCCACTTAACAATACGGTTTCCACTTAACAACACCGCTTCCACTTAACAACTCAGCTTCCCCTTAACAACACGGCTTCCACTTAACAACGCGGCTTCCACTCAAGAACATGAATTCCACTAAACAACTCAGCTTCCCCCTTAACAACACGGTTTCCACTTAACAACACGAATTGCACTCAACAACATAAATTCCATTTGACAACAGGAATTCCACTCAACAACACGGTTTCCACTTAACAACACGGTTTCCACTTAACAACACCGCTTCCACTTAATAACACGGCTTCCACTTAACAACACGGTTTCCACTTAACAACACGGTTTCAACTTAACAACACGGCTTCCACTTAACAACATAGCGCTTCCACTTAACAATACCGCTTCCACTTAACAACACGGCTTCCACTTAACAACACCGCTTCTACTTAACAACAACGCTTCCACTTAACAACACGTTTTCCACTTAACATCACGAATTCCACTTAACAACACGGTTTCCACTTAACAACACGGCTTCCACTTAACAACAAGTTTTCCTCTTAACAACACCGCTTCCAATTAACAACACGAATTCCACTCAACAACATCAATTTCACTAAACAACCCGGTTTCCACTTAACAACACAGTTTCCACTTGACAACAAGGCTTCCACTTAACAATAACTCTTCCACTTAACAACACGTATTCCACTCAACAACACGGTTTCGACTTAACAACACAAATTCCACTCAACAACACGGCTTCCACTTAACAATACGGCCTCCACTTAACAACACAGTTTCCACTTATTAACACCGCTTCCACTTAACAACATGAATTCCACTTAAGAATACCGCTTCCACTCAACAACACGGCTTCCACTTAACAACACGGTTTCCACTTAACAACACGGTTTCCACTTAACAACACGGCTTCCACTTAATAACATAGCGCTTCCACTTAACAACACCGCTTCCACTTAACAATACGGTTTCCACTTAACAACACCGCTTCCACTTAACAACTCAGCTTCCCCTTAACAACACGGCTTCCACTTAACAACGCGGCTTCCACTCAAGAACATGAATTCCACTAAACAACTCAGCTTCCCCCTTAACAATACGGCCTCCACTTAACAACACAGTTTCCACTTATTAACACCGCTTCCACTTTACAACACGAATTTCATTCAACAACATGAATTCCACTTAACAACACGGTTTCCAGTTAACAACACGGCTTCCACTTAACAACACGGTTTCCACTTAACATCACGAATTCCACTTAACAACACGGTTTCCACTTAACAACACGGTTTCCAGTTAACAACACGGCTTCCACTTAAAAACACGGCTTGCACTTAACAACATGTCTTCCACTTAACAACACGAATTCCACTCAAGAACATGAATTCCACTAAACAACTCAGCTTCCCCTTAACAACACGGTTTCCACTTAACAACACGGCTTCCGCTTAAAAACACGTCTTCCACTTAACAACACGGCATCCACTTTACAACACGAATTTCACTCAACAACATAAATTCCACTTAACAACACGGTTTCCAGTTAACAACACGGCTTCCACTTAACAACACGGCTTGCACTTAACAACAGGGCATCCACTTAACAACACCGTTTCCACTTGCCAACACGGTTTCCACTTAACAACACCGCTTCCATTTAACAACACGGTTTTCACTCAACAACATGAATTCCACTTAACAACACGGTTTCCACTTAACAACATGGCTTCCACTTAACAACACCGCTTCTACTTAACAACACGGTTTCCACTTAACAACACAGTTTCCACTTGACAACACGAATTCCACTCAACAACACGGTTTCCACTTAACAACACAAATTCCACTCAACAACACGGCTTCCACTTAACAACACGTCTTCTACTTAACAACACGGTTTTCACTCAACAACATGAATTCCACTTAACAACACGGTTTCCCCTTAACAACATGGCTTCCACTTAACAACACCGCTTCCACTTAACAACACGGTTTCCACTTAACAATACCGCTTCCACTTAACAACACGGCTTCCACTTAACAACACCGCTTCTACTTAACAACACCGCTTCCACTTAACAACACGTTTTCCACTTAACATCACGAATTCCACTTAACAACACGGTTTCCACTTAACAACACGGCTTCCACTTAACAATACGGCCTCCACTTAACAACACAGTTTCCACTTATTAACACCGCTTCCACTTAACAACATGAATTCCACTTAAGAATACCGCTTCCACTCAACAACACGGCTTCCACTTAACAACACGGTTTCCACTTAACAACACGGTTTCCACTTAACAACACGGCTTCCACTTAATAACATAGCGCTTCCACTTAACAACACCGCTTCCACTTAACAATACGGTTTCCACTTAACAACACCGCTTCCACTTAACAACTCAGCTTCCCCTTAACAACACGGCTTCCACTTAACAACGCGGCTTCCACTCAAGAACATGAATTCCACTAAACAACTCAGCTTCCCCCTTAACAACACGGTTTCCACTTAACAACACGAATTGCACTCAACAACATAAATTCCATTTGACAACAGGAATTCCACTCAACAACACGGTTTCCACTTAACAACACGGTTTCCACTTAACAACACCGCTTCCACTTAATAACACGGCTTCCACTTAACAACACGGTTTCCACTTAACAACACGGTTTCAACTTAACAACACGGCTTCCACTTAACAACATACCGCTTCCACTTAACAACACCGCTTCCACTTAACAATACGGTTTCCACTTAACAACACCGCTTCCACTTAACAACTCGGTTTCCACTTAACATCACGATTTCCACTTAACAACACGGCTTCCACTTAACAACACGGTTTCCACTCAACAACACGGTTTCCACTTAACAACACGGTTTCCACTCAACAACATCAATTCCACTTAACAACACGGCATCTACTTAAAAACACGGATTCCGCTTAAAAACACGTCTTCCACTTAACAACAGGGCATCCACTTAACAACACCGTTTCCACTTGCCAACATGGCTTCCACTTAACAACACGGCTTGCACTTAACAACATGTCTTCCACTTAACAACACGAATTCCACTCAACAACATCAATTCCACTTAACAACACGGCATCTACTTAAAAACACGGATTCCGCTTAAAAACACGTCTTCCACTTAACAACACGGCTTCCACTTAACAACACCGTTTCCACTTAACAACAAGTTTTCCACTTAACAACACCGCTTCCAATTAACAACACGAATTCCACTCAACAACATCAATTTCACTAAACAACCCGGTTTCCACTTAACAACACAGTTTCCACTTGACAACAAGGCTTCCACTTAACAATAACTCTTCCACTTAACAACACGTATTCCACTCAACAACACGGTTTCGACTTAACAACACAAATTCCACTCAACAACACGGCTTTCACTTAACAACACCGCTTTTATTTAACAACACGGTTTTCTCTCAACAACGCGACTTCCACTAAACAACTCAGCTTCCCCTTAACAACACGGCTTCCACTTAACAACATGGCTTCCACTCAAGAACATGAATTCCACTAAACAACTCAGCTTCCCCCTTAACAACACGGTTTCCACTTAACAACACGAATTCGACTCAACAACATGAATTCCACACAACAACACGGTTTCCACTTAATAACACAGTTTCCACTTATTAACACCGCTTCCACTTAACAACATGAATTCTACTTAAAAACACCGCTTCCACTTAACAACACGGCTTCCACTTAAAAAAACGGTTTCCACTTAACAACACGGTTTTCACTTAACAACACGGCTTCCACTTAACAACATAGCACTTCCACTTAACAATACCGCTTCCACTTAACAACACGGCTTCCACTTAACAACACCGCTTCTACTTAACAACACCGCTTCCACTTAACAACACGGTTTCCACTTAACATCACGAATTCCACTTAACAACACGGTTTCCACTTAACAACACGGCTTCCACTTAACAATACGGTTTCCACTTAACAACACCGCTTCCACTTAATAACACGGTTTCCACTTAACAACACAGTTTCCACTTATTAACACCACTTCCACTTAACAACATGAATTCTACTTCACGGTTTCCACTTAAGCACACGGCTTCCACTCAACAACACCGCTTCCACTTAACAACACGGCTTCCACTTAACAACACGGTTTCCACTTAACAACACGGTTTCCACTTAACAACACGGCTTCCACTTAACAACATAGCGCTTCCACTTAACAATACGGCTTCCACTTAACAACACGGCTTCCACTTAACAACACCGCTTCTACTTAACAACACCGCTTCCACTTAACAACACGGTTTCCACTTAACATCACGAATTCCACTTAACAACACGGTTTCCACTTAACAACACGGCTTCCACTTAACAATACGGCCTCCACTTAACAACACAATTTCCACTTATTAACACCGCTTCCACTTTACAACACGAATTTCATTCAACAACATGAATTCCATTTAACAACACGGTTTCCAGTTAACAACACGGCTTCCACTTAACAACACGGCTTGCACTTAACAACATGTCTTCCACTTAACAACACGAATTCCACTCAACAACATCAATTCCACTTAACAACACGGCATCTACTTAAAAACACGGATTCCGCTTAAAAACACGTCTTCCACTTAACAACACGGCTTCCACTTAACAACACCGTTTCCACTTAACAACAAGTTTTCCACTTAACAACACCGCTTCCAATTAACAACACGAATTCCACTCAACAACATCAATTTCACTAAACAACCCGGTTTCCACTTAACAACACAGTTTCCACTTGACAACAAGGCTTCCACTTAACAATAACTCTTCCACTTAACAACACGTATTCCACTCAACAACACGGTTTCGACTTAACAACACAAATTCCACTCAACAACACGGCTTTCACTTAACAACACCGCTTTTATTTAACAACACGGTTTTCTCTCAACAACGCGACTTCCACTAAACAACTCAGCTTCCCCTTAACAACACGGCTTCCACTTAACAACATGGCTTCCACTCAAGAACATGAATTCCACTAAACAACTCAGCTTCCCCCTTAACAACACGGTTTCCACTTAACAACACGAATTCGACTCAACAACATGAATTCCACACAACAACACGGTTTCCACTTAATAACACAGTTTCCACTTATTAACACCGCTTCCACTTAACAACATGAATTCTACTTAAAAACACCGCTTCCACTTAACAACACGGCTTCCACTTAAAAAAACGGTTTCCACTTAACAACACGGTTTTCACTTAACAACACGGCTTCCACTTAACAACATAGCACTTCCACTTAACAATACCGCTTCCACTTAACAACACGGCTTCCACTTAACAACACCGCTTCTACTTAACAACACCGCTTCCACTTAACAACACGGTTTCCACTTAACATCACGAATTCCACTTAACAACACGGTTTCCACTTAACAACACGGCTTCCACTTAACAATACGGTTTCCACTTAACAACACCGCTTCCACTTAATAACACGGTTTCCACTTAACAACACAGTTTCCACTTATTAACACCACTTCCACTTAACAACATGAATTCTACTTCACGGTTTCCACTTAAGCACACGGCTTCCACTCAACAACACCGCTTCCACTTAACAACACGGCTTCCACTTAACAACACGGTTTCCACTTAACAACACGGTTTCCACTTAACAACACGGCTTCCACTTAACAACATAGCGCTTCCACTTAACAATACCGCTTCCACTTAACAACACGGCTTCCACTTAACAACACCGCTTCTACTTAACAACACCGCTTCCACTTAACAACACGGTTTCCACTTAACATCACGAATTCCACTTAACAACACGGTTTCCACTTAACAACACGGCTTCCACTTAACAATACGGCCTCCACTTAACAACACAATTTCCACTTATTAACACCGCTTCCACTTTACAACACGAATTTCATTCAACAACATGAATTCCATTTAACAACACGGTTTCCAGTTAACAACACGGCTTCCACTTAACAACACGGCTTGCACTTAACAACATGTCTTCCACTTAACAACACGAATTCCACTCAACAACATCAATTCCACTTAACAACACGGCATCTACTTAAAAACACGGATTCCGCTTAAAAACACGTCTTCCACTTAACAACAGGGCATCCACTTAACAACACCGTTTCCACTTGCCAACATGGCTTCCACTTAACAACACGGCTTGCACTCAACAACATCAATTCCACTTAACAACACGGCATCTACTTAAAAACACGGATTCCGCTTAAAAACACGTCTTCCACTTAACAACACGGCTTCCACTTAACAACACGGCTTCCACTTAACAACACGGCTTCCACTTAACAACACGAATTCGACTCAACAACATGAATTCCACACAACAACACGGTTTCCACTTAACAACACCGCTTCCATTTAACAACACGGCTTCCACTCAAGAACATGAATTCCACTAAACAACTCAGCTTCCCCCTTAACAACACGGTTTTCACTTAACAACACGAATTGCACTCAACAACATAAATTCCACTTGACAACAGGAATTCCACTCAACAACACGGTTTCCACTTAACAACACGGTTTCCACTTAACAACACCGCTTCCACTTAATAACACGGCTTCCACTTAACAACACGGTTTCCACTTAACAACACGGCTTCCACTTAACAACACCGTTTCCACTTAACAACAAGTTTTCCACTTAACAACACCGCTTCCAATTAACAACACGAATTCCACTCAACAACATCAATTTCACTTAACAACCCGGTTTCCACTTAACAACACAGTTTCCACTTGACAACAAGGCTTCCACTTAACAATAACTCTTCCACTTAACAACACGTATTCCACTCAACAACACGGTTTCGACTTAACAACACAAATTCCACTCAACAACACGGCTTTCACTTAACAACACCGCTTTTATTTAACAACACGGTTTTCTCTCAACAACGCGACTTCCACTAAACAACTCAGCTTCCCCTTAACAACACGGCTTCCACTTAACAACATGGCTTCCACTCAAGAACATGAATTCCACTAAACAACTCAGCTTCCCCCTTAACAACACGGTTTCCACTTAACAACACGAATTGCACTCAACAACATAAATTCCACTTGACAACAGGAATTCCACTCAACAACACGGTTTCCACTTAACAACACGGTTTCCACTTAACAACACCGCTTCCACTTAATAACACGGCTTCCACTTAACAACACGGTTTCCACTTAACAACACGGTTTCCACTTAACAACACCGCTTCCACTTAACAACTCGGTTTCCACTTAACATCACGAATTCTACTTAACAACACGGTTTCCACTTAACAACACGGTTTCCACTTAACAACACGGTTTCCACTTAACAACACGGCTTCCACTTAACAACAAATGTTTATTTATATGAAATTTTCTCACCATTTTAATTTCTTATTTTTCTTTCATTGGGTCTATAACCATATGGAGCTTGTACTTTCCTGATTTATATAGTCGGTATACTCTTTTCATTCGTGCATCCTAATTTCTACTTATTTCAATTTTTTCCTTTAAACATTTAAAAAGAAGCTTATAATCTTCCTCGACAAGTGGTCTTGGCATTCTTTCTTTCATGCAGTTAATGCTAACCATAAAAGTGACAATACATAACATAACTATTTTAAAATTCTCCACTTTCAGATTCATCACGTATCTTGATTTGATTTTTTCTTATAAGAACAGTTGACTCAAGCAAGTTAAATTTTGAAATCTAATAAATCGTCAGGTTGCTTTCAATATAGGATTCAATGCGACTTTTCATTCTGAACATGTTTTCAGGTAATATGCATTATAGGTTAGGGTAAAATAAATAAGATGCAAAAAAAGTAAATATATTTCGAAAATACGAAATAGGAATAGGACGCGCGAATGACAAAAAACGGAATCTATCTATTTTTTCGTTGCACCCAACAACATTTGTCATTCCTTTTTATACGATGTGTTTTCCAGTGTTTTCTATTCGACAAAAATTAATGAAACAAATTTTTCTTGATAATCTTTTTGCGTATTGTTAAAAATTCTTTTACTGATTTACCAATATTTAAAAACATACAGAAACCAGGTAATTAACTTTTTGAGTATGAAAGAAAAAGAAAAAGACGCATAATTTGGCTTCCATTTAACAACACGCTTCGAAGTAACACGTAAATTTACCCTAGCCATTCCTATTCATAAGTCCCCCTAATATTTTTGTCACATTTACGGCCCTGTTATTCCGTAACTTTTAAGTTAGCAATAAGGCGTCTATGAGGAACTGAATCGAATGCTTTCGCAAAATCTCAATAAATTGTATCTATAGGTATGCCTTGCTCTTGATGATGTCCATACGTCTAACATTGTTAATAGGTTTGTAAAATACGAGCGTCCAGCAATGAAACTGTGTTGTCGATGATTGATTAGGTCATTATCAAGGAGATGTTTTAGCAAATGATCTCTGACGATAGATTCGGGTACTTTACAGGGAATACTAGTAAAACTAATTGGTCTGTAATTATTTGGGTTATCATATCGCGCTTTTCTTTTTTAAATAAGGCGGTAAGATTGTCACCTTTCCAGTCTTGTGGGTTTCCTTGCTTTAAAGCTTTATTATAAATTATTTTAAGGGACAAATCAATTACAGCTGATAGTTCTTTTAGTACTCTTGAGTGAATACCATCAGTGCCTGATGATTAGAAACCATTTTTTCTTCGTTTGTGAAAACTAAGTCAAAAGTATTTGGATTTTGTAATGAACGATGGTGTGTTGGTTCAGTGACATGCTGGAACAGAAACGAGTCTTGATAAGCTTCTATGAACTTGTATGCTCTATGATTTTCTGGCGTGTTCGTACTAATCGATTCCCAATTTAATTCTGGATGGTTGAAATCGTCCATGATCAATATATGACACTTACTTTGCGACATAAGTCGAATAGCGTCATTAAGAGCATTGTTGTTACTCACAGAACTATTCGGGGATCGGTATATACAGCATACCAACATACGTGTGTTTGACCCACAATTAAGTTCACACAAAATGTTTTCTTTAAAAATAGAAGATAGCGTATTCGATACTATGCTTGCAGCATATTTATTTCTAACATAAATAACTACACCGCGATGACAATTTGGACTTTCTAAGTTTGTAAAACAGTTAAAACCATCTATAGATAGTTCAGAGGGTTGGACGGGTATAAAAGAATGTTTTGGTAAGATCTCAGTCACACATACAATATCAGTATTCTGCTGCTCAATTAAATGTTTAAGCTCCGAGAGTTTATTTGTTAGCGAATCGACATTGGTATATAGACAATTCAGATTTTCAATCTGTTTGTTTACTGCTTTATTATGCGCTTTATATGCGTGTTCCAAGGTGGTCTTCTCAAACGGGATTTACACACGCGAAAAATGCGATCGGAATTTTATCAGCGGACTTATTTACGCAATTTGATTGATTAAATTTATAAACGTTGCATCATACAAAATCTCAAAATTTAAAAAGTTGGCGGAGATATTTTTGAAAAAAATGTTCACACAGCTTGAACTTTTGGCGGAGAAAAAGAAGCGGACTTATTTTTATCCAATCACAGTTCATACAGATTTTCGTATTATTCAATCCAAACGTCTCTAGAATTCTAGTTCAATCTTGCAAATAAAAACAAATGAACTACGAACAAAATGGCTAATCAATATCAAAATAATTTATTGGGAATTTCATGCAATAAAAGTAGTACAAACAACGAACTAGTTAAAATCCTCAAACTAGCAACAACGGACCAAATAATGATTCTGTACGAAATTCGACAGAAGTAATTGTATATCCATCAACCGACTCTGACTGCTGCTGTTTTTTTTCTGAATTAATGGTCCTACCCAACCCAGTAGTTTTTCAAAGGTCGTCGAGGATATGTGAAATTGTTTGTAAGAGTATTCGTGATCGAATAGTTTTGTTTCTTTTACAAGTTGGTGAAACTCTCTCTTTTGTTGCCGTTCTAGAAAAATTTGGCGTGTCCATTCTCTTCCCGCAACTTATTAAAAGCATCCCTTTGCTCTTTGTTTCGATCATGATTAATGAAGACTGTGGAATTCGATTGACGTAAAATGTGAATGTTTTTCATGATGGAATTTTGAATCAATAGGAATGAAATAGAGACAAGTAATGGCAAAGTAGAACCTGTTTCCGATTGACCAATTCGTTCACATTTAGTTGTTGTGTTGGAGTTAATTTCAATGTCCAATGATGTCCTTATGAAGGTTATAAAATTATCTTTTTCAGAAACTTGTTTGTTTTCATCAATAAGATTAAAAGCAATGACATTTTTTTCTCTATTTTCTCTATCTTTCATACCTTTAATGACAGTATCTACCGCGATGTTGTTACATGGCATCAATGAAGCAGTTTTCTCTAACTCTGACAGGCGCCTTTTAAGATTGGTGTTTAGTCCTTCAAGATTTTTTATGGTACTAGTAGTTTTGTCAACGATGGTTTTTATGTTATCGTTTATCAAAATATTATTTGTTTCAATATTATTTAGCCGCGCATTAACCTTTTCGAAAAATGAGTTGCACTTCGCTTCGATGTCTTTTTCAACAAAGATAGCATTCAGAGCTGGTTTAGCAAAGTCTGGGCAAATAATTCCTGGGCAGTAATTAGGATCGAGGCTACAACAGTCACTGTAAAGCATGCAGAACAACGCGTGCAGTTTCTGAAATAATTTACACTCCCGTGCATATCTCAGTTCTCATTGCAACATTTCGCACTCAAATCTTCCATTGAGTTATTATTTAAACGCACAGGTTTCTTCAAGCTTCTCCCGTATGAGGACTTAGTAGAAGACATAAGAGAAAGATAACAATTTCAGAATGGGATGGAAACCAGGCTGCAATTACTACAACTATTTGTGACCAATTATACCTAAATGGCAACGGATGTTGACAAACACACAATTTAATTGGGCAATCAGTAATGTAATAATTACGAATTTTTGGTCCATGAAAAAAAAACCTCAAACAAAAACAACAATGTAGTCCAAAATAATTTCAATACGAAAGCAAAGGTGTCCCAGCCTCAAATTCTTTTCCTTCAGGATATGGAGCAATCCCCTAGGGCTACAACTGAAGGCCCCTAACAACCGGGGAAAATTGTGGTAATTTAAAATACCAAAAATCGAAAAAGAAAAAAAGAAAAACGTCTTTGTCTAGCTTTTTTAAATGATTCTAAAAACAATGTAAAATATAAACAGGATAAAACGTTAAAAGGTAATATGAACAGTAAAAGATCCAAAACAAGATTAATTCGATATCTTACGACACTTGCGTTTTACTATACGGCTCATCAACATGGACACTTACGAAAATGCTAACGAAAAGGTTGGACGGTGCATTCACCAAAATGTTGAGAGTTGTTAAAGGCGTATCTTGACGACAGCATATGACAAACGCTCAATTATACGGTAACCTGCCAAAATTAACGGATGTTATCAGAGAACAGAGAGTTAAGCTCAGTGGTCACTGCAGGAAGAGTAAAGAAGAAACGGTACACAAAGTTCTACTATGGGAGCCACTCCATGGCAAAAGACCAAAGGGAAGACCAGCACGTATCTTTACTGACCAGCTAGTTGAAGATACCGGAATCCCAATGAAAAACCTTGCAGTAGCGATGGAAGATAGAAGTCAATGGAGGGATCGTGTTGTGGCAGTCCAACCGCGGTCGATCCAATGATGATGATGATGACACTTGCAAAACACGTCTGTTCACTTCAGTCAGGCTGCAAAAACTTGTGTTATTTCATTATCTTGTTACTGTTCTTATTGCTTTATTAAAGAGACAAGTTGAAATTGTTTTGATGTCTTATTGATTAATTTAAATGAGCGACTTCCTCGAATTAGCACCCCCTTTGAGAACCCAAAATTAAATGAACGCCCCAGGCGCTCACTCGAGTAAATACGGTACTTTTCTTTTTCGCGGAGACGCTTCGCTTGTATAAAAAAGATCTTTCCTGATTCGAGTTGTTTCTTCGCTGAAATCTTCATTCATGATGATTCGTGTATTCTTTAATTTCAACCTGTTGCTCAGGATCTTTTGTTTGTCCGTGTACTTATCGCAACAGTTTGCATACTATTGTTCTTGGGCGGTCTCTACCTTCACTCATCTTTGAAAAAACTCAATGAGCTCTTTCTATTTCTATTGGTTCTTTTATATTAAAATTTTCTTGCACAATCTTTTTAACTTTTAAGTTCTATTTCTCTCCAATTTCTTCCCCTTACTCCGTCAATCCTAATGTTATTCCTTCTGCTTCGGTCCTCAAAATTGATTAATTTTCTCAGAAGACGATACACTAAATATCTCTCCTTGGATACTTTGCGTCGACTTTAGTTCATCTTTAATTTTGTCATACTTCCATTCTATTAAATCGATATCTTTAATCTTTCTTTCTGTGTCAATTCTCTCATTAAACGCGCCAAATGACATCGAGAATGTTTCTCTAAAACACGCTATCATTGTCTCACGCTGTACACCCAATAATTCTTTCACCTCTTCTTTTGTGATGAATTTATTGTTTGCCATTTCGGTTTGAAAACGATCAAAATATAAATACATATATTAAAATATGTTCCACAATAACAAAATTTGCGCGGCAATCTAATCACGTCCGTTCACCGCATGGTCGTTAGTATAACTCTTAACCCATTTCAGCCGGGAAGGGGGGGATTTTGAGTGCTCAAGGACGTCAGTGCGGAAACATTGTCAACAGTATACTCCCGATAAGTGGGACACTCAGGGGACCGACGAAATCTGTCCTACTTAGCGAATGTCCCACTTAAGCGCATGCCTATATTAGGTTAGAAAGATCCAAGGGACCGAGAAAAACCGTCCCACTTAGTGAAAGTCCCACTTATTGGGGGTCTCACTTAACGGGAGTATACTGTATTAAAATGGATCATTTTGACAAATTTTAAATTAATCTTTCTCCCTTAATACTCGAAAAAAAATTATGTTTGAATACTCATTAGAACCGCGAAAGAAGAGGGATGTTTTTGTTTTTCTTCGCTTATTCATTTAAAGTACAACAATTTTAGAATATAGGAAATAAACTATATTAAAATGGACCAAATAATTTTGCTTTCTTGCATTGCCAAGTTTGCTTGGGTTATAACATAGATATAACAAGTACTAACATGGTTCAAAGCCGATTTAGAGCCTATTCAGTCTTTAAATGGAAAATATATCGTGAAAATGTGTTTTGTCGTTATTAAAAAACTTTAACCCTACTATTCTTATATCCAACACTACGAAAATGATCAAATCTTTTTGATACCGTTTCCCGTAACAGTTCCCTATCAAATAAAGTTATTGTCGTTACAAAATGCTTAGATTTAGGTTTGAAGGCTAGATTTTCATAAGGCAATATAAATATCCAAAAAAAAGATTTTAATGTTTTTTACTTTCGAATCGAATTTTATTGACCGCGGACAAGAAACGGTGGAATATAATTCGAATGAAGTGTACGGGGTGAAGAAACGGTTAAATATAATTCGAATGGGGTGTACGCAATAAGAACACACTAAGAATAAATTTGTTTCGAAGAGATTTCATGAGATTTTTTCGCGTTGTTCGTTTTCAACAATCATGTCATTCCACGATCGTTGTTCAAAGAAAAAAAAATCTGATATTTTGGACGAGCAATGGAAATTTATTATTAAAGATTTTGGCCAACCAAAGCTTATTAGCATTAAAAGAAGGTATATGTTTCGTATCTTTGAACTCTTGGCGGGCACCAAGAAAGAAAGTCATTCGTTATACGACTGTATCTTGTATCCATCTTGTTTTTCGGATGTCAATTCCGGAAGTATCTTGCAAACGTTTAAATCTACGTTATACATACTTCATTCGATTATGCATACTCGAAGCTAAAATCAAAAAAGGCAGAGACGAAAAAACCGCTATCGTATTGGCCGCGAAAAGGGATATTCAATCTCAATGGGCTGAAACATCAGTTTCGAGGTATGTATTACTTAATTTTGTTCTAATTTATTAGTTTATACACGCCCCGATGAGTAAGCCAAAAACAGTGTTCCCATAAATTCTGTTTAAACAAAAAACTCATTATTAAATCGCTATTTAGAGCCTTTGGAACTAATGTGTCGCTTGTCAATAGAAATAGAAACAGATTTTCTCAAAGTCACGAGACGAGAGAAGACGCCATCAAACGAACGGAATCGGAAGGAAGGGCAATATCCAAAGGCCTTAAGCGTATACACAATCACGTCGGAAATTTGGATAACTACGCATGGGACAAAGAAGTGTGTTTGGAGATACAATCAAACATGGGCGGGACACTTAACATCGCTGGCGCGCAAATACAATGTAAAACACGTAAATGGCGATTGCCAGATACAAAACGCGGGACAAATACTAAAAGAACTTGTCAGAATGGAAGGTGTCTGTCTACGTTTTGGAAAGTCGATCGAGACGGCGCAGAAAAAAGAGAAGGTCATCTATAACTTATTTTACTTTATCTTGATACTTGAATAAATTAGGTTAAAATGGAGTTAGAGAAAAAAGTCTAAATTTGCAATATCCTTAAGTTCAAAAGAGAAACACACGATATCATATATTTATATCGTATTTATATAAGAATGATACTTTTTGTATTATTATTATTTTTGGTTGCTCAAAAGTAACCGTTCCGATTGAAGAAACAAACGAAATGGTCAATATGAAATTAAAAAATGATATTAAACAGGTAAATTGTACCGCGTTTAAAATTTACTTCCATATAAAAATACCATAATAAAGTGGACATTTTTCTTGGCAGACAGGCAGGGTCTTTACAACATTGGCGAATTAATAGTTCCACCCGAATACGGTTGTTTTAAAAAACGGAGAACTCAAAACCGAAAAGATCACCATTGAAGGTAAAACACGCTTCCATGACACAAACAATAAGAGACTGGCCAGAAATACCCTTTTGTTAGTTACCGTCGGGTACTATTTTTCAATTATTAACATTATTAATGAAGTGAAGTAACATGAAGCTATTCATTGAAACAGCCAAAAAATGTGTTTTATAAGAAAACGTTCAAAAATCGGGTATATTGAAGTTAATTATTAATTAGGTCGAAAGATTTCACTTCGCGATATAAGAGAGAAATGTCTTGTGCAACACAAAATTTTTTTGAGAATTTTACCAGACGATTACTACACAAACTTAATCTCGAATCGGTGAACCCTATCAATTCGACCTAACACAGTCAAAATATCACAGTATTAAAAAGTAAACAACGTCGAACACATATCGCCATGTGGCATGACGGATCCACGATTTCTAATCACAGCCCCTTAATGATGATGGTGCATTGCATGTATGACCCGTCAATATTCTATACAGATGAGGAATACCACCTAAAAACAGGTAACGATAATATCAATATTAATATACTTAGTGCATTACACTTTAGGTCACATTCTAAATGATGCTAATAAAACAAGTTAAAAACGTCATTTTCGGGCCAGAGGGGAATGGAAAACAGTTCGAGTTTGACTTAACGGGGGTTCGAGTTATCGGGATTGTACTGTATTCAGACACAGGACCCGACTGATAACGGAAATTTGTAGATATGTATATATTTCTAATTTTTGACATGGCTATCCTGTATAAAGATTCGTTTATATCGTGTATATTCGTGTTCAAATTCAGTTTGAACAACGGGAGCTTCGAGTAAGTGCATACATTTATTTAACTTTTTGGTGTTGAAATTCTCGCGTTTTTACCATGTTTGTAAGGAAATTCTCGCGTTTTTACCATGTTTGTAAGGAAATTCTCGCGTGTTTACCATGTTTGTAAGGAAATTCCCGCGTGGAATCATATATTGACCATATAATATAGTCCCGATATGTTTCGTGTAGGTGTTTGTTTAATTTGTTTAATAGCTAATTTTAGAACATGACAAATCTCAAAGAAAAAAAGCCGTATGCAAATAAGATTTAATGACTTCCTTATCACTTAAGGGCAATGCTTTTATTAAAAAGGAGAAACAAGAAAAAGACTTAATTTTTACGAGGCCTGCCCTGTTTATAAAAAAAATTAGTAATCAATAAAGGTATATATTATTCTTAACGACTTTTAAAAGGGGATAACATTACAACTTATATCATGATTAGAACATCGATATAAGTAAAACACAAAGTGAATCACTCATGGAAATCCTCCATACAGTAAAAGAAAACAAAATACATAAATCAATAAAAACTATTTTAATTTATTATTATATCTTAAATATCTATAACAGCTCCATTTTTTTGACAGCTTTTAGTTGTATGTGATATTTTAGGACACGTTTCAAACCGACTCGATCGTCCTCCGACAACTCACACACGGCATTACGACGTCGTTTGTGTTGCGACGCAGGAACGCCGTCACTTGACGTTTGACCTCGTTGAATGAAATCGTCACCTGCATTTAAAAATACGATTTTGTCGTCGATTTTCTTCTTGTACTTTTGCTTAACTAAGCAACTCTTTGTGTTGACTTTCTGTTGAAACTTCATTTGTATATTGATTGTTTTTTAGCTTCGCCGTCACACTTTTATACGGTTTTCAGCATCGATATTAAACCCATTAAGCAATACGTTTTGAAATAATTGCCTGCGAGAATATTGCGATGAGACATTTGCTCGCATAATCAATTATCTTTTTTTGCATTAACGAGTGAGAAAATGAGTTTCAGTGTCATTAAAATGCTCTTTCTAATAACTTCAGAGACGGGTGTCTGCAATATTGTGAAATGCCACGTGTGTGGTTTTAAAAGCGCCCACTAAGGTATGACTGTTCTGTTATTTTTAACTGATTTATCCACTGATTCCCAATCAAATTGTTGTGATAACACAAAGGTAAAAATTTAATTAGATAACTATATGTCATAAAATTTATATTTTTGTAATGTGACCATGAAGCAATTTCTTTCTTCTATGGATTGAGATCAATCGCGCGTTGTTTCCTGTCTATATTGTATTATTTCCTGCTTTTCAAAGTGTTGCTTTAATGGCAAACACTCCCGCTATCACAAATGGGTATAATACAGAACCTTTTTTCTTCAGATAATTAAGCATTATCATGAAGACTTCGACCCGGAGTTTTAGTGTATTTAATTGCTCCCATTTGTGCTACGGTTATTTTTGATGAAATACGGCGTTTTTTTATTCATAACCGCTCACTAAACGACTTTGTGATAGCATCGTCTCGAACCCAAAACCTTTCGGTTAAGAGCCGAACGTCATTCCCATGGTGCTATTGCCGGATTTTCAAGGAATTAAAGATAAGTATGTATTTTATATTGCCTCTTGGAAAAGACAACAATTGTCATGTTTCTTAGTGATTAAGTCAATGACACATAACTTTTATTACTTTACACCAAAGAACAACATTCTCTGTAATGAAGGATTTAACCGGACGTTATGTTTATTGGTTCATCGTTTAGTGTTTACAAATCGTTGCTAGATCGGCCCGCATTAAATCGAATAGCATCGTCTCCGGTGTAGCAGATTATTTTGACTCCCTGGAAAAAATGTCTCCCCCAGTTCAAATAAACCAGAAAAAGTAACTCCCCTATTCTAATACAGATAGAATCATTTTTGACAACCTGCAAAAGAAAGTACATTGATAAATTGATAATTCTTTTATGGTTACAATTTTATAAAGGGAGTCATGAAGTAAGTCATTTTTTCCTAGGAAATATCAACTCTAGGGAGTCTTAATTTTCTTGTTTGAAATAACTGGAGAGTTAATATTTACTAGTTTATTTTAACTGGGGAGTCAATTTAAACCACTTTATGTTGACTGGGGAGTCATTATTTAGGAGAGTTCAATTTTTTGATGACACCGGTTCGTTTATTCCGCGCGATCCACGGATACAACGGATTGTCGAACGGAGAAGTGAGAAGCATATTTTCGTACGGATGAAATTTGCTGTCTGTGACAATGGCATATTGCGTTTCTCGACAATCATCGCGGATAATCGTTTGTAGAACACTGCACATTCTTTGCCCATCGCGCCATTCGATGCGAATGCCAGTGGCGTGAACGATCCGTTTTCAACTTGAAGAATTCGTTCGTTGTAATGCTTCTTTTTTTCTTTCTCATTAATTGCGAAACACTTTTTAATTTGCATTCTCTTGTACCGCTGATCGTGTGGGTTGAACACCGTTACGTCTAAAAATACTCGTTGGTCTTGGGTCCAAAAGCTTTGTGCACTAATGTCGAGTCTTGCTTCGTTTGTCTCGTTCGGTTTTCATTGTGTGAAACGCTCGCCTGTCAATCCTAGCAAACAGGGTTCTTTCTTCACATTGTGACATACTTTACTTAGAAGGGCGATAGTTATATTTCTCACTTCATTGTGTCGTAGTGTGACCCAACCGCCCTATTTGCAGGAAAGGGCATGTGCTAAGTTGAATCGTGAACCGCAGATGCAAGTTGATGACACACGTTTCAAATGCAAGTTGTACCGCAGTTTGATCGCATCCCAAAACTCTTGTTTGTTGTTGTCAAATCGTCACTCTTTTTTGGGTGTTAAACTCGTTACTGCGCTACGTAGTTGGATCAGAGTTTCATTTTCCCGTTGTTTTCAAAGGGTCTTTATCTCGTTGATCGTTTTACCACCTTCTCCTTCTTTCCCCCGTAGCTGGTTGACGAGTTGTGCTGTCATGCTTATCGAGTTATCACATTCTATCGGTGAACATTCTTTGAAAATCTTGATACCAAGACCCCGTCATGGAGGTGGCAAGAAGATGACACTCATTTTCATTTACAATGTGTCCACCTGTTATTGTGGAGATAATCTTGTGTGTTATTACTTCGTCCAGGTGGTTTTAATTCCTGAAATGGTGCGCAGAAAGTAGGTCATCTTGTGTTGGTAACCGTCGACAAAGCAGGCGTATGCGGTATACGGTTGCGTCAGCGCGATATCGGACAACATGTTAACTTCTTTCACCCAATTCTTGACCATCCCTTTGACGTATCTTTCCTTGTATTCTTCGTTTCCAATCACGGCTCCGAGGTGGCGTTCGCCTCCTGTTGTCATTTAATGTTCGTGTCTCCAAACATGTTGGTCTCTTGCTTCATCCTTTCATGTTTGACGATCAGCCATGATTTAGAAGGTTGCAGAAAGTATCCAAAGCATTTACCAAGTTCCATAAGATGATACCATCACTCTTTGCAGTGCTTCTAATTCTCAGGCGGCTGTAAGATCGTCCGCGAATGCAGCCATCTAGTTGTTCGATGCTCCATTGGCAGGCAACAACATATTGGGTAAGAGGTGTTATGCCAATGGAGTAGATTGCCATTCCGAGCGGATCTCCTTGAGTAGTCCCCTCTTGCGACTTTAGTTCTCTTCCTCCGATGACGAAGAGTCGTGCTGCATGGTTAGTTCCGTTTGAATTAAAGAAAACACCTTCAAAGCAATCGCTCCTACTTTCTTCGCTTTGTGTAACGATCCTACGTCCTATGTAACGTTGAATTTAGCTCGAAGTAGTTGGAAAATCAATTTACAATGGAGTGGCATAACATGCGCACAAAAAATTGAAATTGGTGAAGTTAATACAAATATATACCTCTAACCCTTGATAAATAGAAATATTATAGAAATGCTTATAACTTAAATATGCCCATTACATACATTAACTGGGAGAAATAAGCCACCACAACGCCGTCACAAACAAAATACTACAACCATACACGATATTCAGTAGGTAGTCAAAGTCAGTATAAGCATATCTCATGCAAGTTAAAATGCTTCTATGTTAGAAATGCACGAAAAAGTAGACATATTTTAATGACATGAGCATCAAGGAATTTTCTTAGACAAACGTAATCTTGCAGTGTTTTCACATGACGTTACAACGTATTCGGAACGAGGCGTTGACCATGTTGGTGTTACATGAAACAACATTAATATTTGATTAAGATTCGACGCTAACAACGCGACGCGAACAAAGTCAACGATAGCTGGAATTTATCTTCGATCAGAACGACGACAGCCAGTATGCTTTGGACGTGTTAAAAGGCGCCACGTGCAAGAGATAAGCAGCATTGATCTGTTTCTCATACCGAAAGCAAAGTTGTACCCTGAATGCTTGCTTCCGCTTGACCTTTGGTCATACGTTGTTTTGGAGACCAGCTTCTACACGAATCAACAGTTTAAAGCTTATATAAGCTTATGTCACATTTGATTATATCAAATGGTTTCAGGCTTTATAAAAAGTGTTGAAGGCATATATATTTATCAACGAGATGTCATTCCTGGAAAGGTGAAACACTCACACGAATGAATGCCTCCCTTGTTAAGTGCTGTTAAGCGTTAAGCTGTTAAGTGTTGCTTGTTAAGTGCTGGATTATTGTATTTAAGACTGGCACTGTGTGCTCAGCTCACTGTACTTGTATGTTTGGGGGGAATGTTGTAGAATTGTCTCATGTGTAGCTATTACATGAAAATACAATAATGTTGTTAAGTGGTATTAATAATGGTAATAATAATGATATTAAGTTCAGAAACACCGCACAAATAAGGTTGACAAGCATCGTTGTACGCTCTAATCTCCTTATTGCTCTTCTCTAAAGCATCGGTCTGGTATCTTCCACAGGAAGCTTTGTTATAGAATTTCTAGGGTCAAACTTACATCGATTTGCTGGACGATAATGGTTTCCATAACAACAACAAATATCTGGGAATTTCCCTGCTCGTTCAACCGTTAAGAGTAAAAGGGTATTTCCATTAGTATAAAAGATATGGAATTTAAAAATATAAAAAATTTACGAAGTCAAGCGCGGGAACTTGGAGTTCTTTATTATTTTCAGGGGTCTAACTAGCATCATTTTTTTAATTTTCAGCATTTTTTGGTGTTTTTACAGAGTCCTGATTTCTTTGCTATATTGAGTATCTGCGGAGGTTTGTTTGTTTATTTGTTGTTGTTTTTTTAACGAGGCTTCCAGAACGCTTATTAAGCATTATCATAAAGACCTCGACCCAGAGTTTTAGTGTATTTAATTGCTCCCATTTGTGTTACGGTTATTTTTGATGAAATACGGCGTTGTTTATTTATAACCGCTCACTAAACAACTTTGTGATAGCATGGTCTCAAACCCAGAACCTTTCGGTTAAGAGCCGAACGCCATTACCATTGCGCTATCGCCGGGTTGTTGATGTAGTAAGAAAATCATGCTAAATTGTGATTGTGTGAGTTTAAAAAAAGCGGTACCAAATACCCATCAAAACAAAAATGAACGCAGGCAATAACTTAGCCATCACGATCCTTGATGCCGTGACTTTACGCATTTCTTGTAAAGACAAGAATGGGTAACTATAGGAGTCAGAGGACAATTCAAATACGTCACAAATGACTCCGGCAAATTCTACCTGCACAAGAGTGCTTCTATTGACTTTGGCATGATCTCTGGAAGTAGCTACAATCAATGTGGCTCTCCAGGATCAATATCACCTTCTTAATGCTTGTCCGAAGCGATCCAGTCCTCCCCGATACCAACAAAATATAAAGATATATTTTTAGTCTCTAAGTAAAAGTACTTAGTTGTATGTAAAAATATAATAAAGAAAAATGGCTTTATGGCGTACGGTTGTGCCCTTACTGGTGTTGTTAATTTTGGCTATAGATGAAGCTTTAACTGACGCTGATGCATTACTATTTTAAGAGCTTTTCAGAACAGAAAACTGAAAATTAGTCACAGAAACATACATAAAGAAAGACATCTTGAAAGGTTTGTTTAATGTTGATAATTTATCAGTTTATTTCAAGACAGAGAACTTCTGGTATCAGTGGAGGAGTCGAGAGGGTATTTTCATGTGAAAAATTCTCTGGAATGGAAAATAAGAGACGATCTAGAAAGCGAATCTGCGGAATGTATCTATAGAAAAATTTTAATCACACATTTAATGACTTTTTAACAAATACTCAAAATTAAATAAATTATCTTGGGTGATCTCAATGCAAACTACCTTTCTCGTATCGACAATAAAGAGTTGAAAGATATCATCAACGTTCATGGCTTCAAATAAATAATCAATCAACCAACACGAACGATTGAATCAACATCTACGCTAATTAATGTAACTGTTGCACTTCTTTCTATTGGTGATCACGCTGCGCGAGGAAATAAGAAAGAGTCCATGTCCTTTACCAACGATTTACGTGAGGACACTCAAAAGACACAAAGTGTTCATGAGAAAAATGATGATGGTGGAAATTCAACCATCAAGTCACAATGGAATGCTATAAAATGCCGTAACTACAAGAATTACGACGTAAATACCGTCAACAAATAATTTCTCGATAAAGAATGGCTTCCAGTTTACAACACCACCTGCCCTGTAAAAGCATGGTCAATAACGGAATATTTTTTAACAGAAACTCTGAACAACCTCGCCCCCTTACTGGAAAAAAAGGTAATAGGAAGAACGTGTTCATGGTTAAACGACACTGTCAAACGCGAAATGAATGAAAGAGACAAATTCCTACGAATCGCTCGCAAATCCAATAAAGAAACAGACTGGAATGTTTATGAGCGAAAACGAAACTTTGTAAAGAGTTCAACGTTCAAAAAGATCCTTTAACAAAAATGAAATTAAAAAAAATTCTGACAACCCTTCAAAATCGGTCACCGATGAGGAAAATCTTTCCAGTCACATATAAATCATCAAACTTACCAAAATCTTTCAAAATTGACAACGAACAAACCAACGTCAATGTTAAAATTGCAAATGGTTTTTCTCAATTCTTCTCCACTCTTGCATCATCACTCAAACGTCATCTAATGAGGTTTGTCTGGCGACCCAAATCAAAGCCGTGAACTTTGGTCGTCATCAGTTCGAATTTAAAGCAGTGAGTAACCAATAAAGAAGTCTTGAAACACCTTCAAGCCCTTAAACGAAAATGTGCAGTTGGGTTGAACAATATCCCTGCTTCTTTTCTAAAGGATACAAAATACGTCATTTCGAAGCCACTCACATAATAAACTGCCCTTTGTCATCTAATAGCGTGCCATCTGATTTGAAACATGCAACAGTTGTACCAATTTACAAATTTTGGCGATCGTAGTTAACTTTGACAATATATACCAATTAGCATTCTCCCTGCGGTATTAAAGATTTTAGAAAAATGCATCCACCGTCAATACATGGACCATATCGAATCTCCATTCCAGTTCGGTTTCGGAAAGCAATATTCGACCGAGTTGGTCACAGCGCACTTTGTAGACCATATCCGAAGAGAAACAGGACTTTTATAAGACCTTTTGCACCTTACGCAAAGAATAACGAGAAAGAGAGACGATTTTCTCTCAAAACAAAGTTCTTCTTCTCCATGTTCCGGAGAAATTCTGCATCTTTTTCGACAATTATCAGTATTTTTGCACAAACTACTGAATTGTAGGAACTAAAGACTGGTAAAAAAGAATTATTTTTTTCTTGTCCTAACTTATTACTTTTGCAGCCCTAAAGGTATCTATTTGAGTTGGTTTTGCTGCCTCGCATCCAATAGGCTTTGATATGAGAGAATGTGGAACAAACCACTGACAGAGAAGTCTTATTTATTCATTTCAGATTTGTATTTCGCATTTTAATCTATGTTATAAAAATAGTTTTACAACAAGCAATAATACTAAACACTACAAATTTTCGGCGATAACGCAATGACAAGCTGTTGGACTTTTAACCCAAAAGGTCGAGGTCTTCATGGTAATGCTTATTAGCGTTCTGGGAGCCTCGTTAAAAAACAACCCCTACAGTGTAAATCTTAATAAAAAAACAGAAATTTGTTGCTATTTTTATACTACTGCAGAACGTTTTCAAGTGATACTTAGCCACGTGATCAATTATAGCTAGAAAATGTTCACAAAATAAAAGCTAGGTTGTTAAAGACAGCCGGAATTATAAGTGCAAAACAAAAATATAACGCTTTTAAAAATTTTAACACACGATATGTGTCTATTTTACAGACCTTAATCGGTTTTTGTGTTTTGGTCTGTAAAATCCACAAATAAGTACTTTAACCATTGATTTTTTTTCAATATACAAGAAACATGGGAGGAACAACCATTAAAGTATTTGGTTGGGGTTATATTATACTATATTATATTATATTATACAAATTGTAATATTGTTAAAAGATCTCTACACTAAATGGACTTTATTCTCATCAGCTGCTGCGTCAGCATTTTGGCTTTACGCAATCTTCACATAAACACGCCTGAACCTGAACCGGATATACCATTTTCCAGACATTGAAATGTAATTTTAATAATGGACGATTAATTTTGCATTTGGGAAGGCTGTAAAGATTTTAAATGTAAAATCAATATTATATTTCTTTTGATTTTTATTGGGGAAGGACGAAAGCATTGAGTTGGGTGCATTGCTGTCAGAAAATCTACCGCAGAAATCTCACACAACTATATATTGTTATCGCGAAGTTTTGGAGATATTGCCACTAATTTATGCACTGCTATTCGGATAAAAATGTTGTGCATATATGAAGAAACGACTGAAAATCTGGAATCATTTCAGGCATGCTGTTTGATACCACTCGATAAAAGTCCTGGTATACGACCAATCGGGATTGGTGAGGTATTACGACGAATAGCTGGAAAGGTTGTGGTGGTAGTAACGAAGACGAATTTGATGGACTCTGTTGGATCAAGTATGCGCTGGACATAAATCAGGCAATGAGGCGCTTATCCGTGCTATGAGGACAATATTTAAAAATGAAGAAACAGATGCAGTCCTTTTGATAGATGCAAACAACGTATTTAACTCCGTAAATCGACAAACCTTTCTTCATAATGTGACCATTATATGTCCGCCATTAGCAGTATATGTCAAAAATTGCTATTCAATGCATTCTCGCCTCTTCGTACTTAGTGGTGGGGAGATTACTTCATGTATTCATGAAATAACTGGAAGATGTGCTCATCGATTAATAGAAGTAGGTACATGTCGCGTATGAAGTTTTTCCATATTTCCCCAAGGTTAGAGAATGTTCATTGCCGCGGCTTTGATTTTGCGGAAAAATTTCGTATAAATATTTAATTTTTGGGAGACAGTACTTGTTAACTAGAAAAGTATCTTTTACCGTGGTTCCTTGCCCATATTGAGTACACACTTAAAATTCGCGGCTCCGATTGCAGTTGACGGCGTTATGCGATAATGAAACAAAAAACCGTAAAAGCGCGTTATCGACCCTCCGGATAGGAGGTACCGATCGACACATTTTATTCATCGTAATCAAGTTTGTACTGCTTGTACATGATCTGTGCTGACGTTGTCTTTTGTACAGGGTACGTAATCAATCTATTTAGAAGAATATACATCTACTATTATCAAAATAATTTTACCCAAGAATGGTCCTGCGTTGTCGTTGTGCATACGAGTCCATGGAAATGAGGTTACTTCCCATGAATGAACGATCACTTTGGAAGGATTGCTTTGATCGACAGCTTCAGGGGGCAGGGGGCCGTGGACCCAGCATCCAGGAAACAAAATGAAACATTAAAACAAAGATTTTTTTAATTTTAAGCAAAACAAATAAACAAGAAGAAACAGAATCGACGCATCTCAATTTGCAATTCAGAATTGAACGATATCACAGGAAAACATGTGAATACATCGTTAGTTTTTTTTGTTATTTAGCGGACATGTAGGTATGTCTAATATTGCGTTATGTCCGTTGTCATGAATCAGCTGTATGCCTTTGACGGTGTCCCAGGATCTTTCTGACCATCAGATGGATTCCATAAATCACTCACTGACTCACCTTTCTCCGATAGGAATGGCTAATAAATCTAAGCCTTCGGTTACGAGTAACTTCTGTTATTTGGTGCGAGTCTACCATATCTCTGAGCTTTAACTCTATTCATACCGGCAGTGTGCACAATGAGCACAAACGAAAAGTATTTACCCGGCATTTCTATAGTTTTAGATGTACCGACCTGAAATGTTGTGACTTTTCTTATTTTTTTCTTCACGGTCACTTGACCGGAAAAAAATCTCAAAAAATTTGTCGTTCGGGTGCAGTGACCGATCTGTCGCAGGTACCGGGAAATCTGATTTGTTGTTTTTTGTTATCGCCGAAATTGGTTCAAAAATCACTATGTCTTCATATAATCACAATTATTACTAAATAAGGTAACTTATATGATAAGAACATAATTTTGACTTTTGCTACGATCCGCGTCTGTTGACAAGTATTTCAACAAAAGCACAAATTATTTCAAATACCTTCATATAAAAGTGCCTTCATAATAACAGTTGCTAAGATAATTTGACGGAATTTTTTTTTTTGTGCATTTTCTGGTATGGTGTACTGGTCAATATTTTGAACTTTTTTCACATGTAAGTTCATATCAACGAACAACCAATTAGGATACAGAAAAATAAAAAAATAAATTTAGCGGCCAAATTCCGGTCATTATAGTGATTTTTCAGTTTACACCCCACCGTACACCCAAAATTCTGATTTTCCAATTTTTCCCAAAAAAAATTTTCTAGGTAAATGAAGGTTCAATAGACATTCAGTCAAAATTTGAATTAATAGCATTTTCTAAAAAATGTTAAAGATCCCGTGCCCTTTGTGCACACTGCCGGGTTAAAACGTCCTAAAAAAATGGTATGAATAGGGTTAATAGGGTGGATCTGCCATGGGATGTTCAATATAGCTCTAAGCATCCGTGTGTAGTACAACCGGTATTCGGCTCATGCAATCCACCTTTTCGTTCTCGACACCTAAGCAATATCGAAGGGTGTGGCTATATCCTGCAAGCAATAAAGCCCGTCTCTGGATTCTGGAAGCCGCCATTTATGGTATATTGGTGGAACATCTTATTATGGCCAATTCCTCCTTTTCGATATGCAAATATGGTAAAAGCGTCGTAGGAATATTTTCGAATCAGTACGGAACATCCACGTTAGAATTGGTAAGTGTTATATCTTTCAGGGATCTTTTGTTCTTCGATCGCTGCTGAAGAAGACCTTCTTATGAGGTTGATGCATAAAATTTACAAAAACAAAAAAGATATTCAAAATGCTTAATCGACGTCATGAAGATCATCACGAGTTGATTCTGCAACAAAAGCTTTTAAATGCGAAAAGGTTTATGTGTAATACGACGATGATATCACTACAAAAGATGATTTCAGACAACTCGACTCGATCGAAAAAAACGAGCAAGTGTAGCTAATTAAAACAAGCAAAAATAATCAATCGGTTTAATTGTATAGTTGAGCCAAAATTTATTAGTGTCGCGCGAGGTAAATTTTGGCTACAGCGTTTTATCTAAATGTTTTTTGACAAACTTGTTGGGTTTTTTGCGAAGGCATACTGTTCCAAGTTCTTAGGCCTTTTCGTGAGCTTGGGTCGTAACCCCAGGGGATCGTCCCATATCCTGAAGATTTAGGTTTTAAGTCACCTTTCCATTTTAATTATTTTTATTAAATCTTATTTGTTTGGTTTCTGCAAGAAACAATTTCTCGCCTTACAAGAGATAATTTATAATTATCCTGCATCAACCAAACAATTTTGCAATGCCGAATTGGAAGTAGACGTAGTGAGGCCTTGGTTATAAATATTTAATGATAATTTCCAATGAACTTTAATTTCCTTAATTTACAATGCTCTTCACGTGAGTACAACAGGAAGGTGACCTCCACAAAATCGGACTTTGTTTTGCGTACTACTTAAATGTATTGCTAATTTACTTTTATATTCATTTTTATTGTAACTGAGTTACAGTTACAGTTCTTTCAGTTACTCAAAAATCTGAACATAAAATTCTGCACCTGGCCAGCTCTGCATGCAAGTTCAGTTTAACTGCAATGTTTGATATATAGTATATATAACTGTAACTAAACACTCCGTCTCCTTCTTTAGTCGCAATCCCGCAACCCACGTGGTGAACAAATAGCGCCGAACAGCTGCGAGAAGAATGCATTATTGCGCAACGCGCAGGAAACATGCATAAAGCATCCACAAACACGTGCAGGGAAATGAACGGCAATTAGAAACTGAAATTTCAATACAAAAGTAACTTCATATCTAACTGTAACTGTAACTGTCGAAAAAGTGCTAAAATAGGAACTAGTTACCGCGTTTTGAAAATAGTAACGAAGTTACAGTTACTCAGAAAGTAACTAGTTACAGTAACTTTTGTAACTAGTTACTGCCCACCTTTGTAAATTGCACGCATAGTTACACACAGGAACGTAATTTCCCCCGTTAAAAGCACTCCAATATATGACCCCCTAAATTTTAAAGAAAGAAATCCCTCCTGTTGTAACTCGTCTCAAAATGTCACGGACAGTTACGGAATCTGGGGACGTTTCACCCCAAATAAAAATATTATATCCAGAATTTCCCCGACAGTAAACTCTCCCCTTTCCTAGCATATATGCTCGTATCAGGATTAGAATAATTTCAAAGAAAAAGTGTAAGTTTTACGTTACATCAAAGTACCCATAAAACTACCTCGAAACCGGTGGCGGCGACAGACAATATTTTCTTCGGGTGAGTTGGGGGAGCTCGGCGCTTTGCCGAGGGTGTTATGAAGTAATTGGTTTCCTACTACATACTATATACTTCACTTACTTTAAGGTAGCCTCAGATTATTATTATTATTTCTTTAAACAGGATGTACAATTCAGTGTTAAAAACATCAAATGTGTCCTGCATTAAAACTAAGTAAATATACATTAATAAATAAGAATATAATACATGATAGGTTAAAAATTAAAAAAGCTATGATATAAACTGAAAAACTTAAAAGTTTTTTAAATAATTAAAAGTTCAGAAATTCAAAGTAAAACCCGAGGCGGACGAAATGATTAGTTTGAAAAATGATTAGTTTGAAAAGTATCTGGTTACAGCGTTTTTAAAAGCTGGTAGAACAACAATTTTACGATGCTCAATTAAAAGATTGTTATAAATTGTAACACCCATTGATCTAAGAAATGATTTGGTTAATTTAAGTTTCAAATTTGACATCGATGGAATGAGATCAAATGCAGAAGCCATAACTTGCGTGGTCCCACAAGGGTCAATTCTCGGACCCCTGTTATTTATTATGTTTTTCAACGACCTTGCCGAGGTATTACATCATTCAGACATTTTAACGTATGCCGACGATACTGTCATTACATTTGCGGACAGAGATGCATCGAAAATCGAAAAAGCTCTGAATGAAGATATGGAAGCAATTGGGAAGTATTGTAGGGAAAACAAACTGATCTTAAACACCAAGAAAGGAAAAAATGAGACGATGTTATTTGGCACAGCAAAAAGACTGAAAACATCAGGAAAGCATCTCGAGATAGCTTACGAAGCTTCAACAATTAACTTTGTCACAAAATACAAATACCTAGGCATAATTATAGACAGTTCACTCAAAATGTCAGAGAACTTTGATCGCAGCTACAAGAGTGCCAGCTCACGTCTCCGGCTCCTGGACCAAATAAAAAACTACCTCACTACAACAGCACGTCACAGAATCTATACAACAATGATCGTCCCCCTCCTAACATATAGCTGTCCAACTCACTCCAATTACATAAACACTCAAATCTCCCGACTTCAACGTGTAGAAAACGAGCCAAGCAGATCATCCCCGGACGCCAAATCCCAAAGATCGATCAACAACTTAAGCGCGAATGTATTACAATGGTCAAAAAATGCTTAAACAGAGAACTTGTTTGCGAAATTTTCAACCATTATTTCGAGCTCTGCAACCACGAAAAGAACACGAGAAATAATAAATACACTGTCAGATTACCTCCAGCGAAACTTGAGACAGCTAAACGCGGATTTTTTTTTAATGGGGCTAGTCTGTACAATTCTCTTCTATTAGACATCCGGAAGATTTCGAATACAAACTGTTTTATTAAGGAGATCTCGAAACAGTTCTCTTAGTTTTCAAGTTTTTATCGTTATATATATATATATATATATAATAAATGTGTACGAACAAATTTTAACAATTTTTTTTAAAAACAGGACGAGCATTAATAGCAGCTGTATTGTATATAATTATTGCACATAATTTATATAATTACTGAAGTTCAAATCCTGTATAAATATTCATAATAATAATAATAATAATTCACTGGTGGAATCTCTAGTTTGTAACCATTGTTTCTCGTTCTTATTCCATGTTGTTTGAAAACAAAAATATCATTTACATTATCACATACTTCGCCCAACAAACATTTCTTCACTAACATTACAGTATGCCTCTTAATTTCGTTAACAATGGGCGTTAGTTTTCTGTTTGTAAGTTTTTCGATTCTATTGTCTAGTGATGAAAGCATAGACAATTGAGTTTTTGAAAGGTTCAGATTGGTCGTACAGTTGTACAACATTGTTGGGAGTAGAATTGCTCTGTAGATCTTGATGATAGTGTCAGTTGGGAGATATTGTTTGAGTGATGAGAGCAATCTCAGTCTTGACGATGTTCTCTTGTATAATACCTCAAAGTTTCTTCTGAAAGAAAGGCTTTGATCGAGGATTGTTCCCAAATACTTGTATTCACGAGTGGAGGAAATAACATGATGGTCATATTTCAGTTTGACACTATCATTACCGCTCAATTTCTTACTTGTGCCGAACAGCATCGATTCTGATTTGCCCTTCTTTAGATTGATGACAAGTTCATTTGTTCTGAAATATTCAGATACGCATTGAAGGTCGGTGTTTAAATCATTTTCAATCTCCTCTCGACGCGATCTCGCAAGAAAAATTACGGTATAGTCAGCAAATTTGTACACACGAGAATGATTCAAACATTGTTCAAAGTCATTTGGTACATAAGAAAAAGGACAGGCCCCAATATCGAACTTTGGGGCACACTACATTTGAGCGAGTGTGGTTCGGATCTTTGCCTTTCAACTTCAGATGTGATGGTTCTATTGAAGAGCTAGTCAATGAACCATTGTAAGGCAATTCCCTTGATACCATACTTTTGCATTTTTGAGATGAGAACAGAGTGGCTCAAGGTATCAAATGCTTTTGACTAGTCAATGAAGACAGCACCAACCATTTTTCCTTTATCGATCTCTCTACCCATTTCATAAATTAAGAGCAATGTTGCAAGTTCTGTGGATCGTCTCTTTCTGTAACCAAATTTATTTCTTGACAATATGTTATTGTCTTCGAGGTACTGTGCGAGTTGATGATGTACTGTTCGTTCAAGGATTTTGGAAATTACAGGAAGAATTAAGATCGGACGGTAGTTGTTCATGTCTTCTTTAGTTCCTTCTTTATGTAATGCAACAATCGTGGCGATTTTTCATTGAGTTGGTACTGTTTCAGTTTGTAACGACAGGTTGATGATGAAAGCTAAAGGTTTTGATAATACTGACGAAGCATCCTTCAACGGACCGGGTGGGATGTCATCGATTCCGGCTGCTTTTCTCCTCTTTAAACCTTTTAGCTGTTTTGCAACAAAAATCGTAGATACGTACGTAAAAGCAAATACCGTTTCTGTCTCTGTTCGTGGTGGATTGATGTATCCCCAAACAAAGTTTGTCAAAGGTATTTCAGCTGATTTTATAGAGATAGCTACACTCGAGAAAAATTTGCACAATGAATTTGCTTTAGATAACTTCTCAGCCTTTGATGTACCCGTAGATAGATTCATTGGTTTCTCCTTCGTCGGAAATACGTCCTTGACGGATTTCCAGAATTTTGCAGGGTTTTTAGCGTTTTCGTTTAGAAGTTCGGTGTGATATCGTTCTTTAGCGAATTTGATCATGTTATTACATCGATTTCTCAAAGTTTTGTATGTGATCCAGTCCAGATGTTCACCAGGTCACCACTACCACTTCAGACAGAGTGAAATTAGAGTTATTTATAAGCTGTTCAATTAATTTTGAACTAAAGAGGGAAAATTAGATTCCAGTCGTCACAAAAACGGTAGACACTCAACGTAACAATAAGCAGGGTTTTGTAGGAAGTTAAAATGAAAAGCGCAAGCTTTATTTTAAGACCAGAAACGCCAACGGTGGTCCGAATAAATTTATTTTATTTAACAAATATTTGTACAGGATAGAGAAATCACATCAGAAAAAATACGTTCTGTTATCAAGGTGAGTCATGTTTAAAAACTAAAATTAGTTTAAGTTAGTATAATAATAAATATAATTTAAAATATACAAACTGGATAAACTCAGAGATAAGAGATATTTAAATTCTGTGTAAGAATCTACTTGGCGTACGCTTGTTGGAATTTCGTTGCAAGATTTAGCGGCAAAGTTTGGAAGCACTAAAAAAAGTTGGGGCATGTGTTTCCAATCAAGTACTGTTTTGTTAGAAGAGTTGAAAGGAATACGTTTTGGATCAGCGGAGATCTTGTTTTAACAGTATAGTTTTCGTTTTGTTTAATGATGCGAACCGTTTGAACGTGAAAGTGCTCTATCTTTTCATGTAGGCGTCGTGGAAAGTTTAGATAGAGATTTCCACAGTACGTTAATGTTGGGACAATCACTGTGCGGTAGATACTTTCTGCTGCAATAGGGTTCAACAAAGGTCGGATTTTAAGCAGTCTTAAACGCCCGCATGCTTTTTTGTAAGATTTCTGCACGTGTATGTTCATATTCAACGTAGGATTTATTTCAACACCAAGATACTTGTAACTGGCTGTAAACATAACATTATTATATCGGTAAGAAATGTTCATGCGATTTGGTTGTTTAGATAGGTTTTGAGGTGTTCCAAACAGCATTGATTCTGTCTTCCCTTGTTCAAGATTTAGAATCAGTTCATTTTCGTCAAACCAATTTGCTATTGATTTCATATCAGCTGATAGTCTGGTCTCTATAATGAATGTATCTTTACCGGGTACGTAAATAACTGTATCGTCAGCGTAAATTACGGTCTTTGGATGTTTTAGACATATTGAGAAGTTATTAAAGTAAACTATGAACAATAATGACCCCAGTATGGATCCTTGAGGTACACCGTTCGTAATCTTTTCTTCGAATGATAAACCAGCTTTGAAACTCACTAATTGTGAACGATTGAATAAATAATCTTGGAACGAAATAAGTTCTCGTTGGTAGATTCCATAGCTTTCTAGTTTAAGTTTACTCAGAGTATCAAAAGCTTTTGTGAGATCTAAAAATACCGCACCAACCATTTTCCCTTCATCAACGTTTTGTCTAATGTTATCGGTGAGCAACATTGCTGCAAGTCGGGTGTTTTCAAAACTTAAAATGGTTTTCGTCGATTTACTTCTATATATGTCGATAACTGATCGTGAACAATACGTTCTATGACTTTAGATATTGGCAGGGATAACGGATAGAGAGCGGTAGTTTTGAATATTGGTTAATGATTTTGATTTGTAGATTGGGACAACTTTTGAACGTTTCCAATCTGTTGGGTACATCGAGGTCTTTAGTGACAAATCTATAACGTAGTGGTATCTTAGTGGGTCTGCTAATACTGAAGCACCGTCTTTTAAGATTTTAGGTGAAATGTCATCGAGACCGGCTGCTTTTTTCGTTTTTAATTTGTTTAGAATTTTGAACCTAAAAACGCCTTGACAGCGTATCCATTCTTTTTGGCGATTTGCCACACACAATCTTTCAGAAAGAAAACCTTCCTCTTTAAATTGCATATTGTGGAGCAGAAATAATTACCAAATGCGTTTTCTATTACACGGGGTCCGATATGGGTTCTGAGTTTAAACGTTCAAACATGTCACGATTATTTCCTTCATTTTCAACCATCATGCTATATTGACATCAGTTCAGGTGACGACACTCGACCAGTCTCAGAAACGCGTAGCAGAATAATCATGGCCGTAACAAACGGGGGGGGAGGGGGTGGCAGGGGGTCAATGGCACCCAAAAAATCTTTTTGATTATACTTTACATATTATTAAGTTTCATGGAAGTGAGTCTTTTCACAATTAATTTTCTTCTCAAGGGATGAAAATAGCCTTTTAATGTGTTTTTAGAGCTTTCAAATTAGAAAATTTTCTTCGTCGCCCAACCATGGTGGTCGACAATTTTTCCACTCCCTTATTCTAAAGAAGTTTCCAACTTGAAAATGTTTAGCCCCCCAAAAAGATTATTCATATATATCATATATGTTCTGATAATATATGTATAATAATCTGATAGTTGTTACGGCCCTGATAATTCATTTGTATAATTTTTAAAATTTTTCACTTTTCTCACTTTTGGTTTGTACTTAATGTGATTTAGCTTTTGTACACAACATATTTTTTCATGATCGCTGAAAGAAACTGGTATTATGCAACTCTGGGAAATTACGTCAGGATTGTTTGCACATGTAACATCGGTTAATGTAGCTGTTGTTAATGTTGTAGCTTTCTTTAGTTAAATGCTTGAAGCCATATAACTTCAGAATAGATTTAATATCAATATGATCATTTGCTTTTAGGAAATTCACGTTTAAATCACCCATAATTACCATTTCCTTTGAACGTGTAATTGAATGCGATAACATTTCTGATAACAAGTTATTAAGGTTTTTATGTAAGTAATTTGAGCTATCAGGAAGCCTGTAAATACCTTAAGAGAAGGAATTTTTGCGGAATTTATTTTCGCGATTTTGGCCCTAAATCGCGAAATTAAATTCCGCGAAACTTAATGAAAATGCCTTATCCACGAAAATTTATTCCGCGAAATTCAATTTTTCTCTCGTTTTTTTTTTAGTGGAGCATTTTACGTAAATTATATCGTACTGAATATTCCCCTAAACTCTGCCCACCGCGAAAATAAATTCCGCGAAATTCACATATATTACCTCATCCGCGAAAATAAATTCCGCGAATTTTGCAGTTTTTAGATCTGTCAACCGCGAAAATTTCTTACCTTAAGGTAATAGAGAATAAAATGTTTTAGTATTTGGTTGAACAAAGTAAATGCATTCCACATCATCATTCTCCAAATCTAAGCGTCGTAACCAATTTAATCTTTTCAAGATATATACAGCGATACCACCCCTAGTACCAATATGACGTGGTCGATTTAAGAAATCAAAACAATCAACGTTGAAAATTTCGTCCGGTTCATCTCGGATAAGAGTTTCAGTCAATGCAGATATATCAATGTTTTTGTTTTTGTTAAACACGTTAATGAGATTTGTATGATTATTCCACAATCCTCTTATGTAAAGATAAAAACACTGTAAACCTCTGACGTCATTTAAACTATCAATCTGTGAATGTGTTTCCAGGACCAAGACAAGTTTCGATATCACCATTTAAAATCAATAGGATTTGCACAGAGATTGTTGAACGAAATTTTATACCACGATTTCGATATTCATTAAACAGCGATTGATACACGTACGTTGCATGTAGATCATTACTTTCTTTTCCGCAAAATTGTAACACACAGAGTTTGTTGAAATGAATGATGGTATTTTTAATGAGAATTAGTTGCACACACCGTTATCTTGACAAAAGAAAGGTCATCGAATAAAGGGTTAAATATTGTACAGTTAAATTCTTCAATAACAGGCAAAAGTGCAAACAAAAGTATGCTCAAAAAGCCAAAAGCGTCCGGCGAAGCCATCAACAAAACAAAAGTATGGTGTCCCATAGTTTATGCAGCTGCTATAATGGGTAAAAAAACATGTGTTTACTTGAACGTCATTTTTACAAAATCCTATTTTTAAATTCGTAATAAACTAAAGACCGGAATATACCGGAACGATAAAGTTTACATTGCTCTCTTCTTTAAACAATGCTTCTTATCGCTGGGTTTCCATTTCGTTTACGGTATGATTTGAGCTCACGTTCGTTGGCCACTGGACTTGCATTTTGTAGATTCCCTGTTAAAGGTTTTGCTTTACTCATGTCTCTGGTGTTCTCTCCTAGCACGATTATAGCTGAACCATTCTTTTTAATAACGGTAGATTTCGTCGGTTTTCATATAGTTGTGTACTAGTTTCGTTTCCTCTGTTTGATCAAAACCGAGTCACAAACACGTGATTCTCTCGGTTTGTAGGAATTATTGAAATTTCGTTTTATTGTTTCCTGTTTTGCTTTTTCATTACATTTGATGTTTTGATGGAAACTTATTTGATCGGTATGGTAAATTCAAGTAACCCGGATCGAACAGGTGTATTGAACAAAAGCAGTGATGGGTTGTAACCGATAGTATAATGTGCTACTGTGGTAACTGTTTAGGAATTTTTGAAACGTAGGTTTTTGTTCGATTTCTGCGGTTTTTTGCGTTTTACCTAACACTGTCATGAAACATTTAGCATTCGATTGCGGATGTTCAGGTGTTATTCTGCAATGTTGTATGGACGCAGTTTGCATATACTCTTTAAAAGGATCGGAATCAAATTGTGAGCCATTGTCCGTTTTTAGTGTATGGAAGAGTGTCTTGTGACTTTTCGATAAACTTGTTGTTTTGACACTTTATGTTCAATGGGGAATCGACTGCAAGTAGTTTCTCTCCGTGTTTTAGTGAACCATGAATATCTGCGGACAATTCACACCATGGTGCGGTTGATAGTGGAGATGGTTTTGGCGGTTCTGGCAAACTAGTGTCTACTACGGCTTAACACGTTAAGCAATCAATATAGGTTGATCTACATCTTTGCTGAGTGACGGCCAAAATACTTTAGTTTGCAAAAGGTGATAGCAATTTTTTCAGATGACCTTCGTGGGCAATATGGACCGCTAACTCGTGTAGTTCAGCTAAAATTATCCTATTTTCTTTTAATACCACGCCATTCGATGACTGTTCTCGGTATTGCTTCTACGGTTTTAACATGACACCATTCCAGTTTCCAATCTCTAATCGCGGTGTCTTTTATGGATGCTGATCGAACTTGCTCCATATTCATCGTTTTAGGTACGTAAGCGTTTGCAACTTATATAATGTTTGGTACAGTTTGTAGCACCATTGACAGGAGCAGTAAAACGGGATAAACAGTCAGCAATGTTAGTATTTCCTGGTTCGTGATCTACGTATGTGGTGAATGACTTTCCACATAGATAGTTATGGAACTTCTGTATACCGGAAACTAAAGCAAGACATTCTTCTTCCGTCGTCGCATATTTCTTTCCAATTGCTGATCTAAAAGCGTATGCTAATTGGTCTGTTACATTCAAACACTTTTTAGATTTTATGGAATTGAAAACATTTAGAATGAATAGAATAGATGTCTTTGTGAACAGTGTTTACAGATATATTATCGCTGAACTTACAACTTGAGTGTGTGACAAAATGTCATTCTGTGCCACAAAAGTTACTTATTTTGTGGAGTTTCCACACTTAAAACAAAGTAGTTGGCTAGTGTTTTGAAATTAAAAGTTACTTTTCTGGGGAGGTTGAGGGGGATGTACTCTTACCAAATTTAAATCTCACATGTAAGTCGTTAGCAAATTTTATATCGTCATCGTCCTCAAGAATTGGTTAAAAGCGTTGTGTGTCTTCCAGTTATTCATTTTCGATGCCTGTGACTTTGAGATTTTGTAGATTTTACCGATTTCGACAGGTTAAGCCACTGTCAACTCTTCCGCACGTAGAGGTTTTCTCTGGACATTGGCACAGAAGAATACGAACTGATCTCTTATCTCCTTCAGTGTTGTGGTACTTCCATGTGATGTAAGCTTGTTTTAGTGAGTAATATAAGAGGTTGTTGACTCGACACTTGCTTGGTTAGACTTTCTAACTGTTCATTTTTCATAAACAATGTTTTTCTTTGGAGAAAAATATTGCAACAATGAACTACAAACATCCTCGTATGTCCGACCAATGTCTGTAAACGTACTGAATATCTCTCTAACTTCCTTCCCACTTGAGTGAAGCAAAATCGCTCGCTGTGAGCCGGCTACATGTTTTATTTTAATTTATTTTGTGAGGGAAACATGAACGCAAAGTGAAAATAAATTGCAATTGCATTTTATTTTGATTCCTCATAGGTACCAAAGAATAAGATGAAGGTCTATGTGCAACGGAGAGTTGCAGTTGTGATGAAGACGTGTAAACTTTAAAAGCAATATTTGTATTTGGCAAAACCTTAAAAACTTTAAAATCAAGACTGTATATCAACCAGATATAAGCCACTCCGGATACAAGCTTCGCCTCTTATAAGTCGACTAAAACTTGGTTTGAATCATGGTTTACAGGCGCGTAGGGTGGGGGGTCGGTCTTTTGGAAAAAGTGCCCTTTGGATATTAGATATCTTTCTTCACCCACTTCAACACGTTCATAAAACATTATGCCGCAAAATATTGCAAGGTCCCTCTACCTCAACCAATCGTTTTGCCCTCAAATGTTTTTTTCTTAATGATATTTGTGTAGTTTTTCGGAGGTCTCCATCAAGGTTGGTTAACCTTAACCCTAAAGGTTGCTTAACTAACCTTGGTGGAGACCTGCGAAAAACTACACAAATATCACAGTACGCATACTAAATTTCTTGTTAAAGAACGTATTACACAAACATCGTTCGTTTTAGACCTATGCCATAATGATGAAACGAATGCCAATAGACTAACAACAATGGTTTTAATAAAGCAGATGGTTTTCAAAAGACCGAATTCGTATTCCTGTATGAGGACGTTACCATTACTTTGGAGAATTTGTTTCATCAGATTTTTAAATAAAAAGCTTATTTTGTTCTATAATTTATAATATACGTTTCGAAGATGCAAACTTAAGCAGAAACAAGTTTTTTACTTATGTCTCGAAGACTGTTGACAAAACTGAATTTTCAATAATAGTTTCTAGTTCATTGGTACCACTTTTTGTCATGTTTTCTTTTCGACGATAAATAACTTTGGAAAGGTTTATGTTCGTTTAGTATTTTTATAACTGATTTGTGAATATTATAATTCGTGAAGGTTTCTGTTTGCATACGTAACCAGGGATATGTACCCGAACTCATAGGTTTTAATATCTTATTCTATAAATAGAAACCGACGTTTATATTTTGTTGCTTGTTATTTGTACTCTTGTGAAACCATTTTTGCCACATTTTCACCCTGCTTTGATGCTTGCGTAGTACTAAATTATTGTGCGATAACAGGGCAAAATATATTGATTTAGGCCATTAAACGTGTTCTAAAATTGAAAATTTTCTTTGTCGGCCAACCATGGTGGATTGCATGCTCGATTTTTTCCCGTCTCGTTCCTCATTTCCTTATGCAGCAAATAGAACAAAAATGTTCAATATTTGAAAATTCGATTGCAATCAAAATATTACAAAGTGTCAAGATTTTGTTTTGAATTAAGAAAGATTAAGTCAAGATGTCGGCCGTTAAACGGAAGCTGAAAAACACAAAATTGATACAATTTATTATTTATTTATACATAATGTTTTAAAGTTTTTCAACAAAATGTCTTCTGAGCATTTAAACTTGAAGTCTACACATCCCTAATAAACCTTATTGTTTCTCTTGCATTATTAGTAAAAATTTCGATGTTTACGGTTATTTTCTCTATCTCGAACAAATCTGTTGGCCCCTTGCGAGTTCGAGATAGAGAGAGTCCACTGTAAGTAGAGTTACTTTTAATGGGAAAAAGATGTAAATATAGGATTCAAGCTGCCTTTTTTTCTTAAATATTGACCCCCCCCCCCCCCCCTCCTTTTAAATTTCACCCTACGCGCCTGGTTTACTATATTAGTAATGTAATAAGCCTTGGTTTGAATTAATATAAAATCATGGCTTATAATCGTGATGTTACGAAAAAGTACAAGTCATTTTAAAGTTGTAAGATACGGTTTATCTTAAAGCTAATGTTTTAAAAAAGCTAGTGACTGAGGTTCTAAGAAGTTCACGGAATAGAAAATTGGAAATGACGTGCCTCACGAAGAGAACATTTTAACTAGCGCACCATTTCCTCCTGTAGAATTAATTAAAGAATATTTTTAACTGCTAAAAGCGTTTGTCACGGACAGTCATGACAAATTAATGGAAACTTTAAATGTGTCACATACTATTCTGTTTTACCGCCTTCTGTTTTTATCTTTAAAAGTCTTCGACTATATAGACACTTCTTTCTGAAAGATACTTTAAACTTTCACATTTGTTTAATTGAAGAAGAAATATTCCACCAGCGCTGCAAAATCCGTTGCCGTTGATACTATGTGTGTCCAGGGGCGGTCCCTCGACCTTTACGTGTGTTCTGGGACAGTCCCTCAATCTTTATGTGTGTTCTAGGACGGTCCCTCGACCTTTACGTGTGTTCTGGGGCGTTTCCTCGACTTTTACATGTGTTCTGGGACGTTTCCTCGACCTTTACGTGTGTTCTGGGACGTTCCCTCGACCTTTACGTGTGTTCTGGGACGTTCACTCGACCTTTACGTGTGTTCTGGGGCGTGCCCTCGACCTTTACGTGTGTTCTGGGGCGTTCCCTCGACCTTTACGTGTGTTCTGGGGAGCGATTTATAGTCCTTTTGTTTTTGTGAATGACACAAGAATTTACTCATCATCTGCAGAACACTGGTGGATCACTGGTTGTCACCTAAGCAACAACACTAAACTTCACCATTACCTAGGTAACGATACTAAGCTTCATCATTACCTAGGCGACGATACTGCGAAAGGGATACAGTAATATTTTGTGCGTGGGTCTTTGATGCGCCACAATTATCGAAAAATGAATTTCACTAAAGTAATTTCACCCTATGCCGCAAACATTGCAACGTACAAGTCAACGCCATATTGAATCTATGAAAAAAAACTTTTTACGACCTTTTCTGTGTAATTTATTAAATTTATTACAAATTTCAAACACCTGTATATTCTTTAATCGGCTAAATTGCCGGTTGCTGAGATGTAGAGATATGCATCTGATGACGTCAAAGGTGAAGCTCGACCAACTTTACTTTACTGTGAAACTTTGGATTCCTAAAGTAATCCCAAGAAACCAGTAAATCATCGTTTACGGGCCATTGTTCTCTTCCTTGCAAAAGGCTTTGCACATCAATGATTCCCTTATACATAAAAAAAGTTAAAATATTCCCGACAAAGCTTTGATTGACGTCGTTGGATAAAATAGTGCATCCGTATAATTTTGGAATTAGAAAGTAACTAAGTGTTGGGTTTCGAGTTTCGCCGAAAGTCAGTAAACCGTCTCCTGGAAGATCTTTAGGCAACAATTGAGTCAAGTTCTTCTCTGTAATTGCGGATTTAATTTTGAAGTAAACCTTCACTTGACCTACAATGGATTTCGTGATACAAACTGACACGGGATGATCTGATTCATGATTTGATGTAACGTTTAAACCGAACACTTTTACGACGCACAAAGTTTTGTTAGCCACGATTGAGATCAAGGAGCAATTTTCCGTTGTAAAAGAATGTTGAAAACCATAGTTGAAAACCGTTTCCAAGTAACTGTTGTTGCCAGGGGCGATGTTGTAAGTGATGCAAAGGCTGAAAGAACTCATAGCAAGTTTGTAAGGTAGTTCTGCGGTCACGTGATGACCTCTGTTTTTTTCTTCGATTTGAATTTCGAAACCAATGTCTAAAACAAAGAAATAAAGCAAGCAGTAAACTTCATTCAATATTCTATAAATTTGAAAAGAAAATATAACGTTCTTGCATTGTGACGTCAGGATTAGTTCGCGTTGTTTAGAAAAAAGAACATTGGATTGACTAATATGTTTAGTGATGGGACATTTCAGGATTTTCCATCTCAACTGTGAAAAATGAGGGAGTTATTCATTTTGAAAAAAAACGCAAACCTCTTCATTACCTCTTTCACAATTCTTTCCTATGAAATACTTCGGACATTTGCATTTGAAATCCGATGCACCCACCATTATGCATGAGCCTCCATTGAGACAAGAATTCGACGCACGCACGTTGCCTTTGGAAACCTGAGAATGGAGTTGTTGTTTAAATATGTATGTTTATAATATGTTTATAATATATCATAATTATATGAACTCTATGAATAACAACTTTTTTATGAAAAGGTTTTAATTACATTCTGCGAAACGTAGACATGCCAGCCCACGTGACCTTCTTGAACTGTTTTCCCATTAAATTGCGTTTCGTCAAAAAGTTCGCAGTTTCTGCCGTCGAAATTAAAACCATGACAACACCACAAACATCTCAGCGCGCATTGCGTTAGTGAGGCAACTGTTGTTCGTTCATTTGTCTCAGTTACTCTGCTATCAGCATATTCACGTGCAAAATACGCACCATTTTCGCGTTGAAAACTCAATTCAAAGAAAATAAAAGATAAAAGGAGACGTGCTTGGTACTTCATCTCTGCTCGTAATTGTTTTTAGTTTTTAATTTACATTTTACTAAAGAAAAATATTTACCTTGGACTAACAAGAACCGTAGCATATTTAAAAGGATTTCTTTCGAGACCTTTTAAGAATATGTACATTTCGTTTTGAAACCTTCAAGATTTTCAAGCCTTTTATAAATATTAAAACAGGTGTATTTCAATTTGTTTGAGATAGTTTCAATTAAATATTATTACGTGATACTCTGGGAGCAATTTTCTTTTCAAATCAAATTTTGTTGTTTTCCTGCCAAACTGTTTTATTGTTTACCTTTCTTAGATTTATTTGTTAAACTTATGAATGAAGTTACCTTAAGGACAGAAAATAAAGCGAGGATAAAATAGTGCGGAATTAATTAGTGCGAATTAGAGTTAGGGTGTATTTCGCACTAATAAATTTCGCCCAATTTTACTGATTCTCCAAAACGTTTCTTCTCCCAGGACCCACGCTACGATTTTGATAGTGGAGTGACCATGACATATACTGAAACTGCTAGTTTTGAGTCAACCAAAAATCTTTTTGGATTTTAAGGCTCTAGAATGGCTAGAAACACTACAAAGAAATCCTAAACAATATTAAAAGCTAACTATATACAACCAATGATATGACATGAAATACATTGTTTAAAAGTCACCTTCAACAAATTTACCAAAAACATTCTTTCTAGATGGTTTTGAGGCAACAAACTCGTTAGAGTTCGCTACATTTACCAAAGATGATCAATCTGTAAGTTCTTTGTGAAAAGATAGCACAGCCAACGAATTGAAACGCTTTTGGGTCATTGTTGCTCGAAGCCATGTTTTTAATCTGCGTGCAAGAGAAAAGGATCGTTCAGGTGTAGCACTTGTAGTTGCACCAATAAGAACTAGCTTCATTAACTTTAAAACGTTTCCGAAAAGGTTTCGTTCTTCTTTACTGGTCTTTTCTTTTGTCTGCTCAAAGTGAGCAACTTTTTCGTTTTTAAAAACAGAGCGCAGAACTTGGATTTCCGCAGGTAATGCTGACGTGTGGAGGTCGTCTTTGCATTTTTCAAAGCGTCCATTTCTGTCTGGTAGGAATCAGAGATGATAGACGTTATAAGAAACTGCTCTATGTCGGAGAAGAATTAGTAGCTTGGTTGCTCAAAACGATCTTTAATTGCCATGACTACGGTGTTGATAGCATCAAACAAAATAATTCGGCAGTGATCGGCTGCTGTTTCTGGATGGAAAGCCTCAGTATTTCGAGCTGATTCTTCGTGGCCTTGAAAACGGTATAGGATTATTTTGGTCGACGACGCTTTCTAGCCACTGTTGGTTCTTCCACATCAAATTTTACTGCTTTTTCTCTACCGATTCTAAAAAAACGTCGAAGGCTTGACTTGTTCCCATCCACTGCGATGTCTGAACTGCGAGGCTTGCTAGTCATTCTTTCTTTGTGTAATGTTTTTGACAAGTTGTCAGTTTAGGCTCTAAAGTCTATGACTTAATAAAAAGGCCAAAGAAAAACAAGAAAGATTCCATTTGTGATTGACATTCGATTATGAGAGCACGGACATCCAATTCTAGCTTCTCACGCAAGCAGACTTTCCATAAGTTCTGGAGAAAATCGTATCGTTCGAAGACTTTGTTGTGAAACTATGCTCTGACAGCCATCGAGTAGAGCACAGCTTGTTCAGAGATACTTATTTGGCCTTTTCTGCCTCTCCTTCATTCACTTCTCCCTCAATGATGTCAAAGAGGTCAAATCTATAACAACTAGACTAAGTGAATGTACGTGGCAATGGGTAGTAATGGCTTTTGCCTGATCCTTTTGAATTTGTGTAGCTACACCAGACCTCTTCCCCATCATATTGCTAGCGCCATCATAAGTCTGACCACGCCAATTTTTGAGCGAAAGACCTGAGCGCAACAGGACATTTTTAATCGCGTGAACCATCCTGTCACTCTTTCATATTCGTCAATACGTAGAAACCAAGAAAATCCTCTTGAATTTCTCAATCTTTGCTGACTGTCCGCAAACATATTAACAATTGCTCCAGGTTACTGATGTCAGTGTATTCGTCAGCCATTATCGCGAAAAAGTTGTTTTTCTTGATTTCAGTTAACGAATAACATGATATGCCATCAAATCCAAAAGTTCATTTTGAATGTCATTGCGTGTATACTTCAGCCAAATATACCAAATATACAATTAAATTTTTTCAAGAATTCACAATGTTTTGATTGGCTAATTCTGCAACATCGGAGCATCTGGCCACAACATTTTCTAGTGATGCAGCTGCTTTGTGACAATTCGTTTGCTGGTGTCTTTCGAAGCCCTTGGGTGCTTTTCCCTACGAATTGAAACCAACACTTATGTATGCTTGTTCCTTGCTTCGTTCACTCAACAAACCGTCGTTCTTTCCATGTTTCATGCAATAAGCATATAAAATGCAATCTGACTTAGAAGAAGTAATAATAAAAGTCAAACTTTCGAATCATAAAACAAACAATCGAAACAACATGTGACTGAACACGAAAAGACAACAGAATAAATGTCAATTAAGATATTATACTTAATTTGTATCATAAATCAACCAGGGAAACTGTTCAAACCATTGTTGTTGACACGAACGATTTCTATCTGCAACTATCCTCTGTGTAAAAATAAACGTCTTGGATGGCCGGCAAAGGAATTTTTCAGTGACACTGTGAGAAAGGTCCCCTGGAACAGCAGGCGGTTCAGCCAATGAGGTTACTGATTTAGTTGAATCCCATGATGAAGATTTTGTGTTCTTGTTTACCCTACCTACCTACCTACCTACCGGGACGACCTCAGTCGGACAAAATTTTGTGTTCTTGTTTACGGCCGAGAATATGTCGTTATTTTTCGATTAGAAACCATACTCACACTACTAGGCTGTATATTACTACTTTTCCACTTTTACACATAAAAACATAACTTTCTCATAATATGCATGTTATTATGAAAAGAGAAATTTCCTTTAATAACAAAAAAAAATATTTTGCAAAATGTAGAAGCGTGGGCCTTGTCTCCACTGGAATTCTTCCTGATTTATTAAAAAAGTCCTGAGGGCTTTCTGTGTATCGTTATTGTTCGTCAAAACAACTTTTTCAGCTTTCTCCCCCCTCCTTTTCTTCTCAGGCTTTCATTTTGTCTTCATCAGGTGGGTAAATGTTTGGCTGTTCATTGTTTCAAAATTATTTCTTTTATTTTTTATTAAAGTGCGGGGCATGCGAATTGTTACTTGAAAAAAAGACAAAGCATTGCAAATGTGATGTCAATCCAACAAAACATCTCGTTTTTGTGCGAAAAAACACTCGACCTATCCATGCAAATTCCAACGTGTTCACAAATGATGTAACATCTTACTTTTGTTGGCTACTTTCTTTTGATCGATTGGAAGTAAATAAATCAGCAAGTTATGTTTATCGTTTCACTTACACGAATCGTTTTCAGTCTGGTTTTCAGTCTCTCAGTGCCAACCCGAAACACTTCAGCCACACAAAGAAACGTTACAGCTCATTGATGGCATCATACTATCATATATTCAGCAGGAAGGCTCAAATTACAACTTGAAGAACACCATCCTGCATTGTTGATACTTGATGTCTTATCAGGACAAATGACACGTGTCGTACTTGCAATTGCAAAAAAGCAATATCCATTTGGTTCTTAATCGATCATTTACGGTACTCGACCTCACTGTTAATGTTGCTGCTCAAGCCTACACGAAGCGACGTTTCACTGAGCGGTACAGCAAAAAGATTTGGGGAGAGCTTGAGGCTGGAGAAGACCTGGACGACATTGACATCAAACTTACACTTACAATGCTAAAACCACTACACTCACGTTCGATTGTGGATCTTTACGACTACCTCACTTCATCTAAGAGAGCAGAAGTAATATCAAATGGTTGGCAGGCTTCGGGAATAACTGAAGCACTCGTTAAAGGGTCTAAGGGGATTGAAAGCCTCGACCCGTTTGCTTCTGCGGATCCTTTAGAAACAGATGATTCCCTTCCAGATGAAAGGGATATACGAGCTAGTGAAGAGGATATTTCTCGCTTTGGTACACAAAAGCATATGTCAGAAGATTCAAATGACGAAAAGGAGCATGAAGATGGAAGCGATTTTACAAATATTTTCGACATCTTAGATGATGAACCCTAAAACATTTGATTATATATGAGATATTGTCACAAGACATTCAGCTTTTCTTTTCTTCTGTCCCCATCATCCCTAATCTCCCACCATGAACTTAGGACTTCCACAAGTCTTCAGATATCTAAGTTGTCTTAGAAAGTAGGGCCGTTTTTGGGGGTCTTGCTTAAGTGAAAAAAACGTACGGAATAATTGCATATGAAACCATTACCGCATCGAAACGCTTCTCATTTGTTGAATCTGCGAGGCCGGGAGGATTTGAATTTGCCACCGTATAAATTGCGATCGCTCTATCAGTATAGCTATCCTGATCCAACAACTTAAGCAGAAGATAGATTAGAAGGGGTTTATTACTTTATTACGTCTTCTGCCCACCAAAAAGTGAAAAAGCGATAGAATTGAAATTGAAAGCAGTAGATAAGCTTCTATTTCTTTAAAATTAGATCTATTGCTTTTCCGTGTCCACCTAAACAAAGAAAAAAGGTTTTATTTTATTTCGTATAAAATCGTACCAAAATAATATTTTACTTTTTTAAAATGTATTCGGATAAAGCGGACGAACTGGTGTGTTTGGATGCGTTGTTGTTACGAACGTGGAAACGAAGAAAGATTTGAGTCAAATCTATTTAAGCAGAGAAAAATTTGGGAGAAAACGTTTACTTAACGAAATGGGTCTTTTAAATAAAGAATCTTATTTGATGCAGCAGGTGATGGCGGTGGCATAAGAGATTGTTGTTGAAATTATATGGTGTACGCGAACTAGGTGTTGAAGACATCTAAAGATAAATGTGGGATATGCTACCCGGACTTGATAAGAGTTGATTTTGGTAGCTCTAGTTCAATGCTTTCGCAAATACCTTTATTTTTATTTATTCATCTTTACATTTCTTCAGTAAAAAACGATACTGCTATAAATAAAGCACCTGTTAAAATAAGGTTAAAATGTATTTCTTGTTTTAACATGACTATTTCGGAGGTAAGCGCATATTTTACCAAAAATGGCTTCATCATCATCATCTAGTTCAGATATCTTCCATTCTTTTATTGATTGTAAGCAGACGATCTCCAGCGGGAGATGACCTTTTTTATCTTAGCAACGGTATTCAGCAAGCAAAATGGACATAAACTTAAGACTTTTGGTTCATTTTTTTGGTTTTGTGTTCTCTTGCTCGGAACTTTGGGTTTCCTCATCTTCGTTCTCACTTTCATTCTTTATGACATTAATTTGTTTATGCCTGATGCCTGGAAATTTAATTGAGAAACGTTGCTGATGTATTGGCCATTCAATGACGAAAACAAACCCAACCAATTCAGGAAAATGTATTTTCCAATGTCACTTCTGCTTTTTTCAGGTCATCAGTTCGAACTCCTCATCTTTTAAGTTTAGTAAGGATATTCTCGTTTTGATGTACCTTTTCTCAAATTTCAAACATCATAGCAAGTAACACCGAATTGCACACTCGTGATGTTGTATAACATATCTTGGTGGAGATTAAGCATGCTTGAACGAGTGTTTTTTTGAAATCATTGTTAAAGCACTGCACTATGTTATGCATGCAATCAAATATATATATTTGGATATTAAGACAATGTGAATTCTTTATTCGTTTATTGCTGTTTACTTTAGCTTCTTCCGAATGTCCACAAAAAGAATCAAACATAATTATTGATAGCACCGTTAATTTCAAAACAAAATACCAACTTTTGCTTCAATATCTGTTGATAAAAGATTCACAGATTCTATTAACGTATCTTTTCCGAGTAGGGAAAACACAGTCAGTAGGACAATAAGCGAGAAGGGTATAGCCGTAAAACCAGCTCTAATCAGCTTCTAGGAAAATATTTCAATGTTCTTCAAACTCCTTAATAATGGAAGAAGATAGCAAAGTATTTTAAAGAACATTTAAAGTACGTAGCCGTTATTACACGACTTGATAACGATTCTACCCAAAAACAACTTCTCTTCTCACGTGACCGTAGAAAATATTTCCTTAATCGCTGGACAAAAATAGACAAAGAGCTAAATCATACAAATCGAGAAAATGTTGCAAAATAAAAAAGAGTCCAAGCATGGCTTTGTTATACCAAGCTTTAACGTAAGGACCACGTGTTCATGAGAATCTTAATAACAAAATTCCGGTTAGTTTTTTAATAATAAATAAACAGAGAGCCTCTAAACGGGCACCTACAATAGTCACTCACTGAAACTATCTTCATCAACATATTTCCTTTTTCTACAAAATATTATTTAATCTACTTTTAAAACAAGTTTATCAATATGTATTCCATCTTTTCTGCAAAATATTTTTAGTACGGTGGTTCAGTGGATCCCTAATTGTTTTTTTATACAAATTTAGACTAGTTTTGAAAATCTTTTGTCTTTGAGTATGTCTTTTAGATATGAAATTTTGACTTAGAAAAATAAATAAATGGTACTAATATATTCTTTGTTAATTAGCTGAATTTTTCTTTCTAGAGATCTGGACGTCAATATAGGAATAAAATCTGTATATGGTTTTCCAGTAAAAAGAGGGCAATTGAAAACAAGGTTACCTTTAATATAAATGCTTTTTTATTTCACATTACAATCGCTAATACCCCAAATCCCCAAAAATAATAATAATAAAACACTAAAATTTAAAGACATTAAAGCTTGCAAAACAAAACAAAAACGTATGTCTATCTAAACTTTGGTTGGCAAGTGGAGCCACAGAAACACTTGTCTGGAACACACTCTTCGTAGGGTCCGCAGATATGGAATTGACAAGGCCGTATAAGGCAAAGAGGGCATTTTCCTAAAAACACACACAAACTTGTTAACTTATTTAAGTTCAATGCCCTTTGACATGTTTATGAGATTTGTTATACATTAAAAGTGAAGTCGAAAGTTTAATTTATTTAACAAACTTTCAATCTTTGATAAATAAAACGATTTCACACTGATATAGTAATAAAGATTGAATCAGACAATAGCTGTTTGGCCGCTACATAGCTTGAGTTAAAGCTAATTTTCTGTATATTGAAGAAAATGGAATTCATATAAAAGCGTCAAAACGTACCGCAAGATGTTTGGCAATCCTCGAGAGTTTTAAAGTTATTCTCGTTTTCATGACAACCTCCATATGTGAAGAGCTCGCATGTTCCAGTTTTTTTGCTAAAGTAATATCGGGGAATAGCGGCTTTACATGGTCTTGTCACTGGAGGCAGATGGCACTTGCAACTCTCCAAACAGGATGCTTTGGTTATATATCTGTTTTCATTTCCACCGCAGCCACTGTAAATGAATTCTTTACAAGTTTCACTTTTGGTGTCGTAATACCAAAAAAGAGACATGCCCAGACAATGACCACCATCCGGGAGACTTGTACATTTTCCTTTATCTAAAGCAAGATGAGATTTTGTTGTTTTATGATATGCTGTTGTGATTGGTTCTTTTTACCGAGGCTTCCAGAACGCTAATTCAAGATTACGCAATGGGAATGGCGTTCGGCTCTTAACCAAAAGGTTCTGGGCTCGAAACCATGCTGTCATAAAGTTGTTTAGTGGGCGGTTATAAATAAAAAACGCCGTTTTTCATCAAAAATAACTGTAGTACAAATGGGAGCAATTAAATACACTAAAATTCTATAAATGCTTTTTTAGTTCACACTTACTTACACGCTCCGGAATAGGAACCAACCCTTCGACAGAAAATACCGAAACCAAACAGACAACCAATGCAAACTTCATCTCTCTAGCAATATATTCGCGAATAAAGAAAGTTTTTGTTCTTCCTTCTTTTAAAGGTATTCCAAGAGCCACTTCGATTCCAGACTACCTGTTTCAACAATATCATTTTGCTCCAGTTATTGAGGACTAAGTTTCTTTTCATAAGGTAATTGACGCTTGGAGCGGAAGTTTTTTTGGAAAACAATTAACGGATTATAGTCTCTTATAGAAAGCGGAACATTTTTTTGCAGTTCCATTTGAATGAATCCGCTCGTGCGTTACAAATTTATAATGTAACAGTCTTTGTTGTTGTTATTACTATTTACAATACAAGGTTTCAATTTTATTCCAATTCCACAAACACAGACAAACCGGATTAAAAAAAGAAAAGAGACAATAAAATGCTATGAATATCCAAGGAAAGCGATTCGATTGGTTGATTTAAATATTCGTCCTTTCTTCGTGGTGCCGTAAATTCGGTGTTTTCGTGCTTTTGAAAATCTGAAAATCTACATGATTCGTTGAACAGTGTTGTCTTATAAACTTTATTACTAACTGTGACTACAGGATTGATTAAACAACTAATTAAACAAATCAAATCACATATCTTTGACTATACTATCTCCCTACCTTTGTAATTTTCCTTCTTGGCTCCATTGTTCTTAAATCTATTTCTCAATAATAATCTCCACCTCATTGCATACTCGACATTATTCAAATTAGAGACGCAACGAAGTCATAAGTTAGATCACTTGACGAAAAAACAGAAGCATTGAACCACGAAGGCTACGATTTAAAACGTTCTTCTGCTTACCTTCATTTGCTGCCAAAAAAACTGAAGAACTATAGAAGGAAAAAGACATGTTCACACTGCTCCTGTTAAAAATTCAAAATTCAAAACATGCAGCCCATGTCTCTACGAAGTTTGCAAGAACTAGTATCAAGGCCTTGGAAGAGATTGCAACTATTTTAGGACCCGAAAAAATCATTTTTCATTCTATGGATGACAAAGCCAAAGTACCGATCGGCATCACAGTTGCCAAGAAACAAACCCCGTTACTAATGCACATGGAGTACCAAGTAACTTTACCTGATCATGATTTTATCGTTGGCTCCAAACACAAATCGATTTCTGTCATGACATGGTGACATGGTGACATGACATGGTGACATAAAAGTCGTTAAGAATAAGGATGTTACTAATTGATGGTGTTACTTATTCCGGTCCTACGTACATTGCAATTAGAAGTGCAAAGCATTCTGGGTCATCTGTTTTCCACCACCTTCAAGACATGAACAGGGCACGATCTTTACCTGAATTCACTGAAAGTTGACGGAGGCCCGGATGAAAACCCAAGGTATTCAAAGAACATTAGAGTATTTTTGAGGGCACGACCTTGACGCTTACTTCCTTGTAACAAATGCGCCGCGAAGAAGTGCCTTTAACCGAGAGGATAGATGAACCTCATCAAAGAATTGAGTAGTCTTACCCCCCCCCCCCCCCCCTCCCTCCCTCCACGACCATTTTGGGACCCATTTAGATAATAGCAACAAAAGTATTGACGAAGAATTGGAACTTAAAAACTTTAAATATGCGGGTGAAATTGTGGTAATAATTGGTGATTGATGGTTGTCCAGTTGTTGCTGAATTTATAAAGGAGTAACCATCGGAAATTTCAACCACAAAGTCAGAGGAATGGAAAGCAAAACATGACCGGGAATCGCAACATTTTTTACAAATCGTGAAGTGCACCGACGAGGCACGCTGGTCTCCGTTTAATCATCCTGCTTGAAAATAATGAAAGATCGGTTCTTGCCACCTCCTGCTCCAGTAGTTTACTCTAAAAATGGTGGTATCAAATGGGCAAAAGATGATAAGGAAGCTACATATTTATCGTTATTTCAAAACATCCCATTGAACGCTAGCCTTGTTCGGAAACAATCAAGTATAAAATTTCCAAAGGGAATTCGATTGTTACATACGATTATTCTTGCCTTTTGTCAAAGGATAGCCTTGCACTGGTTTTTATTTCTGAACAAAATCACACATCATACTGCCGAATAAAGGAATCTCTGCAAGTTGCCGAAAGCACTGAAACGGGAAAAGTCCGACCGCAAAGAGTTGCAGCCCGTCGCCAACAAGAATGGCACGCCATTGACGACGTTGATTTTGACGACAAGTCCAATATTCCAGACACCGTTCCAAAAAGTGAAACCCTTGTGCTGAATAACGTTAAGCCAATCTGGACAAGTCATTGATAGTCTTGTTATTTAATAAGTTGTTACTATACTCTAAATTTTCATGTCTTGTTTATATACTGGAATTTTTTTTGGAGGGGGGGGGGGGTATCTACCAAGCGTGATGTCACGCAAAGGGGGGTCTCATATAAAACGTGACGGAGCGTGACGAGAGGGGTTGGGTGGTTCTAAAATGACAAAATTAGCGTGACGTAATTATTATTAAATGGCACCTTGTTAGAATTTGTCATGCACTTCGAATTTCAACATTAGCGTATGATTATTATTTTACAACTCTGCATAATTGTGTTAAATTTTAAACTTAAGGATACATTTAGGAAAACGTATCTTACTGAAACCCGTTTTGTCATATTTGCAACAAATGACTCTAAATTTTCAAAAAGTGTTCAGTTAGCTTGTATGGCTCTTGTTTAACAAATCCAGGAACCTTTTTCTCAAAATGCACATTGCTGGAGTGATCACATGGTATCGAAAACAGATGTTGTTAAAAAACTAAAGTCAACTTTTTTTATTAGTTTAATGATATGCTGTAATTTATCTTTGCAAAATGGCTTTCAACCGTACATCCTTTTAGTTGAAAAGGTAAGTTGTCAAGTTTTTGTTAATGCTGTTTACAATAAGATATTTATATAATATTAAATTTGAACATTCATATATATTACATCAACAATGTAAAATAAAACCGAGGAAAAAAGCTGAGATTCTTTAAAATACCTATTCAAATGATAATTCTTCGTGAGTTGAAAAACATTGAAGCTTGTTTCTCATTCATCCAGCACAAAAAAGAATGAATTGTCAGCTGCGAAGTAGATCATATTACTTTGATGTGATTCTTCGCATAGTTTGCCAACAAAAGTGCTAGAACCAATTTTGAAGAAATGTTGATATTGAGGAGCCTTTTATAAGTTAGTTTTCAAGTATGCAGTTGTTAGGCCAAGGAGTGAAGGAGGGGAGTCGAAATTTTAGCGCCATTCCAACAGTAAGCATGGAAAGAATCAATATGTGACTGACCATCAGATGATTAAACCTCCATAATTGGAGAAAATCATTTTTTGAAACCGTCCAACTCATGCAAGCATGGAAAAATGACGTTAAAAGGATGATGATGATGATGATGAATATGTGACTGACCCATAAGCCAGTCTGCAGATCGTGGCAAACGCGCTCCTGAGATAAATTTGTGAAAAAAGTTAATGCGCACCTAAGAACGATAGGTTTTGTTATGAGAAAATGACGGCGTGTGAAGCGCATAGCGGGGGGATGGGGAAATTAGACAATTTTTTGGAATACAGCGACAGATTAGCTAAAAATGCAAAGAAATTGACTCTTTTATTATAATCTGCTATATTCAGAAGCTTGTGTTATATATATTGAATATTGTCAAAATTAGTGGTGCACAGACATGCTCGTCACTGCAAAACACGAAAAATTCAGAAAGCTGCTAAGGTTTTCACATCCATATGTTTTGAAAGCTAAAAAAAATTATCTTTAAGAAAATGTATACTACAAATTATCCAAAAGTTCTAATTTTTAGTATTTTTGATTGGAAATGTTGCAAAAATTGCGTAACAAAAGTAAGTCTATTATCTGATGGCCTTTTAATGATTTCTATGAAGACACACAATGGATTTTATTTTAAATTTGTTTCTGTTTGAGAGATCTGCTTATTACAAGTAGTAAAAAATAAAATTTCCCCCAAAAAATTTAGTCCCGCTCATTTTTTGACGGCTTTTTATTTCATTTTTATTATTTATTTCACAAAGTTTTGTTTATTTATTTATTTTTTGATGATTAAACAGTTCGAAAGGTTTGTTACGTAACGTAAAATATAAAAAGAAAAATGATTTTTAAAGAAAACCGACAGACATGTTTACACACGATGGATGCTACAGGTTGTTTAAAAGTTCCATTCAACTTAGAGACAGATAAATGCAGAAGAACTATGCTGCATTTGATGGAAGATTAAAAGATTAAACCACAAAGAGACATTTAGTTTTGTTTACAAAAACAATGCACTTTCACAAAAACATGCATTAGACTCTGAAGAAAATAAACAAGGCAGCTAGGTTTTAACAGGTTAACTTTTTCCTAATTTCAAGAAGACATGGTTATCACTGAAGAAGTCGTTGTATTTTAACTTGTTAAAGCTGTATTCTGCTAGTGAAAATATTGTGCCGTGACATTTATTATCTGTAAAAGCTGTTCTCTGTTAAATATGTGATTGTCGAATTTCAGGGTAATTGTATTACTACGGCACAATTAATTACAAGTGTCAGTTGGTTGACAATCTAAACGGCATTTGCATTTTGTTCTTGTTTTCACACGGACTTTGATTGTGCATACTTCATTCATAATTAATTCACCAAATGTTTAAAAGCAGCTGCTTCGATCATTGAAGGTATCAACAAAAACAACTCTAATAGCCTTAAGTAATGTATTTATTCCTAACATAATTTAGATTAAATATTTCTGTAAAGAGAAGTTTTTCTCAAAGGAATAATACACAAGAATATAAATATTTATAATTGTTACGGGCACACAATTTTTCAAGGCCTGCACAGTTATTCTTTCTCATAGAACTAATGAGTGGCATTTTAACGGGTTATATAGCTAATCTAGTAGTATATTCTTGCTGCAGTGTCCCAATTAACTTTTCAAAAGTGATTCACGAATTTTTGCGAGGCCATGTGCATTTAAAGTTCATTCATTGTCACTAGTCGTATTTTTATGTCTCCTTTGCAATGTGTTTGTTAATCACTACTCAAACTGTTGCCGGTGTCGCGTGCTTGCTGAAAGTGTATACATAACACTAGTGTGCATGCTTGCAAAGTTAAATCTAAATCCAATCAGTCTGAGCTTTGATTTGACTACTTTTTCATCTCTTTCGCTGCTTTTTAATTTTTAAAAACACATTTTATATGGTCAGAAAATTGAAAATCTCTTGATTGCGCACTGGGTTATTTTAACCCTATACCATTGTGTTGAGATTGTTTAGCGAACTAACAGTTATTTGTAGCTAGCTGGCTATATTTAAAGAATATGCCATTCTGCGTATGCGCGGGATTTTGCGAAAACATCAGGCTTGCTGCTAATTTTGTTTCTTCTCTAGATGACAGTTGATATATGCAGTTGGAAGTATCAATCTTATGAAATCAAGTGTTGATATACTATATATATATACTTTAGAAACATAAGCAACTTTTTGTGATCTACCATTTTTAAAACCATTGTTCACGCATGCGCACTAGATAATATACACTTTCAGCACGCGACACCGGGTCTCTCTCCACATGCTAACATTCAATGCCCTGACGTATAAAATACTACCGATCGATTTGGCGGTAACCTGAATGTCTCCATGGACCAGAGTCACCTGATACCATCTCTACTATTACAGTAGAGAAGGCCAGCCCAAAGGCTAAACCAAACCGTGGAAAACATCCATACTGCGGGTGAATGCGCACCAGCGCTGGGTCAGATACATTTGCAGCTCGTTGGAGGTCTTCTTTCAGGCAAGCTCGAGTAGTGAAATATAGAAACAAAATGAGAAAAATTATATGTTGAAATCTTTGATAACTTAGATCAATCATGCTGGTTTCAATGCATATAATTAAACAGCTAAGTTCTTTGTTACCCCTTCAATTTATGTTTGGAGATTTTCCTCCATATGCATGCTTTATCCGTACGATTTAATATTAACTTGAACAACATAAATACTATATGAGCTTCTCTCCAATGTGCCTATTGCTTTATGCCATTCCAGCATTGGTCCGCCCTCTGCCGCAGTGAAAAAGTAGTTATGTATCGTCTAGGATCTACACTCGAGTGTAGTGACTGGTCCCTTTAGGGGTGAGTAACCTGTGTCATAATTCCAAATTGTTGCTGTGAGATGACAGCTTCTTTGACACGCAAGGTCATTAGGGGGTCAGGATGTAGACACAGCATGCTCAGATTTTTTTAACTGAAACAACGTTTTTCTTTTTTTTCTAAATGCGTACGTCATAGAAATATGTTACACTTGGCTTATGGAAAATACGAATTTTTTTTTTTTTTTTTTTTATTGTAGTTGCTCAGAACAAGGCCCTAAAGGCCACTTGAGTGTAAAGAGCTAGAAAAGTTACAGGGAAAGTGACGCAGTTTTCAGATAGCGATGAACGTTTGATTTGAACAGTTGAAGGTTATATTGAATTCAGGTACGTCATCGTACATTTTGCACACTTCGAATCATAGATATAAAAGTTAACATCTGGCGTACGCAAAAAAAATTATTTGTAATACGAGGATGGTACAACCAATATGAAACCATATTCTACTGTAAGTTACAATGTTAACAACTTGGGAAAACAAATTCTGAATCTACACAGGTTACTGAAATCGCTACTCCACAAGCAGTTGAGAACATAAGAGTTGGTTCATTCATCATCATGACATGATTTTATATCTGCGTCTTCTTCAAAGTACCAAGAAGCTTGTTGGCCACCAACCATAGCAAGGAAGATAACACAGTAGAAGTTGACTACACTACTGCAATTAGTAAACGGAGAGTTAAAATTACGTCTGCAGATAAGGGTCAGATCAGTTGCAGCAATATTGTTTGGCTTCTTCCATACCCAGCTCTAAAACAGGGTGTCTAGAAAGAAATGGAAGATCTAGACATTGATACATGTTGCAAGATGTTCACTTCATTTAAATATTGATTTACTTTCTGTTTTTTGTGGACTTGGGATCCAGGAACAGTTACTATTTCTGACTGGTCACGCTGTGACTATTATGATTGTTTGAAAAACCCGCATTTTTCCAAAATTTACAAATAATTTTAAAATTTTTTTATTTCCTTTGAAACACTAGTCCTTGGACCTTACATCCATGGTATTTAATAAGTGTCAAAATATTTGACGGAGCTGAACTTTTAAACTTAGTTGATTTCTAAATTTTCCATGGAAAATTTCAGTCACACTGTGACTTTTTCTAAAAATTAAGATGCCGCATGAGTAAAAATATGAAAATGTTTTTTTTTTTGCTTTTTGATATCATTGATTCTTGGCTTTCAAAAATGTGCTATTTCAATAATTTATCTTGTCAGAGGATGTTTTAAATTGCATTTTTGACAGATGTCACGCTGTGACGAGCGTGGAATGGCTGTGCACCTTAGGTGCACTTGAGACGTTTTTGCGCACCTGCATTTGAAAATTTTTGGTTGGTGTACCCGAGATCTCGACGAAAGTTGCCACTATCTGAATGCGACTGGCCCATAAGCAGTGCTCTGAATTTAGGTCGGCACTCGGCATTTGCCGACGTAAAAGCCGACCATTTACTGGGCAAAGTCGGCATCAGCCTGCCGACCTCCTGATCCGAATATCTCGGCATGCCGACCTAAAAAAGATAAACGGTAGTTTTTTGCCGACCTAACTTTTATAACGCAATTATTACGTTTCAAAAAGTTTGTTACGCAACGTAAAACATAGTAAGGAGGAAGATTTTCAAAAAGAATCGACAGACATGTTTACACGCGTTGCTGAAGGTTGTTTAAAAGTTCCATTCAACTTAGAGACAGATAAATGCAGAAGAACTATGCTGCATTCCATGGAAGAAAAAAAGATCAATATATACACAAAGAAACAATCAGTTTTGTTTACAAAAGAGAATGAAAAGACATTTTCTATGACGTACGCATTTAGAAAAAAGAGAAAAACTTGGTTTCAGTCGTAAAAATCTGAGCATGCTGTGTCTACATCCTAACCTCCTAATGACCTGGCATGTCAAAGTAGCCGTCATATCACAGTAACCATTTGGAACTATGCCACAAGTTACTCATCCCTAAAGGGACTAGTCACTACACTAAAGTGTAGATCCTAGACGATACATAACTACTTTTTCACTGCGGCAGAGGGCGGACCAATGCTGGAATGGCATAAAGCAATCAGCACACTGGAGAGAAGCTCGTATTAAGATATAACATATTTTTAAATAAGACATATGTGTTCTTAAAGTTAACATTAAATCATGCGGATAAAGTATTGAAACCAACATGATTGATTGAAGTTATCGAAGATTACAAATATCATTTTGTTTCTATATTTCACTACTCGAGCTCACCTGAAAGTAGAGTGCTTGAACCCAGCGTTGGTGTGCATTCACCCGCAGTATAGATGTTTTCCGCGGTTTGGTTTAGCCTCTGGGCTGGCCTTCTCCACTGTAATAGTAGAGATGGTTTCAGGTGACTCTGGTCCATAGAGACATTCAGGTCACTGCCAAATTGGTCGGTTGCATTTCATACGTTAGGGCATTGAATGTTAGCATGTGGAGAGAGCCGGCAACAGCTTGAATAGTGATTAACAAACACATTGCAGGGAGGCATAAAAATATGGCAAGTGACAATGAATGAACTTTACATTGCACATGATGTCCTTAGACGAACTTCGTTTGGTGACGCAAACAAATTCGCAAATCACTTTTGAACAATTAGTTGGAGCACTGCAGCGGGAGTCTACTAGACTATCTATATAACCTGTTAAAGTTGCATTCATTAGTTCTATGAGAACGAATAACTGTGTTAACCTGTTTTAATGTAGACAAAATATTCAAGAAACAGACTGTATATAGAGAACAAACTTGCTACAAACAATCTTTTTTATTGCAAAGTTCACCGTATTTACCCCGTTAAATACGTAATGTTTTCGAATTAATGCACTACTTCCATTCATAACAAATTCGAATATGACTTGTGCTTAACTGTGAGACCATCTTTTCTCTGGAGCGATCAGCAATCGTTAAGATTTGGCATGTTTAATTTATATTGTGCCGACCTGTAATAGGCCTAAGAGCGGCAATGCCGACCTGATATCGGTTTTGGCCGGAATTTACATGCCGATCTCTATTATTTTGAATTCAGAGGACTGATAAGTAAATCATAGTAGTTGAATTGACTTATGATAAAAACAAGTGAAGAAGGTGTCTATCGCTCCTTCTCTAGTGTCAGTGTTTCACTTCATAAAATGGTATTGTATATATAGATTGCCCAATGCCTTATTTGTTATTGCCATCTGGATAATCACTTTGGACTTTTGAATTACTTAATATCTATCAGTTTAACATAATTCTAATAATAAAGACCGCTATTTGTGTTTGTTAAATTTAGCGGACTTCAATCAATCAGGATTTAGCGCAATCTTAATTTAGTGAAGTTCAGCTTATTTATTTTACTTTAACATTGTTACTTATTGAATTTGATTGATGATATATAAAATATGAAGCAAAGACAAGATGTTACTATTCTTTAAAACTCAAAGTTCCATGAATTTCATTGGTTTTGCCCTCCCTCAAAGTTGCTTAGCATTTTATATTTTTCAGCCCGCAGTTGCTGATGAAAAAGTGCACATGAAGTGCAACATTTGATTAGATTAAAGCTAGGTAATGAATGTGCAACAAGTATCAGTTACTATCTTACAGTGCATAAAATAAGGCTTGGAAACATGTAGGTCACAAAGATCGCTATCACTCGAAAACTAACAATCGTGGCTGAAAGTTTGGCGACAATACAAAAAAATGCTTTTTCTCTCTGGAAATAAGTTTCAATTTATTATGTTATAATCCATTATATAGGGTTAAAATTACAATTTGATTGTTTGAAAGCGATTCATGTGATTTTATAATAAGTGGTGTATACGCTTGGGTTTCATTGAAAAATGATGATGATAATATATCGCAGCCTTCATACATATAATAAAGTATAGTAGCGATTGTACATGCATGAAATGAGTAACGTAAGATATTTGTGAATACTTTAAAGGAAGAAATTGTTGTGGGAAGAAAAAGTTGCAGGAGGAAAATGTTGCAAATTTTCGCAACTTTTGCGACTTTTTCTTTCCGCAACTTTTGATTTTTTCCAGTGTTTGCAACAATTTCTTCCCGCAACTTTTTCTTTTTTTCTTATTATTTTATAAAAGCATTTGAACAAAAATAACCCTGAGTTTGGCTGGTCCAATTGTCGTTTTTTGCAAAAATTTATCAGGAAAAATAATGTTGGACAAAAGTAGCCAAATTCGAATGATGAAAATGTTGTCTGATATTGTTTTAAAGAGTTATTTATTTGGAACAACGACAAACGCAATGTGCGAGAATATTTGTCTATAAATATTTTTTACAAAATCAATCAGATTTCAACGTAGATTCTTTCTTATTTTGTCTTGGTCTTTTTTGCCTTTATCAGAGGACTTCATAAACCACTTCCGTATAGCAGCTTGCTTCTCTTCACCATACGTTTTGAACTTTGTTTTTGGACCTTTTTTGTAGAAGTAAAGTTATATGAAGTTTACACCTTTCTGTGTACAGTGAGGTATGAAAATATTAAAGTCTGGTCTGTAGAAACTGCTTATAAGAAAATCAGTCAACGATTTTTTAAATAATCTGTAGTAGGCTGTATTAATTTTGGAACAAATTGAGTGTCCAAACGCTAAGTTGCTTGGAACGACAAGAAAAATTATTGTAAGTTCAACTTCACTCGCAACATTTTATGTACGCAACTTTTTATGAATGTCCTGTCTTGCAACATTTAATGTACGCGACTTTTTCTTTTAAAGTTGCGAAAATAAAATTGCAACTTTTGAAACTTTTTCTTCCCGCAACAATTTCTTCCTTTAAAGTATGTCTCATGTGATTGTGCTAAAAGCACTGCAACAACCTGTTGTCATGACTGTTGTGCTAAATCAATGATGAACACTATTTTTTGTTTATGTTTTATACCGAATCTCAAAAGTACACAGGTTCAAAGTTTGGAGATCACAGAGATCGAAGCTTTCAAAATCCAGGCAACCTTTGCATGGTTTCTGCTGATCAATGATCGGTGATCACACCTTATTTTTTGCGCTGATCAGTTATCTTACTCAGTGAATTACTATGCTGCTACTTATAAATAATGCAGCTCTCTATCATTGTTTTCTTAAAACAAAAACTACATACATATTATTGTCACAAACAAACAACAACAAAAGGTTTTCACCTCTATTATATTGAAGGAGTGGTTCCGTTAAATTTAATCTTTTAAAATTTTAAATAATTTATTTGGATTCTCCACCCTTAACACGATTAAAAATATAAAAATGTTTTATACTGTTCTTTTTATTGTGTTCCCTTTTGAAAAATGCTATAAATAGTTTACTTAAATTATCTCTGACGTCATTGTAGATAAAGAACGTTTTGGAAACAACACTTTTTAAAACAGGAAAAAACAGAAGCAGACAATGAAATACTTGGAGATAATCACAAGCAATGTTAAATAGTGTTTATAATTGAGATGCGTTAATTTTTGTTTTATAACATTATGGTTTAGTGCGTTGTTGTTGGTTGTGCCAATACAACAAACAAATAGGTGAAAACAAGTTTTTTTCAGACTTCCTGGTGATATATGTTTAAAAGGGGGAAATAGTTGGCTAAATTAAAACGAGTTGTTGGTGTGGTGGTTGACGGGATATTCTGGTTCAAAGTCATATCACTGCAAAGCACTATTAAAAGTGTTTATAAAATCCAATTCATCAAAGTGATTGTTTTTTGAAAACTAATCTTCGTTTCTAGAATTACCTCAAGAATATAATATTCACTTTCTGATGTAGAATTTGCAATATTGTAAAACATTGTTAATATTCTTTGTTTTGTTTTTTATTTTCTTCTTAGTCTATTAACGACACAGACGTTTTAAGTATTTTATCATTAATCACGTTTGTCTACAATGATGTCAGAGAACATCCCACAATAAAATGTATGGTCATTTAAAACAGCTGTAAAATGATTATTTTTGTAAAACATTCCAATGTAAAATGTTTTTATCTTATTTATATAATTTTTTGTAGATACTTTTCTCTGCTTAATTGAAGGGGGGTCAAATAAGCAGGGGGTGGGTACTCAGGGGAAAATATCTTAAAATGGGGGGGGGGGGGATTGAAATAAAATGACGTAAGGGGGTTTCTGAAATTTTCTGTAAAATGAGGGGATGAAAATAAAATGGAGTCGTCATCATCATCATCATTTACATTTTTCACGTCTATTTTCCATGCTGGCATGGGTTAGACGAGGTTTCAACAGATGATATTCCCCACAATTTTGTAGGTTTAATCATTTGATGATTCATTGGAGCAGATGTTTTTTACAGCTGGATGCCCTTCCTAATGCCAACCCCAGTAAGAGGAAAAACAGTGGTGAGTTAACCCACGCAAGATACCAACTTTGCATTTTAAACTTTGTGGTAGCAGTGGATAAAGGGCATGGGTGCTTATGTCCATGAGGTCAAAAGATGTTACATGACCCGCATACCTTTTTGTCTTACTCAAACGCTAACCTTGCATTGCAGTTTAATGTTGATGTTTGTGTTTTGAATGAAATAGAAGACTTTGCAGTGTAATTCTCATCGTGTGAATGGTACCTCATAATTCGATCTATGATTACAATATAATAATCTATAATTCGAATTTAATGTTAGTGAGAGAACTGAACAAGATGATCGCTATGATGACAATGCGTTTGACATTTTTCACATATAAGCATATAGTTATTTTATGCGAGAGTTGTGTTTTGTGATAATTTTCGTTGATGGTTGATAATAAGTCGAGGGAGTAGGTCTCATTGTAATCGCGTTATTTAGTTTAGGTGCTTTTTTCATTTGAAAATCTATTTTTTAAAGCTGTTTTAGCTGCCCAGCTGTCATAGATATACTTTTATTGTTGGTAGGAATGAAGAAAATAATTATGACTGCTCAGTTTTCTTTAACCCTTTCAAATGTCTTTAAACTTCACACTAATTTCAAAGAAATAGCTATCACTGAAAAGGCTTTTTTAAACTGTATTTGCCTGTGACATTTGACATCAGAAGACAAAGTCAGGCAAGTGTAGTAATCTCCATCCACATGACTCAAGGATTCCAAGGTCTTAGAAAAAATATTAATCTGCTCGCAAGTACAGTTACGATTTTAGCTACGGTGACGCAAGACTCACTGAAAGATAAAGAAAGATAACCAGTATTTTATTTACAAATAAAAGAACTTTTATGCTAAATTTTTCTGCAGTAACTACTTTTAGTAATTACATTACTTTCTTATATATTATGTATTTATTTATTTTATTTATGTATGTATTTATTAGTTTTTTTAAGAATATAACAAAGAGCACTAACGAGGTGCACCTCTTTATTTTATGATTGTCATAGAAATATCAAGTGAGAATTTCTTTTTTTGGCTAAATATTAATAAACACAATCAAATGTTTCCAGTAAAAACAGTATATTACAAATGTAAACGCAACTATAGCAATTTAACACATTTTTTCTTTCGCTCTACAAGGTTCCTATTTTAGTTTTTTTTCTCACAATAATTTATGAGAGAACCAAATTACTTTTAAACAGTTTTGCATCTATATTATATGGAACCAACTATTTTAATTTCTATTCACAATATATTTTAACATTGCTGTCATCATCAGGTAGTCTACAATCAATAAAATTAGTTTAATTACAGATAACAATACTCAAAACATTTTCCAACAAAATATATTCATTCAAGACACTAGATACGACCATTCATTACGTTCACAGAAAGAGATTAAATTTCAATCTATGAAGCGAGATAATTAAATACTACGTCTAATCACAATTTAATGACCAAAGTATGGCTTCTAAATTCGTCTTGTTTGTCAAAGTTTTGCATCTGTCATAATCTTTTATCAACACTTGAAAAAAGAATTTATCTTTAACCAATATGATAAAACAATTTGCACTTGTTTATGCCGTGATTAAAAACGTGTCTGCTCGACGTGATATTCTTTTTTGAAGTTTTTTTTTTATTATTTACATAATCGAGGTGCATGACAAAAAACGCGTCTTGCGCATTCCAGGAGCGCGTCAAGAAACAGTACGTAAACTCCACTGTAAACATAATTGTTTCGTTCATTGTGAATGTTTGTGTGAGTTTTGAGAAGTTTTGTGATCTTTGCTCAAAAATCATTATGTTTCTATAACAAATTTGTTCTTTTTCAAGTACAAATACTTGTCATTTATATCGCTTTCTACATGCTTGAAATTTTTTGTCTCGCAATATAATAAGTATCGTATTACAACCTTCAATTGCGATTTAATTATTATTGTTATTCACCAATCTAATCTTGAATATTTAAGTATTCTTAGACTTATAAGAACCTTTCTGCAACAATCATTTGGTCTTGTTTTGAAGAGAATTATGTTTTTTTGCGTCATTTGCACTCCTACGCAGAAGTGTAACAGAAAAGATGTTGGTTTTCACAACAAAAGTGAATGATGATGTTTTCTTAGTAAATAATGTGTACAATGATATCAAATGAAATTTTCATGCATGCAACATTTGTTTGTTGGTCCATGTTTTTGTAAACAAATAGCACACAACCATTCAGTCTTTCTAATAAAAATGAAAATTCTATAATAAAATAAGTGAAGGTCATGCAACAACACAACAACCATTTTGTTCATTTCTGTAGGTTTATTTTATTCCACAAACTACACCAATTTTTGTCACATGCCAGAATAACCGGCAGGTAATCAAGTATCACCGGCCATTTATTTTATATCCAGCGTTTTGGTAAGTTAAGACCCTTTCGTCCATCTGTCTTATATTACCGGGAAATCAAAACACATGGTACAGGGTTCTCAATGAGAAAAATGCAGGAGAGAGATAAAAGCTGTTCCTCAGATGTTGTAGGTACGTGATTGCGTAACAATAAAACACGTATGCAAGCTATGTTCAGCTACTTTGTTTCCTTTACAAAATGTCAAAAGTAACACCAACAATGCTGCAATTTTTTTACCAAATTATTTAAGTGTACCATTATTAAAGGGATTCCCAAGTTCTCATACATATTTAACATATATAAATAAAAATCTAAAAAAAAAGAAATGAATTTGTCCCAAACATAACAAATAACAACCAAACTAGTAATTCTGTTTTTTAAATTGTTGTTCAGTGCGACGCTTTTTCTTTGACCTTCTTCCCGTGATGTTTATTTCTAACTAGGGTTCAGACCTCATTGTCCGCAAGGCGAAAAAGTGAGGTAATCATTTGTTGTGATGTACATGGTACGTAGTTTTGATGTATGAGATTAAGCCGTATAGTTTGTAAGCCAGTTTCTGCATATATTTGTTGTAAAAGCGCTACAACTACTTTTGCGTGATGAAAAACAGCTTTTATAAACAAGCACTAACTGGTAAGAAAACAAGTCATGGCTCCAGCACTGAAACAAAAGACAATGTCCTTGTCCTCGATTGTTTAACCTGAAATATATTGTATATATTTTTAACATTTTGGTGCTTCAATATTTATTTTTAAGGGCACAAATTTTGCTTTATTTTTATTGCCGCCTCCCCATCTCTCCTACTTCTGCTTCTTCACTTTAAAATTTTCTGTATATTCCCATGATGTAACAACTTCAGAATCTCTGCCATTATCCTAATCTTTAAAGGTTACATAAACTCCACTGTAGGTTCTGGAAATTCCTCCCTTATCTTCGTGACGAACAGGCTGCTATTTTTTGTCGTACGTAACGACCAAGCTTTATTTAGATAAGCCAGCTAAACTGACGATATGCTGCGTATCGATACGATCTGAAATAAAATATCTAAAGCTAATTTTAATATCTAATTCTTCTATTTTTTGAAATATACAGATTTACATAACAAAATTACTTGATTTATAATTTGTTAAATGAAATGCAAACAGGGTTATGTTATCTCTAGGAGGGACCCAGGCCCCCTCTCTCTGTGATTCAGACCTACCATGCATGTCCACAATACATATCGATTTATTTAGACATACAGGCGCAAAGGATTCGTGCTGTGTAACACAAGAGATGTCTGGAATTTAAATTGAATACATTGAAACTTGTTTTCTGGATGAGCTAAATTATGCATAATGTGTGAAAACACCTGGGAAGTCATAAAGAAAAAATACACAGAACAATTTTCTGATATAATAACGAAGCAAATCACAACAAAGTTAGTAAACAGATATATATTTATAGTAATGCCATCATTAAATTGAATTTGGTTGATTTCATGGTGATTGATGTGTTCAACGATTGACTCTTCAATGTTTGAAATTTCACTTCCGTCCACACTTTCTTTATCCTTATCATCATGTTTCTTATTTTTCCGTGAAGTTTTTTTTGTTTTGCTCAAAGCGATAAGGTTGAACAGACATTTCTATTCCAAAAGCAAACAATACACAACGATGTTACATACTTTGTACGTCACAGGTCGCGTTATACCAAAGAGGTTTGAACCGAGGTTTAAAAATGTAAACGTGAAAATTTTGGAAAATGGCGGATAAAACACAAGACTTTCTTCATTGTTTTAGAAGATTAGAGATAGCTACTTTAAAAACAAGTTACCTTAGGGGAAGAAATTTTGGTGGAAACAAAATTTGGCAGAATTGGTGGGAATTTAATTTGGTGGATGCGAAAATTTTTGAATTTAGCGGGAATTTAATTTGGCGGATTTTTACGAAATATTTCCGGCTATGGTTTATCTTTAAAAATGCCGCAGATAGAATCTCCTCACCTTCATCTCCCACATATTGAAACCTACTCAAGTGAATGTTTCAATGTTTCAATCATATCGCTTAGCTCCAAAATTGTCATGCTGGCTTTATTATTTCATGTGGTAGCAAGTCATCTGTTTTCGAATAATTCCTGTGTGGTTTTGTATTAATTCAATTTGTATCGTCATGGATTTTTTCAAGCACTTTTTTGCTACCAGTAAACGGTTGCTAAAACTCAATATCTTCAGAAAATGAGGTACCGTAAATCCTCGAATTGGCCCACTGGGGGCTAATTAATTTATGATTTTTTTAAGTGGGGGTTTATTCGAGGGGGGGGGGGGCTAATAAAAAAATGTGGTATGACTAACCCAGAAAAAAGATATATGCATATGTTCATCAATACTTTATACGTGTTCAGTTCAAAATATCAATGTCCTCGGCATCATTGATTGCTTCACCGAGGATCAAGTAAGGAGGGCAAGCCTCTTGTATATCCGTCTCATCAGGAACGAACGGATTTTCCTCTGTGCCGTCGAGTAATTGTAACTGGGCATTTAGCATTTCCTGTCCCGAGCTGCATGGCATACCTGGTTTAAAACACGTTATTTCTTCATCCTGACTGCTGTCAGTAGCAACTGAGACTCTACATGCAATAAACAACTTTATAATCATGGGTGCTGAAAGTTGTTTCCAGCTCTCTAGGATCCATCTCACGATTTCTCGTCGAGGTGGTGCTTTTAAGTTGCCACATTCGGTCTCTTGGTTAATACCATCAGCTGCTAGCCTGAACTGTCTATTCTTCTGTAATTCATAGCAAAAGATTATGGGTGTTTATAATGAACCATAAATTCATGATATAATATGTTCCCGATTTAGCCCCCATGAGGGTTTAAGTAAACACAAAATTTGAGAGGGGGGGGGCTAATAAAAAACATTCTAACATTCAAGGATTTACGGTAATGTACACTTGATCTTCTTTTTATTTTGTTAAATTACGTTTTCCTTCATTGTTTTCTATGTAAAGAGAAAGCTGAGGAAGTTATTTCGAACACATTTCCTTTTTAAACTTTAGAATGATTTTTTCTTTACGTCATGTTGCTAGGTTAAAACAAAAATAATATCCGTTACTAAAGTTCTTGAAACACATTTTGTTCGTAGATTTTTTCCTCAAGAAATCCTCAGATTTTTTAAACTGAAAACTAAAATATTTTTTTTCTTCTGATATTGTTATGGGTAAGGCTAATCAAGACGGAAAACTTCATAGTTATCCTTGTCCCATCGAAAGCCATATTCAAGTAGTAGGTGTTGGAGGTAGGAAGACGAAAGTTGTTGTGGAAAAAGATAAAGAGAATGTGAATAAGTTTTTTGACCGTTGGAAGAAAATTGATAAGAACTTACCGTATTTACTCGAAAGAAGGCCCCCTCGATTTAGCGCCCCGGTATACTTTCATTTCATTCGTCTCTCGCAAAATTTACACACGTGCAAGTACAAGTAAACAAATTACTCATGTTGCTCTTATGACATGCGAAGGTCGTTGTTTGTTGTTAGATTATAATAAAATAACGATCGTAAACTAACGTGAAGATGGATATCATTTTGTTTAAAGATCGTCCATTATCATTACTATTTGTTGTTTTTGCCTTGTGTTAATCTCGTTTTATGATTGTAAAGTTGATTTCAATCGAGTGAAAGGTCGCTTGATCGTTGTAAAAATAAATATTGTCACATTTCAAATTTTAATGTCTGTCGACATTTTCAATCTATGATTTTACGATTACATTATTCTACCATTCGCATGTGTCATATTTTGCACTCTGTTTTTAACCAATAGGAATCCCGGGAATAGTTGCTTTAACCAATCAGAAAAAATATTGAATTTTGAACTCCTTTTTAGCCAATCAAGAAAAAATATTGAGTTTTGCACTCTGAAATAGGATATATATTTCCTCGTGATTAGCCAATCACGTTACAGATTTTCACGCAACCTATTGATAACCTTACTAACAGCACTTGTCGCTTCTTTAACAAAGAGAAAATATTGTTGAAAACCTTCATGTAAATTCTAAACAAACTGTATATACCATGTGAATTGATCTCATTTCAATTTAGTCATGTATATATTTATTTTAGACTCACTGAACCAAATTGTTCATTTGGATGTCAAGCTTTTTTTTATCCAATATCTCTAAATTGTTCATTTGGTACATGTGAAAAATGTTGGAAAGCGAATATTGTGTACATTAATACATTAATATATTCTGTTTGCATAACATATTTATAACAGTATATATTCTTTATTATTTTTATTTAATTATTATTACTATTTATTTTATAATTTTTTTTTTATTATTAGAATAAATAATCGTAAATTTAATGCTTGCAACTTTTCAGTGTAGTCAAGATATATTTTGAAGGTTTTTATTGCTTGTAGTTCCTGGTCAACCTTACTATGACGATAAACGTGTGAAGTGATATTATGTTTTGAAGGTTTTTATTGCTTGTAGTTCCTGGTCAACCTTACTATAACGATAAACATGTGAAGTGATATTATGTTTTGAAGGTTTTTATTGCTTGTAGTTCCTGGTCAACCTTACTATGACGATAAACATGTGAAGTGATATTATGTTTTGAAGGTTTTTATTGCTTGTAGTTCCTGGTCAACCTTACTATGACGATAAACGTGTGAAGTGATATTATGTTTTGAAGGTTTTTATTGCTTGTAGTCCCTGGTCAACCTTACTATGACGATAAACGTGTGAAGTGATATTATGTTTTGAAGGTTTTTATTGCTTGTAGTCCCTGGTCAACCTTACTATGACGATAAACGTGTGAAGTGATATTATGTTTTGAAGGTTTTTATTGCTTGTAGTTCCTGGTCAACCTTACTATGACGATAAACGTGTGAAGTGATATTATGTTTTGAAGGTTTTTATTGCTTGTAGTTCCTGGTCAACCTTACTATGATGATAAACGTGTGAAGTGATAGTATGTTTTGAAGGTTTTTATTGCTTGTAGTCCCTGGTCAACCTTACTATGATGATAAACGTGTGAAGTGATATTATGTTTTGAAGGTTTTTATTGCTTGTAGTCCTTGGTCAACTTTACTATGACGATAAACGTGTGAAGTGATATTATGTTTTGAAGGTTTTTATTGCTTGTAGTCCCTGGTCAACCTTACTATGACGATAAACATGTGAAGTGATATTATGTTTTGAAGGTTTTTATTGCTTGTAGTCCCTGGTCAGTGTTTTGGTGGAAATTGATTGATTTCATTGCCTTTATTTCACAGAAGTTATGTTAGACGTCAATAAGGTTGTTTTGGCATATAGCTTTATGATGAAAAGGATTGTGAAGATGGTTTATAGACTGGGCGAAATATTAGTGATTGACAAACTTTGTCTTCATTTCTTCTTACAATTCAGAAGTTATGTTGCTATTTCATGTTTGTGTAACACGGATTCATTTACAAATATATACAAAATTGCATAAGACATGAAGGCATTCCCAACTTTCTTATGAATGATTTAATGTTAATTATGAATTTTGTTTTTTATTTCAGCCGTAAAACATGAACACGCTCCGATTACTTTATAAAATATGAACACGCTCCGATTCCTTCATAAGCCATACAATTGCAAGAAGAAAAGGCGGAACACTAGCTTTGAAAGCAAGGAGATAACGAAGAAGGGAAGTGAAAGGGAAAAAGCGCCGAAGCAAAAGCGCAAGGACCAACTGCATGTTCTTTATAACACCAACCCCAGTGAGAGAAAAAACAGTGGTGAGTTAATCCATGCAAGATACCAATTTGACATTAAAATCCATGTCAGCAGTGCATAAAGAGCATAGGTGCCTGGTGTCCATGAGGTCAAAATTGTTACATGACATCACATTTCAACGAGATTGCCCGTCCATCATCGTCCATTTTCATATAAGATTTTATCATTCATCATCAGGCGAGACTCTGAAATTCTCTTCAGGGTCTCTATCTATTATCTCTTCACATTCAAAAAGGCCAGAATTTCTTCACTGTCAACAGTTGTTTATGTTTGTTTGTTGTTTATTTAAGAGATATTCTTAACGGGAGGTAAACAATCACTTCAAATAGATGAAAATTTACGTCAAGTTCAAATAACTGATTGATAGTTGCATGACGAGGTTCAAATAACTGACGGATAGTTGCATGACCAGGTTCAAATAACTACTGACCGATAGTTGACTCGTTGTAAAACGGGTTGGCCAACAGTTCTAAATTACTTTCGTACTTTACGTTTCGTAAATGTCCTTTTACAGGCTTTTCTGGAACAGAATAGAATTGTCCTTGAATTGAGAATTTTTGAGAAGCGAACTATTAGGAAGCAGCATTTCCAGTTGCCCCCTATTTGGATCTCCCATTTGTGAGAAAATATTATTTCAGTTTTGACCAATTATCTGCAATTTCAAGAAAACATCAGTTAAACAAACAAATTTTCTGTGAATCCTCGATTTTATGTATGTTTGTTATTAGTTTAAGCTGAACTTGGCCGACCATGTGTTCTTGAAAAATGTGAACGTTCTTAACTTTAAAAAAAGTTCTGATGGCCGGCCACCTTGAACGGTCATTTCAAATGTTCCTGTAGTTTTCTTTGTATTTTAGTCCATTTTAATTAATATTCTCTTTTTTTAACTTTTATATAAAATAATTTATATATACGAACAGAAATATTTATAAATTGCAGCAATGTATTAAATATAATGTCATAAATAGATATATGCCCTCAAGTTTAAGAAGGATACAGGTCGTATAAAAACGTTAATTCGTCCAGAGTTCGATTCCTTCTTTGTTTCTACAGATGTTAATGGACGTATGGGAAAGCGAGTCCGCACGATCACCGATAAACTCGAATATTACTTCTCCCAGCGGAAATCCACCTCCTTCCTATCCGTCGCTTTGCTGAACAAGCAAAATCGAAAGCCAGTCTGGCCGGTCGATAAATACACTTGTTCGATGTGCACGGAGGCGTTTTGCAGTCAGAATGTTTTAGAACAGCACCTGACGTACGACCACAGACCGCGCCCCACGTGCAAGCAATGTTCTCGAATATTCGATTGCCGCCGCAAATTGATTGAACACGAGCACGTATGTGGTGGTGATATGAGGAAGCAAACGCCCGGAGGCGTTGTAAGTTTCGTCTGCGACAACGAGGTACTCTTGTGTAATCGGTGCGAGAACCCCTTCCCATCTCTGGACGCGCTGCGCACACATCAAGCGCTGCTACGAAAGATGAAGCCGATCGACGTACAACGCGACACGCAGTGCGACGCGCGTAGTGACGTCATGCTGGAGGTGTTCGTTAAGAACTGGCCGTCGTTCCGCCGAGCACCTCCGCGTGGTCCGTGTGAACTCAACTCGTGCTCGCACTGCGGGAAGGCTTTCCAGAGTGACTTTCGATTGCGCGCGCACGAGAACATATGTAAACGCAAACTGGTTTGCCCGTTCTGCTTAAAACACTGCCGTAGTGAATTGCGCCTGAGAGATCATTTGAACATCTGCGCAGAGAGACTGAAATTCACCACGTCCAAACCTCCTTCGCCTACTAAGATCCCGTGCGAGTTATGCCCCATGCGATTTACCCTTCCTGCGCTCCACCTAAAACATTTGCGTCTCTCACACAGAACGAGACGCTGCCAGCAATGCAAGGTGATCTACTCGATAGGATCCATCCACAACTGTCAAAAAGCTCGAGTGAAGGGTGCGTTCGTGCAGAAGAAGTTACTGAACGAAAACCGCCTGTTTCAGTGTAAGTATTGCTCATTCACACACCTCACCTACGATGCGTTCAGCGCCCATCTGCGCAAGAAACACAACGTGCGCCGCAAACGCGATCCGTTCATCAGCACATGTCCACATTGCTTCGACTGTTTTGCTAGCGAAACTGATGTCAATGCGCACGTGCAGTCCAGTTGCACGAAGCGTACGTGTTTCTGTTCATTTTGCGGCGGCTCGTGCGGAATGCAGTTATTGAGCCATCTGAACAGCTGCATGGAGCTGCACGCGACCAACATCGCGCCTTTCAAGCGCACGTGCCACGTGTGCGGCTGTGTGCGCACGAACAAGTTATATTTGTTCGTGCACCTCATGGAGAAGCACACCACACTCTTCCCTTTCGCGTGCGAGAGCTGTGAGTTTCAATGCGCTAGTTGGCGCCAACTGGCCGTCCATTTGAAGAGGAACCATTCGGTTGTCAACCGCAACGTCACCGGCTGCATCCTGCTAACGCACATGAAGCGGCATGGTTTTGCGAGTTGCGCTGCATGCAAGAAAATTTACCTCAGCGAAAACGATCACGCGACTTTCTGTGGTTCATTCACTGAAACAACGCGCGACGTCAATCACGAGCGATTGGATAACAAGAGCGCCTGTGAAACGCACGGTTGCCGAGATCGCGCACGCGCAAAATCTCTCGAGGTAAGCGATCAGTCCGACGACGGCGATGATATGACGTTGATAAAACCGGCCGTTCCGTCTGTGAGCGGATTTTACGAAAACTGTAAAGATGAAGACACGGCATCGGTGAGTGTAATTTTGAGTCTAGAAGATGCCAAAGAGTCACTCACGTCTCTGGTTGTGAGCGATGACAATGACTCGTCATCATCGACTGCCTCAAACATTTCATCTTGCGAAAAAAAGGAAATTATGTCTGAGAGCCAATGGGCTGAACAACATGCGGAACCCCAGCATTTCACCGAACGTGAGAATGAGGAGGGAAAAGATGATCATTTCAATGCAGAGAAGCATGAAATCAAAACATGGATGCCTGATGTGGAGAAGCGTACATCTGCTGTTGATAGCATTGCAGAAACAAAGGGGAGTGAGGTGGTTGATAGCAGCTATGTATCTTGTACGGGCGACAAGTCGACACTGGAGTGTACGGCGCATGAAACCACAGAACCGCGCCTTCAATTCTCCACCGATACCATACGTCAGTGTTTGGGCGAAGACAGTATACAGATACTGAACACGTTTCGCGTTTTCCCGTGCAATACCTGCGGGGTACTCTTCGATGAAAAGCGTGATCTGCATGCCCACGTGAAGGGACACAATGCAAGCACTTGCATGCCCCGAGCGCATCAACACAACATTCCAAACTATCCAGGATACGTATACCCACACATGACTTTCAACACGCACCATTTGAATGCGAAATCTGCAAACACAGTGAATTCAGTTGAATCGCATATGGGCTATCCAATGCCATTGCATACTGTTAAATATCCGGTAGCGCAGTCACGTACCATCTATCCATCGTCGATTAATGTTTCACCACATGTGGCTGGACCTATGGTTTCTGGTTGCTCTTTTTTGCCTTATCAGCAGAGAGGTAAGTTTCAAATTTCCTTTTGAAGCATTTTTTCCAGGTACATTTCAATGGTATTCATTAATTTCGAACAGTGTTCACGCGGAAATTAGCGAGTGACCAGGTGAGTTCCGCGTATCCGTGTTTCAACCGCCCGCCCCTTCAACAACTCTACCACCCACCCGTACGCTACTTCCACCCGTCTCTCCACATGGCACGCGACGTTCAACCCCCTGCACCCATATTAACTTTCCCGCCATACCCGAAACCCGAACTCAGTCGTCGTGCGCCCATTGTAAATGTCGTGAAGCCGTATAACACTCTACAATCGAGAGTTACTTCCCTTGTCGATCGTGGCAAAGACTACTCTTATGAGAAGAGTCCTTATCCTCCAACAGAACCCCAATCTGACGTTATAAAACCGACTTGTAAACGCCGCCGTCGGAAACAAGAGAGGCCGCGGCATTTTATGGACGCCTAGGTTTTTTCTTATATAACGTTTTTTTAATACGAAGATTTTTATTAAAGAGGTTTTGTTTGATAAATTGTTTTCTTCTATTCCCAATTGACGAGATCGCATTTTTGTATGGAGTTTGCTATATGTTTCGCTCTGACCTTCTGATTGCTTATGTGTCTGATAACAAATTTTGCAGAAATTTTGCTGACGTCAGCAATATTCTGAAAAAAAAGATTTCTTCAAATGAATTCTATAATCCTACCAAGTTTCATGACATGGTCCCTTTCCAATCCAGATATATTAGCCAAATATTGGTTTTTAAAGCAAAAGCAGTTAACGGAAATCGCGAAATACCCCATTCGACGTTTCTAGCTACATTCAATTCGAATTCGAAATTCACCAAAAGCTACATAGCGAGGCTTTTAGTATGTTGATCTATGATAAATTGCGGCTCTAATGGTACCAAACATGTTTTGCCTCTAATTACTTCAAGGTTTGACCCTCTTTTGGACTAATTTGCTCAGACCTGGTCAATATAATTTAAACGGGAAATAATGTCGTTGTGTCAAACAATAGATGGCATTTGTTGCGTCTATCACGACGTGGGAATCGTTTTCGTTAGAACATGCTATCAGTTTTACGACCGCACATTTCGACAACGGTGGCAGCTATGCAACACCAGCACGATCCGATGTTATTGGTATTGATCTGTAGAATATTTGGTTCCTCATAATTTCGTTGCTAGCAATTTTGCATCTGTGTGTGGTTGGTTGTATACGTGTAGTCACTTAACGCTGATTAATACCGTGCATGTTTTGGTGTAAGTATGTACTTGAATGAAGGTTCTGTTCACCACAATCCCCCGATTCTCAAGATATGTTTTCTCGGTCAACCTGTTAATGTTAAATTTTTTTTCAAATCATTTCTGAGTTTTAAATTTTACGATGAGTTTGAGTTTTATTTTTGAGTTTCAAGTTTGGTCTTGTAGAGCAGATGCTACAAAGGCACTAAAAATGGTTACCTACAGATCAAAAATGCATTGGAACAAATATGCAATAACAGTGAAGAGAGATCACGGGTTCGCTGTGAAAGCGAAGGATTGCTGACACGATTTAATCAATTGGAGACCGGTAGGTACTCGGTAAGTAGATCTGGTCCGTTCTTCTGAATGATATAAATAATTCCACGCGTTATATGAATGCAATTGAATCTCAGTTTCACTGCTTGAGGCAATGTCAGGAGTTGTCTGGTTAGCACAGAGTATATATAGGTAGAAACTCGAAAGAGACGTCGCAATGTGCGACTAGATCCTTTGAACTACGGCCGAGAAGAGGAAGCACGGCTCAGCATATCACAAAGATACATGATAGGTGAGATAAAATATAATGATGCACATAATACATCAAGCAGTCTGCTGTAATACTGTAAGTTTAAACTTTCTGGCTTTAGGAAATTTCTTGCCAGTTATCGATCAATTCGTCACAAGTCTCGACCAACGTCTGCAAGCTTACCAGATGATTTCAACCCGCTTCAGTTTATTTAGATGTCTCTCAGAATTATCGACTGACGAAATTAAAGAATCTGGCAAGAGACTTGTCACTTCCTACCCTGACGATCTAGACGATGTATTTGTTGACGAGTTGTGCCAATTTATCACGTTCTTTCGCGAACATCTTTAAAGATGAAGAACCAAACACGTAACTGAGGGCAGGCGAGGTCGGGCGCAGCCTGCCCTGAGAGCCCTTGTTCCAGTTGTCCGCCTGCCCTGGGGAATTTTCCACCGAAAAATATTTTCAGAAAATATAAATTCTAATATTTTGAAAAACTTTCAAAGTATTCCACGTCATATAATTAGAGGATAGTTTCCATGCGGAAACCTTTTGTTTTGAGATTGAGGTCTGCACTCTGCTGTCAATATATAAAAAAATGTGATCTAAACTGAACTTTATATTTCTATATATAATGTAAAAAAAGCTTTAGAACATATTTTTGGTGCCAGGAAATAAACCCCTGGAGAATTACCCCCTGGAAATACACCCCCCGGAAAAATACCCCCCCCCCCCCCGTACAATAAACTCCCATGAAAAATGCAGCTGTTGAAAATCTGTTGATAGCAGGGACGCCGCTCTGATATAGTGAGTGGTACGGTAGGGATTAAATGGAGCTGGGGGTTCTAGAATTTTTTTAGCTCTATTCAAGCATTTGAATTAGCCCAAAATTAGTCCAAAAACAGAATTTTTCGTATTCCATATGAAATATTTGTTCAATGCAGCCAAATAGGCCCCCTTTCTTCAGTTTCGAGACATTATCATATTTAGGGAAAAGTGAAATTTAAGTGTTTAAAGAAAGTTTGCAGGTTGAATCGTTCCTGAAATGTGATTACATATACGAGGTTAAAGAAAATACAATAAACACAAGAATTGATAACATATAATGGTTCTACATATTGACTTGAACACCGACAGACTTGACACTAACTCAATTGCGTCTTAGATCAACTGTATCAAATGAACCAAATACAGTTTTCTGTGATCATTTCCCTTGACAAAATCATTGACTACATCAATCAAAGAAAGTTTATCAAGTCGTTATTTATGTACGTGTAGAACCATCGCATTATTCAGCCTGTTTGATCCCATGTTTGTTCGTAGATATGTGCACAAACGGCGCATCGCACTGAAGGATCGTTCACTCACTGTATTTGTAGCAGGCATCACAATTATCAATTTAATGATTTCAACTATCTGGCTGATTAAAACTTTGAGTGGCTGAAATAATCAAAGAAAGTGTAGTAACGTAGAATGCGCATTGACTCACCTTTACTTTGAAAGAGACAGTGAAAGATATTACTTTTGAAGAGTTCGCAGATGAATGGTTGAAGAAACCACGGAGCTTATTTTTTTAAGTGCTTTTATTTATTTCAAACTGTTATAGTTATATTATGACATGTAAATGCACTTGTTTTCTCGTTTTACTTATGTTTTGATCATATAATACATTGTTTTACTTTTACACACTTAAGCAACACAAGTCTAAAACATGTGCAGAACACATTAACCATTTTAAACACATTTGTAGAGTAGGGTCCATTCGATTCTCAGAACACTTTATATTCCGCTCCCATGTTTTAAAAAAGTGAATATATTTTCTGCTTGCCCTATGAATTTCTGGAAGGTGTAATAGCCTTCCCTCTGTTGAGCGCCAGTGACGTGGGTGTGAAGAACCTGGAGATATCAGTACTGAGCTCTTCCTGTACAATCTCATCATATCCAAACATGGCCTACTAAAAATACGGTCGTATATGTCACATTTTGAGGCTAAAATTAAGAGGCCTACTTACAAATCGAAAATGGTGGATGGTTGTGTGGAATGGTTTTCATGAATGTTGTTGATATTTCAAAACATTTTTATTATCATTTTCATTCTTATTTTATTTTTGACATAATGATAGGCTTCTTTAGTCGGCATTTTTGTTGCTTTCTAGTTATGTAATCTTTTACATAAGACCCAAATTATTAAAAAATTGATAATATCAAGTAGCCCATGTATAAATTATATATATATACTGTGTTTGTTGCAACTGAAAGTAAGCATAAATGGAGGATATACTATCTCAATTAAGAAAATAAAAACAGGGATAGGGTGTATGAATGATGAATATATATATATATATATATATATTGTTTTGATCTAAGTTTTAACTTGTTAAAATGTTAAACATTCTTTTTATAGAAAAATAAAAAATGGTAAATAAATGTTCCGCATTGTAAGTGTCAAACAGGCTATAGTTCATCAAGTGAAAAACTTTCATCTTTCCACTTTCCTTTAACAAAAGATGAGGAGCTAAATCAAAAATGGATTCGCTTTGTAAATAGACAAGATTCGAAAAAATTCTGTATTGTGTGAATTGCATTTCGAAAGAAGATTTTTAAACAAAGGAAAACAAATAACTTTGAATTGGTCTATGAAACCTGTTCCTACATTACATTCTGCAGAGTTTAGTAGCAATACCCCTTCTGTTCTACCTACAAATCAGACATGCAGGGAGCCTCCACGTAAAAGAATTTTTCAAGAAGATCAACTGGACTCTTTCCAGAAGCAGGACAACATAAGTTCAATCAATGATTTTAATGAGCTTCATTGTCCTCCAGAATTTGAATTTCGAAAGTTCGAAAAAAGTGTCATGATTTATAGACTGAAATTTAATGAAGCTTCACAATTTCCAACCGTCTTGGAGTCTATCAGAATTTATGAGGACTTGCATGTCCAGTTACAATATAATGGTTTACCACTCCCACTTCCACCATGGTTTGTTAAAGGTCATAATGCAAAATTGGATAGACTAAGCATGCTTGAAAATTTCCTTCCCTACATCAGGTCTACAGCAATTGAAAATCACCAACCACTATTAGAGGAATTGAGGCAAAGGGAACTTTACAAACCAAAGGGTAGACCTCCTTTCTCAGCATCCATGATTTGATTTGTCCTTCATTTAAGATATACATCTTTTCAGGCGTACAAACTGTTATTAGAAAAATTTCCACTACCATCAGTTTCACAACAGGGAGGAGTCGATTCATTAAAAGCTTTAAAAATGCTCAAGGAAAAAAAAAGTGTCTTCTGATCTAATTCTTATGGTTGACGTATTTGCAGAAAGCTGCTCAATACCAATCTGGAGAATACGTAGGTGCCGGCGAAGAAGGAAATCTATTCAAAGGAATAATGGCTTTTATGGTTGTAGGTTTAAAGGAATCAGTACCATTTGTTGCCCAAGCTATACCAGAGGTTACATTTAACGGTCGATGGTTATGTAATAAAATTGACAATGTCATTGAAAATTTAGCGTATGCTGGCTTTTGTGTTCGTGGGTTAGTTGCTGATAACCATTCTTCCAATGTAAATGCGTTCACATCACTTAAAACACTGTTTAATTCAGATTCAAACAAAAGCAATCGAGACATTATTCGCAAAGATGCTGTTTCCTCATTTAAATTGCGTCAACGTAGTAAATAAAATTTTACAGTTGTAGATTTGTCCATTATGTTACGTTTTTGGTCTAAAATTTCTTTTGTTTCTTTGAAAATTGAATTTTGAGACGTCATGTATATTGTTATTGTGTATATAAATCAGCTTTTAGACGTGTAAACATTGGTAAAGAGAACATATTTTTTGTCCACCACTACATGCTTTTCAGACTTTTTCAGACAACCTGGAAAGAAAACCTTGAAACGTATTTGATAAATGAAACTAATTCGAAAAGAATCTAGTTATTCTTAATTATGAAGATTTTGTACAAACTGACTGACTTGTGTTTATTGCCTAAAAGTAATGATAAATAACCATATATTTATAACATTTCATAGACAATGTTTTAGGCTATTATATTGGTACACCATGTATATAGAAGAAATTTTGGCTCTGATATCACTTCGAAGACAATATTACCCCTCAGAGAGATTTTTCTTAATTACCTGTGTTTTATAGTGATAGTTTAGTTTTAGTAGCTATTTGAAGTTAGGCCTCTTAATTTTGGCCTCTAAAATGTGACATATATGGCCGTATTTTTAGTAGGCCATGAATGAGTTTAAACCTATTTTGAAAAACTTTCAACATTATTCGAAAAACTGGCCTCTTATATTTTTTGAGAAAAGGTGACATATACGGCCGTATTTTTAGTAGGCCATGATCCAAACATGTGCAACCTACATTTTCCAATGTCGAGATTGCTCTAAGAATTTACTTGGTATTGATGGTCGCAAACTGCAGCGGTGAACGATCGTTTTCAAAATTAAAATTGATTAAGAATCGGTTGTGTATATCGATGGTTCAAGACCGCTTAGTCAATTTAGCAATCATGAGCATTGAGTCAGATGTTATGAATGACTGCGACCTTTCAGTTATGTCATCAACAACTTTGCCGTGCAAAAATCTCCCTGCTGACAAATGGGTATTATCGAAAGAGATTTCATTCCACAGGACTGGTTTCTATTTTCACCGCATGAAATTTAGTTTCCAATGTTTCTTTAAAATTTCATATGAAATATATGATTACTTTTTATATATTGCACTTTTGTCTTATGTGATTGACATCGGTGTTTTGACTGTATATCGTTTTCCTTTGTTTTTTGTATAAGAACAATTGTATTGATTGTTCTTTTACCTAATTCTTTTTATATTAATATTTCTTTGTTCTGTTAATGTTTCTTCATTTTTAAGAAGTATAGCTGCAGTTGTGAGAATGGCTACTAGACCAAAACGAATATATGTTTCTATGCGAGAAATTTTTAGCTAACATCAGCAACGCAAAATCATGATGTAAATTTTGAAACTAATATTACTTTTGTATACACCTCATAAATAACATAACTACACGCGTTTTCTTCCTCAATGAGTTACGCCTTGTTGTGGTGAGGAAGCTTGAGTACCTCAGTGACCCGGAGAGCTATGTCGGCGGGAGTTTAACTCCTAGCAGGTCTAACCCAGCCAAACAGGTCAAAGGATAGGGGTCAGACTAAATGTAGCTCACTGATATGTACTAGCAGATAGCAGTCGATTCTGATGGCAATCGTCAACAAACAGATGTATTGGCTTTAGCAATCACAAGTGGCTGCGCAGAAGATCATCTTTATGACAATGGACAGGCACTACCACCTAGAGACTAGAAACTGCTAATTTTCAGGAGAACTGGCGACCCCTGAACTGATATAGCTAAAGAAAGACTAAAATGACACGATCTAAAAATGACTTATACCGCATCGCTCGTCGCGCCGGTGACCAAGGAGCGCGGTCATCAATTAGGCACGGGGTTGTGGCCGAAAAGTCTACTACTAGTGCGAAATCAAATTTTCTAAAATCACAGGAAACAATGAAACTGTCAGCCTTCAATGCGAGGACGTTAAACGGCAAAGCTAAAGTAGGTGAGCAGATACATCTCTCACAAAAGTTCAAAATTGAGATTACCTGCCTACAAGAACACAGAATGTTCCATCTTGATGATATCATTAAATACCAAAACTATGGAAACAGCTGGACACTCGCTACGTCTTCAGCTGAAAAGAATACTACTAATACAACGATCGGAGGAGTTGGGTTGCTACTCAGCCGAAATGTATCGTAACATCATGCAAGCTAACAAGGAATCAGCTGGCCAGCATGTCCCGGCCCGAAAGCGACAAAAGAAGAGAAATGTTTGGGAAACCGTTGAAATATGACATAAACGCAGGGAGCTGCATACGGCCTTTGAGAAAAACCGAAAGAATCAGAATCCGCAAAACAGACATCGAGTAGAAAATGCAAAACTAGAACTAGACGAAACATATCGCTTTAAACAAGAAAAATATCTTCAGGAGAAAGTAGCGGTAATCGAAAATGCACATATTACCAGTAAAGCACGTCTCGCATGGGACACAGTCAATGAATTATCCGGACGAAAGAATTCAAAGAAAGGGCAAATCAGGGCGCAAAGCCCTGAAGAACGTATCAAGATATGGAAAGATCATTTTGAAAAATTACTTGGGCAACCACTAATAATTGACGACCAACCTATAGAGAAAGTCTTTGAACCTCTTCCTGTAGAGACTAAAAACTTCACGGAGGATGAACTTGTAAAATCAATTAAATCTCTGAAGAACAACAAAGCAGCGGGTCTCGATGACATCCCAGCCGAGGTTTGGAAGACATCCTGTTTTAACAAAGAACTTTTAGAGATCTGCAACAAAACCGGTGATGTCCCAAAAATTTGGTTGCAAGGTGGAATCAAACCTCTTCCAAAAAAAGGCGATCTAGGAGTGACATCAAACTACCGAAGTATCACACTCTCAGCCGTAGCAGCAAAAATGTACAATCGCATGCTATTAAATAGAATCAAACTACATATCGACCCAAAGTTACGGATAAACCAAAACCGTTTTAGAACTGGAAGATCAACAATAGCCCAAGTTTTAACATTACGTCGGTTGATAGAGGGCATAAAAGCTAAGATATTGACAGCTGTAATGACGTTTGTAGATTTAGCCTTTGACTCAATACATAGAGGAAAACTTATGGAAATTTTACATGCGTATGGAGTACCAAATGAAATAATTCATGCAATCAATGTCCTGTATACCAATACAATCGCAAAAGTTATTTCACCGAACGGAGAGACAACCTTCTTCGAGATTCTTGCTGGGGTATTACAGGGTGACACTCTGGCACCCTATCTCTTTATTATTACTCTCGATTACACTATGCGAATCGCCACCCAATACGAAACAGAGCTTGGATTCACCCTGCAAAAAAGCAGAAGTCGAAGACACCCAGCTATAGTGATAACCGACACTGATTTTGCGGACGACATAGTTCTACTGTCCGATTCACTACAACAAGCTGAGGAGCTACTTCACCGGACCCAAGCAGCTGCAAAACAAATTGGCTTACACATCAATGAGAGCAAAACTGAATTCATGACCTTTAATATTGACACACCTTTCCTTGAAACCATTGATGGAAAAAGCCTTAAATACGTTGAAGATTTTGTCTACCTCGGCTCATGGGTTAAATCCTGCGAAAAAGACATTTCCGTACGAATTGGGAAAGCTTGGAGTGCACTTCAAAAAATGAACACTATCTGGAAAAGTGATATGTCTACCAGTTTGAAACTAGACTTCTTCAAATCAACTGCGGTGAGCGCTCTACTATACGGCTCATCAACATGGACACTTACGAAAATGCTAACGAAAAGGTTGGACGGTGCATTCACCAAAATGTTGAGAGTTGTTAAAGGCGGATCTTGGCGACAGCATATGACAAACGCTCAATTATACGGTAGTCTGCCGAAATTAACGGATGTTATCAGAGAAAAGATAGTTAAGGCTCAGTGGTCACTGCAGGAAGAGTAAAGAAGAAACGGTACACAAAGTTCTACTATGGGAACCACTCCATGGCAAAAGACCAAAGGAAAGACCAGCACGTACCTTTATTGACCAGGTAGTTGAAGATACCGGAATCCCAATGGAAAACCTTGCAGTAGCGATGGAAGATAGAAGTCAATGGAGGGATCGTGTTGTGGCAGTCCGACCGCGGTCGCTTCGATGATGACACGCGTTTTTATAAGAATTCGCTTTATAAGAATAGCAGGGTGAAAATGGGCATTTTTTCAAGAGTATTCTAAGAATATGCCTAGGGTGAGAATTCTACTGTATTGGGGAATATTTTGTGAAATATAGATGAATTTACAAAAGCTAATAGAAGAAAATAAGATATGTATTTATAAATTGTGACAAGTTGTGCAATGCCTTCTAGTATAAATGCATACGCGATCAAAACATGTTTTTATGGAATAAGAAATAAGAATACAACCTATTTTAAGTAGAATAAATATGAATATGCTAAGAATATTTCAGCTTTATTTGGAGTTAAAAGTTAAGAATACTTGACCCTGGCCAAATCAAGTCTATACTTATAAAAAAAGCGTGTATAACATTATCAATTTTCAATCAAACAACATAAATGGTTCAAAAGTTATAAAGTCAACAAATTTGCAGTAAAATTAGAAAAAAAGCTACATGTTGACGTCAGCAAAATTATTATTAAATGTGGATAGTTAGACCTACTTAGAATCAAACTACATTATATTACCTTTCAATTTCAAATAACGAGTAGAACGGGCTTAAACTAATTCTAGGGAGATTGTAATCCTTTGAGGAAGTTTGAAGTCATTTTTAAAATAAATTATATATTTTTAAAGAAATTGCTGACGTTTGCAAAAAAATATTTTTTAAATTATTTTTTTCAACTGGTTTTTCGAAACTAGGTACTTTAATGTGATAAATTTTCGCGGGGATTAATTTTCGCGGGTTTTGGCGTAATCCGCAAAATTAAGTCCCCGCAAAAATTTGAAAGTATTCAGCCGCGAAAATTTGTCCCCGCCAAATTTTTGAATAAATGTCTGATCCGCGAAATTTTTATGAGAAAATTTCCGAACATTTTCCAGTCAAAATCTCCACTACTTCATGCAAGAATTATAATTCTTTAGAGAAGAATCCCTTTAAAGCAAATGTAAACCTTTTCTATTTTCAAAATAAACTACTCATCGATTACAATAGAAACTTTTTCGCATGGCTTTGCTTGCCCGGTTGGTTGGTGTCGATCTAGTTTGGCAGCGGCATTCAAAAACATTGTTTTGATGTCACGATCCGGTTTTGGTTTCGCCTTTATTATTACTTCATTTATTTTTTTCAACAATAATTATGGCTTTTTGTTGTGAAAACGAATCGAGAGCCAATTTTGCCAGTTTAAGAAAATATTCAAAAACGTCGAAACGCGAAATTAAGTCCCCGCAAAATATTTGGAAATGGCTCATCCGCAAAATTAAATCCCCGCGAAATGTTTAATGGTAATTTTTACCACCCAACCATCTAACGTCCACCAAAAAGCTTAACCACAAACACATTAAAGCATAAGATTATTAGAGGGTTTTTAATCTCACTACTTTTAGGGAGCAAGAAATGAAGGAATACTTTAAGAACAATGAATATCAGAATTAGAGAGTATTTGCAACGAACAGTGTTATCAAATGCGTTGCGTTTACAAGCGATTGACACGCATAATTGCTGAGAGAAGAAACACATCAATTTCAACAACAACGAAAATTTCCTTCGTTTTACTAAAATCAACAGTGAGATGCATTTAAGGGTCACGTGCCCTCATTCAGCAACAAAAACACGAATAACAACTTGAACGATGTTGTGTGCCAATCAAATAGTCAACTCTTTTATTATATGAAGTCCGCAGTTTCTATGGAACTTTATTCGTGATAATTACGTCATCAAATGATCAAGTATATGACGTCATCATATGATCAAGTTTATGGGTTATAAATCAACTTTTTCTTGGTTTATTCTCAAAGTGAAATTTGATTTTCTGTTTAGCGCAACACGCGCGCATGAGAAAAAACACCCGCATTTAACGTTTTTTTCAGCAAATGTCCGCATTTATCAATTTTTCATGCTAATGCTATAATTGCATTTTAAATTCTCGATACCGTAATGCTTCGATTAAGCGCCCCTCCTCGAATAAGCGTCCTTCCTAAAAGCCAAAATATTAAATATGCCCCCCCCCCCCCCCCACCCCTCTCGAGTAAACGGCCCGCTTAATCATAATAAATACTTTTTGATTATTACTCAACAAATTAAGCCATAACAACGATTGCGCTTTTGCTATACATTAATATTACGCGATGTAGTTTGTTAGAATTTCTAGCGCCCAGATTCCGCATTACCAATGATTCTTCTGTTACTCCTTGCAACTGAAAGAAGATTTTGAAATCCTGGGAAAAACTAAGCAAAGAGTCCATACAAAAATCATTTGTTTCTTGTTCTTTAACATGTGCCACAGATGGGAGTCAAGATGACGAAATTACTTGCTTCAAAAACGATCAACCTTGTAGTGAAGGGCGGTCGATGCTCAAAAGCAGTTTGATTTCATAAATTCTACAGAACCAAACCCGTTTGTACCCGACGAGGAGGAGAGTGTAATGGAATGTCCAGAAGACTTAGTCGTTCAAGAGGATTCGAAGGGAGACGAGGACATTGACATTTAGATTTTTCGAGCAAAAATTGTTATCTCTGTTATTATTACTTCTTTGTTTTGACTTGAAAGAAATATAAAAATATTAAATAAGCGCCCTCCCCCCTCCTCGAATAAGCGCCCCCTCGTTAAAGCTCCCCTCTTAAAAGCCAAAATATTTAATAAGCGCCTGGTCGCTTAATCGAAGCATTACGGTAATTAAAAACTTGTGCGGCAAAGTCTTAAGAAGTGTTGTGCAGTCTATTGCTGTAATGGTCTCGATGAAGTCGTCACATGAAGACCAGCAGCAGGACACTCTTATAAAAATCCGATTAAGAGATGCCACTGTATCGCAAATCTTGGACTTCAATATTTACCAAATATCCAAAATTTAAGTATTAAGTAAAAAACTGCATTATTCCCGATCCATTTGAGAGCAATTTCCGAACACTCATATACGACGAGATTCGGACTAAATTGTTTCCATGTAACTGGATCATGCAAGACACCAAAGTTCTCCCTTTTAACTCGTGGTCCGAAAATATGGAATTCGTTTTGCAAAGAAAATGAATGTCTTAATATAACCTGTTTCAAGTCATTCATCAAAAATAAAATTCTCAATTTTGAAAATGAACTCATATATTTTTAAATATTTTTAATTGAACAATTAAACAAAACTCTTTCTAAACTAAATCTTTGTATCTGTTCATATGATTAGGTACTTGATGATAAGGTCTATTTTTACTTTCTCCAAGTCCCTGACCATATAAAGTGAAGACGGTTATATATATATATATATATATATATATATATATATATATATATATATATATACGTTCACTGAAAACTTTATTTGGTTAAAAAAGAATATAATTGAATTGAATTGAATTGAATCAATCCGTTGGTATGATGAGGGCAAGACGATGCGGATTTTGAACGTTTGATGACACAATGTGGCATAAATGCCGACGTTGAATACAATGTGAAATGAACGAAACCTTTAAAATAGGATCTTTGGAATGAAATCGCGAATCAAGAGAACTTATCGAAAATGTCCTTGGACACTTATCTTTAAAAGACATTCCCTTCACCATCCTTCCGCACCGAAGAAAACGAGGAAGATTTAGAACGCGTCCTCAATCAAATCGATGAAAGATGGCATGAATACGTTTGCTGAGAGCAAAAACATTCTGTAACTCATCATTCTCAAGTGTTTCTCGATCTTGAACTATCGTATTTCCTCTTATTAGCGCCGGGGCTCATATTAGCGCCGCACTTTAATAAGCGCCGCACCTTGGAGCAAAATTATGTTATTAGCGCCGCCCTCTAATTAGCGCCGCACCTAGAAAAGCGGCGCTAATTAGAAAAGAGCAGTAACCCATACAGAAGGATAGTTATACAATACAATACGTTTTTTTAGCTTCTAAATTATTTTTTATCTTTCGTAAACCAGAGAAATTTCATAATTTTCACAAACTCAGGCTCGTACGTAAGTTCGAAATAAGTCAATAGTTACTCCTTAACTTTCATAATTCTAGCCATGTTTATCTAGCCATGTTTAACCTGAACTTCTTCGAAGATTTAGAACATGCGCTTCAATTCAATACAACTGATGAATATAAAAAGTTAGAGCTGCTAAATGTTTCCTGACGATTTGGTTGAAAAGATTGCGTGAAAGTTATGGTGACAGGTGACATTGCTCAAAACAATTGTTGACGAGGATGATTTTATTGCCATTTTGTAATATAAAAACATTACTGATTCTTTTGTTTTATTGTTTTTGAAGAGCGAGAAAATTCCATTAAATAAAATTTATTTCTATACCATTTTGAAAATTATTGGAATAAACCATCGATTTGCGGACGTCGTCTACAAAAATCGTACTCGCAATTTCAGTCGAACGTTTTTGCAATATCCAAACTGATGTCTGCTTATTAAACTGCTCTGTTCAAGAAAGTCTATGAACTGTGCATGAACTGCTCTTTCCATTAATCTGGATAGAATATGAAGAACCGAAATCAAGCGATTATTGTTAACTTTTTCCTTGTTACCTGATTTAAACAGTGGTGTGATTATGGCTGCTTTCAACTCTTCACGAAGCATCTTTTTTAGCTTTGATCCTTTTCAGTTCCTTTCCACGAGCACTTAGGAGACTGAATTGCTTTGTTGTTCGAAGAGGAAATTATGTCGGTTCCTCTAAATAAAGCTTAGATTGATTGTTCATTAAACACTTTTGCAGTTGATGTGAAAAAACTGCAAAAATAGATTTGTTTTCAGATCCTGATGAAAGTAAGGGTAGCGAAATGTTCTTTGATGATGGTAAAATGCTCTTTATCGTTTTCCAAACTTTTTAGGATCATTGCCATTTTATTTTAACAGAATTGTTTTTTTTGCCTCTCGAATTCTGACATTGGATAGTTTTCTACTTGTTTTGCACAAACACCGATCGTCTGGAATTCTCGTAACTCGTAGGAGCTTAACGCGCTTTTTTGTTTCCGCTTTTAACTCAACAAAAAACCAACGACTAAAACCACCTTTCACTCTTTTGGCTATTAAAAACGTGCATGGACATACCTTAGGGGAAGAAATTTTGGTGGAAACAAAATTTGGCGGAATTGGCGGGAATTTAATTTGGCGGATGCAAAATATTTTTAAATTTGGCGGATGGATAAAGAGTCAAATATAATTTCTTTTTTTTCAAGCAAAAGAGTTTATTTTCGTATAATATAAACTAAACAAAGAAATAAAGTACGCACTGAGTGAAAATCACTCGTCAATAAAAAAGTCAAATGCATTTCTTTCAAAATTTTCGTCGCTTTCACCTCCCCAATCAGAATCATCATCATCATTAGCGAGTCGAAGATTGACGAAATTCTCTTCAATAGGCGGAACAACAAGACGTGTCAAATGGGAAGTGAAACACCAGTCGGTCATCTTCCAATGGAAATTTCAAGGGCAACTAAATTTCTTATTGACCGAGGCGCAGACGTTACTTTACAGTTAATTGGTAATCAGTACAGGAGACTTCTATTAATTCAAGGCGGTATTGAAATTCCAAGCAAAGATTTCGGGGACAGTAATTAATCTTCTGATCATGAAGAAGTACGCACAACTTGTAAAGGAATTGTATACAGAACCTAGGAACGAAGTGATTTTGGGCTCTTTCTTGCAAGCTGAGGCTAATAAAGACGCCTCAATAAATGTAGCACCAAGGAATGTGCGTGCCCCGAAAAAGAAAAATCGATCGAAGTGCAAACAAAGGATATTCGACAGTTTTTTAATCAAGGTGAAACAAGTACTTAGTAACCAACCTGAACCAACATCATACCAAGAGGAACAGACAAACAAGACAATCATAATTTGAACAAAGCATAAAAGGAAAAATAACGATAGCATTACTTTATATTTCATAATATTTCTTCTCAGTTTGTATCCTTACATTCTCCAAGTAACAAATATTCTTATTTTATTTCGAAAGTTTAGCAAATTTTTATATTTTTGGCTGTGTTTAGGTGTGTGCAGATCAAGCGGATAGAAAAAGATGATAAACAAAGAAAAAATAAGTCAATACGAAAGGGAAAAAAATTAATTTGGCGGGAATTTAATTTGGCGGATGCCGAAAATTTTTAAATTTGGCGGGAATTTAATTTGGCGGATTTTTACGAAATCCGCCAAATCCGCCAAATTTTTTTCCCACCAAAATTTCTTCCTCTAAGGTAGAGTGTATTGATTAGAGTTGTATACAAAAAAATGTAAGAGTTTTCAGTTGTTTTGTAGAAAGGATCCCAATTTACACAAGACAGTTCGTTACATATGATGTTTTCGTCATACTTCGTGTAGTGGAGACATCAAGGAGGAACGGGTGGTGAAGAAGAACAAACTGAAGGGATCGGAAGTAGTTTCAACCGACAGTAACATCACTACATCGGTAGTCATGGAATCTCATAGATTAACCAAGTAAGGACACTTTTATGCATTGCAAAGACGGAACGACAAGTTGTTTATGCTGCATTCGTGCATGGTTTCAAGCTTGAACTTCAGGCGCGTGATTACTGATTTTGAAGCTAAAACGGCTGGACGGGGTTATCGAAATAAACAACTGAAGACACAAGAAGCAGACTGCGATCTCGATTCCAATTCAGTCAAAAGAATGAAGGAAGTGATGAGTGTGCAAACAACAACCGCCAAAAAAATGATTTACAACTTCTCCGAAACAGTTCCGCGCAAACGCTACCGCGTGCATGAAAGGTGCTTCCAGCTGGCTCGCTGCAATTTCAAAAACAGAAAATAACTTCTCGAACAGACGCGAGTGTTACGCTGCAGTCTGTCTTCGGTACCGATAGAGTTTAAAGTATTTCCCTACAATATACACACGTGGAAAGAAGTTGATCATGCTATGTCATGCATGAAAGGAGAATACATTCACCAACGGCACGACGAAGTCAGAGTTTCATTGGAACCCTCGAAATATCAAAAGATGTTGACAATGGAATCTATTACCAAACGATGGAGACTTCAGATGAAGGCTTGGCGTAAGCATTACAGGCTTTCGGCAAAGAGGATTTTTCGATGTGAGGATTTTTAATCTGTACGCTCCGGCCCAACCAAGAACTACAACCCATTTAACAGTAAAAAGATCACTAGAAAGGAGTGCTATTGCCAAGTGGACACCAACAAGTTTGTCATTCGCGTTACTCCTGCTTACAACTGCTGAACTCTAGAATAGCATGCTGGAACAATCAAATCTTACGTCATTTTGTTACTAAGTTGTTTTATGTTGTTTTATTATACGTTTACGTTCCTTCGTTAATTTTTGTTAAATTTTTTATGTACTACGAATAAACATCACCTTCTTTTTAGGACAGTATGTAAAAAAATAATTAAAATTCCTATATTTTGCAGAGCAATTGCTATACTTTGCAGTTCTTTATTAGCGACAGAAAATTAAACATGACAAAACAATAAGGTTCCTTGGCGTCCTGATTAATGAAAGCCTATCTTGGAGTTCTCATATTGAGCTATTTACAAACCATCACGTCGAAATCTACAAGAACAATGCGCGGCTATTTCTAAATAAACAAAACCTTAAACTTATCTATTTAGCCTTATCCACACAGCTCCCTGAACTATGCAAGTATAGAATTGCCCAGTACTTACCCAACTTTGCTAAAAAGATATTTTTAACATTAAAAAACATGCTACTAGAGTTGCAAAAAATCAAAAATGGAACCAAGCAAGCCTCTAATGAAAGATCTAAAATTTTTAGATAAAATAAACAAACTAAAATATCTCTTATCATTATGTGTAAATCTGATGATCTGACTCTGATCTTCTTGCTCCACGCCTCTTCGATAAACATATTACAAAAAAATAATCTTACAATCTATTGTAACATAGCAAAATAAAGTATATATATATATATATATATATATACTGATATAGGTAGATGCTCATCATGGGTAGTTTCTTTAGGTTTAAGAAGACGTCCACCTCCTGTTCCTCCATTTGCTCCGAGAACTGCTGAAGTAGTGGTCCAACAATCGTAAGATCTCTTTTACATGCATAGAGAATTTCTTACTTTGTAACTTTTTAATCAATGGTGCAAAGTGTGTCGTTGATGTAAGATTGCACCAACACCCTTTGGTAATAATTTTTGTTTGTCCCATAATTAATAAAGTTACTTAAAATAAAATAGGCTATAAGAATTTAAAATTATATTTTGTTATATTATATATATATATATATATATATTTAGGTCACAGTGAATACACCAAAAAGGAAAAAAATGGAGGCATGGGATGATTAAAGGAAATTACAAGTAATAATTTTGTGTTTTTTTGCTTCCGTTCATTTAACATGAATTGCGGATTAATTGCCAATACGCCAACCACATCCAATCTCAACTGTCATAAATCGAACAAATGTTTGTGAAGTAATTTTCGCCTAAGGAACAAATTTCCAATAAAATAAAGAATCGCTGCAGAATTATCAACGTCAACTTGCAACGTCAACCTTGCTTTGCGCCTACATAACGTATAGAAAGTGATCACGGGACAAGAATGCGCAATGGATTAATGGACAAGAAAATGGACAATTTCCGCTACGATAACGAATTCGATTAACCACCAGTTATCATTCTACCACGAAGTAGTTTTTGTTTTTCCTTCTAGCATATAAGTATTGATCTTTTAGACAAAAGGCAATTTTTCATTGAGAAAAATGACGCGTTACAAATGCAACATCGAGATAACAAAACAATCATTGTTTTCTTTCAATTTTTGAAAGCAGTGAATATTCGGGAAATTCTCTTTTTTGCAAAAGGAATGTAAAACACAGGTATTAGTTCGCTGCTGTTATAAAAGCAAACAATTTAACTGAAATGTAACTGATTACATGGCTTACTAAACAAAAATTAGCAAGCCGTGACCGGTGCGTTTCCTTGTATTTGTCAACCGCTGCAGATAAATCTTTGAACATGGGAGGTTGTGCTAAATATTCTGTCATCTTGTCCAATAGAATATTTTGTTATCGATTATAATGCCATTATGGATATTTTTTAATGAATAACATAACAGAAGTAGCTAGGTAATATATTTTCCAAAAGTCATATCTCCTCTCACAAATTATTTTTAAGTTGTGTTGTAGAAATTGCTAACATATCGATGGATTGAGAAATGCGCTGTTTCAATTGTTTACTTGTGTTTTTGCCTTAGAAGTTGGTTGCAACTTGCAAAAGAAATTTTTCTAGACACTTTGGTTGTAATCTTAAGTTTTCAATGAATTTTGCTAAAATTATAAAAAGGAAAGATATATAAATTCTAGAAGTTAAGCAGCATTTGCTCTGATAGTTTAGCTAAACTAGCTTACTTAATTCTAAACGCAGAGAGCTACTCTACCGCGTAATAGCTTTGCCCTTGGCTACTTATGATGGTGTTCAACCAATTTTTTTGTTTGAAGTCTTGTTTGTAATAACAGCTTGATATGTTTAATAATATTATATTTGATCGTATTTTCACAGATATATACTATATGTATTGTTTATTTTTTTACAAAACTAAGTGGTTGTTCTTACGGTAATGGATGGAGTAAACAAATGAAATGCTCAGAAATGCTCTACCAAAAGGGTTGGGTCAAACTTGCTTGATTGTCTGAGAATATAATTTCATCTTTTGTAAGTATTCCAGCTGGACCTAACCAATTTGACCCAATCTGTAAATATTGTCAATGGCAATATGTTAATCAATTTAAAAACTCATCGAAATTGTTCCTTGAATCCAACATGTATATATATATCAATATATATATCAATCTATCTGTCTATTTTTTTAGAAATTTAATAAATTAAAGACAAAAATTAGATATACAACAAATCATGTCAGGTATGTTTTTTTGTCTAAAGTTATATATATGTAGTTAAAAATAAGTTCAAGAAACCGTTAAATATTTTTAAGTTTTATTGCCAAGTCAACATTGCTGTTTACTGAGCTTTCGAGTGCTCAACAGGTACTTTTGTTGGTATTCTATTGTGTTCTTTATGGAACCACGCATTCCTCCATATGGTGAGAATAATTATTGTGGGTTGACATCCTTTTTGAGTCCGTATTGCACACTGGAAAATAACAGTTGTAGAATGGCTTTCCAATGAGATGTTTTGTGCTTCCACAACCCTTGCTGGTCTTTGCTGTGTTCATAAAAGTGTGTTGGGCAACGATCAAGCTGCAGCAGATTAAGAGCTATCTCGGTCTCTAGTCCTTGTGAGCATGTGATACTTTTTATCAAGTGCACAGCATATATCTAAGAGTGCAAGTTTTTTTCATCCTATGAAAGTCACACAATGACTTGCGTCTTGTCAGATAATGTCAGTCATTCACCTTCCAATTGTTTGATTTGTTCAAACTCCTCTTTATGTAAACCCTCTACGGCTACAGACTTAATGGAATCTATTAATATCTATTCTATGTAACTATACAAATTTTCCAATGCAAATATTTCAAACAGTACCTGTCCAATATTCTGTCAAACTTCATTTTGGATTGATAGTAGTTGATTCAGTGGGGTTATCTCTTTGTCTGACTCAGAGATTTTCACTCATATTGCTGGTCGATCCTCTTTTTAAATTCCTTCTTGAGGGCTAACAAATGTTTTAATAATGGTACGCTATCTTCCTTCTTCAGATCTATAATCTGTTGCATCCGTGTTGTCAAAAGCCTGTTCTCTCTTTTTGTTGGTCTTAATGTGTCTGAGATGGCTGACACTGGATTGGTTCTATAAGGGTGTTCCTTGTTAGATGTCTATGCCTGTGTTCAACTGGCCAGGCACTGTGTAGCCTGATTATCTGCACATTTATATATAAAGCAAAATTATGGAAATTTCTCACATTCTGAAATACATTTGTGAAGTTTCACAAAATGAATATTAAATGACTATGAGCTGTGTTTAGTTTATGTGGATCTTATCTTGCAACACTATGTATATAATTTGTGGGAAGATAAACCAAAATGAAGTGTTCCCATGAAACATGTCGAGACAGCCCGTCACAAACTTTACAACGTGATTTCTTTTACAAAAAAGCAGATGTATTTCCTTTAATGCAATTTGTATAAAAAAAGTATTTTACTAGTTTTATTTAGTATATTGTCTATCATGATAGATAGACAAGGTTAATCTTCTAAGAGAAGTAAAAAAAGTTGGCTGCTATAGGTAGATGCTCATCATGGGTAGTTTCTTTAGGTTTAAGAAGACGTCCACCTCCTGTTCCTCCATTTGCTCCGAGAACTGCTGAAGTAGTGGTCCAACAATCGTAAGATCTCTTTTACATGCATAGAGAATTTCTTACTTTGTAACTTTTTAATCAATGGTGCAAAGTGTGTCGTTGATGTAAGATTGCACCAACACCCTTTGGTAATAATTTTTGTTTGTCCCATAATTAATAAAGTTACTTAAAATAAAATAGGCTATAAGAATTTAAAATTATATTTTGCCTATGTCTGTGAGTTTTGGGTCATTCCATGACAATTCAACTTAGGCTTGATACCACACCCCCCACAGGCCCTAAAATAAGAATTTAGAAGACGTCGGACATGATGTCCGGCATGTTGCGCTATCTCACCGGACATCAGATAATCAGGGCGGACATGAGAAAAAAATTTCCCCGCTCGCCGGCACGTACGCCAACCTTGGTATAGGAACGTTCGCGTACGTGTTTTTTTGCGTACACCAGATGTTTTTAACTTTTATGTAATTTTATGTAATAAAAGATTTTTTGGTTTTATATATAGACGTATTTCTATGACGTACACATTTAGAAAAACTGTTTTCAGTTATAAAAATCTGAGCATGCTGTGTCTACATCCTAACCCCCTAATGACCTGGTGTGTCAAAGAAGCCGTCATATCGCAGTAACTATTTGGAACTATGCCACATGTTACTCATCCCTAAAGGGACCAGTCACTACACTTAAGTGTAGATCCTAGACGATACATAACTACTTTTTCACTGCGGCAGAGGGCGGACCAATGCTGGAATGGCATAAAGCAATCAGCACATTGAAGAGAAGCTCGTATTAAGATATAACATATATTAAAATAAGACATTTATGTTGTTAAAGGTAATATTAAATCATGCGGATAAAGCATGCCTACTGAGGGGAAAATCTCCAGGGTAACAAAGAACTTAGCTGAGTGATTAACGTTTTAAATATACGACGTACGTCATAATAATTTCTCTGTTCGTGATATGCTGAGACGAACTCAATTGCACTGAAACCAGCATGATTGATCGAAGTGATTGAAGATGACAAAATATCATTTTTCTCATTTTGTTTCTATATTTCACTACTCGAGCTTGCCCGAAAGTAGAGCGCTTGAATTGGTTTCAGGTGACTCTGGTCCATGGAGACATTCAGGTCAGCGCCAAATCGATCGGTCGCATTTTATACGTCAGGGCATTGAATGTTAGCATGTGGAGAGAGAGCCGGCAACAGCTTGAGTAGTGATTAACAATTTATTTATTTCTGAATCTTTATACAGGGTATAATATGTACAATTAAAAACTAATATATACATATTTACACTTCAGTATTAATAGTATACTGCTATCAATGCGTGTCCTGTGTTTATAATCAAAAATAAATAAGTTAGGAAAAAAGGAAAAAAAGGTTAAAATGGAAACTTTTATTAAAGAAAAATAATCATATTTACTTAAAATGTTGTTTAAGATTTTGTTTAAAATCATTAGAATCGAGTTTTCTAAGCTTTAGGGGAAGTTTGTTATATAATTTTTCTCTGTAAAAGTATAATGATTTTTGTTCATATTCCAGTTTCACCCGTGGTAATGAAAGTGACGCATTATTATTCCGAGTGTTTTTACTGTGGTGAGCAATTTGAAAGTACTTGTCAAAGGGAGGACATAGTTTTTTGTCCTCACAAACAAACAAGTTCTTAAATTCATTGTAGTCTCTATGTCCTGGACAGAAACGTTGTTGTCAATGATGTCAATCGCTCTGGATGTTAAGGATCTCAACCTTTGAATTTGATAGTTTGTCAGCGAAGCGTGGATTAGATGGCAGTAAGTCATAACTGGGATTATCATGGCTTCGTAGATCTTTTTCGCTACGTCAACGGTCAGCAATGGTCGCACTTTATTCAAAAGTCTTAACCGTGAAGATGCTTTTTTGTATTTTTGATCAAAGTCTCTCTCTCTTTATACATTTAACGTCTATTTTCCATGTCTACGTTTAAATTAAGTGCTGGGTCTACAACATTTCCCAGATACTTATATTTATTGGTGTTATGGACTTTTTCTCCTCTGTAGTATAGCTGCAGTGTGGTTTCCAGCTTCGATAAATGTTGACTGGTCCCAAAAAGCATGCACTCTGTCTTTCCTTTTTTTAGATTTATTAGCAGTTCATTTTCATAAAAGTATGTTGGAATGGTTTTCAGGTCTTCATTTAGCATTTTCGAGACTTCAACAACGTTTTTGTAGCTGAGGTAAATCACCATATCATCTGCGTATTGGATGATCTCAGAGTTTTGGAGTTGAGCGGTAAGATCATTGAAGAAAATGATGAAAAGGAGAGGCCCAAGTATCGTACCTTGGGGAACTCTACAGTACAGCTGTTGTGAATGAGAGAGCATTTTGATGATATCTACTGTTTGGCATCTATCAAAGAGGTAATCAGTCAGCCAATTCAGCTCATGTCCCAAAATACCGTATGCTGCAAGTTCATTGATCAATTTCCCGTGGTTAATTGTGTCGAACGCTCTACTTAAATCCAAAAAATATGGCACCGACCAGCTTTCCTTGTCCAACCTGCTTTTGGATATTATCACACAGCAAAGATGTTGCCATGTTCGTTGATCTTTTTGAGTGGAATCCGAATTGTTTGGTGGATAGAATGTGGTTATCTTCAAGATACGTAGAGATTTGATGGTGCACAGCTTTTTCGATTACCTTTGAAAGAGCAGGAATTATGGAAATTGGGCGATAGTTTTCTGGAAGTGTTGTTTTTCCAGATTTATGAACCAGTATAACCCTCGCTTTTTTCCATGTTGATGGGAATGTTCCTGTCTTCAATGATAAATTTATAAGGTGACACAACGGTTTGGATATTACGTCAACAAACACATTGCAAGGAGACATAAACATGTGGCAAGGGACAATGAATTAACTTTAAATGCACATGGCCTCGCAAAAATTCACGAATCACTTTTGAAAAGTTAATTGGGACACTGCAGCGAGAATATACTAGACTAGCTATATAACCCGTTAAAATGCCACTCATTAGTTCTATGAGAAAGAGAGTGTACTGCATGTTTATTGATTTTGTAAACAAAACTGAATGTTTCTTTGTGGTTTGATCTTTTTTTCTTTCATGGAATGCAGCATAGTTCTTCTGCATTTATCTGTCTCTAAGTTGAATGGAACTTTTAAACAACTTGCAGTATTGCGTCCAGTAAACATGTCTGTCGGTTGGTTTTCTTTGAAAATTTTACATTTTTATATTTTACGTTACATAACAAATTGTTTAAAATGTTTAATTGTTGACGTTAACTTTCCTGAAAATGAAAACAAACGTAGTTTTCTTCACATGATATTCTTACATGTAAAGTGATAAAATATAATATAACTCAATAAAGATGTGGCCATCACGGAAGAAAAAAGTCATCGCTTGAGAAAATTAAAGCATGCGAGCGCCTAATCACTCGCGATATTCGATGATGGCGTGTGCAAGCACTTGCGAGTGCGATTGTTAGTTATTTTTCGATCAAGTTATTTTTAAACAGACAATGGTATTGACGTCACACTTGCATAGCATTAGAATGTGTGCACCTGAATGTTATTTTTTTTGTACAATGTTTTACAAAAAGAAATAAATCAAACTGATAAACATAACTGTTATTTTTTAAATATAATATTTTATACGATTTTATTTACAAAAACTAACAACAATGTATTTTTATTTTAATAACAGTTATTTGCAAAGTTGAATTATTACACATCGGACATTATGTCCGATGTAAAATGTGTATATACCGGACACCTATCATTGAGTGCCGGACAATGTCTGATGTCCGGCACTTATTTTAGGGCCTGCCCCAGAATTGGCTGATTTTTGTATACATGTTTGTACTCATGAGAAAATCAGTTGGTGAAAATTTCAGCCTCTAATGACATACAGTTCCCGAGTTACAGATGCTCGGTCCCAGGCCCTTTTTCTCAGCGCCATTTCAAAGGCAACCACTGCATATCATATAAATAGCTAAAATTCCGGTTCTACTAGGTCAATAATCACCAAATTATGTACCTGACTAAAAAATATTACTATGCATTTAACTTCATTGTTACTGGTGACATTTAATTACATTATCTTATTTTCAATTGACGTGAGGATAAAATGAAGGGAAAAGGTAATTTTTGTTTAAGGTAAACTAGTAAATATTTTATAAACAGAAATTTACTTTGAATTTTAATTTGAAATAAATATTATAATAAATAAATAAATATTAATTATAAAAATTATTTTATTAGGTTTTAATCTTCTTCATCACTTTCCATTGTATACCTTCATTTTGAGGGTGTGAATTCAAAAATAATACTTTTAATCTCTGAAAAATAAGTCTTTGCAGTGAAATCTCTCTTTTTCCCAACAACTTACACTTAACGGGTAATATCTCAGGATGATATAAAGTAAAACTGAATTTTTATAATTATAAAGATCAAAATATCAAAAAATTGAGATGGTCTTTTTTCTTAAAATTATTAAAATCCAAAGTTAGATGAACATTTTATCAATAAAACAGTTAAAATAGGACTTGTAACAAAAAAACACATGTAGAGAATGACAATTTTTACATAAAATATAATACTAATTACAAAGTAAATCCTTGGTATTGTTATAAATAATAAAATGTTAGTTTTCTGGTACATAGTTAGTCCATTCAGATTTTCTTTTGGTCCGTCTCACTGACATTGTACTGTCTTCCTGTTGCAGTGGTCGGTGTATCAACTTTTAACAACAAATTTGTTGAAAGAACCCAGCATACATCTTCTTGTGATGGCCAATGGTATGATCTTGTAGGGAAACTAGGGTGCATGAATTATACTTGTAAATCTTTGTTAACAAGATCTATTTCTTCAATTACTCCTATCCAAGGTTCATGCATCAAACACACAAATTCTGCAACATTGACGTTTGTAAGCAGACCATGAGTGTTCAAATTTTTTGAAAATTAAATATAACCAATTGTTCTTTTTATTATATTGTATACCATGTCTACATCATGGACTAGATCATCAGACATGAAACATGTTGATTCACTCTTTAGCTCATCATTTAATTTGTAATATACAACTATTGGATGCAAGGTTGCTTGAGTCTCATTTCAATGAAAGCGTTGAATCTCATCTTGTACAACAAATAATTTTTTAAAGTTAAAGTTTTTCGAATTAACCCTAATGTTGGTAACGGGCGTAAACAAGGGTGTCTATTCCCTTTTCCTTAGCGCAAAACATTGGGTGTAACAGTTGAGGCGGGCGCCACTCCTACCACCAATACCCGTACTATTACCGCATCGAAATGCTACTCATTTGCTGAGTCGGCGAGGCCAGGAGGATTTGAACTCGCAGCCTCATAAATCCGAAATTGCAAGCGTTCTACCAACTGAGCTATCCAAATTTCAATCCATATTTCAAATTTCTTGACTAAGCTGCTTGACGTTTCTGTAGTTTTTCAATCAATATAGTTATAAAATCGGTGGTAGTTTCAGTCTAAGCAATGGTCATCATCATCATCCTGTGAATATAACTCAAGATGTGTTCTTAACTGAGAATCATCCGGACATATAGAACATCAATGAATCATTATCAATCATATGAATCATACATTTTTTGTTCCATCACAAACTATCAGTAAGTTTGTGGCAATCCTTTGTGGTAACATAACTGCTGTTCTGTACATTCTGGTGGATATTACAAACACATACAGAATGTGTGCCTAATGCTCCGACTGTAATGCACCATTTTGGACGATGTAAATAAAAAGTTGAAAAACCAATCTTTGTATCAGGATTATTGTTTTTAAACTTGATAAACATTTCTTTTATCGCTTTTGAATGTGCGTGTTTTTCGAGAAATGCTTACAAAATCTTTCTTCCTGGCATCAATCTGCGGTAAAATAAAATTGAGTTATTTTGTTTCAAGTATCTTGGGGATATTTGATTTTTTTGTTCAGGAAGAGATAGTATTCCTTCATCTCTCAACAATTTTGAACAGCTTACCATATAGTTTGTGACATGCAGTTTCTATCTCTTTAATTTTCCATGTTGTTGAAACAAGTGTGAGGAGTTGAATCTTTTGCTTTCTGTTAGAAGTTGTCATATTTTCTCTGATTTTTTCAATTAGTATGTCCATATCTCTAGCTTTGGTGGTAAAAGAGTTTCAGATTCGACACTAGTGATCAAGAGCTCTCAGTATCTACTTCAAAGATGGTTGCAACTTTTGTTTGTAGTGCTTGTCCTTGTGCAAGTGTTTTTTGCACCCACCTAAATTAAAACTATGTTCTAAATTATTTCAGTTTGTTAAAAATAAATTTGTTATATACCATATTTATAGATTATTTACCTTAAACAAAAATTACCTTTTCCCTTCATTTTATCCTCATGTCAATTGAAAATAAGATAATGTAATTAAACCAGTAACAATGAAGACAACATAGTAATTGTTTTTTTATCTCAGGAACATGACAGGATGTAACTGTATTTAAGGATTATTTCTTTTCTTTTAGCTGTTCACACTACTTTTTTAATTTTTAAAGCAAATACAATGTTTTTTATCACAACAACCAAAATAATAATTAAATCCCATGATTTAGTTATATCCTAACAGGTAGTCCTGTAGAATATTAAGTTAACCTAGAAAAAATTTAGATAAAGACATATTATATACCGTTGGAAAGAAAATTTAATGTAGATTAAGAAAATCCACGGGGTCAAATTTTTAACTTTGGGCAAAATTTTTTACAAGCAAAAGTTTGACAGGGGGTAAAACTAAAAAATTACGAAAATCTCAAAACGCATTTTCCACATTTTAGCTGATTGGGAAGTGTTTACTGGTATATATTGAATGTTTTAATTGCTATTTCATTATCATTTATGTTCTATATGGGAAAATTATTAATTTGAAATTTTTTTTGGCTGTATCCATGGTGATAATAGATTTTCAGGGGGCAAAATTTGAAAAAATCCTCTTCCAAGCAATATCAGAGAGGTAGATTTTAAAATTTCTTGGTGGATTTTGTTTAGTAGTTATCCGAAAAGGCTTGAAATGTATAGATGAATATCAGATATAGATTTTCTTCGCTACAAGCTATAGTATTTTATTTAAAACAAAAACCGGGGGTAAAAGTTAAAAACTTGAAAGAATTGTCACGATTATTTATGGATGAAATATTTCAAACTATTTGTAAAATTACATCTTTTATATTCACACAATGATGACAAATAAGAAACAAGAGTAATTTTTATTCTAAAAAAGCATCTAGAAAATGTCTTTCTACTGGATCATTTTCAATCTCATCATCATCAACCGTATTTTCAACATTTGAGCAATTGCTTTCAAAGCAGTGTTTACAATGAGCAGTGCACTTAAGACCAGCTTTTCTGCAGGAACATCTTTTATCACAGGACTTCTTGCAACTGCACCGTACAATCTGTAAAAGGTTCGGAGGTCCAGGCTCACAATCAGTCATGATAGGACAAAAGCGACCATCATTCATCTGCCAACCCCATCTACAAGGATCGATATCAGTGTCGTGCAATCCAAACCAAACTTTCATTTGATGAAAAACTCTCAGCCCATGAAAGTAAGCAGCTCGTGGTGATGGTGGTAGTAAGGATGGATCAATTTTTGCCCGGTTTGACATAATCATTTCTTCATATTTTCTTTTCCTTATACAAGGAAGAGATTCTTCTGATTTTGAATGAATATGCTCAAAGAAACTGATTGCTGCTTTGCCAATTTGCCAGTGCTTTTCGTAGACCACTTCCTTCCATCATTGTCCCAATCGATCCTAGGAAGCTCATTAGTTGGTGAAAACCGCCAAGACGAAGGAAAACATTCATTTTCTCTGCTTCAACAATTTCAAACGCTTTAACATAGAGCTGTTGGTCAAAGGTCACACATGGAATTGTTTCCAACTTTCGACATTGGCTTTCAACATATACCAGGAGGGAATAAAGCGCTGTCATATCCGTTGCATGAAGATCTATGATAGGAAGTGTCGTTACATGTGATTTCGATTGTGTCTTTGACTCATTTATCAGACTCATATACCCAGACCAACTTGGGCATGCATCTTTAAATAGATAAGACGAGTTCCATAGCAAATCCTTGAAGCGAAATTGGAAACCTTCCTGAAATTTAAAAACAAAATCTATGTAACTTGATATTCTCAAAATTAATATTGCATGATATTAGCCATAGGTTTTTCTGATCTGCAATCGAAGTAAATTCATCGTATACATAAACACGAATAAAGATAAATTATACCTGGTTGATAGTTGTGAGGGCTTTTTTTGCCAATGCTGGAACGTTCGGAGCAAGATACTCGATGATTTCAATTCCATTATTGGGAGTAATATTTGACCAAGGCTCTTTTTTTCCTCGAGGAATCTTTTTTCGAGTTGTCGAGACATCAGTGAAATAACCGTTAGCGATAGCAATAGAACCAAGACCATGGTGTGTGTTTTTACCATCAAGAGTTGCCATGTCATGATCCGTGTTGTCGGAAACAAATTGCAAAAACGCTGTTCCGTCCGGATGGATGGTTTGGTCTGTTTCGTCATTCTTGACCACATTTTGTTTGTAACGAATAACCTAATTAGGAAATGAAATTATTGTGCTTAAGAAATCTATTTACTGCTATTTAGCAAGCACTCTTGAGGGAAGGGATGCAAGTAAAACAATATACACATACCTCGTCATAACTTACAGCGAATCCCAATTTAAACAATACATTGCTCATCCATTTTGATCCGATATAGCTATCTGTTGCGACGCCGAGTGCAAATTGTAATGGCATTAAGGATCGTGGTCGTATGACATTAAATAAAACTTGTGCAGTAGAATTTTGTTGCAATGGAGGATTAACCAGCTCACTGATGAATGCTTGCAGCAATTCAGGTGTTGGATTGGATTCTTTTATTTCGTCAACTGTAGGATAACTGTCAGTCTCGTGTTCGAAGTTTTTAACAGCTTGCTTTATAAGGTTTGCTGCAGTTTTAACAATTCGTTGCGACTCTTCTGATAAGTCATTATTTCTTTGTTGGTAGTACCACTTTTCTGACAAAAGGTCCTTTGCTTGGTCAATTACAATAATGTTGCTTTTACCTTTCCGATTAACAAATGTTATGGAACTTCCATACTTCGATTTCAACTTTTCCTGTGTCATTTTAACTGAGTACACTTCTTCTCCAAACTCTCTCATCATCTCGTGAAACTCAGAAATCGTGTATAATTCGATATCTTCTTCTAATTTTCCACAAGCTTTCTCAAAACATGTATGTTTTTCTGAAGAAACTGGCCGACCTGGTGTTGTATTCTTTGCTATTGGATTTTCAAAACTCGATCTACATCCTACATGATATCTAGCTTCGACTGCTACAAGATCGCTAACACTTAACAGTCTGGGTGAAATATTGTTAGACGTTTGATCATTTCTCGATTTACATAGTTCAATTGTAGTAGTGTATATACCTGTATCCTTTGTTCTGACTTGTTCGTACTTGTTGCGATTGGGATGTTTTGGATCACGAATACACGATCGTTCACAATAGAGACATTGAGTTTTAAAGTCAAATAATTTCCTCGATTTAGCTGGTACTTCATTCTCTTTGTTTGAAACTTTTTCTTGCTTTTCACGTGATTGGTTTCTAAGTTTCGTTCTACAGCTCTTGTGTATAAATGTTGGTTCTTCATTCTCTAAATTTCTTTTCAACTGATCAGCTAAACTCCGTGATTCTTGTTTATCTGCATATTCAATTAATGTCACTAATGGATGTTTAGTTTTACACCCCTCTCTCCAAAACTTTCCAACTTGCTCTAAACTCTCTTTGGATGCTTCATTGCATTTGATACAATATGCTTTAGCTTTACTCATTTGGATATAACTTTATATATTTATATTAAATACTTACATAACTATCTAAAACAGACTCAATTTCAAACTCTATAGCTACTGTTAATGAACGAACTTAAAATTCGAAAACTTCTACAATGCAATGATATCTTTTTTCAGAAAACTGAAATAAAAAGAAAAACAGAAAGCTATCATATAGCTACATCAAGAAAATTAAATCTGATATATATTGCTAGAAAGAGGATTTTTTTTCAAATTTTACCCCCTGAAAATCTATTATCACCATGGATACAGCCAAAAAAAATTCAAATTAATAATTTGCCCATCTAGAACATAAATGATAATGAAATAGCAATTAAAACATTCAATATATACCAATAAACACTCCCCAATCTGCAAAAATGCGGAAAATGCGTTTTGAGATTTTCGTAATTTTTTCGTTTTACCCCCTGTCAAACTTTAGCTTGTAAAAAATTTTGCCCAAAGTTAAAAATTTGACCCCGTGGATTTTCTTAATCTACATTAAATTTCCTTTCCAACGGTATATAATATGTCTTTATCTAAATTTTTTCTAGGTTTGGTTTTTTTTTGATGAAATTCTACAGGACTAAGGGTTCGAATTAACGTTTGTAAAGTGTTTCGTGAAAAATTAGCGCCGCAGGCAAATTTTGTTTTGACTTTCACGAACCATATTTTGCCAAAACAATGGTTTCACGAAGCATTTTCACGAACAAAGATGAATTTATCTGCAATATCTTACATACTATAAACTTGTTCCTTATCTAATTTCCATAATCAAAAACAAAATAATAAATAACTTAAAGTTTTAACACAATATGGCACAGATGAAACTAAATAAACAGCCCAAACTTTGAGCAAACACCGTTGACGGCTACCATATTTAATATGCTGCACAAGCGATTTCTTGCATTTATATCACGTGTTTTGTTGATTACAGTTGATTGGCCGAATTTATTTTTTTGCGAGGTTTTGCTATTATCGATTCGTAACCAAATCAGTCATGTGGAAGAGAGCCCTATTTTTAAATATTGTAAACCAGCAACAATGAGCCTTGTGGTGAAGGTGAAACTCTCGTGAACTCGTGTTTAAATTTACTTTTAAACACGCAGAACGGTTAATATCATTGTAATTTTAATAGCAATTTAACTTTACAGTGAGGGGACTGGAAAGACCAATAAATCACTCTCTTTCATTCTCTCTCGTTATTGCATGCTTCACTTGGTGCCACCAATTCACTTCACAAGTGACGCGTGTTTACTTATTTGCGTACTGTCCTAATTGAAGAAGAAAAAGCTTTGTTAGCTAGTCGCTTAGCAGGTCATTATTTTAAGAATATAAAGGTTACTTTTTTTCAAGCAAGACTATGAATATTTTTCCAAATAAAATATCTTTCATAAAGAAATGGTTTTACATGTAAATGAACAATTTACATGAACAACTGTGAAGTAGCATCTTCTGAACCGGATGAGTCATTTTCCAAGTCAGACATGGTGATCGTGGTTAAATCAACGGCTTTCTTCGCATTTGTTTTCTTCCTTTTCTTAGGGTATTTATGTGAAGTTGAATTGATTCTCCGTACTTTATCACTATACCAGCGATCAATCGAGGCTAGTGGACAGAAATCTTCAATCGATGGACCATCTTCTCCGATACGAATAAGGGCATCTAAACAGTCACAACCTAGCCGGTTTCGCCAATCCCCTTTCACACGGTTCATACGTGAAAAAACCCTTTCAACTTTCGCATTTGTAAAAGGAGTGATCAAAAGAATTTCAAATATATGTAAAATGTTCGCACAGTCCTTCGAAATATCAATGTTGTTAAAAATTACTTTTCAAACATCTCAATATGACGCGTTGTTTGGTGAAGTGTTTTGTATAATGGGTAGAATATAGTTCTTTAAAATTGTCCACTCTGTTTGTGCCTTGTAAATGTCACACGAATTATTGACCAAAAGCTCCTCAAAATGTTGGAGAAGTTCGTTGACCTTAATATCACCAAACGACAAAAGGTTCTCTTTCGGCCACGTAAAAACATCAAGTAACGATACAATGTGTTTAAATACTGGAGAATCTTTCAAACCAGTAAATCGATTTTCTACAGCGTCACTGACACGGATGATGCAATCATTGTAGTAACCTGGTACAGCATCAATCGTAGCTTGAAATCGATCAAGCTTTACCCCTTGATAAAACATTTCATGGACATCGTTTCCTTCGATCTCTTTTCGTATTTTTTTGTAATAGGTTAGTTGGCTACTTTCACTATCTAACGAGTTGTCGATTAGGAGTTTTAGCTTTACCATTGTCCACGTGAAATTTTGAATTCGTTGAACTGCTTTGACAGGATCGTGCTTTTCTTGTTGAAAGCCTAAGCTAAGTCGACGGATTGGTGCTAAAATGTCCAGGTATATGCTTATATGCACTACATAACTAGCATTCTTCCACCTCTTTACGTATCCTGACAACTCCTCTCGCTTTTTGGCTTAAGAATCGTTGGTAGCGAGTGACTCAACATGAGCAATATATGCACCAAATGTTTTCTATTGCTCTGCATTTATGGTCTATCCATTGTGTTCCATTTGCCTTGCTAGGTTTAGGAACAGCATGCTCCATAGCTTCAGAAAACCTTTTAAGCTCTCGCAAACGCTTGGGCGACTTTTGATAGAGGTAGTGTAATTTCAACAGCATTTCGTCAACTTTCGAAAATTTAGTATTATCGAAAGCATCCTTCATTGCTAGCTCTAAACAATGATTAAAGCAATGTACAACTATTAGCCAAAATGCCTCTTCTTTTAAGAGTGCCCCTAACCCTCCGTGAATGCCCATATTTACGCTAGCGCCGTCTACGTTTAATCCGGTTAATCTTTTTGTCAATGATGTTATGTCAATTCGGGAAAATACCTCCTCAATGCTCTGTCTAATACCACGGGCATCCGCATTTTCAACTGTCTCAATACTTAGATAGCGTACAGTTGGTACACCACCATCTAAGATTAAATTTAAACACACTTTCCTGTTCTTGAACAGCGCAGTCCGTGCTCCCATCATTTAGACATGCATAGTATCTCGCATTAGCTAAATCTTTAATAAGCGCGTCTTTAAGGTTATCTGCAATATAATCTATGAATGTAGCAGCCTCCCGATCGTTTTGATAACCTGGGGTAACACCTTGAATGTTGTTCTTAATTTGCAGTTTATTTAAGTAAATTGCCGCTCCTACATCGCTCTTTTGTGTAAGCATTTTTGCAAACTTATGTTGCTCGCTGGCAAGATGCTTCTTCAAACTGTCCTTTTCTATTGTCTTTGAACCTGGACGTATCCAATTCATTGAAAAGTTTTTTTCATTTTTGATTCTGCTTTCCCAGCGCTTACACGTTTGACAAATGAGTTGGAATACTTTTCCATTTATCACATCATAGTCGAGTTTACAGTCTAACTGATATTCCCACTTTTTAACTGTTTTGAACTTGAACTCGCCATTCAAATAATAATATCAAAAATCTTCGTAAACTGCTTTCTCAACGTAGAAAAATAACATATGAGTTGTTTCGAAAGTTTGATTTCAGTTGAAGAATAGATTTCTTTGTTTCATTCTTTGTTTCGATCCTTTGAAATGTTCAAAATCATGCTTGGTGCACGTGTGTGTGAAATAAAGTCGCGTTTGTCTAAAACCATCTCCTCCGTAGATATTATTTTGGAGTGTAAATGGTATAAAGAAGAAACGGCAAGCGGTGCATGTAAAAAATAAAATTCTTTATTATGGATTCGTGATATTCAGATATTTATTGTTTTTAAATTCATGAATATAGAAAAACGATTCGTGATTCACGAATCACGCACCGTTAATTCGACCCCTGCCTAATAATTTTAAGTTTTTAAAAAAATTTATAGCTCTTTTTGCTGATTTTTATTCTTAAAAAAATCTACACCCTGCCTCAACAATAGTCAGGTACATAATTTCATGATTATTGACCTAGTAGAACTGGAATTTTAGCTATTTATATGTAGTGGTCACTTTTGAACTGGTGCTGAGAAAAAGGGCCTAAAAATGGCCCGGGACCGAGTATCTGTAACTCAAGAACCGTACGTCATTAGAGGCTGAAATTTTCACCAGATGTTTTTCTCATGAGTTCAAACATGTATACAAAAAATCAGCCAATTCTAAGGTGTGTGGTGTCAAGCCTTTTAATTTCAGGTTGATTTGACATGGAATGACCCTTTTGTTGTTCATCATAAAAACAAATTCTGTCTAGATCGCCAATTAGAAATTTGTCTGAAGAAATAACAATACATGGACAGGTATGGATGTTAGTCTGATTAAATACCAGTAATTTTTTTATGGATATGCCTGAAATATTTCTATTAATAATAATAAGAAGAAAGAAATATAATATAATTTAATATTTTACAAAGATACATTTTTTCATACAACAAATAATATTTGATGAATAAACTTGAAAAGTATATGTATAAGTTGTTTTTTTAATATAGAATTACAAATGCAGTTCGAACGATCTAATAGTAATCTCGGAGCTTGGGCGTGGCGCTTACGGGGTGGTAGAGAAAATGAGACACAGAGACACTGGTTTTGAAATGGCTGTGAAGGTGAGTTGATACAAGCAACATTCTACCATGAATCAAGTTTGTAATGAAAAATGAAGATTTTATATGTGCTATCGGCTCAACAAATTATAAATTTAATTATTAATATTACTATAATATATTATAATATTAATATTTACATATATACTGTTTTTATGTATATATGTAAATATTGTACATTTGTAAACTGAACTTTTATCCTGAATAAATATTCATTATTAATAATAATAAAGACAAAAAAAGCATTTCCTTGTCGTTCAAATCGCTATCAAACTTTGCTCAGAAGTAAAAATAAGTCCAACTTAAAGTTTTCCCAAACAGGTTAATATTTTTCTTTACGAATGGAGGAGCGTTTTGATTGTTTGTTGTAGCTGAAATCTTAGTGGTTCATTCCTTCAGCTATGGACGGTATTTTTTATTGAAGAGAATCTTTTTGATATTATATTCGCAGCGCATTCGACACACTGTTAACACCAACGAGCAACAACGCGTTCTAATGGATCTCGATGTTTCGATGAGGCTGAGTGACTACCCTTACACCGTTCATTTTTACGGAGCTCTCTTCAGAGAGGTATGTGTTTTGCTGATGATATGGTTTTTTCTTTGTGAGGTTTGCAGGATAGCAGCGAGATTTTGATACTGATTCACCGCTATAGGCGCCCAAACTCATGCGCCCAAAAAATAATAATAAATTATTAAAAAAAAAAACAGTAACTAAAAGGATGGAAATTCTTTCATTGATGATGCAAATTTAAATTTCTTTTGCAAATTTTAGTATTTAGGGAGAGCTTGATTAAGTAGGTAAAAGCCTACATTATTTCAAGTCCTTCGGTGGAAATAGATCAAGATCACATGCTATATTTCTTTGTAGCTCTTTAAATTGTTTCTAGATGTGCGTGACAGATACATAGCGGAAATTGAAAAAAATGTTTAATCTTAAATTTTTACACTTTCTACTTTTCCTTTAGATAGTATTATGATTATACATAATACATCTTCTCTCCATACTCATGCCTGGTAAAATAGATTCAGTGAGCATTAGAAAAAAACAAACACATGCAGAAAAGGGTTATTCCACTAAACCTTAATGAACATTATTATCAATTTAAAATTAAACACTGCTGATGTCTATTTTTCACGTTGCAAATCAAAATCAAATAAATGCAAGATGATTGAATTCGCTGTTCAGGTGTCGCCATCTTTAATTTGGCTGATGAACAATGAACACTTAGCCTTCGAATATTTTGCTTATTATAATTTGGTTGATTCGAGCAGGAACTCATACAGGGCTTGTATGAGCAGGCCCCCTGATATTTGGTGCCCGCAGTCCGATATCCCAAAAACATTGCGGATACGTCACTGGATAGTAAAAGGGCCTTTGGAAATTGGAATCTTCTCATCAATTTTAATTTTGATTTCAAACCTTTCACATTTTGAAAGTTAATTTGAAGTCGGTCAATTTATTACAAATAAAATACTGACTTTACATCTTTATTAATTAATACTAATTTTATTTATATGTATATTTATACTATATTTGGAAAGTTGATTGCCGATGATGCAAGCGATTGATAAATAGCAAAAAGTAACTGTTGGCACAAAGTTCATTTCTTGTTCTTCTCACTAAATAATTTTCACAAATGGTTACACATTAGTCAATTGCATAATTAGTCAGGCACATAATTAGTCAGTTGTATATGTAGTCCCTTTGTATATATGTAGTCATTATATGTAGTTGCATAATAATTTAGTTGAGTAATTAGTGCTTACATAATTAGTCAGTTGCGTAATTAGTCAAGCGCATAATTAAGACATATGTGAATAATATTTTAACAGGGACATTTTTTAAAATTCATTTATTTATGTTTTCCTTTTCAGGGAGACGTTTGGATTTGCATGGAGTTGATGCAGACGTCTCTTGACCATTTTTACAAGGTTGTTGCTCAGAGAAATGAAGAAATCCCAGAGAATGTTTTAGGGAAAATTACATTTGCTGTAAGTGTTTACGTTATATTAAAAAATATGTTTTAAGTATAAAAAAAAATTCGCGGAACAGAAAATGATTTTCAAAAGTTTTAAATAATAAAACTGTTGATTTTTGTTTATGCATGCTTTCAATTACTTGTTTCTATTGTGGTATTTACTTGGTCTAAAATTCTACTCTTTTTTCCTAGAAGACTTTGTGTAACATTTAGTTATATCATTTTTGTTGTACTTGTTTTGCCCTATTACATCAACCAACCCTGTTTTAAACCAAAACTTATTCTTTTTAATAGCCATTTCAAACATAAATAAAAAGTTTTTAGTTTAAACAATTTTGAGTTTGTCAAGTAAATCATATGCAATTCGAATGCTGAGCTTGCTCATCTCGAATTATAGACTGTTGATTTTGTGATCTTGATGCCTTAGATTACTTGGCTTTAAACACTTGACAACAACAGGGCTGCATGTCTTTATCATTATTATTTGTAGATTTATTTCTGAAACGAATTTTAGCATTTTAATTCAAACTTTGAAACTGACATGTTGACTTGCAATATTCACATAATTAATAATAATTAGCATAATTATTTCCTCTTTAATCTTCTTTCAGGTTGTTTCAGCGCTAGAATATCTCCACAAGGTGTTGTTTGTTATACATAGAGGTATGGCCGATGTTTACTTCCTATGACACTCAAAACGTCTTTGTAAGCTTTTATGAGGCTGTCCCGTTGAAGTTATCATTGTTTATAGAGTAGACAGTGTTTGTTGAAATAAATTTATAGTTGGTTTAGGCGTTATCATTGGTCATTGGCTGAGCAAACTGAAGAAGTCGTCTTTTTTCCCTATTGGTTTCTCTCCTTTTCGTGAACTCATTAACATACAATTTAGTATAGTGTATAGCACTTTCAATCACATGAAGCTTCTCTTTCCTGCTCCATGGCGTAAGCTTCCTCCAGCTGACTCCTAATGTCTTGTAGTTTCCCGACACTGCTCCTTGTCTTCCTTGTCGGTACTTTTCGTTTGCCAATGATATTTTATGTTCCCATGAAACATTCCGTTTAACTTTTCTTTACACAGCTTTTTTGCTGTTTCACGATTAGGTGTTGACCAGTCTCATTAGTAACCTTGTTATACACTGTACCTGTCACACTTCATCTACCAATCATATCTCCACCAATCAAGGTTGTTTTGATATAGGTATATGGTATATTGTAGTTAGCTCAGAATCAATCTGGATATTGTAGGGTATAATGATGCTTGTAACAGGAGATGATCAGGATTGTAGTATGACCATTAAACGTTGCTAGCAAGCATTACTCGAGACTGATAGCTCCCATTACAGAAGATTTACAAACAAAATATACAATTTATTTGCGCTGACCCAAAATGATCTGAAAACACCTTTCGGACAGTTTTATTGAGTGATGAAATACTAATTATAGAAATGTAGCAAACTAAGCACCTCTTTGTCCAATCATTAAAACCTAATAACATTTAACTTACCTTTAGTTTTATATACTTGTTTTTTTTTTACACCAGCACCGAGCATTGGCTAGCAACCTGCCGGTAGTTACTAGTACAAAGTAAAAAACAAAACAGTACCTCAGAATGATGAAGTTATGAAATACACTAATTTTTTTTATAAGCATAATTACGGTAAAAAGTGCAAAAAGTTAAGTATAATGCTACGGTATGAACAAAAAATTCCTATTTTTTAAAAATGCCTTGTTTTGAAGTTAGCTTAATATAGTTTATTAATGAGAGGGTAAATGGGCTTATTAAGAAATGCGACAATATTAAATGATCAGAAGATATGAGTAAATTTAAAACAAAGCTAAAAATTATACAAGAAAAAGACTTTTATATACTGTATATAATTTACATTTCATGGGAAATTACCGGCATAAGCATAGTTTCTACTCCTGGTTTCCATATATGTATGCATAGCTATAAGCATATTTTTACGGTAAAAATTGTAAAATTGCTAAGCATAGCTACCGTAAGGTCATTTCATAGCCTTGCTTATAAAAAGAAATTAGTGTATAACATAAGGTTGCAAATGACAATTGATCTTACAAATTTCATCTCTAAAAGGGGGGAATGTACTTCAGATTCAAACTCTGCAATTTGAAGATGTTTTACTTAATACCAACCAAGTTAATCATAAAGTTATTCTTTTTCTCAAACAAAGAACTGATTAATGACACAAATTTCTAATTCTTCACCGCCAATAATTTTGTTTGTTCTATGCAGACGTGAAACCCTCAAACATACTAGTCAACTACGAGGGCCAAATAAAACTTTGCGATTTCGGTATCAGTGGTGAACTGGTTGACTCTGTTGCGAAGACAATGAACGCTGGATGCAAACCATATATGGCGGTAAGCAAGCAACATTGTCAAATAAATATTTATTGCAAATTTTAAGAACAAAACATTATTGTTATTTTTTATGTAAATAGAACAGAATAGAAGTAAAATATCTACTGCTTCCTTCGTTATCTGTAACTTGTTTGAGGGGCATATTTTTCTGGTCAGTTCAAACATACCAACTTAAGGGCAAGAATATCCGCGAAAATTACTTATAATCAAGGCTTCACTCTTAGTATTTTTATTAACAATATTCTTTTGTAATATTTTTATTGACTTCTTGACTTGGATTTGAAGAATTTCTATATTATTTGATATATTATTTGATATATTATTTTTATATTCTTTTTATATTCTCTTCGTTCTGCCCCATTTAGCCTGAACGCATTAATCCGCAGAAAGGGCAGACAGGCTACGACATTCGCTCCGACGTATGGAGCTTGGGAATAACACTTGTAAGATATTTATCCGCTCTCCCTTTGATGATATTGAATTTTTTTGATACTGATCTATTTTGACAAACGCATTAGTAAAAAAAAAATATGCTAAATTTCAATCACATCTTATTCTACTCACATGGGGAAGGGATTTTGGACTCTTAGAAAGGCAAGGGAGGAGAGACTTTTTTCCAAGACCCAGGGTGGGGACAAGTTCAGGGGGGGACAACAATTTTATGAAGTTAGGCATGGGGGGTGGCAACAACTTTCTTCTAAATTTTTTTAACCTTAATTTTCTAAAAATTCTTTTGAAGACTTGGGTCCTGCTTTTTAATTATATATAGCCTAAATCATTAGGAAACCTTCAGCAAAAAGTTGTGTAAGTAAGTAGTGATTTTAACTTTGTTTTTTTGCATGGATTTTTGTATTTAGAGCTAATAGATGTACAAAAATTAATTAACTCGAGAGGGGGGGGGGGGCAAGAAATTTTTTGGACCCAGGGTGGGGAAAAATGAGGAGGGAAAGGACTTTTTTATTTTAAGCATGGGGGGCAAGACCGTGAAGGACACTGTGACTCATATATCATATGAACATGGAACAATAAACAATTAGACTGCTGGTACTTTTCTCAGGTTGAACTAGCCTCCCTGCGGTTTCCGTACAGCAAATGGACGACGCCCTTCGACCAGTTGAAAGCAGTAGTCCATGAACCTTCGCCCACTCTACCTCTTACGTCCGGGTACTCAGACGCATTTCGGGATTTTGTTGGATTGTGGTGAGCCCCATTTTCGAAATGAAAACAGATATTTCGTGCAGATTATAATGGTTCTGTGTTATAAATGCACGGAAACATATACATTTAAATTACGTCATTTCCTATAATTTCTTAGGCAAACAAAATCGATATTATGCAATGGTATCAATATTTTCGTGTTTTTGTAACATAAAAACACTTTATTAAACAGAAATGACTACAATTCTAAGAGTGCAAGGATAAAATTGACTCTTCCTCCTATATCACTGCTCAAACATAATTCATAATTTGTTTCCTTGTGGAATGATTTCATAATGTGTGGTGATAAACTTTCGATACTAGATTATTATAATATTTATAACAATCTATTATTATAGTTCCGCGCTTCAACTTTTTCCTTTCGAAAATAAACCAGAAAATAAATTTTTAAATATTAATAAAAACACATCCATTCATTCACTTACGAAAACTTCCGCATACTTTCTGTCTTGATGCCTCTCATTTCAGTTTAAAGAAAGGTTACAAAGACCGTCCGAAGTACAGAGGCTTGCTGGTGAGAGCATTGAAAATATACATTCTTGACAAATATGCAGGAATGCCAGATTGCAATTTAAAAAATTACGCAATACAATAAAAATGAAGCGACAGCGAAATCAGCTGACTTAACAGATTGCAAGAGTATGCAAATTGCAAACCTTTGCAAACTAGGACTCTTTGACAATCCATTTATAAAGTTGTCGGATTAAGCTTGCGTAAGCTTTGTTGCGTGCGCACGGCCTTTGAAGAATTTCATTTCATTGCGCACGGACTTTCAACGCGGAGAGAATTTCATTGTTTTTTTCTCTTTCAGGTTCAGCCGTTCATACAAACGCACTCTAGTTTCGACACTACGGACGTTGTGAAACCCATACTGGACGCGTTGGAATCGAGATGAGCAAGACAGTTTTGAATGATCAAGTCAACTGGTTTTGATTCGTCCAGCTTCTTTTTGAAACAAATGGTGTTTTCAAACGAACGACATCTGCCCGCCCGCGAGGGATTTTTTACATTTCAACAATTTTTTACTGGCACCATTATGCTTACTTGTGATGTTTTGTTGTTCTTTTATATATGTGTGTGTGTGTGTGTGTTCTTCGAAGCAAATTTTCCCTGAAATTTTCACATCATTTTAACAGCTCTTTATCGTTGTTTCCTTCGTTTGTCAATGTTTTTACTGTTGCTTTCTTTGTGTCACTCATAATAACTTCGATGTAAATACCAATCAAGTCCATTAGCACGACCCTGTATTATTCGATTCCTTGATCCTAATTTTTGTACATATGTGAATTTTTCAAAAAGACATTGGTTGATTTCAAAGCAAGAACTTAACTTTCGGACAAGCGAATAATACATCAGTTGTTTTGAGGTCGCTCAATAATACTGTAAGATTTTATTATTTTTTTAAAATGCAATATTTGGGCATTTTTTACTTTGCAATATTTGAGCATCTTTTATTTTATGGTATTACCCCTTTACGAATTGTGTACCAGTGAAACTGCTGCGATTGATTATTGAATTTTAACTAGCGCAGTTGCGCCAAGCTTACTAGAGAGGTTTTTCGTTTGACGTCACAGTGTTTGAAAACAAGTGCGCTACATTGAAAAACTATCTGTTATTGGGATTGATCTATTGCTAATTCCCGAGAATGCTCCTGATCCGGAGTGCTTTCCACCGATAGAAGCCGTCGAGTTAGTGTAACTGGATTTGTATTTGGAAAGCCTCTTAAAACTAGGGAAAGCTCCAAATAGGGATAACAATCTTCTATTTGGTTCTTTTTTAACTAGACCTGTTATCAAAACCCTAGAGCTCGCCCATCCAAATGAGGGAAGGGGTTAATTAACCAACGCGGATATATGTAGATGATTGCCCAAGGAATTCACCAGAAGAGGCTTTCAATAAAAAATTTTAGCACTTTTAAACATCAATATTTTTTAACATAAATGGGAGGAGGTACATAGAGACGCAAACCAATAATATAGAGGAAAAACGGTAGATGTCTAACTCGCTAATTCCTCGCCTAGTACGTGAAGCAAATGATAAGTGGTAAAACAGCGCCGGCTGGTTAGCATGTGTTGGGAATTTTGGTTTATTTGGAGTTTATATTTTTGTTTTATCCCTCACATTTCGATTCAAAATCAACACTAATTACAGTCTTAGCTAGAGTTGTAATCTGGATCATAATAAATCTCTAAATAAACATTTGAACTATGAATAAAACTAAAACTGACCGTCAATCCAAGTGGATGTCTCGCTGTTAAAGCGAAATGTGGACGCCCTTGGATTTATCTTAATTTTAACGACCATTACAAGAGAGAAACACCTATCTATGGGAGCTGATCTTAGTGGTGATCGTTAAAACAGATTCAACTGCGTATCGGCCATCATCATTTATTACCTCGCCATATAAATATTGTTTATATATATACAAATAAACCATGAAGGTGTGTCATCCGTCAAAATTAGGAACTCTTATTGTACAGAATAGAAAGATATCCAGAATTCCGCAGACATAGAATAATATTTTATGATAGATTGAACGGTGCTTTTCAAATCGAGGCGTATATATAACCTCCGATTTTATTTTATTTGGGTATGCAGGTTTTCTGACCTCATGGGGGTAAGCGCCCATGCCTTGCATAGCTTGTCACTGTGAGCTGGCAAACCAGGAACTAGACCTCCGGGTCACAGCCATGAGAGTCAAAACTCGTTTCAAAGACTACCAATCATGAAGAAAAGTATACTACCAGAATCCATACTGGCTGAGACGTCGCCCAGGATAATAAGATCTCCTTTCATGGTGGATAACTCTCGCGTTACGTCCGAAAAATCCACGACGAGAGGGACAGATGTGGACGATACCGTCTACGACAACACAGACCATACAACACCACTACTCTCTGAACAACCTCCATCCATCAGTTCTGAATGGGTATATGTTCAACCTCGCCGACCGATCATCAATTTTCGGGCTATGACGAAGCTGAAATTGTTTAACGTACGGACTCTTTCCGGTATCTGGAGAAAGGGAGAGTTAACCGCAGATGCGGACAAGCTTGGGTTTGCTATTGTTGGGATTCAGGAACACCGTATACGCAGCGACCAGATAAGGCACCTCGACATGGGAAAGGGTTGAAAGTTTGTACACGCGAGTGCAGATGAAGCTGGAGTTGGTGGAGTTGGTTTGCCCCTCAGCCCCGCATCATATGGCGCCCTGCAGAAGGTTGATCATGTATCTGACCGAGTGATTGCATGCCATTTTACCTGCGTCTCGAAGAACAAATCTTTTTTCCCCAAGGTAGTGTTGATATCATGCTACTCCCCAACGAGTCTTTCCGACGTACCCGTCATAGAGAAAATTTATGCTGATCTGCAGAAGGCCATTGACGGTGCAGGACTTCACGCATTCGTGAGCATCTTTGGTGACTTTAACTCCCGTCTACAACACTCTGCCACTAGTCCATGGGTCTATTCAGATGTCGCCAACCGCAACACAGACTTCTTCGAGGACTTCTTACAGTCCAACTCTTTGTATTCCGCAAACGCAACATTCTAGAAGAAACGTGGGCGATTGTACACTCACAAAGGTGCTCAGGGATGCCTATCTCAGATTGACCATATACTCTTCCGTCTAAAACACAAGAACTCAGTGAGAGACTGCGCGGCAATGACGTTTAGACCGTTTGAATCTGACCATCAGCTTGTTTCAGCAACAGTGCGGTTGAGCCTCCGAGCAAAACCAACATTTCGTAACACTGCCCCGCGATATGACTGGTTGACCCTGAGAGAAGAAACCATATCAACTGCCTTCCGACTGGTTTGTATGAACAGATATGCTGCATTAACCACCCCTGATTCGAATATACCAACGGATCATCATAGGAAATACACTGCCTTTGCGTCGGCCGTGCAGGAAGCTGCAGCTGAAACCATTCCAAAGATCATGCCTCGTAAAATTCGCATTCCATGGGAAGATCAGCAAGTTATAAAGGCGCGTGGTGCCCTCGAAGATGCCAAGAAACGGAACAGACTGATCAAATCCAATGTGACGCAGGAGGCAGTTGCGAATTCTTTGCTGAATCTAGCGCGGGTGTACGCTACAAACCAGGCTGAATACATAGAGAAACAGATGGCAGACATTGCATCCCCCGATAAAAATCGCCAACATGCAGTCACTTGGAAGGTGGTCAACAACCTGAGTGGACGGAAGTCTAAAGCCACCGTGAAGATCAAGGCCGAAAGTCCACAAGACCGCATTGCTGGATGGAAAAACCACTTCGAGAAACTACTAAACAACCCACTCATTGGAGTGGATGAGGTGTTTGAACCCGAACAGATCGTCTCCGAACCGCTTGACATTTCCACAGGCGAGATTACATGGGATGAACTAACCGCTGCTGCTCGCCAGATGAAGAACGGGAAAGCCTGCGGTGTTGACTCGGTGCCGAACGAAGTGTTCAAGAATGACGAAATTCTGATGCTGCTCCACCCCATCCTGAATGAAGTTTTGACCACTAAGTCTCCACCAGCCGAATTCCTCAAGGACAAGCTCATTGCGCTGCCGAAGAAGGGTGACCTATCCTCCTACGACAACTACAGAGGCATCAACCTAATATCTTGTACCGCCAAACTCTTCAATCGCGTGATTTTGGACCGCATCCGAGACCCAGTGGAGAAACTTCTGCACCAAAATGGTTTCCGTCCATCTAGGAGCACCTTCGAGCCAATTCTGGCGTTACGTAGATTGATCGAAGAGATATCGGCAAAGAAGAACTTGTCGTTGTGCAGCTTGTTTGTAGACTTTCGGAAGGCTTTTGATTCCGTTTCACGCGAATGGTTGTTCCTTATCCTATCTGCGTACGGCATTCCTGATCCTCTCATCGCTGCGATGAAGTGCCTCTACGACGGTTCTACCAGCTTTGTTAGCACTGCTGATGGCGACTCAGACCCATTCCTTGTCACCACTGGTGTGTTGCAGGGTGACACACTCGCGCCATTCCTTTTCATCATCGTTTTGGACTATGTGCTCCGCATGTCTATGGAACCTGTGTTAGGACTGCAGACGAGGGCCAGACAGAGCCAACAACACCTTGCAAAGACATTGACTGACCTAGACTTTGCGGACGACTTTGCAGCTGACAAGATGTGGCGTATTTGGAAGTCCCCAATGATAGCTCGCGAACTGAAGATCCGCCTTTTCAAGTCAACTGTTGAAGCATTCTTGCTGTACGGCTCACCTTGTTGGTCACGTACAGCTAAGCAGAACTAGTCACTGGATGGCACGTACACACGCCTATTGCGGAAGGTGACAGACACACTCTACAGCGTGCATGTAACTAACCAAAACCTCTACGGAAGCCTTCCCCGCGTCAGTGATATCCTTTTAGAGAGAAGGCTACGGTTTGCTGGGCATTGTGCGCATCGCATAGATCAGCCGGTGAGTGGGCTTGTTCTCTGGCAGCCAGTTGGAACTTTCGTCCGAGGTGGACATGCGCGCATGACGCTTCCACGCCGTCTAATGAAGGATACTGGAATGAACAACATCGCCGAGCTTTGTCGTTACATGCTTGATCGAGATGGTTGGAAGTTGAGAATTCGGGCAGCAGCCGGTGTCGTTTAACAACGCGCAGAACAATGATGATGATGATGATCCGATTTTATGTTGATTTATTTATTTTTTGAAACATGCATCTCTAAAATCACTAATATTAATTTTATTTCTAAATTTCTAAGAGTAACTCATCAAACTATACATTTTCTGAAAGTTTATAAATCACACATTACAAAACAAAAATTTGAAAAAATGTTATCATGGCAACAGAAACGTGGTTACCTAGCAACGAAAATCCTCAAAAATTTCAGCTTGGAAGGTGTCTCCAAAGAAATTAACATTATTAACAAACATTAGGAGATGACTGCTTCCAGAGACATGAGATTTAGGAACAATATTCGTTAGATGAGAAAAAACAACTGAGAGAACTTGTATGCAAGCATAAAGAAAAGTATGATAAAGAGGTAAAGGAACTGGAAAGAAAGACAAGATATGACGGCAAACGAAAGAAACATGTTCAAATAAAGCCACAGCAAGGACAAAAAATTGTCAAATGACCCCCCCCCCTCCCCCCCCCCGCTTATTGCAACTCCCCCCCCCGTTTATTACAATTTAGGAGATTTCCCAACCGTTTATTAAGACTCCCCCCTTCTATTCGGGTGATAAGAGTACACTCTTATTTTTATAAGTATACGTTAAATTTGGGTTTTCTTTCAATGCAAGCCTCAAATTATTATTTTGATAAAAAAAAAGATTTATTTATGAAAGAACCCATATTTATATAGAAACATTATTTGTATATATAGAAGATTGTGTTTGTTTTTTTTATTTCCTGGCTTATTTTCATTTTTTCCTTGCAGGTTTCAATTACTATTTTCACATATCGGACATGTTATTTAATTGTATTGTAAAATTTTAATGAGGAATATTCTAGATAAGTTGGATTTCTATTTTTCTTTGCTTACTATATATTGCAGGTTCTGTATAACAAATATTAACATGTTTACATAACTGGCCTTCTATTTTTTTCCGATTTAAGCAAGATAGAAGGCCGTATATTAAGTAGGCCATGGCCGACCCTTACTTTGAACTAGAGTTTTGGCTTTTTTGTCAAGATACGGGTTTTTGTTTGTTTTTTAAGAAAGGGATTTGACCTGAGCGGGAGTCGAACCAGGGGTCTCTTGATTCTGAGCGCAACGCTTAGACCACTTCTGCCACTGCTGCACAAGTTCATAAACAACAAGCATTTCTCGAAACTTTTTGTGGGCGTTTTTCTTTGTTTTTAACTCAGGATACTTTATAAAAAATAACAAATAATTAATTACAAGCTGCTTTATTTGTGTTTTTCCACCACCACTGCCGCATGGGAATATAAGGAAAGCAGAGTTCCTCCCAATCAAAAAATTGACAAATTTACCGTCAGATTTATCGGGACTCAAAACAAAGTTAACGTGATTATTTGGAAACAATGGTAGCCTGGCTATATACAATCGCCACGTGTTCGAACACAAATAATCACCCAACTTTCCTACAATAAAATTATGCCACCAACTGAGAAACCCCCTGACGATAACTAATACAATCTGCTTCGTGAAATGAAACATTCCACGAAAAACTCGATATTTAAACAGTATATATATAGTCATAAATTGTACCATTAGGGGACAGCAGCTGAAATAGACCTTTGGGGTACATGTCATATTCATAGCCAAAAATAATATTTAGATTTTTGGAAACGTGGAAAAATGCTGCTGTTTTCCTAATATCACCCTAGTAAAAACGGTACATATACAAGGGAGAACTTCAAGTCCACATAAAACGAAATTTTTTGAATTAGTGAATAAATAAGAACTATCACATTGTAGCATAGCCCAATAGCCCTCTAAAGTGAATGGTAATGTTTTAAAAACATAGTTCCTTAAGGTGTTATTTTGTGTCGAAAAATTATGGGGACACTAAAATGTCTCCCTTAATTTTTTGTCTCCCCATTGTTCAGTTTTTGAAAACAAAATGTCTACTTAAACTTCATTTATGTTTATATATATAGAGAGAGTATCGAAAATAAATTCAGCAACATTGAATTTAAAATTCAAGAAAATACAACTTCTTCGTTGATTGCCTACCCAATAAAAAACGAAATATAGAAATTGAAAAACAAATATAAGGGAGTTGTCGAGAGATCTGGTGATCTACAACATGAACTAGATGGGCTTAAGAGCAAGGATACGTGAAAGATCAGCAACATAGAGAGCGAAATTGCTGAAAAAAAACAACCAAAGTTGCATCGCTAAAAAACATGGAGCAAATTGACAGACCCTAATATGCCCAGCAAAAGTTATGTCAAAAAACAAAGCTTCAAAAGAAAGCTCTGCTGTGTTGATCAAACAATTTTAGTTTATGTTTTTACTGTTTTCATTGTTATACTGTATGTTTCAGTTATATTTTTATTTCTCTTTAATGTCAGAAATTTCGAACATTTATTTTTGCGGATTGATAATATTTCGTCGAAACTTAGACTTTTGTATGTAATTGTGTCTGTTATTAGTGAGAAACAACTGGCCGAAAAAGAGAAGTGGAAATGTTTAATATCCAAAAACTTCTTAACTTTTTCTAAATACATACAATGAATATTACAATCCCTCGTCACCAAAATTATTTCTGTCACTATCCGGTGGATAATACACATACAATTCACTTCCTTTTCATCACTCTCGATTTCCTCAACCCGCGTCGCAAAAACCGATCTTTGATCTTCTTCCAATTCATTGATGTGAAAACTTTCCTTGGTATCCGAAGCTCCGATAATTAATGCATTTAGGTCATTTCATGGATCGTCTTTTTGCGTCTCTTTTCATTGTAGAAATGGGAGAATTCCTTGGGAATTTACGCGAATCAGGAAAAGGTGTGCTTGTTTTTTGAACTTTTTTCGCACAGCAAGGAAAAATATCTTTTGCTGGAATTTATTTTCAAGTATCTGGGATAAAAGTTTTTTTCGGGGAAATTTAATTTTGCGGATGGCAGGCAAATCCACGAAAACTGCGAAAATTTCTGGCATTAAAGTAGTTAATTTGTTGCTACGTGCTTCCGAACATTTGCCTTGCTCTAGCAACCTTTGCTTAGTATAATTTTACAAATTCATTTTTATTTTAATATTTTTCACTTTTTATTTATAGCACCAGGTTCAACATTTTACAAACTTCTCATCCTTGTCATCTTATCTCGCACCACTTGTCAAAGCTTAGTACATCCATCTATTTTTCTAACACATCTGTTATATACGTGTGTACTGGTGTTATTACTATTATATATTATGATTATTCTTTCACTTATCTCACACTTTATCACTTCTTTTCTTAGTACTTTCTCTCTTTAACAGTATCAAACTATAATATACCCTCTTTTCTCTCACCTGGTTTTGTTACTGTACTTAGTATCTTGTGTGGTTTTTATTATGTGATTTTGCTACAAAATCTTTCCTGTTTTTCTTTGTACAAAGCTTTGTTTCTTTCAATTTAATATCTTTTGTGAGGTTGGTTTTGGCCACACGCCATAATAAGACCTGTGTATTGATAGATGTTTCAGGTCATTATTTTATCTTAGTTTGTACTACTTGTAATGTTTTATACGGTGTTTTTCATCAATTTGTAACATTTTCTTGTAACGTTATTGTAGCTATATACTCCGTGAAATAAAATACAATACATCTAAAGTAATGGTCTCTTCTCTCATAAAAATTCTATATATGTGTGTTTGTTTGCAATAGTAGGCTTCTGGATCGTTTGCTTCGTTTCTTCAGATTGTAAACCCATTGTTTGCATCCACATCTATATCCTTCTTGCATAACTAAAATTTACAACTTGATACTATGCAAAGTCACAATAAATCTATCGATTTTACATACGTGGTTCCGAAACTCAATAATGCAACAACGAAAGAAATACAGATAAACATTATTTACGTTAAAAGTGGTTTGACTGAGCGGGCTGAAGCTCTTTAGTTAAAACGAGATGCATCAAAAGAACTTTAGACGTGAGTTCGCCTCTCAGTTGTGATGGTGTAGCGTGGAAGTCACATTTACCGACAAGTAGCTTCATCATCATCATTTACATTTTTCACGTCTATTTTCCATGCTAGCTTGGTTGGGTTAGACGGGGTTTCAGTAGATGATATTCCCCACAATTTTGTAGGTTTAATCATTTGATGATTCATTGGAGCAGATGTTTTTTATAGCTGTGAGTTAACCCAGGCAAGATACCAACTTTGCTTTTTAACTCCGTGTCAGCAGTGCGTAAAGGGCATGGGCGCTTATGTTGATGAGGTCAAAGATGTTACACCTGCAGGTTCTGGATGTGTTTACGATAATCACAGTCATTTCTTGCATTTGTACGGCTTCCTCTTGAACAAGTACTAAAATAAATTAAAATATCACGTAGATATCTACATAAAACTGAATAATTTTAAGTTAAATTCTAGTAAGATTTACTAGCACAAACTCCAAAGTTCTAATTTTAATTTAAATGCATTTGTTATTATTAAAACCTGCTAATTTTCGTTTTGACATTTCAAAAAATCAGGTAACGGAAAAGATCGTCAGAGCAATCTGTTGGATTTTGATTGGAAGAAACTCTGCCTTTCCGTATATTCACCACATGGTTCATCAGCCAATTTTTATTTTTTTTCTCCATTTTTATCAATGTTTATAAGTTTCTAAACCAATCAGTTTTATAACATATCAGTTCCGTGCCACTGAAGACCGAAGATGCATGAAGATGATGATAAAGAAGAAGAAGAAGACTGTTCCTTAACAATTTGAAGAAAATCCAGTTAACAGATATTCCGATTTATTTATTTGTTTTATAATCTGGAAAAAACGCGCGGGTAAAGGTTAAGGCATCGCTCCTTTCCAACGATAAAGCTATTTATAAACGATAAAGGCAATTTTATTTGCTCTGAATGAATGAATCGACTAATATAAGTTCTTGTTGCAAGGTCACGTGACCCTTTCAATCAAAGTTGTTATGCTGAGTAAACGATAAACAAAACACATAGAAAGAGAAGAAAAATAAATTTTAAAAAAATTTATAAAATTTATAAAATAAATTTGCGTTCAAAGTAATTCTCGCTTCTGTTGTAAATACCTCGATAACCCAGATGATGTCGCTGGAAGTCATGCAATGTTATGTTGCTAACGAGTTAACGAACATATCTGGTGTTTTTTGCAGTGATATTTTTTGCATTTGTAATATAATGACTAGTTATGTTACCAACCGACCAAAGGTTGTTTCTCGAAAGTGCGGTGTGTATAATCGACAGAATATTTTGATTGAAATTGTTTGATTCTATCATTACGTCAGTACATCATTTCCCTTTAACTACACCGATAACCATATATGTGCATGAATAATCCGATCGGTTTTTTTAATACGTGGTTGAACTCACCAGGGTACCATGAATAAAAAAGAAACGACTTATTTTCATTTCCGCGTATTATGATTACTCAACATTTATCTGCACCATGCAAAAAGTTGTTTATGATTTTATCTCCTTTTCTATTTCTAGTCGGACAATAACCTGCCATTTTAATGTGTTTTGGTTTTTAACAATTCATTCAACATTAGAAGTAATTGACTGAAATCATTTTAAAACATCCCTTGAAATTACAACAAACTTGTTGCATAGCCTATCTATGCGAATCTATTGCTAAGCTCGTGTTAACTTAATTTACAGGATCATCTTTCTATAAAAAGAGATTCAAAACGACAACTTTTCCTGTCTCCGCATCGATTAGTGACGTAAAACTCAATTAAAATTCCAATGTGAATCGCTTGACTTATAAAAAAGGAAAATCAACGAACCGTGAGATAAAAAGTCTCGAAGTTTATCTTTTCGAAAAGGTGAAGTTATTTTGAAAAAGAAATGTTTAGCTATTAAAAACTAATATTTTTTGTTATTGATAATTGTTTCATTAGGGGAGGTCTTTTAAAGGCCAAAGAAAGATATAATTGGGTTGTCATGACCACGTCGATAAAATCTAGATTTCGTGACTTTTTGTGATAGCAATATCATACATAAACCAGAAAGTGTACTTAAAAATAATTGTGGTTTAGAGCCTGTTTAGTTTTAGTCGAAAAGACATTTTCGTGTCGACTACTTAAACATATTTGTTCCTTGTCAAATGTGGCAGAATCTTTGTTTGTTTATATTTCTTTAAAGAAATAAAGGGCTTTACAATTCGTTGAATTAATATAAGCAAAGATTGTTTAATAAAAAATAACAAAAAATACCAATGCCATGTATTTAAAACAAACTTCACAGAGCTGGTCCAGCTGTAATTCGCGTTTCGTGGCTGTTGTTTGTAATAAATACTCGCACACCTACTGACGGACTTATAATACAAAGTAAACTCAAATGAACTGTCGACCGCTTGTAACAAAGGCTTCGTATTTTCCCCGAATTAATGCAACAGCGCGAATGAACTTTTGATTGCTCCTCCAATCGATTTGTTTACATGCTTCGGCTAAAATATAACCTGTCGAGATGCTTCCTAATAACGTTTCCTTCTTCTCAAACCTAAACCAAATACTATCATTTTTGTCAATGAATGAATTAGCATGACGTTTTATAGAGTAATACCAAACTGCAGCAAAGGGATATTTTCTTTCTGTTCCTATACAAAATATGCCAAAAATAGCCATTTTCGTTAGTTATACAAGAACATGAGGGAGGATAGTATAATATTTGGGAATTGCATAACAAACGAACCCTTTCATAGCCCCTATCAAAATATATAATGCAATATCAATTCTTGCTCAAAAAAACATTAGTTTATGTAAGCTATTCTGACGGTATCTTGTGTTTTACATTGGATTGATTAAATTAAATTTTTGTCAGTAATAAATTTATCCAAAACCTTTCAAAAATATCACAAATTTATTTTGTGGGTTTAGTGCAAATTAGAAAAAAGACTGTAGCTTTTAAGTTTGTAAACCTGAATTTGTTTCTTGTTTGTTTTAAGGTCAATTACCATATATGCACAATTTTCAAATAATGTCTGTCGTCACCTTAGTGAAACAATAAGTTGTTTTTGCTTTAAATTTGTGATGACAATAAAATCTCTTATTATTTTCCTATGATGACGCTTTTTATTGTTCTGGCATTGGTCACACAAACTTAAACGAAACTAAAACTTTGACTCTTGACGATATGAAGTGATTTATAACCGAATGTCTGAATATTTTTCATATACATATACCATTGCATTATTAAAGATATTCTTTAAAGATATTGATAAAAAACTTGCGAAAGTAGCGAATTAGTAGAATTCTTTCTATAATTTATTGGCGTTTCGCTTTTCGGAAAGTTTATCCAATAGCCTGTTGTAACCACGTGACATGTTTTTGTTTCAACCAATAGAATTGAGCGATGGGTAGGGCATTTAAAAGGGAGGCGTTGAGTGAAAGGATTTTGTCTTGCTCGGTGTTGTTATTTCACTTCCTTTTGGAATAAAGTTAAACGCTAAGCAGAGGAACATTTCGCATACTTAAGTTATACATGCAAGTTCTTTGTGTGTAAAAAATGAGTGCAGACGACGATTTAAAGTTTCTTGTTGTTGATCGGCGAAGTATCGCCGATCCAGTAGCTCATGCCGATTGGGCATCTAAAAAGTTAGTTTGGGTTCCAAGCGAGGAACATGGCTTTGTTTCTGCGAGTGTCAAAGAGGAAAAAGGAGATAAAATTATTGCAGAAATAGATGGTGGAAAGAGAGTTACTTTCCATAAAGATGATATCCAAAGAATGAATCCTCCAAAGTTTGACAAAGTTGAAGATATGGCTGATTTGACTTGCTTGAACGAAGCCAGTGTCCTGCATAACATCAAAGATCGATATTTTTCAGATCTTATTTACGTATGTTTTATATAATTTATGTTGTTTTGACAATTTTCTGAACCATTTGCTATAGTCTAAGAAATCTTGGTATACATTTTCTGTGTTTTTTTTTTGCACACAATTTTTACAAATATTTGTGAAATGTCACACCCATCAATTCATAATGAAATTAATAAAATATTGCTAATATTAGGCTTATGATCAAAGTACTGTAAGTATATATTTTTCCTGTCATTTCAGACATATTCTGGTTTGTTTTGCGTTGTTGTGAACCCATACAAAAGGATTCCAATATATTCCGATAAAGTAGTGAACTTGTACCGTGGAAAGAAACGCCATGAAGTACCACCTCATGTCTACTCTATTGCTGACACTGCGTTTCGTAGTATGCTGCAAGGTATATTATATGATATGTCTAATATTGTTTCTGCCCTTATATTTGGTTCACCGAAATTGTCAACAAGTAGGGAAGAAATAAATTTAATGTCACTATGAAAATCTGTAAATTGCTCATTTTCTGTTTGTTTTTTAAATATTATCGAAGATATGATAGGATTATATACTTGACTTTACTGAACTATTTACAATTTAGATCGTGACAATCAGTCAATTTTGTGCACGTAAGTTTTAAATTTTCTTTAAATATATTTATATGTTTTTGTGAATAATGTTTATATATACATAGAAAATAATTGTATTTACATAATATACATTGATGAAAATGAAAGAAATACATTTGTGATCTCTATACATTGATTATTTTTAGGATCTGAAAGTGAAAATTTGCCTCAATTTTTTATTTGTTATTTTCAATGATATTTCATTTCTAGGAGATATTGTTTATGCAACTTTGCTTTTCAGTGGTGAATCTGGTGCGGGGAAAACTGAAAACACTAAAAAAGTGATCCAGTATTTGACTGCAGTTGCAGGAAGACATCAAGCAAAGCAAGAAGATAAGTCACAGGTATATTGAAGTGTTTCAGCATTTATGACTATTTTACCAAACCTAGTATGCATCACTAACGATTGATTCATCTTTCTACGAATGTTTGTAAATATTGAATGAAATACATGCGACCACATGGTGGTTAACACTAATTTATGTTATCCGATTGGATGACCTTGAAAGACTGCAAAGCCAATTAAAATGATTAGACTTTAAGAATTTTTTGTTTGCGGATCAAATAAACAGCAAGCAGTAAATTGTTTATTTAAACAAACAGTGAAGTCATGGACAGCTACTGGCAATTATCTTTATTGGAGTGCATTTAACGTGTTTTTGTGGTTAATGTACAAGTTAAATGTCATTATGTTGAATAGAAGCAAAGGTGTTGAGTAATTTTGGTGTATTCTTTGCAACTACCATTAGAACTTAGCTCCATGTATAAAACATTTCAACCTTTTGCTATCATCACTTCATTGCAATTAAAAAACATAACCTGCAATAAAGAATTGTTTTTAAACTTTATTATTTGAAAAAAAGTTTAAAAATATATATTGTTTTTGTTTTGTTTATGACAGTAATAATTAGTACTGTAACTTTAGAGTCACTTATTTTGTGGATGTGAGAGATTTTCAATAATATTAATATTTATAAATATTTCATTATATAATAATGGTTAATAATGTTGAATCAATTAATGTCAATTAATTGAATCCATACAGCAATTGTGAGTTATTTTTTACTATTTATTTCATATTCAGGGTCAACTCGAGGTCCAGTTGTTGCAAGCCAATCCCATTCTAGAAGCGTTTGGTAACGCAAAAACCGTGAAGAATGATAACTCATCGAGATTTGTGAGTCCATAATTGTAATCGTTTATAATTTTTTTCTCTTCTATTGACTTCAACATATTTCCCTAAGAACTGGTTAAATCCCTCCTATCTATCCTATTCTTGTTATTCTCTTCTTTTCTTTACAGGGTAAATTTATACGCGTCATTTTTGACAATTCGGGTTTTATCTCTGGAGCGAATATTGAATCTTACTTGCTGGAGAAGGCACGTCTGATACGACAAGCACCAGAAGAACGATTGTTTCATATATTCTACCAGTTGCTGCTAGGTGCCAGTCCAGAAGTCAAGAGTGAGCAACTATTTTTATATGTTAACCTTTAGTCTCTCCCTCATTAAACTTACCATCAGTAAGTATTCTATTTGACACCTTCCTCAAACTTACATAGGTTTTTCAAAATTCCTAACTTCAAGACTTTGAGACAGTAAATCATTATGAAGAGTTGTTTTGCAAACAAAATCCAGCGCATCAGACACACAATGTTAAATAATTTATGAATGGCTACTTAATAACATGTTACAGTACATTACATTAGATCTTCACCTTCACTTTCAAACATGTTGATGGTGGTTTAATTTCTTTATCCCAGTTTTATAACATATTTGTCTTCTCTTAAGAACAATTTTTACTTCTGGAACCGAAAGCGTACAACTTTATGTCAAATGGGCACGTGCAGTTGCCAAATATGGATGATAGGGCTGAGTTCAAGTCCACCCTTGAGGCCATGAGAGACATGGGCATCTCACAAGAGGAGCTAGACCCCATTTTCAAAGTTATCTCAGCTGTGCTCTTGTTTGGCAACATGGAGTTCAAGCAAGAGCGTAAGTCTGATCAAGCTACCCTTCCCGACAACACGATTGCACAGAAAGTTTGTCATTTGCTTGGTATGGCTGTTACCGATTTCACAAAGTGTCTCTTGAAACCGAAGGTGAAAGTCGGACGGGAGTTCACGCAAAAGTCTCAAACCAAAGCGCAGGTTGAGTTCGCTATTGAGGCGATCACGAAAGCCATGTACGAACGTTTGTTCAAGTGGCTGGTCGGTCGCATCAACAAGAGCTTGAACCGCAGCAAACGCGACAGCGCCTCTTTCATTGGCATCTTGGATATTGCTGGTTTTGAAATATTCAAATTGAACTCCTTTGAGCAGCTGTGCATCAACTACACAAACGAAAAATTACAGCAACTGTTTAATCACACCATGTTTGTGCTCGAACAGGAGGAGTACCAGAAGGAGGGCATCGATTGGAAGTTCATCGATTTTGGACTTGATCTTCAGCCAACAATAGATCTGATTGAGAAGCCAATGGGTGTCTTAGCGCTGCTGGACGAAGAATGTTGGTTCCCTAAAGCTACCGACAAGAGTTTGGTGGAGAAGATGAACAAGGCGCACATCAAACATCCGAAATACATGAAACCTGATTTCCGTTCAAACTCTGACTTCTGTGTGATTCACTACGCGGGTCGTGTAGACTACTCCGCTACACAATGGCTCACAAAGAACATGGATCCACTAAACGATAACGTTGTTAGTTTGCTAGCCAATTCCAGTGAATCATTTGTATCTGGATTGTGGAAAGATACTGGTAAGTAATTCGCATTTTACAATTTTTTTCAAATTAATAATACGGGTGCAACCAGTATTTATTTAACTGTTAGTAATTAGTGGTTTCTTGTTTGGTCTTGTGGGTATATTTCATTTGTTCCCCTTTTCTCGATCAGAAAATGTTGTTGGCATGAGTGTCACCGAGGGGATGGACACAACATTTGGGGCGGCTCGCACAAGGAAGGGAATGTTCCGTACCGTATCGCAACTATACAAGGTAATAAACTTGGGTAATTAAATGCTTATTATTATTATTATTAACGAAATTTATACAAAATAAAAAATTTATATAAAACCTCAGTTGTAAAAACGATGTACACTGTTATCATGGTCATTTTTTTTCATTATTATTATTATTATTAAAAGCTTGTCTTGGTAAGTTATTTAGAGATTTTCATGGTTTGTATTAATAAAATATAACTACTAAAGTTATATTTTTTTGTGTAAAGTATAATACCTACTTCCAAAAAAAGTACTTACAATTTGTGTTTTAAACTTTTTAGGAGCAGTTGGCTGGGCTCATGAACACATTGAACTGCACCAAGCCGAACTTTGTCCGTTGCATTATTCCTAACTATGAGAAGCGCAGTGGCAAAATCAACAATCATCTGGTGTTGGACCAACTCAGATGCAACGGTGTTTTAGAAGGAATTCGTATCTGTCGACAGGGCTTCCCAAATAGAATCCTCTTCCAAGAGTTCCGACAGCGCTATGAAATCCTATGTCCTAACGTCGTGCCTAAAGGTTTTATGGACGGCCGTAAAGCAGCCAAGCAAATGGTAAGACTGAAATGTCATGTTCAGAATATATGTATTCTTATAAAAAATGAAAAACACGAGCTTCAGATTTACTCTTTAATAAACACTGCTATGAGTACTGATTCAACTTCAATTGTTTGTGGTGATTTGCGTTGAATTTGTCTGGTCAATATAAGCTCCAAATGACTTAGACCATGACCTACTGCATAACTGTTTTCGATATTACATAATTTAATTATGCTACGACTCATCTTATAGATCTTTAAAGGTCATCTCAGCTTTTAATTCTATTAAAATGCCATCACCAAAATTTGAATGTTTAGTTCAAACTCATGCATAATTTGCATACATTTATTTCTGCTGCATTCTCAACACGGAAGTTAATCCATTATCAGGATCAATTATTTCAGTACGCCTTTTAACTAAATATAGTCAAAAAAATGTTTCCATGGTTATAAAAATGTTTAAATAGTAAGTGAATGATTGAAAAGTATCAGATTTATTATTAGATCCTTTTCAATTCAATGTAATATGAAAATTTATGTCAGCAGAAAAATACAAGTTTCTCGTTGTTGGCCATTTTGAAATGTCCAAAACCTGCAAATATACAAACATGTTAAGAAACTTTTGCCAAAAATTTATTCCAAATTGATAAATTTTATAAACCTGTAACACAGTTGTCTAAAGTGTTACACAGTTACAAAAATAACTATTTAATTTTAAGAAACTTTGAAATAATTTTCAGCCTTAAATTGGTCAAATTTTAAGGAACTCGAGGCCTAAATTAAAATTTTTGTGCAGATCGATGCTTTGGAAATGGACCCGAATCTGTATCGTATTGGCCAGTCAAAGATATTTTTCCGCGCTGGTGTGCTTGCTCATTTGGAAGAGGAACGCGACATCAAACTAACAGAGATCATCATTCAATTCCAAGCGTACTGCCGCGGCAATATTGCACGTCGCAACTACAAGAAGCGCATTCAGCAGCTGTCTGCGATCCGTGTGATTCAACGCAACGGCAGGAGCTGGATGAAGTTGCGAAACTGGCAGTGGTGGAGATTGTTCACCAAAGTGAAACCGCTGTTGAATGTGACCAGACAGGAGGATGAACTGAGGGTGAAAGAGGAAGAGTACAAGAAAGTAAGCAAATGTTTTGAAACTTGTAAAAATTAAAGTGGTAAACTCATCATCATCATCATCATCATCATCATCCTTTTAACGCCGCTTGTCCATGCTTGCATGGGTTGGACGGTTTCCAAAGATGATTTTCTCCAATTATGGAGGTTTAATCATCTAATGGTTTATTGGTGCAGATGTTCGAAAAATATTGATAAACGTTTCTTATTTTCAATAGTTTGTTAAATTTTTAAAAAAGCTTTTTCCTGTCTTTTTCAATGTTATACTTCTTATAATACTTGAAGAAATTAACTATTTTTGCTTCGGTATTTCTTTTATTTTACTGTGAATTTTAAACGACAGGTGCTGGATCAATGCCACAAATACGAGAGTCAGCACAGCGAAATCACGAAAAATCACGAAAAACTCCTTGATGAGAAAAATCATTTGGCAGAGCAACTTCAGGCTGAAACTGAGTTGTGTCAAGAGGCAGAGGAGGCTCGGAATCGTCTCGCTCAAAGAAAAGCTGAATTAGAGAATCTTATCAATGATTTCGAGGCAAAGTTGGGCGAGGAAGAAGACAAGAACATGAAAGCTGCAGACGAGAAGAAGAAACTGCAGCAGGGTATACAAGATCTTGAAGAAAGGTTCGGAATTATTCACCATATATAATCCCATTTGTGCCCTTCATATAAATTTCACAATTGAATAGTTTGATGTTTGTGTGTGCAATTCTTTAAAGTTTGGAAGAGGAAGAAGCCCAGCGCCAGAAGCTCCAGATTGAAAAGGTTCAATTGGACGCTAAGCTGAAAGCGATGGAGGACGACTTAAGTATAGTGGATGACTCAAACTCGAAGCTCATGCAAGAGAAAAAACAACTTGAAGACAGAATCGGCGATGTCAACAAAAAACTTCAAACGGAAGAAGAAAAAGCAAAAGCACTGGCGAAGTTGAAAACCAAACAGGAGGCGTTCATCGCTGAGTTGGAAGAGCGCATTGCAAAAGGCGACAAAAGCTCCACGGATTACCAGAAGGAGATACGCAAACTGCAACAGCAGGTGAGCGACCTGAAGAACCAGTTGAACGAGGCCATGCAAAGGGTTGCCGAGTTAGAAGACGATCTCGGCAGACGTGACAAGGAGCTTGCGGCTGCCATTAAACGCGGTGACGAGGAGATGAGTAAATGGGTGTCCGTGGAGAAGGCCAAGCGCGAAGTTGTGACGCAACTTGATGAACTAAAAGATGACTACGAGCAAGAGAAATCGGCGCATGAGAAAGTCGAGAGAGCGAAGAGAGAACTTGAAAACGTAAGTTGCTGGGGTGTTTGCGACAAGTTTTGTTCTACTGAAAGAACGTCTCTGTAAGTTGTCAATAAATGTTGTTTGCTCGTATTTAAGTAGTTGTTTAGTTTATTACGGGGTGAAAAACGTTATGTGTTCCAGGACCTGGAGGAACTGCGAGGAGAGTTGGAGGTGAGCACGGACGCAACTGTCGTGCAGAGAGACTTCCAGCGTAAACGTGAAGAAGAGTTCAGTGATCTGAAGAAGCAAGTGGAACAGGAAGCGCGAGAACATGACACACAAATGGACACACTACGCTCGAAACACAGCCAACTGGTGAACGAACTGCAAGATAAACTCGATCAATTCAAACGTGGCAAATCATCGCTAGGTAATACCTTTTGTTACTATGCACAAGTGTACAAAAACGTCTTTTTATAAACAACATTTTTTGGTTTGGATAAATGAAGTTTGTCATTGGCAATGTTCTGGATTTCAAAGTAAAAATAATTTTATATGTTATTCTATTAAGCATTACATGAAACAAGTGTACCTGTAATGCTTTTACAGAGAAGAACAAGACGGCATTAGAGAATGAGAATGCAGAAATTGCTGCTGACCTGCAGCGTGTTTCCCAGTTAAAACAGGAAAGCGATCGTAAAGGGAAGAATCTGGAAACACAGCTCAACGAGGCTAATGCCGTGCGCATAGGAAACGAGGACACTATCGGAAAGCTGGAAGGCTCCTGCGCCAAGTTGACGCGAGAGTGTGATAGCTTGAACCAACAAATCGAGGAGGTGGAATCGAAAGCTGCCAATCTGGAGGTGGGTCAGTGTTGGATTAAACCTTGATTGATAATATTTTGAAATCAAACATAAAATATGTCCATTTATTGTTTAACAACTGGCGAACAAGAGCTTCTTATATCAATTTCATGGTTGCTTTTTGTTAGAGGGCAAAACAAGCAGCTGAAGATTCGTTGAGCGATACCCAAGACACTTTGCAAGCGGAGACGCGGCTTAAGTTGGGGCTGCAGACTAAACTCCGAGAGGCATCTGATGAAAGTAACCGGCTGCAAGAACAGCTGGAAGAGGAGGAGGATGAGAAGAAAGCCGTGCAAAAGTTCCTTTCACAGGTGCAAGTACAGTTGGATGGATGCAAGAAGGAGATTGAAATCAAGATGGGTCTTGTCGAAGAAGCGGAGGCTGCCAGACAGAAGCAGAAGCGCGAAAACGAAGAATTGAAGTCGGATAATGAAAAACTGCATGCTGACGTCGCCCGATACGACAAAGCACGCAAGAAGTTGCAGGGTGAGCTCGATGACGTCACAGTGTTGATGGACAAAGAACGCACCAACGCAGCGCAAATGGCCGCCAAGCAGAAGAAGTTTGATCAGCTGTTGTCCGAAGAAAAGGCACGTTCGCAGGCGTTGGGCATGGAGCGGGATAACGCTGAGAAGACTGCACGACAGAACGAGACGAAAGTGCTATCTCTGCAGAACGCCAATACCGAATTGGAAGACAGGTTAGCTGAGGTGAGTCGTGCTTATTTGTAGTCTCAATGATTAATCACTCCGAGAAAGCAATTTTCCATACAATGATGTATTGAGTCTCTAATATTCAATGGTGTATCCTTAGCTTTTCTACATTATTTTGAAATACCTTCTTTCTTGAAATTGTGATAAATTAGCTGTCAAAATCTCTGATTTTATTTGTTATTCAGCGGTCCTTGAAACTTTACATCATATTGTTAAGCTATGCTGTTGATGATAGGTCTTTCTATAAATGCTATCATTCTATTAATGGTTTTCTTCGTGTTTTTTTCTGTTTAGCCAGAAAGGTGACAAAACTTTCTCTTTAGGTTGAGCGTGCACGCAAAGGTCTTCAAATAGAGCTGCAAGATCTTATCGAGAGGAAAGACGATGTTGGTAAGAATGTTTACGAGTTGGAGAAGGCCAAGCGACTCTTTGAAACACAGCTGAAAGAGCAAAATAAACAAGTGGATGAGCTTGAGGATGATTTACAGGCCACAGAGGATGCCAAGCTGCGTTTGGAGGTTAACATGCAGGCACAGAAGACGCAGTTTGATCGTGAGATGGCTGCCAAAGATGAGTCAATTGAAGAAGGCCGAAGGAGTCTTGTTAAACAGGTAGAGTTTCTGCTTTTCCTTAAAAAAGCACTACAATACAAAACAGTTGCTTATAATGATAATGCTACTTGTTATGAAATCATGTGAATGCATCTCGATAATAGAAGTTTGTAATTGTTAAAAATTTGACGAGAACTGATCATTCAGTTGTCTTTATGTGCGTATCCAGCTTCGCGAAATGGAAGCGGAATTAGAAGACGAACGCAAGTCAAGACAAGCCGCTAGCGGTGCTAAGCGCAAGCTTGAAGGCGATGTCAAAGAGCTGGAAGCTCAACTGGAGCAGGCAAACAAGATCAAAGAGGACGGACTGAAACAACTGAAAAAGTACCAGAACCAGTTGAAGGATGTGCAGCGCGATTTGGAAGAAGCGAAAATGTCTCGAGAAGATCTTGCCGCTCAGGTAGTGTTTTTTAAAGACAATAGAGTGTAGTTGCAAAACCGTCATAGTGCTGCACAATGGGGCTCTGTGTTATCAACTCTTCAATTTTTCCGCACAGGTTAGAGAGAACGAGAAGAAACTGAAAGCTCTCGAGTCCGACTTCCTGCAAATGCAAGACGACCTCAAAGCCGCGGAGCGCGCGCGTAGCTCGATCGAAACTGAGCGCGACGACTTGTTAGAAGAGCTGAACAACAACACTTCGGCGAAGTCAGCTGTGGCGGAAGAGAGGAAAAGATGGGAGTTACAGTTTCTTGCTCTTGAAGATGATTTGGAAGAGGAGAAGACACTGAGTGAAGTCATGCAGGATAGGGTGGGTGTTGCTAAACTATTGTGATAATAAAGCAACTCGAATCCACTAAGTAAAAACCTCTTAAAATAATAAATCCTGGGGATAAAATTTCAACATTTATCAGCAAACAATTTATCAGCAATTTTTTCTTGGTATAAATTAGTTCATATTTACTATGTAAAGGAACCAACGTAAAATAAAGAATACATACATACACAACAGCATTATTTGGACACGGTCTTCTCCAGTTAATTTGATTCATCGCTTATTGCTCAGCTGTTGCTAATGGTGTTTTGCCGAAAGAGATCTCTTCATCTTTTATTCGCTTATAACTTTGGGAAAAGATACAAATTCATTAGCAACTGAAACGGTGTTGAAAAATACTTAATATTAAAAATGAGTGAAAGGTGATATATTTACACCTAAAAAAGCACATATGGCTATCAAACAGAGAATTCGTAATGTATTAGGGGCATTATGAACTCAGTTTTTTACCTCTGCGTGCTTCTTTGTGAACAGGTGAAGAGGAGTAATTTGCAACTGGAACAGATGCAGGCCGAGTTGAACGAGGAACGGTCTGTCGCACAACAACTCGACAACGCTCGCATGGCACTCGAGCGACAGAACAAGGACCTTCAGGGTAAGCTCGCCGATCTCGAGTCGAGTTTGCGTTCGCGCAACAAGAACACGGTGGCTACCCTTGAGAGCAAAATCAACAATCTGGACATTCAACTGGAACAGGAGACGAAGGATCGACAGCAATTGACCAAGGCGTTGAGGAGAAGCGAAAAGAGAAGCAAGGATCTTCAGATGCAAATCGATGATGAGAAATTGCAGACGGAATCTTACAAACAACAGGTAGATGTTATACTCACAAATGTTTTTCAAATTCAACTATGAAATGTGTATTCAAATCGAAAAATTACAGTCTTTTCAGTGTCATTTTGCGTCTGCAAAGTGCACATATATCTTTCATTAATATGCTAAAGCCTGGTATTATGATAAAGATGTTGTAAATGAAGTTGGTGGAATACTTTGCAGACCGGACTGGTGGAAGCGTATTTAATTTATTTAATCATTTCGCCAAAACAACAAAAGTTACAATGGAAACTTATCCAAATATATACAACAAATAATACACATTTATATAAATAAAAATTTATTTCATGTTCTTTGAATGTATTAAGTCGGCAGGAAACTCAAAGAAAACTTTAAGAAGTTTTATCATAGAGTACCTTATTTCAAGTTATGCAAAGATTTACGAAAATTATATATGTGTATGTACGTACTACAATAATTTCAAAAGTATAAACGCAAATATTACTTACATTTTCTGATATAATCTCAGCGTTGTATGATATATAACAGTAAAAACAAAAAGAAAAAAGAAAAGGAGAATGAGAAAAACAACAAAAAGTTAATGATGATCATGTTCAAGAAGAAGAGACTTTATAGTCTTCTTAAATTGCAAAAGGGTATTAATTTCTCTCACTTTTAAAGAAATAAAATTATTCCATAGAAAGGGAGCTCTGTGTGAGAAAGAAAATAAGCCAGTTTACTCTTCCTTTAGACTTGTACTATATAACATAACAAGCTTTTTGATGAGCGCAAGTTGTAATGGAAATCCCGTAAGTTACATTTGTTTGTAAAGACTTCTGGCACCAAACCTTTAGTTAGTTTGAAGACAAATATTAGATTATGGTAAATATTGAGTTGAAAGATATTTAAAGCATTAAGTTGGCTTAGTAATGGTTTGGCATGCGCAACCCTTTCACAATTAAAAATTATTCTCGATGCTCGTTTTTGCTGACGATACAAATACATTAATTTTGATTTATGCGTGCTTGCCCATGCAATATTTGCATAATTTAAATGACTATGAACAAAAGAAAAATACACGTCCTTTAAACAACGCTTATCCAAATAAAGCCTAGCTCTATATAAAATCCCTATACTTTCGGCAATTTTATTTTCAATCATGGAAATATGATTTTTCCAAGTTAAGTTTTCGTCTAAATATACACCTAAGAATTTAATTGAAGTTTCTCGACTTATTGCAACCGAGTTTAAAGACAGTAAAGGAAGATCAAGCGGTATTAATTTTTTTTCTACGAAACGGATGGAACAAAGTATATTTAGTTTTTTTTGTATTGACTGATAATTTGTTACTAGAGAACCATTGGTTTAAACATGATAGTTCATTATTCATTATCTGGAATAACTGATCTATATTTTTATGGGAGTTAAATATATTGTCGTTACAAACGATCTCCTATGTTTAGATGGACAAAGTGAACGGTCGTATGAAGTACATGAAGCGACAATTGGACGAGTCCGAGGAAGAAGTGAGTCGGTTGAACGGCGCCAAACGAAAACTTCAACGAGACCTTGACGAAAACATGGAGTCGTTGGAGGCGTCGCAGAGGGAAGTGAACCAACTCAGACAGAGATTGAAGTGAGCTATTAGTTTAGTTATTTGAAAGATTTGTTTAGTTTTTCTTTTTAAAAAGTTAAATTGAATTATTCTTGGTTTGTCTTTACAGGGGTGGTGTCGGCGCTAGAACATCAACCGGCCGGCGTCAGCAAAAATACGATGACGATGATGACGATGCCGGAAATATTCCTTCGTAACTTATCCGACTAGAAGATTTTTTATATATCAGTATTTGAGTGATTTTTATTGAGAAAAGGGGGAAATTCGGCAGGTAGTTAGGAAAAAGAATTTTTTAACAGAATTTCCTTTTTTTTCTATAGAAACAAAACTGGTTTGTGTACGTGTGTTTTTGTGTGACCATGGTAATTCTTTGTTGTTGTTTATTGGTATTTCGCAGAACGGACGTTGTTTTTTCCTTTTTGAATTTGTTGAAATAAAGCGTTAAAATGATTTTGTACCTTTTTTGTTAAAAATAAAATATTCAGAAACAGTTTTCGAATGTGTTTTCGTATTAGCAGAACACTATTACTGAGGTACGCAGTAGGACCCCACAGTGGGGAGAAAAAACACCCACTGAGTGGTCCCACTTAAGTGAACCCCGGGTAATTGGGACTTAAGTTGTTATCTTGTGTTACTTAACTCACCACTGTTTCCCTCTCACTGGAGTGGACGTTAGGAAGGGCATCCAACTGTAAAAACAGTGTGAGGAGTATCATCTATTGAAAACTCCGTCCAACCCATGCTAACATAGAAATGTACGTTAAACGATGATGGTGATGTCCTTTGTTAGACTTCTTTAGAATTTTATATCTGTCAACAATGCCATTTCACTTTCCATCTTTATTATGTTAGTTTGCTTTTAACGAGGCTTCCACAGAACGCTAATTAAGCATTATCATGAAGACCTCGACCAGGAATTGCTCCCATTTGTGCTACGGTTATTTTTCATGAAATACGGCGCTTTTCATTTATAACCACTCACTAAACAACAGAACCTTACGGTTGAGAGCCGAACGCCTTACCATCACCGGACAAAAGTCAATTCCTTGGTTCTCTTTTTCTTTAGCAAACATTTGAACGTGAATTTGAAAAGAAATATAAAAATGTTACATCCTTCAAACAACCATACAAAAGCCCCCACTTCCGCGGTTTTCTTACTCAGAGGACATAAAAATGCTCCACTTTGTGAGAGTCCTACATATTCAGGCCCCCGGTTAAGCGGTTTTTTAGCCGTAAGGAGTAAGTGGTACAAAAAAGTTGTCCCACTTATCCAAGATCCAAATGCATGGCAGTTCAAAGAAACATCAGTTGGAAAATAACAAAATCAACAAAGTACCCTAAATACCCGTTATTTTTTGCAAAAATTGATATTTTGCGGATTAGCAAAAAACTAATTTTTGCGATCGAGGTCCTTCCGAGAATTGACCTTGCATTTTACCTCGAAAAAGAACCCTCCTTCTCCCCCAAAAAAAATACTATCTAGAAAAAAAGTGAAATTTTGCGGAATTTATTTTTTGCGATTGGGAGAATTTGGGAACATTTGCGGCACTAATTTATTCCTGCGATTTAGCGCCAAAATTGACGCAAGAATGTGTTTATATAATTTACGCAAAATTAATGTCCTTAAGGTATATTTGAAATCTCATCAACAAAAATTACCAATAAGCACACACTAATATTCCAGTACTACTGAACTATATGGTTATGATGGATTATATTTAGGGTTGGGTTTTAAGTTTTGGGTTGGTAAGGACTTGGTGGAAGGTATATTGGGACGTTACTTATTCTAAGAATATCTTTACGACATACCTGAAACGATGGTCACAGCTATGAAGCTATATCTTAATCACTGCTATGTTAATGATCATCGTTCCGTCATCCTACTCTAAAAGTATAGTACAATCCCTTATAGAGACTGCAGTTGAACCTCTAATTAACGGATGCTCCAAGGTGGACAGCCCTTATTAACAAGCAAATATCTTTGTACCGGCAAAATCCAAATTTTTTTACAGAAGGCGGACATATTTTCTTTACATCCAATGAACGATTCCCTTAAAATTTCTTTCTATAGCGGACATGGCATGGGGGGGGGGGAAGTAGTCGAAAAAAAATTCATTTTAAGCATTTATTTTTTCATTTAACTTTATTTGTATCCAGGTTCCTGCTTTCTCTAGCCTTGTGCAAGTGTAGGTGATTTACAAACCATAAACTGCACCTCTGTTCTGTTCACTCGTTTTCCAGAATTTACGGCATTTGATGGTTTTCCAAATGGAAACTGAGTAACGGTATACCCGAAAAGAAAATATCAGGGCAATCAGTCGATGTTGCTTGGGGAAAGAGACGTTATGTTATTTTTACATAATGCGACGATGCATCCAGAGGATTCAGTAACATTAAATTACGGTTTCTTCCACAGAATACGACATGCCACTTGCAACCGTTAGGTAATGGAATAATCCAAAGTTTTGAGCTTATTTAGTTTTTCACTATTCTTAATGTCAATGATATATGAAAGTGATTTTGATGGAATTTTATTGTTAATATGTATTATAAGTTAACTTGAAAAGATCCATAGCGAACCGTATTACATTGTAATACTGTCCTAGCTGTTGAAGTGCCGCAAGAAGCTTATGTGATTTTTATCTAAAAGTTTAGGTTTTTATATAAAGTTTTGGACACGTTCTAACCTTTGTTTTTAATTTTATTTCTAACTGTAGTTTTTCAATCCAAATCTAATCTCACTTTTACATTTTTGTAAGTTTAACTTACTGCAGGACCCATGGAAGAACAGCATTTTGTTAATATTTGTAAATATTTTACAACATTTTGAATGGTTTTATCCTGTACATAATTATTCGTTAATAAATAAATAATAAAAAGAAGTTATACGTTTTAGCGAGAATCACCCATGACCAATCGGCCTCTCAAATACCCAATTCAGTGGATATCATTTAAGCAATATCATAAGCTGATTAGAGAGAAGTAACTGACACAATCAAAAGTTGGTTGGGAAAATGTGGCTTCTCAAGAGGAATGGTTGAAAGTGATGGTGGTCAGACAGATGAAGAATTAAACAATCTTTTCAAGTAACAAATGAGGACGCAATTTGACATCACAACATCATGTTGAACCTATTACATAATTAAACAAGAATCTGTATGTAGATACAGCGAAAATATCTGACGAAGCAGTTACAAAAATGAACGGCAAAATAAAACGAGGCAAAAACAAAGAGGCAATAAAACAGGCAAATCCACGATAGAGTTATGTTGCAGAAGACGTATCTTATTAGAGTGTTTTAAAAATCTTCGAAAAAGTATCAAGGCGCTGTAATTAAAACAATACATAACCTTGGTTCCACAGAAAGTAACTTTTAGGGAGATCAGGATTTCAAAATATGTACTTGTGTAGTATCGTGAATCGTGAATGTACTAAAATGTAACTGGCCTATCACTAACATAAGTAACCTTTAAATTTTCCTTTTCAGAGTTTGGCTACACTTACCCGGAAACTTACCAACAGTTTCCCTTACAATGTAGCTAATGTGCACATTATGCATTTCGCAATTCTCAGGACGTTCGAGAAAAATAACGATTTAAATTGTTACAAAATTGGAGGAAAAAACCCTTTTAATGTGCATCAAGAGGATATTATGGAAATAACGCTGATATTTTGACTCGCTTTTCTTGCCACGTCCCAATAACTTCATGGATCTTCGTTTCGAGGCAGAACAAATGGCTATTTTCACCATAATTCATCAATAAATGAAATTTGGAAATGCATGAAACACAGAAAAGCGAGGACTTACTTTGACGGATATTGTCTTCTATATATTTAACTTCTATTGGTAATACACGATTTTTTATAAGCAACTCTCTTATAGACAACATCATTTGAGTTCGTAAAAAATAAGCAACTCGAGTAATGAGGTCTCAGTCAGTCAAGTAACTTATGGGAAAAGTTACCCGTGGAGATTCGCGTTGAACCAGAGTCAGAATCTGATGTCGAGTTGGATGATTGTAGATGGCTTAGATAGAGATGGAGGAGACATTTTCTCTATTCTTTTTATTAGAGATTTGTGGATAGTTCGTGTATTCCCTGTGTTTTATTCCTTTTTCCATAAGTTTTTTTTAAATAATTTGATAAAAAGACCCGATAACAAATAAGCAACCAGTTAAACAACTTGAGTACGAATTTCGGCTAAAAATTTAAGCAACTCGAGATCTGACTAAAATCCTGAGAGATGCTTATAAAAAATCGTGCATACCGTAATGCCTCGATTAAGCGCCCCCCTCATATAGCGCCCTCTCGAATAAGCGCCCACCCTCTTGGTCAAATTATTAAATAAGCGCCCTCCTCGAATAAGCGCCCACCCCTCAATCTTCAGAAACGGGCGCCTATTCGAGTTTTCGGCAAAAACAGTAGCACGGAAAGAAGAAAGGCAATGGAACACAGTTTTTTCTAGTTTTCATTCTTATTTTTATTTTCCATTTCTTTATAACAGGGAAACTTTTTTATAAAGCTGCCGTAGGATTAAACGAGGTGACGGATTGCGGCAACTTGAAGGCAGCCCGAGAAGAGAAGTGGTACAGTGGATTCTAAAATCATGGGATATGTTGACGAAGGAAATGATTCAAGAATTCATTTGTTTCTTGTGCAGTGACTTGCGCTACGGATGGAAGCCAGGATGACTACATCGCATGGTTCAAAGAGGGTAAACCTTGTCACGAAGGCAGTACAATGCTGAAAGAGCAGTTTGAATATCTGAATACAAAGGAAGCAAACCCATTTCAAGCCGATGAGAGTGATATCGCTGACGCGAGTCCAGACATATTACTCGTCGACGAAAACAAGGAGGGTGACGAAGATGTGGAAAAAAAGTGTTTCTATTAAAAACCACCTTTTATTTATGTTCAATTTTTCTGAATTGCAAATAAGCGCCCCCCTCGTATAAGCGCCCCCCCTTCGAATAAGCGCCCACCCTAGAGCCTCAAAAATTAAAGCGCCTGGGCGCTTAATCGAGGCATTACGGTATATGGAAACATGGCAGGAGACAACACATAACAATATAAGAAGTTACGTCGACCGATAATTGTAAATAGAAATTCTCAATGATGGCAACGCAAACAACATAAACAAAGCAAAATACTGAGATACAGATTTTGTCAAAGTGTGAATAATATATCTCTAGGTATTAGGATGGTAATTTAACTATTTATTTACATGAAAATCAGAAAAACCTTTCATTTACGATAGTAAATGGTATGATGCACATATATATTGTGGAGTGTTATATACCTTTTTGCCTTCTCCAACAAATTTACTAAATTTTAGTTCTTATTGTGGTAGTCACTGTCGGTCGTGACATGGCAAATTGCATTTTTTCTATTTATAATTAAAACTTAGCCAAGACCAAGACTATGTTTTATGGAGGTACCTCAGTGCTACTAATAACAGATCACTACTTTAGTGTAGGTGATTTTGATATTGCAAATGTAAACGAGTTCTGTTATCTAGGACACACTATTTTTAACAACAAAAACTATAATTATATGGACCTCCGTATATCTAGGGCATTGTTGAAATTCAACGAACTAGGCAATGTACTCAAGGATGGTGACATTGAAATGTGCACACAAAGAAAGTTCCTAGAGTCATGTGTTCATCCTTGTCTTATATATATTATATATACTACCCAAAGTTGTTACCTATGTGAAGCAGAATTAAGAAAACTTGAAAACTGCTGGTACAGCTTTCAATGTAAAATGGTTCGTGGAGGGTATAGAAGAAAGAAAGGACCGGAAGTAGACAAGACATTTGATTTTTTCTATGCAAACCAGACCTAGTGCGTCTAGTTAAAATGCTACCTTTTAGAGACTTTGTAAATGTTACGTATTTGAAGTACATTTATTTACATAATATATATTTATTTATTTATTTACATAATATTTATACAGCGTTTTTCTTCAGTTTTTATAACTGTTATTGAAGAAATAGCTCTTTTTAAAAATGTACAATAAACTAAAAATTAAAATTAGTAAACAAAAGGAATTTGTGAGTTGAGTAAATAAAGCAAGTAATAGAAGTGAAAGGTAAACAAACAAAAGGTGAAATGCTCATGAATTCAAGATACAATACATCGACTGAAAAAAAACCATACTCTTATGGCTCTACGATTAAGAGACGCATTGTGTTAGAAAAGTTTAAACATTGAAATAAATCTTGACGTCATTCATTCAGTCATTGCACATATATGCAGACGTCCGAACATTAGTATTATTAAAAAAAACATATTTATAATTCCAAAAACCAAATATTATTGAGACCTGTGGATCAAGATTTCTAAACTCCTTGGGGATATATCATTAACACAATCAGGATTTGGTTTCACCAAACTTCTTAGCATAATACATCCATTTTTATCCAAATTAATAATATTTTGCACAATCTTTAACTGGTACGCATATTTTTTACCATTTATTTTATAACCTTTTATTAGTTTATTTACCTCAAAGTTAAGTCTAACTCGTAGAAGTAACTGACTTCATATCGAGTACAAAAACTGTACTGTACCTACTGTAACATATATATTTATATATATATATTCGTAATAATTTTTTTATTTTTTAAGATAACTGTGTAAAGTACATTTGTACTGATTATAAGAAAAACGTATCTAAATTATATTATTATTTTACTGTAGAGGAAAATGAAGTGAAGTTAGTATTTTGTGAATTATATGATTAGTAGCATGATTAACATTTGATGGGTTCCGTGTTTGTCTTTTACTTCTAAGTTTTGTGTTTTTCAATATTTTTAGTATGTGCTTCAGTGTACTACTGATCATCCAATTATAAATTGGATTTGCAAGTACATCGGCTGCACAAACTTCATGGATATATTTGTGTCAGGGTCTCTCTCAGTTTTCCCTCTCACTAGGATTGGCGTTAGGAAGGGCATCCAGCTGTAAAAAACATCTGCTCCAATGAATCATCAAATGATTAAACCTACAAAATTGTGGAGAATATCATCTGTTGAAACCCCGTCTAACCCATGCTAGCATGGAAAATAGACGTGAAAAATGTAAATGATGATGGCAATGATGAGTCTATTACTGTATTTTTGTTGATACCAAATTGTTGTGCTAAACATGTCTTTGTTTAAGCTTGTATCCTTGTCATGAAAATAAATTAATAAGATTAAAAAGATATATTTTCATATATTTATATATTTGTGAAGTCAGTGCAAGATTGATATGAAATGGAACTGCCAGACATTGGTGAACGATGCTCTCACAAAGATTGCAAACAGCTAGATTTTCTTCCTATCGAGTGCTCAAAATGTCAATTACCGTTTTGCATGCTTCACGCAACAGATTCAAGACATGGGTGCCAATCGGTTTCTAACTCAAAGCCTTTAGAGAGTCAGCCAGCAGAGAGTCAGTCAGCAGAGACTGTAGTGTTCACCTGCACTTTTGAAGGATGCAAGAAGCACGAGTTATTGCCTGTATTTTGCCACAAATGTTGTAAGCAAGTATGTTTGATGCATCGATTGCCAATTGATCATGATTGTGAGAGTATGCCTTCAAAAACTGAATCAAACAACTTGACTCCAAAGGAAAAGGTTGCACAATGTATCGGTAAAGAGTTGACTTACAGAAAACCTGCTGGAAAATTTGGTGCTAAATCGGGAAAAACAACAGCGAAAGTAAACGAAATGAAGTTGAAAATGAAATCGATCGGAAATAAAAGCATTCCGATTGAAGAGAGGATTTATTTCCATATTTGGTTCCATAATAAAGATACACCAATGTTCTTTAGTCGTGAACATTCTGTTGGAAAAGCTATTGATTTTATCGCTTCAAATCTTTGCCTCAAGAACAAAAATCATATTTTACAATCTGAAAAACTTAGACTATTCTCTGTAGAGAGTGTCATTCTCCTTCCACTTGATAGAAAACTCATAGATGTCGTAACAGAATGTAACATCTCATTGTTTGGGCATCTGTATTTTAAATACGACTAAATGTTTCTATATATTTGTATAGTTCCATTGAAAATTGTTTATTATATATATATATATATACATTTTTTGGGGGAAATGTTATATACCATATTGGAAAATTGTTTTCTAAATAATTCTCAGAAGTAAATCTTGGGCGTGGTCTTTTGATCGATACTTTGTGGGTGCAACGGCCCAGGTTCGATTCTTGCTAGATACAACAACAAAAAATTGTTCAAAACAAGACTTTACTGAGTGGCCAACTTTTGGAAGTCCCTGAAAAACTCACCGTAGGTTAACCAAAGCCTTGTGAGGGAAATTTGAGAGGCAAATGGTCGAAGGGTATACTTGTATCCCTCAGTAGGAGTAGCAAGGCCCACCGAGAGGAGGGACAAGGGGGACAAAGTACCCGGGGCCCGTGCTAAACAGGGGCCCATAAATATTTGAAACAATTTTTATTTATTTTTTTTAGCAATGGGCTTAAATGCTTTAAAATTAAAAAATTAAAATAATAATTTAGTCTAATTAGTAGGCTGCCTAAAGTGCAATGCAAATAACAGCTTATATAATCTGTTATCAATAGCAGCTGTTTTTAGTTTTAATTACTATTACGGTACCTTTTGTGCTTTATCACTAATTAATGTAGTAAATTTTATTGGTCTAATACCACAGACTAAACAGACGATAGATTATACCTATAAGGCCCCCAATAATGACATAGGCCCTTTTCAATAGCCCCGCCCTAAAAAATTGTTTGCGCCTTTGGCGAAAATAACACTCGCGCTGCTCGCTCGTTCTAGGGCCCAACTACACTTCTGCCCCCATGCTTTTTTTTCTCTTGGCGGCCCTGGGAGTTGCGATTCGCTGACGCAACATAATAACATGATGAACATCATGTCACCACCATTGTGGATGAATTTAAAAAATAAATAAAAAGTAAATACACTACATTCGAGATAGCAATTAAAACTTGAGCAACTCCCATACAAACAACTCAAACTTAACTAACAAAGGAAACTCAACCTAAAGCCTCCTTTTTGCTTAAAAGCTCGCTATCGTGAAAATGGTCTCTTGTAAAAATTTAACAAAATCTATATGTGCTTTAGATCAACATATATATATATCAATAGATTGCTAAAAGAACTGGTGTGAATATGGTAAGCGAATTTAATATATATAGGTTTTTATTTATATTTTATTTTGTCATTAAATATGTTTAAATATTGTTATTAACAATGAATTAAATTTTTTTTGTTATTTTTTTTTGTTATAATTGTCTACAATAATTTACACTTTATTTTTATTTTGTTAACATGTTTCGGCTATGTCCAAGTCGTCATCAGAATATATATATAATAAAATATTGTGTTTAAATGCTGAAAATAAAAGATGCGTAAAATTGTAACAAAATCAAATGTCACGACAAGTGTAGGTTGTTAAAACTAACCTGTTTAAATGCATATCAAATATCCAATTATTTTGAAAATGTTTGCTAATAAAGTATACTTAATATTAAATTAAAACGAAGAAAAGTTTATAGAAAACAAAGATTTCTTTTGATAATGACATGGTTAAGTTTAAAGGATTTAGAAGTTTTAGGATTTTTAGAAATTCCTTAAAACAAAGCTGTATTTTCTTTAACCACTGTAAGTTCTATGTTCTCCTAAAAATGTTCTCTTAGAAAACTATTAACCTCCTCTAGATGCTGCAACGGCAAAAACCTGCCCTTCAAACTGGCTCCAGTGCACTGAAAGATAAGAAGAAGAAGAAGCTGCCAAAGCTCGAAGACTTCCTTCAAGCACGAGATTATAGCGGTGCTGGCACACTGTTGGAGGTGCGAATATTTTTATTGAAGGATACAAAATTAAAAAGGTGTTGTTTTTCCGTAACATCATTTTGCTCGAGTTAATCTCAGTTTATATTTTTCATGTAAATCTAACATCGTGAACATTATATAATGAATATTTCTAGCAAGTTCTGATTTTTGTTGGATTCAACAATATTTTTTTAGCTATAAATAATGATTTACATTGGTGTCATTGTCGGTACAAAAAGATTGATTCTTACTCTAAATCCTGTACAAAAAAAAAATAAAACCAATAGCAGAAAACTTGTGATTAATCATTTATAAATTTTTTATAGATTAATACCATTTGGAGAGTTGCGCTGGTTTAAGATTTAATTTTAAATATATTTTATAATAATTGATTCAAATAAATATCAGTAAAAATATTCATTATTTTATAATCAATTTTTTTCCAACGTCGGAGTTTAGCATAAGTTTCTTAACTCTTTGCTTATAAAAGTTACATCACTACGGAAGCTATCCATGCCATTCATGGTAACCATGTTTTGTGGGTGAAGTTGACGTTTGAATACTTGCAGCAGTACAGTAACATTCTGTTTGTTTGAAGCTATTGTCTTCTTCTATTATTTCTTGAAGAAAGTACATTGATGTATTCAAAGAGCAAGTTGCTGTTTAAAGTTTCAGAGCTGCAAAAATGCAAACTGTGGGACAGTTTTTCATGTTTCATTTTAGGACTTTAATAAAGGTGCATTGTCTAATAGTTTGTAACTTATGGTTCTGGCCGCAACAAACAAACAAAGAAAAACAACAACCTGAGTGCATTCAATTCTCATTGGATTCACATTTTAAAACTTGTTCAGACGAGACTTTCATGTACGCGGCACCTTTAGAAAGTGCCTAAAACACTACGACGGGTTAACCAAAGCCTTGTTAGGGAAGTTTGGTAGACAACAATGTGCAGAAGCCATCGAATGGATAATTATATCCCTCATGTAAAGAGAATGGGCTCTATGTTAATAATATATAGATAAACAGAAGTCTATTATGGCATCAATCATCAAGCTTTTTCAACACGTTTTATTTTACAAATTAATCCTTATTTTTAGTTTACAAGACAAGCTGGTAAAGGCAGTGATGAGCTTTCACTATGGGCAGCGTATTGTTTGTTTCATCTCGGAGAATACGAGAAAGCTATGAAGGTAAAATAAATCAAAGTACTAATATTGGACTGTTTGTTTAATAAGAATATTATTATTAAATTTAGGTTTACTATAAAATATATAACCATATTTATAGCCATACTGTAATAATTTTGAGTTTTGTAACATATTCAGTTTATAATTGTTTCACTGAGGATGGGCGTTGTCCGAAAATCTTTTGAAAATAAATAAAAATTTTAAATAAAAATGTTGTTTATCATTATAATATATATGTTTTGTAATTTGCATTCCAGGAATACTTAGCGCTTTCAAAGAAAGACAAACCCGATGTTTCTATCAATTTGGCGTGTTGTTATTTCATGATGGGCATGTACAAGGAAGCGCAACAGGCCATCACAAAAGGTTAGGAACTAACTGTTCATATTGGGTGTACTACCAGCATAGTAGCTCATAGGTTCATACCGAAGAATTTTCTTTGTGATAATTAGTGTCACCCTTTTGTCTGTGCTCACTTTATTCGTGGACAGTTTCTTCCGGCTTTACATGGTCAAAAGGACAAAACATGTGCTAGACCTTTGAGCTGCAATTTCTCCATTTGTGGTTATCAAGAAACACTAAATATATGAAATCATGCTCTGACTAACTTTTTTTAGGAACAAAGAAAATTTACAGAATGTTTTAAGCTGGATGCCTTTTTTAACAGAAATCTTTACATATTTACCTAAGAAAGCATCAACTTACGCCCCTCTGTTTCATTACGTTTGCTTGGTTGTAGTCTCCTTAAGTTTTCTTGTTTTTAGCTGCACCATCGGAACTATTGAATCGAATATCCTTCCACTTATCACATAAGGTAAGTGAAGAGTTGTATGAAACGATCTCTCCTTTACATTCATGCCACCCTCCGAATTTATTTATTTACAAAGGTGGTGAAACAAAATTGGTGTCTTTTTAAAAAATGTGTGAACAATGCAGAAAGATCACGTGTCTAGAGATAGACCATTTTTTGTTGTTTGTTATTCAAGGAAGGATTGCTGAAAATTTAAATGTCTTCTTGTAAATTATATCCCAATAGTGGAATGGCCCGATGTTTAAAACCTTTACAAACCGGTATGATCGGAATGCTAATTATGTAGTATGTAAGGCAAGATTGTAAATATTGTAATTCTCTTCTTTCTTGAGAGTCGTTTTGTAAGTACAGTGAACTCTGTTACTATATAGATGTTGTATTTGTTGGGATTGAGTGGGCCTTGTTTGTAACTTCAAATGTTGATTTGTTCAAACATGGCTCAATGAATAAGCATGTGAATACTTGAGAAATCCAAATGTGACAACTTGTATAAGAATTGAATAAATGTTTGAACTTGAATGAGAATTGAACTTGATCACGTAGCAGCGCATTGGAAAGTGTTATGAAAAAGTGATACAAAAAACGTAAAAAGAAACGACAGTGCTATACGGCAGTAATTCCCTAGAGCCGTGAAAAGTAATTAAATAACCAAAGAATACGATCTTGCAGTATTCACTCACATTACGGCTTCCATTCCCCATTGAATGTTGTTTTTGTCTGTAATACCGCTTCCTGGAACCTTTCCTTAAAAGTCATTACAGGCTTACCATAAAATATCTCCCATGTGCTATCCTTCCATCAAGGCCCTCTTTTAATGTCAGTCAAAGATAAACCCATCAATCCTGTACACGATGTGGACCTGATGAAAGACCTTTAAACATATTTGTTTGTATAACCCAGCCTAGAAAGTAGCTACATGCTTATGTGGTTTTATATAACTGCGTAATGATTGGGAACGGTTATTTTCTTCAATTAGATGGTTGATCAATATAGACAACTAAAGACATGAAGATTTGTCTGAGGAAAAGGCATAAAACCTAACCGCATGTCAAACAAACACTCTGTGTAAATTTGAACGTAAAAAACGTTTTGACTTTACCATATAATTTAAATTCCGCGAAGTCCGCTAAAATTTATTCATGATAAGCAGAGATGGTGATCAACGAGTATTTATTGTCTGATATTGTTTTCCTTCCTGGAAAAGGCAATCAAAAACATCCTTTACAAGTACTTTCAATGGGTTAAGGTGTCTTTCAGTGCAACAAGCATATTCCACAGGTGTCTGCATAATCAAAGGGCGTGTTTTTTCTTCTGGAAATATTTTTAATGAATGATTTACTTTTCATGATGAATTCATTAGCAGATCTGTTGGGAATGGTTTCAAGATTGTGATTTCTACAAGTACATTTATTTGAACAAATCAGGATACCATACCTGAGTGTTCCATGCTGGATCAAATAAGATGTATTACTTGCTTTTGTTTTACTTTCTGTAGAACTCTTGGAATGAGGCTGGTGGAAATCCATAAGGGTACCTCACATTCCAATTCCGCAAGATCGCATCTATTCCCTGACTATTTGGGTATGGACGCAGTGCTATTTAGCAAGGAAGCCGTGATGCGAATAGATCTACTGTTAGAGGACCAAGATAATTGACCCAGTAGTTATTCTGAAAGTTTGGTCTATGTCTGGATTCCTTGTCCACAATCTTGTTTAGTGCAGATGGTAGATATTTGGCTGTTATAGTTCCTTTGCTAATAAATATGCTCATCATATCTCTTTACTTTTGCTTTTTGTTTGCGCATTTCGTTATATGTGACAGATGTACCAATGTACAGATGAAAACATCTGTACCTCCACTTTTCAATGGTCCTGAAGTCATTAGTTTATCTAAGGATAAAGTTGAACTATTCGCTAAACTCTTCAGTTCTCATTCCACCCTCGATGATTCTGGTCATGATCTCCCTTATTTCTCCTCCAAAACTGTCCAGACTTTACATGATTGCTTTATATCTCCTGATAAGGTTTCTAAGATTATTAACAAAATGGATTCTAATAAGGCTACTGGACCGGATGGCATTCCTGTAATTGTACTTCAAATGTGTTCTACTGAGTTATCTCCCGTTTTGTGTGCTCTTTTCAAAAAGTCTTTGGATGAATCCTGTTTTCCTTCATCTTGGAAGTTTGCCTCCAATCTGTTATTCCAATTTTTAAAAATTGTGTTGAGCGATCTAATCCTTCTAATTATAGACCAATCAGTCTCATCTCCATCTTAAGCAAAGTTTTCGAGACTTTAATTAACCTGAGCTTAGTTGAATTTATTGAAAAAAATAATTTGTTTTACGACTCCCAGTATGGGTTTTGTTCTGGGCGTTCCACTGCTGACGTTTTGACAGTTATAAGTGAACGTTTTTATTGTGCCCTTGATGTCTCTGGTGAAGCGCGAGCAGTTGCCCTTGACATCTCCAAGGCATTTGATAAAGTCTGGCATCGGGGGCTACTGCACAAACTTAAGGCATATGGTTTTCTCGAATTTTGATGAAAGGTTCTCATTTGCCTGAAAGCAATTTATTTCGCCTTCTTGGTCTTATATTTACCAGCGACCTCTCATGGCGATCTTATATTGAAAATATAGCTAAATCAACTGCCATGAAGGTTGGTTCTCTTTTACGAGAAATGAATTACCTCACTCCTGAATGTGTCCTTTACCTATACAAATCATCAATTTGTCTATGAAATGCAAAACAAGACCATTGCAATGACCTTTTGGCATCTAACGTTAACAATCCTCGCAGTTTTTGGAAAACAATAAAGTCTATAATTCCAATGAAAGACTCCACCAAACATTGTGTAACACCATTCATTCAAGATGACAATGTTCCAATAAAGTCTAATGACCCAATAATTAAAGCTGGTATATTTTGTAATTTTTTCTCAACGTGTGCGCATATACTAAAATCAAAGTCGATGCCATTGATTAATTTTGTTTGAAAGTTCAACAAACCGTACCCAATTAAAACAACAGCAACATTTCATTTCACTTCTGTTTCAACAGAAAACATCAAAAACAAACTTAAAAAAATCAAACTAAATAAAGCTACGGGTAACGATGATCTTCCAGCAAAACTCTTAAAAGATTGTGCATCCATTATAGCATCACCATTATGTCACATAATCAACACTTTGTTAAGAACCTCAACTGTACCTACTGAGTGGAAAGTTGCTAGAGTTACCCCTCTACACAAATCCGGTTCATCTTCCAAAGTCAATAACTACCGTCCGATTTCGATACTACCAGTTGTATCGAAAATAATGGAGAAAGTCGTTCACGAAGAGCTGTCGCACTATTTGGAAAAAAACATTTTACTCACTAACAGACAATTCGGTTACCGAAAAGGTCGATCAACAGAGCTAGCAGCCACATTATTTCTCGACAACATTCGAAAAGAGGTAGATAAGGGCAGATTAGTTGGCACTGTATTTCTGGACTTGTCCAAGGCATTTGATACGCTGAGCCATAGTTGACTGCTTAGTAAATTGCCATCTTATGGTATACAAAACGCTGAACTTCAGTGGGTGACAGATTACCTTTTCAGCCGATCTCAATTAGTAGTATACGATAACGTTTCATCAAGTTACATGCCAATAACCTGTGGCGTTCCTCAAGGTTCGATCTTGGGACTTTTACTTTTCCTGCTATACTTCAACGATTTTGTAAGTTGTTTGAGACATTCAGAAGTTATTATGTTTGCAGATGACACTGTCAGGGGCGGAGCTAGAGAAAAATATTGGGGGGTGCAAGGGTCATAAAGGCCGAATTTGCCGACAAGAATTTTTTTATTCAATAAACACAAAAAACTGAGCAATACATAAAAACTAGACCAAATGATATATGAAATGTGTGTTTATTTGTTCGATATTAAGACTCTTCTGGTTTTAAGTGTAGCCCAAATGGTGGCTAGTTTTTCAACACGTACATTATCGGTGACGTCTCTCTCACAAGCCATTAACATTAACTGTTTAAGTCTGTCGTCAAGCATTTTTGATCTGGCTACCATTTGTGTTTGTTCGATTGAGATTACTCAATAAAATAGTTTGAAATGTATGCTGCATGTGATTGTTTCATCATTTGAATTAGTTTCATGTGAAAATGTTTTGGTTTTAGATTTATTCTATGATACATTTGAATTTGTTAGATCTTGCATAATTGTTACATTTTTCAAACAATTAAATCCGTCACAACGTCGACAACAATGAGAGTGAATGAATGATGATTCACTCACTCTGGTTGTCAACGTCAGTCAATGAAAATTGCGTAATGAGCATACACAAAGTAGAAATCAAAAGTTATTGATCCAATGATAACATATAATGATGACGCTTTTTGTTCAGCATTACAACAGAAGAAAGAAGGTAGAAAACAGGAAATTTTCATTTTGCCGACAGGGTTTGGAAATTTGCCGACAAACAAAATGTTGGGGGGGGGGGTGCCTCATCCCCCCTTTGGTTACGCCCCTGGACACTGTAATTTATTTCTCAAATGAAGATTTTGATATTATTGAAGACAAGTTGAACCAAGACATTGATAATATTTCAGAATTTCTTGAAGAAAATGAATTAGTTGCGAACATGAAGAAAACTAAAACAGAATCAATGATATTTGGTACTGCCAAAAGACTCATGAACTATCCAACAGAACTGAACTTAAATTTGCGTCTCAAAAAGATTCTTCCAGCTAATCGATACAAGTACCTTGGCACAACCGTTGATCCAACTCTTTTTTTAAATGATAATTTCAATGACACATACAAGAGGGCTTCATCGAGATTACGTTTACTACACAATCTAAGGTGTAATCTTAACTCCCATGCAGCAAAAGAAGTTTATGAAAAGATGATTGTTCCGTTGATAACTTTCAACACCACTACAAATCTACTAATTACGTCTACCCAGCGGAAACGCTCGACTTCTCTCCATACACGTGCAATCAACATTATAAAAGGCAAGAACCTTAAAATACCATCAATAACAAACCTTATAAACATCCATGCTTGTTCACTTGTGCGCAAATGTATCGATAATCATGTATGCAGTAATTTTAAAAACTACTTCACATTGAGAAATCACAGCATCTATACTCGTAACAACAACATCCAATTGCAAATTCCAAAAGTCAAATTAGAATTTGCAAAAAGATCATTTTATTTTATGGGGAGCAAACTTTATAATGAGCTACCATTTCATATAAGGGAGGAAAAGGATTTTAATTGTTTTAATTAATTTTAAATTTTCTTTCCTTCTAAACAAAAAATTGCCTGAATTTGTTAGACCGTGTTCAACGGCGTGTTTGCAACGCAATTGGCGAAAACCTTTCTTTGAAATTGGACTCCCTTTCACACCGACAGAACGTAGCGTCTCTTTGTCTTTTCTACAAGTTTTTTTATGGTCGTTGTTCAAGCGAACTATCATCGCTTCCACCTTCTCTCAAAATTTTTCTCCGTTCAACTAGGTTGTCTTCTTCGTCTCACCAATGGACTGTTTGTGTTCCAAATTGTCGTAGGGATTTTTATAAAACAGTTTTTTTCCGCGAACGTCCAGACTTTGGAACTCCCTTCCATCTACATGCTTTCCTCCTGAATTTAACCTTCAACTGTTCAAATCTAATGTTCATTGTTACCTTAAATCTGCTTAACTTCTCCTGTAGCTCTTTACTCGCAAGTGGCCTTTTAGGCCTTGTTTTGAGCAATCTTCAATAAAAAAAAAGATCTGTTGTGTTTACTATCTGACCTAAGAAACTGATTTTACAGTCAAATGTTTGAGTGCATGTATGAGGAGCTCTTGTTCCCTCCCTGACCATTGACTTTGAAACATCATCAATAAAATTAGGACTTTAACTGAACTAAAAATTGTGTGTTGCTTTCAGTTTAAAATCATCAGTCAGATGACTTTTGGCTTTTTTACTTTTTTTTGTTGGAGGAAAACAACTACAGCCCTCTCTCATGGACTGGGTGTTTTGGGTTATCCACTCAAAATATAAATGTAAGCTTTAAGCTCATTAGCATGTTATGAATATCATGAAAAGTTTAAAAATAATGATCAAGGACTTTGTTATGCCGTAATATGGGACAATACAACCTTAGATCTAATTGGTAGATAATCTGTTTGTTACCGTAACAACAACAGAAAAATGTTCTTCATTTCAGTTCAACGATGAAAGTAGTCTGATGAACCATCATTCCCAATTGCAGGACGTGGTGGAGGATCAGGTAATCTCAGTATCAATTGTGTTTCAAAAGCCATGAATGTCACTAGTGAGAAGTTTTACTGAAGTTCACAGTTTTAATTGCAGTTGAGTTTGGCCTCGATTCACTATCTACGTAGCCATTTTCAAGAAGCCATCGACATCTACAAAAGAATCCTCGTCGAAAACAGGTCTTACATCACTTTGTCATAATTTGTAAATATTTAGCAATTATTATAAATAATTATGTAAGAAAAAAGCTTTAAATATTTCATGCACCGGTATTTATATTAGTCAAAATATGTGTTTTAACTTTTTTTATTTTGTAAACCTGAGTCAAATTGAGTTGAATTCAATGGATTGATTTCATATTTTAGAGAGTATCTGGCGCTGAATGTGTATGTCGCACTCTGTTATTACAAGCTTGATTACTTTGACGTATCACAGGTAAACCTGATTATTGGATCGTGTTGTTGAAATATACTGAGTGGGACAGATTTCGTCGGTCCCCTGAGTGTCCCACCCACTTATCGGGACTATACTGTAATAATCTTTCATTCATTGGATGACACACTGATACTCTCAATTTCAATTTCCTTCACAATGTTTATTTATCTATCTTAGGAAGTTTTATCGGTCTACTTACAAAGTCATCCGGACAGGTGAAAATGTGTTTCTTTTATCAAATGTATTTGTACATTTACTGTGCGTGTGCCATTATTCCCGCAGTGAAATCTATTGCTGTACCTTTAAATCTTTTTTCTACATTTTTGTTTTCAGCGCGATCGCTGTGAACTTGAAAGCGTGCAACCACTTTAAATTGTACAATGGGAAAGCTGCAGAGGTATGACGATGAAGATGTTCGTTTAAGAGTCTCGTATCATCAATCGCATGCTCCATTGTGAGATATGGGTGATACACATTTAGTGCCATATTCTTCACATATTTGGCAAACGGGGAAATGGCACAATTTACTGGTTTTAAAAACAAATATGGCTACTGTAACAAAAGATGTTTAGTCAGATTAATTGTAGCTAACTTAGCAGAACTTGTCTCCTTACCAGTTAATATGCAGGCAATAGTACTTCTGTGGAATATTAACCAAACCAATCCCATCCCATCCCATTTGTTGGCATTTTTCTTGTGATTTATCTTTGCTATTCGCCATTTTTAAATTTTTTCGCTGACACACTTGACCTTAATTACCAAGGAAATTATGTTAATATGGGAGAATATGTTTCCTTGGTAAAAAAACAACAATATTTACAACCATATCTTGAAGCAGGATCTCGCTTCAAAAAGCTAAAAATTCCTCATGAGAAATCTATAAATGGAGACCTAATTGCATCTCCTGTTTTCGTGCGTAAGGAGCATGGAACCACTTTGAACTGCACAAATTACTCTTTAATAGTGTATTGCATATTGGTTTTTAAAAATTTTGATTTGGACCTGTATTTAGGCGGATCTGAAGTCCTTACAAGAGTTGACCTCACCCACGTTCAATTACGCACAAGATGTTATCAAACATAACCTCGTAGGTTCTTTTACTGTGCGCAGATATTGAGTGAAGCCACACAATGCTTCTCCTTTAATTTCGTTACTTGTTGATATGAATAAAACATTGAGTAAATGGTGACGCTTGTTTGTTTGTTGTTTTTTAATGAGGCTTCCAGAACGCTCATTAAGCATTATCATAAAGATGTCGACCCAGAGTTTTAGTGTATTTAATTGCTCCCATTTGTGCTACGGTTAATTTTGATGAAATACAGCGTTTTTGTTTGTTTATTTTTTATTTATAACCGCTTACTAAACAACTTTGTGATAGCATGGTCTTGAACCAAGAATCTTTTGGTTAAGTGCCGAATGCCATTACCATTGCGCTATCGCCGGATTAACTTCGTGTTTGCAATATTTTCTTTCAAGGTTGTTTTTCGAAACGGCGAAGGCTCGTTGCAGGTTCTACCCCCATTGCTAGGCGTGTTGCCAGAAGCTCGACTGAACCTGGTAGGTTGTTCATTTATAGAAAATTGATTGAAACATTGGTTATTGAACGGCAAATTTAATAGATATTGTCAAAATAAAATTCATGATATATTATGTTGGTGGGCACTACAGGAATTCAGATTCGTTAATACTTTCATTTTTTTTTCATTTTTTTTTTTAACATGCAGTAAGTATTCAAAAAAGAATGACTAAGGTAAAATATATTTCAAATTTCTATCAACATTTCTTCCACAGCATTTTCACCTTCACGCTGACTTTTAAAACCATTCTTTTGCGGTAGTCAATAATCAGTTTTTCAAATTCTTTTTCGAATACTTATTTACTAATTGCCGTAGAGGAAGGAGCTTTTTAAATCTTTTTTACGAGCATTTTGAACCGGAACATTATCTTTGTGGCTTATTTCGGTCTTGCTTTGATTTATGGTTTCATGGTATGGTTTTATGGTTTATTTGATTATTACCTGGATCATATTACTGGTTTTAGGAAGATTTGATATTTTAATACAAAAAGAGAACTTATATACCAGGAAATCATGGCTGCAACAACTAATGACAACTCACTTTATGCAATAATGTTAAATAAATTTTAACCTGAATTTGAAATATATTTTACCTTAATAAGTAATTCTTTTTTGAATACTTACTGCATGTTTTCTGTCCTTTTTTCACGTGTACGAGGGTTGGGTAATTCCCAGAATGCGGCCAATTGATGTCTAACACATCCAAAAACACTCATCAATTTTTGTTGTGCTATGAACTACAATACCCTAGAAATAGTAAATAGATGTTTTTATTTCGTGTGAATTTAACACAAGAACGTTTTTCACCATTTATTGCTCTTTTTCGTATTTTGTTAACTTCTTTATGTTTTTGCTTTTAGGTTGTTTATTATTTGAGACAAGGTTGGTAAAGTATTGAATAAAAAATTATGAATATTTTTTTGAAACACTGTAACTTAGTAGGCTAATTTTTATAGTTGTTAAGGTTACTGTGGTTACAATACTCCACTTTTGAAAAAGTCATTGAAACTAAAACATCATCAAATGATTGAAAACTCTACCTTACCGAACAAAAGAATGTCATAGAATGATTCACAACTCCACTTTACCCAACAAAAGAATGTCATAGAATGATTGACAACTCCACCTTACCCAACAAAAGAATGTCATAGAATGTTTGATAACTCCACTTTACCGAACAAAAGAATGTCATAGAATGTTTGATAACTCCACCTTACCCAACAAAAGAGTGTCATAAAATGATTGACAACTCCACTTTACCGAACAAAAGAATGTCATAGAATGATTGACAACTCCACCTTACCCAACAAAAGAATGTCATAGAATGATTGACAACTCCACCTTACCCAACAAAAGAGTGTCATAAAATGATTGACAATTCCACTTTACCGAACAAAAGAATGTCATAAAATGATTGATAACTCCACTTTACCCAACAAAAGAATGTCATAAAATGATTGATAACTTCACTTTACCCAACAAAAGAATGTCATAAAATGATTGACAACTCCACTTTACCCAACAAAAAAATGTCCTAAAATGATTGACAACTCCCCTTACCCAACAAAAGAATGTCATAAAATTATTGATAACTCCACTTTACCGAACAAAAGAATGTCATAGAATGTTTGACAACTCCACCTTACCCAACAAAAGAATGTCATAGAATGATTGACAACTCCACCTTACCCAACAAAAGAGTGTCGTAAAATGATTGACAACTCCACTTTACCGAACAAAAGAATGTCATAAAATGATTGACAACTCCACCTTACCCAACAAAAGAATGTCATAAAATGATTGACAACTCCACCTTACCCAACAAAAGAATGTCATAGAATGATTGACAACTCCACCTTATCCAACAAAAGAATGTCATAAAATGTTTGATAACTCCACTTTACCGAACAAAAGAATGTCATAAAATGATTGACAACTCCACCTTACCCAACAAAAGAATGTCATAAAATGATTGACAACTCCACCTTACCCAACAAAAGAATGTCATAAAATGATTGATAACTCCACCTTACCCAACAAAAGAATGTCATAAAATGATTGACAATTCAACCTTCCTTATCCAACAAAATAAACTCGAGCTAAACCTTCTTGTCTTATTTGGAGCACTAGTTAAACTTATCATTTAAATTCTAACTGGAGCCACACAACTACATAAATTCCCATTGTTTTATTAGATGACATCAATGAAGCGTACAACTTGGTCAAAGATGTCGAGCCTACTTCCCCTAATGAGTACATACTCAAAGGTGTTGTCAACGCAACCATGGGACAGGACCAAGCCTCTGTAAGTCTTATTTTAGTTGAGTAATGAAAAATCAACTTCAATGCTTTGTGCTTCCCCCATTTATTTTCTAACTTTGCGATTTAACGTCTTTTTTTGGATGCATTTGGTTAACTACCCGTCTGCGTTTAGAGAGATCACTTGAAGATTGCTCAGCAGTACTTTCAGTTGGTGGGTGGATCGGCCAGCGAATGTGGTACACGCTTTTTTATAAGCATAGACTTGATTTGGCCAGGGTCAAGTATTCTTAACTTTTAACTCCAAATCAGGTTGAAATATTTTTAGCATATTCTTATTTATTCTACTTAAAATAGGTTGTATTCTTATTTCTTGTTCCATAAAAAATTTTCATTTACTCGTTTAGTTGTTCAAAAAAGATATACTGAAGAACTAGTCACAATTTATAAATACATATCTTATCTTCTTATTTTCTTCTATCAATCATTTTGCAAATTCAGCTATATTTCGGCAAAATATTCCAATAATACAGTAATAATACAGTAGAATTCTCACCCTGAGAATATTCTTCAAAAAGTGCCCATTTTCACCCTGCTATTCTTACAAAGCGTTTTCTTATAAAAAGAAAAGTGTGTAGGTGATTTCCCTCTTGCCCATTACCTCCCTGTGGTCCATGAAATAAGGAATTTGATGTCATCATTCATCATAGAATTTATACAAGAATACATGTATATAACAATGATGAATATCTAGTTTGCCAGTTCATTTTCGTTATTTTTTAGACACGATTCATGGCAGGCAATGTATGGCTTCTTGTTTCTTCCTTCTCAAGCAATTCGACGATGTTCTTATTTATTTCAATTCCATCAAAAGTTATTTTTATAATGATGACTCGTTCAACTTCAATTACGCCCAAGCCAAGGCTGCCGTTGGAAATTACAAAGAAGCCGAGGAGGTTAGGAAATAATATTATTCCTAGATTTTTCTGTTGGCGCAGTAAATTTTATATTAAATTTTGTACCCAATGGGGTACAAAGTAATTGTAATTACTGGTGAATTGTACAGTTGACTCTCGTTTTTACAAACTCTGAAGGGACCGGTGAAAATGTTTGAGATATCGAGAAACGGGCTTAAAAATCACTTGATATGCTATATCTTTGACTATATTTTTTGTTACTTAGCCAACAATCTGATGCCTTAAAGACTGTCTCTTTTAAAGCTTTTGCAAATGCTTTTTCTTTAAGTATTGCGCCATTTATTGGTATTTCCTGGCTTCGTTTACTAACAAAGCAGGTGTAAACTGCTTCATCTACCGAAATCCCCAGAACACAGCTTCTATCGTTTAGAGTTCCCGTACCCTTTATCCAGCGACACTATCAACCTTTCCTTGTTTTTCACCCACCTTGACACTTGACCCATTTTCTAGGTCTTTTAAAGCTTTGAATTTTTCAACAACAGTTTTGTTGATAAGTTTTCGTTTCAAAGGCCTTATTGATTATTGTATTGATAAAAAAATTGAATCAAAACATTTTGATTTGAGAGTCTTTACTAGTTCTTGCCGGCACAATTTGATTTGAGGAGAAAAATTGCGAAAAGTTTTGGAAATTTTGGGAAAAGTTCGAGATAACGAGAGAAAATTGTGGACGATAATTTAATGGACCGGAAAATTTGTTCAAAAATTGGAGATATTGAGAAACCAAGAGTTTTTCGCTTTGATAGAGTGCTAAATGACCACAAGAGCGGATAAGTTGTTTGAGATATCGAGTATTTGAGATAGAGAGAGTCAACTGTAAATCGTTTAATTTTGGCGTGTTGCAGAATAATATAGCTTAATTCCTGGCATTCTCCTGTTTTTACATTATTCATCTTCTGTGATTCCATCTTCTGTGACTCCATCTTCAGATCATGCTGCTCATCCAAAACGAGAAGATCAAACAAGATTACGTATACATGAGCTGGTTGGCTCGCATCTGTGAGTTGGAAGCATGTTCAAGCATGCCACTTTGTTTATTGATAACCTATGTAACAATTAAATTGTGCGTGCGTGGTCTAGTGGTCGAAACTTATGTTTATTGCCGCAATGGCCCAGGTTTGATTCTCGCTAGATACAAAAAAAAATTGTTCAAAACGAGAATCACCTGAGCGTGCGGCACCTTTTGGAAGTGCCTGAAAAACTTACCACGGGTTAACCAAAGCCTTGTGAGGGAAATTTGGTAGACTAATGTTCGAACCTGGAGAGGAGATGAGCACCACCAGGTTATTTGCCTACTGAAACACTTTGTGATGTGGAAATCACAAAAAGTGCACCTACGGCCATTTGGCTATGGACTAAAAAAAATGTAACAATTAAATAACCACGGTGCCCGGTGTAACCGTTAATAATGACTCCCCAATGACTCCCCAAGTCATAATTTACTAGAAAATAATAACTCCCCGAGTCATAATTTACTAGTAAATAATTACTCCCCTTGTAAAATAAGTAGTCCCCTAATAAATAATGGTTTAATAGTTTATTCACTAATAAGTTATATTCTCAAAATACGTTAAAACAACAAAAAATCTTTTTTTAAGGTTTTGACGTTTCGAACACTGTATTTAATTTATTCCTTTTACTTTGAATGTTCGATTTTAACCAGTTGTGTGTGTTTTTACTAGGTACAACGGAATTTAAATTTTTGCAATATGGCAAATCACGTTGAGTTAAAAAGTATCGAACTATATATTAGACAAAAGATTTATACTGAAGAAATAGTGGGTGATAAAGGTAAAAAATCGAATTTCCGAAGAGCATGTCGAAAATGTTCTGTTTTAAACAGTCAGTTTTTGTATAACGAAAAAAGAGTTGTTGTTTCATCGAAGGAGCTTCAGCGTCAAATGGAAGATATTCATGCTGGCCTAGGTGAAACCCTAAAGCGAAGTCCATGGCTTCACATCGAGGTCGAGAATCAACATATCAAAAAGTATCTGAAAGTTTCTATTAGCATAATATTGTAAACAACGTAGCGGAATTTATCAAGACATGTGAAAATTGTCAAAAACAAGGGAAAATTTCTAAAAAGTTCTTCCCTGATTTTGCAGAGTGTGCCTATTCACTATCAGTATTGTTTAAATCCTGAAAAAAAGTAGACCATGTTCTGGTTGTTAAAACTTATAAAAGCAGGGGAGTTGTTATTTTACTGGGGGAGTCATTATTAACTAGAAAAAACTGAATCCCTTGAGTCATTATTTACTAGTAAATAATGACTGGGGAGTGCAAATTTACGGGAGTCCTTATTTACTGTGACACCGGGACGGATTTTATCTCGCGTATTCACTCTTTTAAAAATTTAACTGTATTCATTTTTCACGTGTCTCACAAGGTATAAAGTTAACCTGTATTGAAGAAACAAGATTGATTATCGCTAGAGTTAATCAATTTATCGGATGTTTTATGTAATGTTCGTGAGTTCAATGTCAGTTTGTCGTGCTTCTCTTGACCCATAGCAACACATAGCAACCGTAACAAAGAGAAATTCTTTGTTCTTATGAAGCTTTTGTAGAAGGTTTAGCATTATGCCGTTTGAAGCGAATACTAGTGGTGTTAATGTTCCGTTCTCTACTTGTCACTTGCTCGGAGGGAAGTTGACACAGATCTATTTTTAGACGTGATGAATCGAAAGGCGCGTTTAGCTTGGGAGTTTTATCGGAAGATGGAGATGTCAACTGGGGCTCACAGCTTATTGCAACTCATTGCTAATGATTGCTACAAGGTGGGTACCATTTATGCTTCTCAGAAGTGACATTATGTTTCTGAGGTTGGGTTGAGAGAGAGATTGGAACACTTACAAAATTCTCTGGAAGTACCGCACTCAACTTTATACCTCAGTGAAGTGATATCATGTTTCTGAGGTTAGGGTTGAGAGAGAGATGGAAACAATTTTCTGTGAAAGCGTCTGGAAGTACTACACTCAACTTTATACCTCAGTGAAGTGACATCATGTTTCTGAGGTTAGGGTTGAGAGAGAGATTGGAACACTTACAAAATTCTCTGGAAGTACCACACTCAACTTTATACCTTAGTGAAGTGACATCATGTTTCTGAGGTTAGGGTTGAGAGAGAGATGGAAACAATTTTCAGTAAAAGCCTCTGGAAGTACTACACTCAACTTCAGGAAAGGAATTTGTGTTTAGATGGGACATTTCTACTACGCGGCGAAAGCTTTCGACGCATTGGAGAGAGCGGAGAGTTGTGATAGTCACTGGGAAGGGAAGAGAGGAGCATGCATTGGCACATTCCAAATGATTATCGCCGGCCACGAACCAAGGTAAAGAAATTTTTGTTCATATTTCCTGGATTGATTGAAGTTATGTTTAGTATAGCGTTCTTACCGTTTTTGAATTGAATCCAAATATATATACAGTATAATCCCGATAACTCGAACCCTCAAGGGACTAAGTAAAATAGTTCAAGATAACGAATGTTCGAGTTATCGGGAGTTTTTATGAGAAACTATTAGGAGAGGCCAGGGGCGGACTCAAACCCCGTCAAATAGGGCAAATGATGGGGTATATTTTACATCAAGTAAATAAAGTTATTCATTTTCGTGTGTTTACGAAGTCGCGTCATTAAATAACTTGCGTTTGCCAATGAAGCTGGCGCGATCGTCATAGAAAATAATAAATCTTAAAAAGACCATTATGCCGTACCACGTGAGTATTTCTTGAAATCTTATTGATCGAGAGTGCAGATTTGCAGAGTTTGCCGGGGTAGGCATATCTGCAGAATTTGATTGGCTATTATCGGTTGAATATTGAAAGCTTATTGGCTGAAGCAGAGTTTGCCGTACCACGTGAGTACTTCTACCGGGGTAGCCGTTTACGTCATTTTCAAAATATATCCACCAGGCATATCTGACCATGCTTAGTTTCTTCAAATCATGGCGCTAAAGGGAAGAGGTATTGAAGGGTGAACAAGGATGTTTTAAGATTTGTACCACTTAATACACGAAGAGCAAACAAGAAGTGTGCAGCATTGAGGTTTGTTATTTCTCTTTTTGCTAAAAATATTTATTATTAGGTCATAAGTCCTGGAATAATCCTTGCTTTGTTAGTTGTCATGCATTAAATAAAGGCCGTGGATATTGGTCCGACAGCGGATCTTGCATTTCTGTGGAAATAGACCTGACATTTCATTGTAAATCTGTTATTTACTTTCTTACTAAGAAATCTAAACTAACTTAACCATAAACCTATCCAGTTCTGTTTCTCTGTGTTTGGTTGGCGATAATAGCTTAACACAAAATCTAAGGCTTCTTTCTTGTATTGAGTTATTTCTTAATGCTGATTACTATAGTTGTTATCCAAACTTTGTTTTTGACAAAGGTCAGTTTCCATCTCTGTCATCCACAAGTGTTTTATCAGGGCACCTGACGATCCCAGCTAAATAAATAATTTAATTACCTTTTCAATGATTACCTGAACAAAGCACTTCTTACAGCTTACAACCTAATTTTTGTTAAGTTTCCTGATTTCAGTTTAACCAGTTTTTTCATTTGAAATAAACTTTTCTTAGCGAATCTAAACTCCTTCTGATCATTTTGTGCGATGATAAAGTTTATTTTCAAGACTTTCTGGTCCTGAAAGATTCTCTGTTCAAAATATGGGAAGTTCCAAGAAAGGGGTAGTATTTAATACTTGTTATTTTTTTCTAGACTACAATTTTTATTGGATGTAGGAACAATGGCCAAGAAGATGCGAAGAACTACCACCAACTCATGGCTGAAACATCAGATTCCATGTTCACATTTGTAGAGGATTTGTCGATCTTGCCAAATATCTTCTCCGTGCCGGCAACGATTATGTCATTTTGGTTTGGTTCACCACTGACCCGTTAGAGAAATATTTCAGCAAACTACGGCAGGGTTCTGGTCGGTGGAAACTACTTTATATCGGCACAATCCGTAATTGAAAAAGGATGTATTCACCAAGCAAAACACGGTTGCATCTCGAATTTGATGAAGCTGAGCCAGGGCACAGGTGTGAAATTTGTGTCCATTGCATAAAGAGGAATGTGATGTTGTTGACCAAGTGGAATAAATTGAGCAGACTCTTGATGAGGAAGTAATCACTGGAATGCTCTATGTGCAGGATACATCCAGCGAAAATGTAGCTATGATGATCCCTTTGATACCAAGAATTAATATGATTCATATCTTGGTTTCATAGACAGCATGAGCCGAGGAGGTTTGTTGGTACCTCCTGATGGTTTAGTACAGTGGTCATTGTTTCGTTTCATTATATTCAGCTCATTTACTGACGATGTATGCAGAAATTTTATGGTGAATGTATTTATGCATGTTGCTACGAAGTACAATTTTCAATGTTCAGGAAAAACATTGACAAACATCAAACATCTTTTTAAAAGAAATTTTCAATAATAAACATTCCTGTTAGCTCAAAGGAAACAAAGCTTAAGGTTTTGAAGCAATCATGATTTTATTATTTTCTGAGAAACTCTTATTATGGTATTGGGAAGCCTATTTTCCGCCAATCTAGGGTACATTAGTTTTGAATTATTTTTTTTTGGGGGGAGCTTCGGCTGTCACTAAACGTAAATTATGACGGGGTAAAAAAAAATCCTGGGTCCGCCCCTGAGAGGGGAATGGAAAAACAGTTCGAGTTAACCCGAGTTCGACTTAATGGGGGTTCGAGTTATGGGGATTGTACTGTATATATATAGAGAGAGTTTTTTCGATTCTGGTGAAAACCTTCTAGTTGAAGCTCTCTCTTCTTGACATTGCACCATAAACTCAATATTGTGTTTTCGCTTCGGATCAAAAAACTGGAAATACATTCTTTCACGGCGTCAGTCCCAGTCCGCAAATTTGTTTTATTGGCAAGAAAATCTTTGAGGATTATTTTAACTACTTTATTGTAATTTGTTTGTGCGTCAGTAGCGTAATACTTTGCAGAACCGAACTTTCTTTGATAATACACTTTGCGGACCCACGCATGCCACGATCATTTATTGCCACAAAAGCAATTATAAACTCTAAATGCGGCAGCATCGCTATTGAAATTTTTGTTGCAGAGTTCTAGCAATAGGTAATTAGCAATATCAAGTCTCAATAGATGAATGTACATTAAAGAATGGCATAGGCAGATAAATATAATCATTGCCGTGGTTACCGTTGTTGCTTAGATACGAAAATAACAATTTTTACCTTCATTTTTGTTTGAGTGAATCACGCGATCATATCTTCTTATAAATATGTAAGTTAATAATAAATAACTTAATTTTAACCGTCAAACCTTCATCTGGTATTGCTGAAGAGGTTTTATCATTGATTTATTGCCGGAAAAGGCGTGCCAGTTGTAATGGTTTTTCATCACGCTGAAGCCGTTACGAGCAATCTAATTTTAGATATAACTTCGTATATTGATGGCCTGTTATTTTGAAGCCCGTTATATTTTTCCATCTATATACATTCTACAGTAGAAACACTCATTGCGCCTATCATGAAATTGAGGTTTTTGAGCGTTTCCTTGGCAACATCATGTCATCATGACATGGGTTCGGTGCGCTGTTGATTCTGTCTCGTTGAGTGTTTATGATTTTCAGTTCTCTCTGTAGGTCGATCAGGCTTTTCCCGCGTCTTATCTGCGTTTTGAGCGCGTACAAGTCGCCTTGCTTGCGCGTGTGTTTGTTGGCTTTCTCCAGCGATATCACTCGCCTCACTCGTTCGATGTACTCGATCTTTTTAATGAGCAGGTCCAGCGTGTCGGAAAGGTGGATGTTACGCAGCGCCGACACCTCCACGTAGGCGCACTTGTATTTGACGGCGCAGCGCAGGCCGAGTTCGAACGACACCTTCCGAGCGTCACCGAACACGTCGCATTTGTTACCGACCAGTATCACTGCTGCCGCATCTCCCATCAGCCTTCGTATATCGTCTAGATGTCGTTGCGCGACTTCCAACGACTTACTCGACGTCACCGAATACACCACTATGCTGGCGTGACACTTCTGTATTGTCAATCGCGTCATGGCGGGGAACTGCACGCTACCAGATGTATCATACAATGTCAACTTCACCTTATCTTTATCCTTCGTGCGCACCACTGTCTCAAACACCTCGCTGATTGTCGGGTAGTAGTCGGTGGCCAGAGGTTTTCTTCTCAACTGCTGCAAGATGCAACTTTTCCCCACCCTTTCACCGCCTAACACGCACAGATTAAAATGCCGCCACACGTCATCGTCATCAAGCAACGCTTTCTTGCTTCTACCATTGATCTTTTTGACGATCTTATGCATCTTCTTGCCGCTCACAACGCCAACCGTCTTAGCTTTTATTCGATCTTTCTGTTTCGCCACATTAGCACGCTGTTGTCATTAAGAATGCCTTGATGTTTAATGACATGGGAATTGCGAACACGCTTTTCAAACAAAAAGTCCGTGGTTTACGCTTGGAAGTTCATTGGTGGTAATCTGTATGCGCGCTTTTTGATTGGCTGCGTGTTTCGTGTTTCCGAAGTTTCGAAATCGTTTTTCTGTTTATTTTTAAATACGTTTTTATGACATAAGGTCGCGGTCGGGGTGTAATTTGATTGTATTGCTCTTAAAGTAGGACGGTCAAAGTCACTCGTTTCTTATAAAATATCCACTTTGTTTGTGTTTCTGGTATGTAAGTATGTAATTAAAATTGCCTATCAAAAAGGTTTCTTCACAAAAAAGCGAATTCATGAATTAATAGGAGCATCGTTATCATTTCTTCGTGCCATCAACAATAGAGATTCCCACGTGCTAATGGCAATCATTAAAAAAGCAATGAGTCTGCATTTTTACAAAGAGAAATTTGTCAAATCTCAAATCTCCCCCGGTAAAAACTAACGGTGTTTTATTGTGTTTCCACGGTTTCAATTTTAGTCCTGCGGAGATTTTTGTATTTTACGAAGGAAAGACATTTTTGCTGTCGTCAGCGGATTTATTGAGATTTCCCTCGTATTTTAAAGTCTTTTTACGTAGCTTCCTATTAATTATTACCTTACCAACTTTAAACGAGTTAAACGCATTTTATGATCACGATCTTGTCATCAAACAATATAATTTTATTTTCTAGAGAGACGATTCGTGACGTATTGCAGTTGCTACGCAACTCATCCCATGATGATGAAGCGTCGGCCATCAGTCGCACGATCAAAGGCTGGGCAAAAGACAATAGAATTCCCGTGTCCTAAATTCTCGCTTTTGATTGCATGCACTGCACGCGTTCCACCTACGAAAGAATTTGTAGCGTGTTTTTTATAAACTCAAAACACTGACCACGGCTTTTGAATTGTTGGGTTTTTAACGCTAAAAAAAGTCAAATAAGATTGAAAAGGTGGACGTTTTAATTTTATTGTTTTCTGATTTTTGAAAGTATGTATAGCCACAAAGTTTATGTTGTTTTTATGTTGATATGTTCATCTGTAAATAAAAAAAGAAATTGTTTAAATGTTAGAGGTTTTCTCTTGTTTGGTAGTTATATTGGTTCGAGCATAGTGTTTTATTAAAAATATAAGAATTTGAGACTTTTGTTGTTACAGTCGACATCAGCTATTTTGAACTCCCACGGGAACGGCGAAAACGTCAATCACGTGACTTTTCTTGTCAGGAATTTCATTAGATGTGCCTAAAAGTAGACAACTTCTTTTCAATTTCCACCAATTAAAGCCGAGTGAATCCAAGTTGATTTGGGCACCTACTTTTAGTAAATAAAATTGCTATCGATTCATGCTGACATCATGTTTGCATTTTACAGAGAAGGTTGTGTGGGTTTTAAAAGTTAAATTTTGTTTTAAAATAGGTAAACTGATGTGTTTCTTGTTACAGCAGCGTTTGAATGTCAAACTATCTTATAAAGTTGTTTGGTGTTTTTTTAGTATACTTATAAAGTTGATAGAAAAGATTTTGTTTTTTTGAGTGCTGTTATGCTCGGATTTTATCGAATTTTGTGGCGTGTTGTTTTGTGCCGTGTTGTTTTGTGGCGTGTTGTTTTGTGGCGTGTTGTTTTGTGCCGTGTTGTTTTGTGGCGTGTTGTTTTGTGGCGTGTTGTTTTGTGGCGTGTTGTTTTGTGGCGTGTTGTTTTGTGCCGTGTTGTTTTGTGCCGTGTTGTTTTGTGCCGTGTTTGTTATTTTTCACGAATAATGAAACAGTTTTACGGTCCACATGAAAAGATGATTTTTATGGTTGTTCCAGAACCTTCGTATGTTTCAATGTAATGATATTGACATTTGTGGACTTAATAGAGTAGTTGTTGATAGTGTAAGAGTTTTTTTTTTTTTTTATTGGAGATTGCTCAAAACAAGGCCTAAAAGGCCACTTGCGAGTAAAGAGCTACAGGAGAAGTTAAGCAGATTTAAGGTAGCGATGAACATTAGATTTGAACAGTTGAAGGTTAAATTCAGGAGGAAAGCATGTAGATGGAAGTGAGTTCCAAAGTCTGGACGTACGCGGAAAAAAACTGTTTTTATAAAAATCCCTACGACAATTTGGAACACAAACAGTCCATTGGTGAGACGAAGAAGACAACCTAGTAGAACGGAGAAAAATTTTGAGAGAAGGTGTAAGAGATGATAGTTCGCTTGAACAACGACCATAAAAAAACTTGTAGAAGAGACAAAGAGACGCTACGTTCCGCCGGTGTGAAAGGGAGTCCAATTTCAAAGAAAGGTTTTCGCCAATTGCGAAATATATATATAGTTTATACAAAGAAAGGCAACACGAAGAAGAAACCACCTTACGATAGGGCACTACCCGCGCATCACTTACGATAGGGCACTACCCGCGCATCACAAACTCTAAAAGGAGACATTGTTAGTCGAAAAGAAACCGGTTTTTACTTTCAGTGATGAATATTAAAATTGTCCGGCCATTAGAAGATAGGTGTGCTGATGCGATATATGAGCTGTACACGTGTGTTTTTTTTATAAGAAACTAAGCTTTTGAGTCTCTAGGCAGTTTCTTACAGATTTATCCTAAATTTACTAGAAAGGTTTCTTAAGGGTTTCTTATTATATCAGAATTTTTGCCTTACTGAGGAATGTCACAGAGAACAAACTTTGATTTTTGCTTATCTTTTTGTTTTATAGCGCTTTTTCTTTTCTTTTGCTTTAAAAAGACAAATGTTTCACAATATTCTTAACAATGAGAGAAAAAATTTAGCTCACAGAATTTCTCAGTTTCTTAGAATAGAGTGAGCTTACTGTAGTAGTTTCTTAGGTTTGCGACCTCAAGTGACTAGAGTTTCTTATAAAAAAAAAAACACAACGTGCACAGTAGAAGTTCCCTACGCTCAAGTACTTTGCAGCAAGTTGAGTCTTTTGACTAAAATAAAACGACTTCTTAAAGAAACGAACTTTAAAGTAAAAATAATGTTAAATCTTTGCAAAATAATGGTTCATTCAAACGAGATTTCATATGATGTGTAATAATTCTAGATCTATCACAACACCTAAATCGTTACATCAATAAAGATCTTAAATACTCTGATCATAAACTAAAGGTGTCATTAAAAATTATTGTTGTTTACGTTATTTACGTCTCTGTTGTATTAACTTCACAATATTGTTGGTAACAAAGAATTTTCAAAGATTCTGCCTCTTTGGGGAATAGAATATTGGCAGCTTTGTATTTATTGTCATTTCGTATAGTTGTTTTAAATATCTTTTTATAGTTGATAAATAAAATATGAAAATAACTGTATATATAGGCTTGTTAGTTTGAGACAATCGATCGCCACGGCCTTCCGAGGTGATGTTACGTCACAATCACATGACGTGCCTTCTTTGAGTAGTATGATTGACTGTGTCAAATGCTTTTGAAAGGTCAACGAAAACACCAAGAATGTACTTTTTATTCTCAAAATCGAAGTAAATTTTGTCGGCAAGATCTAAAATAGCGTGAATCCGGTGATTTTCTCAAAACCAAATTGTCTAGGGTAGAAAAGACGGTTGTATTCGAAGTAATTATAAAGACGTTTAAAAATTAATTTTTCAAGAATTTTAGAAAAAACCGGAAAAATTGAAGTTGGTTGGGTAATTTACAATAGCAGTTCTGACCTTGTGTTTAAAGAGGGGAGTGACTTTTGCGATCTTTAATTGACGAGTAAATACTCCTGTTGACATTAAAAATATGAGGGTTAGATATATGATGAAATACTAGCGATAAAATATTTATAGATATACCATCGTGGCCGGCGCATTTGTTCTTTTCAATCACTCGCTTCTTCAAATGTAAAGCATTGATTGTTTAAAAGTTTCCTTGCGTAGATATTGGTATTCAGAAATGTTTTCATCAGAGATTGAGATATGTGAAGAGAGTTTGGGGCCAATACCAACCAATTAATCATTTAAAGAGGTCGCAATTTCGTTGATCATCTGTGATTGGTTTGTTGTTTAGTAAGAGGTTTTATGGGAAATTGATTCTCGATTTTCATTTTGGGGTTTTGAGAAGACTTTTCTAACTGTTAAAATCAAATTGTAGAAATACTGTTTTTTGATTTTTCTTTTAAATTTTCAATGAGATTTTTAAATTATTTGTATTTCTTCTCTTTCTGTTCAGTGCCCTTTTTTAGTGAAACTTGTTATGTAGTCTTCGTTTGATGTTTGAAGATTTGATGAAGCCTTTTGTCATCCGAGGGCCTTTTGATATTAACAATGAGTTTTTTTGGTCGGAAATGATTTGATATATGTGGTTAGAAAATATTAGAAAATGTGTTGTCATTCTCAGACGTTCTTGTCACCCTCGTTAGACATGTATTGAGAGGCACATGGCGTAGGACGATAATGTGTTTATAACGCAATTAGCTTCTGTTGTGTAATTCAAACAGTTGACGTTAAAGTCGTCAGCAAAATAAATTGACTTTTTATTACAGTTGTTAAAATACTCTGAAAGATAGAAATAAAAAAGGTGTTAATGGTTTGTTTGGGGTCTATGGTAGAAATTTATATATTCTTGTCGCCATCTTGTTTCTCGACTTCAACAGTTAATATCGCGAAATTTTCATTTAGATCAAAGAGTTTATGGCAGACTTTATATTGTAAAGATTCGTGGACAAACACACATATATAAGACGCCGCCATTTTTATTTCGCCATGGATAAGAAATAAATGTATAGTTTTCTAAGTAAAAGTTAGAACAGTTGATTGTATCATCGTTACTCCAGTATTCTGTTAAACTTATTACACTAAGGTTGTGAGAGATACGCGAGAGAAAAGACTTTTTCAAAACCTTTGTTAATCGATAAAGATTGATCTCCAAGTGTTTTACTTGGTAATGTCACGATGTGTTTATCAAGATTTATTATTATTTATACGGTTTATTAAAAAGGTTTTTCGAAATCTTTAGTAAGTGCACTTTGTAAAATAACACAAGCCAAGATAGCTGGCGCTTGAAAAATAACATTTTTGTCAAGGTTAACTTGTGCATGTAACATTAATCCAGTAATGTAGACTTGCTTTGTTCGTGCTTCGTTCACCTACGTGCTAGTGGAGTGCCGCATAGTCAGTGATCATCCTTAAACACAGGCGATCAAACATGAATGGGAAGGCTGGTTTTGAGGGTCGCCAGAGGCGTATTATATCAAAGATCGACAGAGAAAATTAAGCAACACGCTATTGCACGCCACAATTTATTATTGCTTGTGATTAATCACACAAAAGGTATTTTAATAATTTCCTAGTTTGGGAAATGTTACATGTTTAAAATGGATCAATTGATCACTATGGTAACGAGTACCAGAATATTGTTCTAGTGAAAATGTTACTTAGCTATCACGCATGGTTTATCTTCATACTTATTTTTTTCGATTGCTGTTGTGTTTTTTAAAATTATATATATATATATATATATACATGAGAAAGTTTAAACCTCTCGAATAATATGGAAACGTAACGCTAAAGTCTCACCTCGTAGATCAATGGTGTTACCATTCTGGTCGTTTAGCCACATTTTTAACTTCTTGATGCTATTATGAATAACCTTTGGAATATGACAGGTTTTGGGTTAACAAGTATCTTTTCACTTTACGAAGGTAACATCTATTGCCTCTTTTCAATAAAAAAGCATTTGAAACAATCTCCCCTTGGTGTTTTCTTTTATTAGGACATTTTTCAATGCAATAAACGTTTTGCTTTGCTGTGAACTCACGTTAAAACAGTGTTCTTGGCTATCCCATGTTCTGAAGTGTTCATGGGAACGAAGGATACGAAATAAAAGTTCGAGATAGTGAAAGTTATAGATAGCTATTGTCGACTGCATTGTCGTTATTTATATAGCTGCACAGTAGTCGTCGCTTAACTTGCAACGCCAGGCGGAATTATTGGAAAAATGTTTCAGTTATGTTTCTTTTTAGAATACACAAATTAAAAGCAGTAACAAAACTTCAATATAATCATAAGAAAGCTGACGAGTATGGCTTATGCAAAGTTCGAAGAGATGGTATAGAAACAAAGTGTATTTTGTGCGGCCGTGAATTTATAATAGCGCACCAAACATTTTAAGAGACTTTAGTAGGTTATAAAAAAACCTTTGTGCAAGCAAGAAACTATGTTTCTCTCACTCGTTGATTCTTTCTCTCTCTACCAGTTATTTTTAGTTTATGAAGAATTCGAGAAAAAGTTTTTGTTCCTGTTTATCTGTCTTGTAGTTTTTTGTACTTTGCGTCTCTTTTCCTTTTTACCTTTTTGCTTAAAATTACCAAACTAGATAAGAAGTTTTGAGTAGAAAAATCCTCAAAATGTTTTAGGTTTCTTATAAAACAAAATACGGGTACCTTAGAATTCATTGAGGCCGTTTATTGATGTTTTAAAGGAAGATAACTTGCATATATAGTTGTAATAGCAAGAATATATTTTGTTGCTTTACCATATCCCATGTGGTGTTAAATATCCGATGTAGGTATACTCATGGGACAGGAAATAAGGTTCCGGTTAAAAAAGTTCGACTAAAACGGTGTTGTATATACCTTATTTGTATTAATTTCCGCGCGTATTTATTTTCGTGCAACGGGCCTTACGTGTAATTCGCGCGTATTTATTTTCGCGCATCATGAATTTAGTATAATTTCGCGCATATTAATTTTCGCGCAAGGCCATTTTACAAGAAATAATTTCTCTATAATTTATTTGAAACATGATGAAAAGGGAAGCTAGATTTAAAGAGGAACCTCAGGAAATTGTGATTTTGGAAACTTTCCATGTATGATTGCCAAAGCAACTGGACACAACAACGACGACACTCACCAACCAAAGTTCAGCAACTGCAAGGAAACCAAGACTATCTAAAACCTTTACTACTATAGTAGCGAAAAATAAATCAAAGGATAATCGGGCCATGTTCAAGAAAATTGCACATAAAAACGCAGAACAAGAGCTTGAAGAAGAGAACATAGTGTAGTTTTGATTGATTAGGATAAATAAAGTGAACAATTTTATTGTTTTATTTGCCCTTTAATACACACATATATAAAAAGTCAAAATTTTAATTTTCGCGCTTTGCGCGTAATAACTGTACAAATTTTCGCGCATTTTTCAGATTTTTGCGCGAACGCGCGAAAATTAGTACAAATACTCGGTAGCTTAAAATCAGTTTTCCTATGACTTTTGAGACAGTACAAGCATTATGACCATGAAATAACACTAGTTTCAATACATGTTTATTACCAACCAAGTTTACAATTGTCTCCCCTGTAAGCTGTGACGTCACCCAAACACTTGCGGTTGCATGCATTTGAAAGGTAAACCTTGGATACCACCTGAGTAACAACACTTGAGGCCTTCATCGCAATCGCTGTCACTATTGCATTCATCCAATGCACAGGGGTGGGTGGGACAGGGAACATCGGACAGCAACTGCGGTTGGGGCGGGGGTGCCGGGAACATCGGACAGTGTTTCACTTTCGGAAGCGAAATCTCCAGCTTACGCGCATCGACTAATAAAAGAAAATTGTCTCACATCATTGAACGGTTATACTAATTCAACAGAACCTTTGAAACACTTAACAACGTTTTTAAAAACTCAATACTTCTTTGAAGAAAAACGTTCATATATTGTCTATTTATTAATAAAATATTGCATCACTGGATCAAAACTGGCATATTGCTTTCGGCAAATTTTTTGTGTACACCCCAACGAAATCAAAATTTACATGTATTTTGTTTCTGTGCATACTTCAGCCTAAAGGAATCCTGTATTTAAAATCCTGATAAATCAGCTTTTCTCAAACTGCAATTTCCTTTACAAATCCCACGCGTTTATTTGCTGTGGTGTTCTAACAATTCCACTTAGTTAAGATTATACCATAAAAGGGTTCAGCAAACGGTGAAATCAAGAAATTGCAATTTTGAAATACTTAATGCAACACACAACACAATCTTACAATGAAACATTCACTGGCTTCAAGCTGAATAAATACAGTCGAATCTTTCTATAGCGGATTCCATCGGCCCAATAAAATAAAATGCTATAAGGAAGTGCCTTTTAAGAATAGCTTATGAGTTTTCAAAGCCTACAGAGAGAGAAATAAGAACTTCTCGCTATTAAGAGGTGTTATAAATGACACCGTTAATGCTGAAGGAGTAAATGAATTTGTTTGTTTGAGTTTGTTTGTTTCGTTTGTTTGTTTTTAACGAGGTTCCCAGAACGCTCATTAAGCATTATCATAAAGTCCTCGACCCGGGGTTTTAGTGTATTTAATTGCTTCTGTGCGACGGTTACTTTTGATGAAATACGGCGTTGTTTATTTATAACCGCTCACTACTTTGTGATAGCATGGTCTCAAACCCAAAACCTTTCGGTTAATAGCCGAACGCCATTCCCATTGCACATGTGCCGGATAAAATAAGTGATTCGTCTTAAAGCTAGGGGACTTTTTCGGATTACAATTTGCTCATATTTCCTGGGAAGGATAGTAAAAATGATTAGCACGTTGTGGGTATCAAAAGGGAAGGTTCTGTCGGCAGAAGTTGATTGGTGGCGAGCATTTGTTGTACATAATTTACTGGACGTACGCTCCAAATACGTCGGTACATGGCCTATGTATATATTCACGGCCGCACATTTTGCATTTTCAGAAAAAAAATTGTAGGCCTATGTATTTTTCTTAAATTTCAAAAGGGCACATTTTTTGTCTAATTGTAAAGAATTTTTAACCAGCAAAGTCAGTTGAAAAAGTTTATTGTGAAGAGAAGTTGTGTGTTGAGTTATCGAATAAAATGGTGTATATATGTTGTGTTGTAAACTGTCGATGGAATTATGCTGGAGGTTGAAAGAAGAAATTTCCAAATGTCTTGATATTCTGTGTCGAAGTGGATTCAATGTCAGAGCTATAATTTGTGATAATCATCCATCGAATGTTTCAACTTTTCGAATATTACTTCGTTACTTGTATCTTGTGATAAAGAGTCTGATGATTTATTTATGGCATACAATTCAAGGAAAATATATCTATTCTACGACAGTTCATTTAGTTAAAAACATAAGAAATAATCTATTGAATCGAAAAAGATTTATATTTCCTCCATTTTCATTTCATGGTTTCAAAGATAATGTTATTGTGTCAGGAGGAGAAATTAGTTGGAAACTATTTCATGTGTTTGAGAAAGATGTTTTTTTGAATGCTAATTTAAGAAAAGCACCCAAAATTGGCCAGAAAGTTTTACACCCAGGTAACAATAGAGTGTTCCATTAGCTTTGGCAATATCTAATGAAACGACAGTTGCTGCAATTCAATCTTATTTTCCAGAAAAGTCAAGTGCTGCTGAATTTCTGAGATTATTCTACAAATGGTGGATTATATCAAACTCAAAGAGTCAATTTTCATCCAAAAATTATTTGGAAAATGCTTCAGTCATCGGTGATATGAAACTATTATTTTTACGTTCTATGACTGCTTGGGTACAGAACTGGCAAGAACAACGCATTCCCAACAGTGAACAGTTCACACTAACTCGTCAAACATTGTCTGCATTCATTAGAACACTGAATTGTCATGCTTGCATCATTGAGTAGTTACTGAATGATGGTTTTAAGTTTGTAATGGACATCAAGGTTCCAGAGCGACCCTATTGAAAGAAGGTTTGGACAGTATTGTCAAATGAGTGGCAGTCGATTTTTGGTTGGACTGAAAGATGCCAATTTATCAGAAAAAATCATAAAAATGAAGAGTTTATTGAAAGAGGGTACTAGCTTTGAAAATCATGACGAGAAGTGAGAGGATTTACTTTTGAAACTTAAAAAAATTAAATGCACACCGGAGAATACCACATTGTCCAATGATAGCAGAGAAGTAGCTATTCTATTCACATTGTTGGTTATATGGTGAAAAATTCAAAAAACGTTTAGGCGATTTTTAACTGGCGATTCCGGATGATTTCGAGTCAAGACATTTCTTATGTTCAACCTTTGTCAAGAGGTGCACTCAAAATACCATCACTCAATTTCACAAATTTTTTTTCGACATTAACACTGAATCAGGAATACCAGTGTTGAAAACAGCTGAAAGTGTTTTGATGCGATTGGATTTCTTTGTTCTTCTGGATCGAACTGTTGCAAACATCTTCTTCAATAACAGAAGAAAAATAAACACAGACTCAGTAGTTGCAGATAACGTGAAAACATTTGAAAAACAACAAAGAAACAAGAAAAGCTAATAAAACATTTTTATGTGAAATACTTATCATTCAATTTTGTATGTAATTTTGTTAATAACATTTAGAGAAATTTCACTTTAAATCGCTTTTCTTTTTATGATTGTTCCCTTTCTGAACAAATATATTCCATCAAGAAATTTTTTACTTGTAAAAAAAAAGAAAACATGTATTTCTAGTCATTTCCCGTGCGAGCTTAAAGGTTTTTAACTAAAGATAAATATGAAAAACTAGCCTATCTACTATTTTTTATCTGAAAATGCATAATGTGCGGCCGTGAATTTATAGTAGGCCATGGTCGGTGATTGGGAAACGAATTACTCGTGGTGGTGGATGTGATTAAAAATACCATTTATCAGTTTTATCACCACGAAAAGGCCGTCACTCGAAGATGCTGGAAGCAATTGATGACAAACACTCTTTAAAGTGAAATAAACTGAAATATACCAAAATCAATCCAGTTTTCGATTGTCTGCCGCATATTAAGTAGAGAGGTCTAGAAAGGTAAAGTCTGATAACTGTTACTCACCTACTGTTGTTAATAAAACCATAAGCAAAACGGACGTTTTCATCTTTGCTATTAGTCGATAATGATTTGAATGAGCGAGTTTAAACTGCTGTATCAATAAGGATCAAAGTTTGCTTTTATTCGGGAACTTTGTTTTAAATTGCACAATAAAAATTAAATGTTCCTTCGATAAATTGAACGGAATTTTTACAGCTCAGTGATGCTTTATATTTGCGGATAATTTCAAGGACATTGGTCTCACGACACTAAAATAAAAGGGTGCAACATTTATTGATTTCTGTTTTGGGAAATGCATCCACTAATTTTAGACATACCGTAAATGACCGATTAAACGCCATGGGCGATTATTCGGGAGGGGCGTTAGTAAGGGAAGGGCGTTAATAAACAAAGTCCATCAACAAATCATGAAAGTTTTGTAATGATTTATCGTGTTTCCTTTGAATCTGTTGTGAGAGGACATTATATCTTTAAGGCAAAGTGGACTCCAGAACAGAGAGAAATCCTAGTTTGCCGCAAAGACGAACGAGAAGAAGCGAGAGAACATGACAAGCATGCCATCGGTGTTTACAAAAAAGATGAGACAAAGATGAACAGTGAAGTAGGCCATGTTCCGATAGAGTTATCGAAATTCTTAGAATCAAACTCACAAAACATGGTCGAAGTTCGAGTCACTGGGAAAAGATACAGAGAAGTTGGACTAGTTGTGCCTGGAACGTACTTGTGCTACACCAAGAGCAAGAAGATCGCAGATGTGCTGTTTAGCGAACTGAATAGAAAGAGTAACTTGTATGAACATTTTACGCTTAAAATTAGTGAAAATATTTGAAAATATCCACACTTTAAAGATTAAAGAAAGTAGTATTAATTTTGCTGTGAATCAAATGAAAGCCCATGGGCGTTTATTTTAATTTTTTTCTATGGACCTGGGCGTTTATTCGGGAATGGGCGTTAGTTAAAAAATTTAACTTTAACCCTGGGCGTTTATTTGGGAGGGGCGTCAGTTCGGGAGTGGGCGTTAGATCGGTCATTTACGGTAACAGTATCGAAAGATTTTTCCAAATCTATTAACAATCCAAAATTTTTATCCACCTTTTATTAATTTCGTTGCTCAAGGGACTCTGAGCTTGAAATAGAGGGAAAACTTCGTCCAATATTTGCAACATCTTAGGTCATTTAAATGAGACCACCCACCAGCTAAATAAGCGATAATGTACGAAAGAGTAGTCTGGTATATCCACCATGTTTATTTCCGGGAGGAAAAAATATATTCACAATTTCTTTTAATGTGTAAATGTTACACAGAGATAAATAAATAAAAATCTTTCTACAGTAATACACACTTATTCAATTCATGTCTACCGACACATCACGTGACACGTCACGTTCTTCTGCGCTTTCTGTTATAGCGCCGTTTTGGTTATCGTGGTTCTGTTTGTACGCGGTACCATTTTGATGACGCTCTTGCATACTTCTGAAAGCGTGCATGCGAGTGAGAGCCGACAGTGCCACGCTCGCACGGACTTTGTTGGCGGGTAACCTTGACGATAGTTTATCGTTGGAATTCATCGCGTTCCTGACGCGTAGGGATGCTTCGTCAACCTCCAATTCAGTTTTCCTCGGCTCGCTACAGTACATGATCAAAATCCTGTAGATTTGAACGATGACCACTAGCGCGTTTTTAACCGTCAGCAAAATGATCATCTCGGTGACAACCTGGTAGTGTGTGAGCAAAACAAAACGGAAGATAAAGAACGGACCGTCTTGCATGCACACAGGCAACAAGATGCCAATCAAGTCTAGATACTTGATAAAGCAACTTTGTAGCTCGCTTCTTCCGATTCCCAAACCGTTGTCTTCTTTTATCGACTCTTTGCGTCTTTTCACCTGTCCATTCCCGCTGAACACGCTCCTCCACTTGCTCTTTTTCCTTCTCTCTCCTCCGCCACTAAACTTGTTCTCGCGATAAACGGTCTGCGGTGAAGCGCTTTGCATCGAACTTCCCTGTGACGCAACGCTTCGCTTGTTGCCATGCGACAACGGTTGCCCGGCAACGCGACCATTATGAACTTTGAGCGACATGAGGGTGTTGGAGACGTTCTCATATTTTTTACGGAAGGCTTCTTGAGCTTCGCTCGGATGGCGCTTCTTTGTGGTCGTGTTAAAGCCCTCCCTTAACATTGACTTGTAGTGCATGTACGTCATGGGCGCAACTTTGTTGGTTTTGATCTTGCGACGGAAATAACTGATGTCCTCCAACTCATCTGCCTCAGATTCATTCTCTTCCTAAACAAAACATAGCTATACAGCACATTTTACCCGCTTAATCGCTTTCACACTCATGAAAATGTACAAGCTTTCTTCGTTTCAAAAACCAAATGAGAATTGGTCTCACTTGTTTTAGTCCTTCCTCGGGCAAAGCGATCGTGAGCGAGAATTGCAGCACGCTCCATGCCCAAACTGCCATGACTCCGTGCAAAACATTACTCGTGTCGCCTTTCTTTTTTAAATCGCTTATCGAGTCTTCGTTGCTGTAAATCTCGTTGAACTCCACGATATCAGCCGCTGTCCCGATGTAGATCAATAGGATTTGTGAAAACTGCTCGCGCGATATCGAACCTGGCAACGAAGTACTTGGCAGTAAAATCCATGAAATTGAGGAAGAATTTCTAAAAAGCCTTTTCACTATATGATTATATGATAAGCAATGTAGATAGCCACTTCTGTTTAAAAAGCAAAATGGATTTTAAACGATACCCGACGGAAGCAACCATCGTCCGATGATTAAAACCAACATTCCAGTTTGCTCGACGATCGAGATTCGCTTCTCGTAACTCCATTTATTCAACGTCTAAAAGTTATCACTTTAAGGTACACGTGAGAATCTCAGCATAAAACGGCTTTTTTTTCAAAATCTTCTTATGAATAGCGAAATATTGCAGTTTTCTTTCTTTCACTTCTTACCGTATATTTCTGTTTTTCTTAAGTAATAATAAGAAAAGTTCTTGATTCCCACTTCTATTTGAAAAATTTCAAATGTCTTTTTGAAGCATGTTAATTATTGACAACCGACCGCCCAACTTAACTTTGTTGTCATCAGATATTTTAAGCGCAATCCGTAACTGGTGCTCTACCAATCAGTTTACGTGTTCAGTCATGTCACAGTCACGTGATAACGCCACCATTTTGAAATTAGTTTATTATAATAACGGGAACAGATGATATCAATGGAAACATTTTCAATGCGACCATCACATTTCTTACTTACCGCCGTCAAAACGTCGCTCCCTTGAAGTTTGATAGCGCATTTGTTGTTGTTGTCAGGGAGACTGTTGTCTAGGATACACTGTATTTGTTGTTCGCGGAAGAACGAGACGGTGACAATAAGGACGACACAGTAGAGAAAAGCGCTGGGACAGAACCTACAAATTATGTATTCCAAATAGCTTTCTAGATGTTTTATGTATGCGACATCAATTCCGGTCCGCAAAGTTACCACCAATATTACACTTTGCGGACTTGAATTGACACCCTGTAAGCTTGTATTCAACTGAAAAAAACATTTGTTGTAATGAGGCAGGAGAAAGTTGAAATCAACTCAAACATCATTTGAATCAATTGAAAATATATGTATATTTTACAGAACGAGATTAAGCAAATGCGATCAGTGTTTACCAATGAAATTCTTTCCCGTGTCTGACAATGGCGTTGTAAAAACCTTCCAAGACCAACAATCCCAAGCAGGTGGCCAAGTACCAAAACTTCTTGTTGTTTTCTTGCTTAGCAACAATCCAGATGCACATCAAACCGTGTCCAAGGAAGAGTAACCTTGGAAACAATGCTTTAAGAAGGAGAGTTAAGAAATGGCGGGCTTTTCTCATGACAGCAAGTGGGATTTATTCGCATGCTCTAAAATAAGTTACACTACAAGGTAAAAGTATCTTCATTTGTGAAGAAAACAAAGCCTTTGGTGCTTCCTTAAGGTGAGAAGACCTATTTAGGGCCGATTTATTACTTATTAGGGCCCTCAATAACTCGAAGTTTAGGGGGAAACATGGCGGAGTTGATATTTCCATGCTTTTCCTTAAAACTGTCGAAAAGGTTCGAGTTTACGAAAATTCGAATTTTCGAAGGTCGAGTTATTTGGATAGAAAAAGGGAATGTGAAAACAGTTCGAGTTAACTAGAATTCGAGTTATCGGCGAGCTATCAGGAACACACCACTTTACCTAACAACACCTACTAACTCACTAAATACTGTTGCTATGGCATCAAGCAGGACTATAACTTTTATGGAAAAGTGATGAAAATAAGCAGCCAGCGTAGGGGTCATATAGAAGAACAAGGAAGTTTGTTTATATGTTGGATTATATAATCTTTAATTTTTTTATTATTATTCGCTTTCGTTTTCTTGACACTAAATACTCGCTTAAAAATTTATTAGAAAATCTTTGATATGACGTCCAACAAGTTGTATGTATTTTTTTCACAAACAGAAATCCCAACCAATCTACACTAATAATCCTACGTGATTTATAACTTTAAACTATTATAGCGGAAAATTATGAAAATGAACTTCACAAAATAAAAACATAAGTACCTATTATAATGACTTATCTTCCTCGACATTTAGTAGGACATACAAAAACATTTTTACAATTCTCACGAAGCACGTTTTTACTTTCAGTGTTTTTATATTTCGCAACAGATGAGTTTGTTGACTATCATATCGAATTCATGTGCAAAGAACAAATACGCGGTTCAAATCGACTAACGAATATCACAAGAAGAGCGCGTCAGAGAGAAACTGTTTTATATATGTTTGTGGCTGGTTGACAACGATAAATTTGAATTTGTAAAAAATTTAACAAGCTGAAACGGACTTTAAATAAAATACTGTTTTCAACGTGGGAATAAGCTTGTTTGAACAAATCGTCTGTTACCATGGTTCCCGCTAATAAACACGCTTCGTTTCATTTTGGTTTTGTTTTAGCATGAGCATGTGGTTAGAAGTAGAAGCGAGGCGTTTTTTTGGTAACTATATTCGAGATTCCAAAGGCCCAGTCAACATATGTTTTAACTAACAAACAAAACTCAATTACTTAAATTTATCTCTGCTCTTTTTAAAATTCTTGCGCAAAAATTAGTTTCGAGGTCATGTCATTGATATTTATACCAAGACGATTCTTTCGGCTCTTATAACATTCTCCGCAGTTGTATAAGCTCTAATACGAGTCTACTATTAATGCTCGAAAATCGGAACAACATTTCAATTTTGACAATAGGAAAAATATATTAAATTCCGAGACATGTTACATAATCATGCAATACATAAATCATATAGGGGGCCATACATTTATGACGTCCACAAAAAAGTACTGAAAATACCAAAAAGTTGGAGAATCGGGATTTTCATATATTTCTTATGATCTTCGATTTCGATTTCAGCAGCACTTTTACAATTATACTCTCTTCGCAATCAGTTACAACACTCTCGAAAAATCAAAAAATGATTATGAAACTTCTGACGTCACGAAATTTAATTAAAATTAAAATTGTTTCTAGTTCAATCAAAAGAGCAGCGATTAAATATTTTGTTTTGATTTTCGCCGCATTCGATATATAACTAAAGAGAACGAAATTATCTTATCTTGTTATCTTCTATTTATGGGTGCAACCAGACCCACCAAGAGGGGGGAGGGGGGGGGGGGGGCAAAGGATCCGGGCCCCATAAATATTTGAAACAATTTTTATTTTGTTTAGCAATGAGCTTAAATGCTTTAAAATTAAACAAACCCTCGCGCTTCGCTCTCGTTCTAGGGCCCAACTACGCTTCTGCCCCACATGCCTTTTTTTCTTGGCGGCTCTGGGTGCAACATTCACAATTGCTTACCCCCTGAAAGAAATAGACTTCTGTTCTTACATTGTTTGTTAGAATTTTTGTAAAGACTTCTAATTAAAATGCGTTGTTAATCGAAAGATTTTCTTGTTTAACACACGAAATATACATGTATATATACCTGAATGAACCAGTTCAACACTATTACGCACGATTTCAGTCTCTTTAAAAAGTCGAATGATGAAACCACGACGAAAAATAGGTAAATTTTGCTCTCAAAATTATGACGTTAAAGAAGTTTAATAACCGTACACTTTTAATGCAATATTTACAATGATAAGGTATGAAAAGTAGATCTCAATTAGGGCAAAACAGATATCGACATTCAAAAAGGGTTTAGGTGGTTAGTAGGTACACGCCAAACTCTAGGAATTTCAAAGGGCATACACTTTATTATTCTCGTAACCACCCTTCTAATGTCGACCGACAACTTCCACAGCAAACATGAGGAGCCCATGCTTTGTCTCTATGGTCTCCCATAGGCATGCCAAAGTAAGCATTGTTTGCAATAGCAAATTTCGTGCCTGGAGAAATTTTGTGCTTTATCTGGACTTGTTCACGTTACGTAATACAAACCAACAAATTCAATAGCCCTTTTTATTTTTCTTCACTGGTATCCTATTAGGACAAATTAATGTCGTCGCTGACTCATTCGCTCCATTAACTTCGAAGGAGTGGTGTTCATTGGTGGGCGGCGTATAAAAGAGGAAATACGATAATTGTTTTAGAACAATGAACTTGGAAGTTTATTGCGCAGATCTGGTACAGGCTATAAAGTGAAGATTGTGGGCTGTGTATATTTGTAAATAGGTCTGTGAGATGTCTACGATATCTACCAAAATTATTTTTTGTGTCGTCTCCCCATAAAAGTCGTCTCCGCATCCATCCACATTTTCAGCCAATTTTTTTAAAATAAAATACAAACAACGATCGTCGCAATTATATTATTTTCCAATATTGATAAAAATTACCAATGTCATTGAAATTGTCATGTACTGAAATCGGGGCTTTAACATTTATATACGTCATAATAAGCCCTTCAATATATAGCGAGCTAAAAAACGATTACACATATGAAAATAATAATAAAATTCAGCCGATAATAATTAATGAGAAAATATAAATTTTTAAAAACGAATTGACTATTCACAATCCGGTATATTGTGGGTGTTGCGGCAACTCTGGCTTCTTGTTCTTGAGAGCATCTTCTCTGAATGACTCGCTAGGAAACAAAAATGCTGATATAAGCAAATCATACTTTTATTTATTTTATTTCATGGCATAAAATTAAATTTACATTTCTCAATTCAATATACCCAGGGTTGTCACTCTTTGCCTCAGTTGAATCGAGGAGAAATTTCTAACATCTGACCAAAACTTTGTACAAAATTTGAGAATTAAGGAGGGATGGATTTGACGCCTTGGTGGTCGGCAGATTTTTAGGACTGGTTGGCAGATTCAAAATTGCTTCCGAGGATATAACCGCAAAGGAGAGGGTTGCAGCAGCATTTTACAGTAAGACTGATAAATATTTAGTTGCGTCAGTACATGATATAGGAGATCCCCTCACCTGAAGAAAGGTAGTTTTTCAACCAGGTGTTGCTTGGAGATATTGATGGTTAGCTGATGTGAAATACAGGTGTTGATGAGGATGCGAAGGTACTCCTGTAGCCTCTTTCGACGTCGCTCGACAAACTTGATGTCCTAGCGAAAGCACGCACATTCGAAATCAACGTTACAAATGCGATATGGACACACTCGTCAGGCACATTATAAATGTAACCCTAGTGAAAAGCAATATAATTAAAACAATCAATACACATTACACCACCAACAGTGAAACGTTTTGTGTAAAAAGGCACGAACGTCTACAGTATCTGCTCACTTACTTTCTTCCCGAACATCTTCTTCTTAGGGAAAGAGAACTGCTCCAACACCGGATACAACTTGCACATCTGAAAGGGCACAAAATGAAAAGGTGGAAAACGAGTAGTATAGTAGAAGAGTCCAACCCACGTGGGACAAATTACACAGAGTGGCTACACGTTGTTTTTCTTATTAGAAACCAGTCTATGAGAAACTGGAGGTTCAGGCTTGCCAAAGATTAAGAACCTCTTAAGAAACTTAGACAGGCTGAAACTTTTCTAGAGTTAAGAAACTTTTGTTAACAATGAAAAATATTTTCTTATGCAACAGTCCAGCCTCAATTATTCTTAGTATATGTATACATTAATTAACAACGAAAAAATTTGGTCGAAAATTGTTTTTGTTTACATTGCGTCGATCGAACGTGTTTAAACAATCAACACATTCGAAAATATTAAATTAATTTAAAGGTAATATTTAAGAAATTTTTGAGGGTCAGAACAAACAAAATGAGAAACTTTTGAGCCTCAAAATGACCAACTTTAAAGAAACTCGAGGCTCGGCCCATTGCTTAGGTTTCTTATAAAAAATGTACATATCATCGCTGTGCAACTGCAGTACTGCTCTTTATTTAGCGGGGAAGATAAGTGACCTTCAAGTGAAGCGCCAAAGCTTTCAGTGTAGAGCTGCAAGGTGGCCACTTACTTGTACATGTAGCTTGTTGAACTGGGAGTAGCGTCTGTAGACATTCCACTCATCATCTGCAATGCGGATGTAGATCTAAAAAAATATGATTTCATATTGTAACAGTTGACAGAGAAACACGCTGTTTGCTGAGGGTCGGCTGTTCTGCAAAATACACACAACATCACGAGGAGAACAAAAACATTTAAGGTGAAATCAGTAGTATATGCCAGTGAGTTTTCAAAACAAACGAAACCTGGTAAAGATGGAAGGCGTCCGATCCTTTCCCCTTTAAGAAGACGGAAGGTATCCAGATGCTGATCAAGCGACTCCCTGAACTGAGATTCTCACTCGAGTTGAACTTCACGGAGCTGGAATCCTCGAGATCGTCTGGCAACGGTCCCCGCATCGAGACGAGCTCCTGTTTCATGCGAGCAATCTGATTGTCTCGATTCACCAGGTGCCGCTGCAAGACCTCCTGTAGTTCAATGAGCTCACCGTGCATCTCTGCCATCTAAGCGAGACAAAAGAAGTCAAGTTAAATGATTATGCAGTTGTTTCTGAAGCGTTGTCGCTTTTTTCCAAAACATTGACTTATTGCCGTGGCAATCTTTGACCTCATGGAAATAAGGACCCATTATGCTCCTTTATGCACTGCTGCCACGTAGTTTAAAATGCAAAGCTGGTATCCCGTCCAACCCATGCTAGCAGAGAACTAATGACAATGAGAATTAATTTGTTTTCTTTGTTTGTAAGTACAAAAAGTTAAGTTTTCTGTTCACGTTCCATTAAAATTTCACCAACCTGAGCTAATCTCTCCTCAAAGATGCTGTTGTTTTCGCTGACAGTGCGGCCAGGCCTCGGAGGGATGGTGATGTCATCGTCATCGGGCGTTGTCCGCAAGTTGCTAATAACTACAACCAATCAGAATGCAGGAATTAACATACAGAATACAAGTATTACCACAGACAAAACACGAATTCTATGACATGAATGGGTACTTTTTGTAACAATCCTATTTGTTTTTCTGTCCAACTTTGCGTGGAAAGATCAGACGTCCGATAGATAGAAGACACAAAATCAATTATAAAAATACCTAACTCAACATCTTGACCACACTTACCCTAACTCAACATCTTCTCTACGTGACCACACTTACCTTGATTATCCTCCGTAGTAAGCACGCTATTTTTCCGCAACATCTGTACGGCCGCTACATATTTCTTGAGCTGTGTTTTTAACACGTCATTTTCACGTTTCAGTTCCACTAACTTCTTCTTGTTAGAGATCTCACCTTTCTTCACTTCATCGCCCAACGTCTCGTATTGCTCCCTCAGGAGGAGATTCGAGTTGCGCTCCTCCTCAACTGCTTTTTCAAGGACTCTAACCAATCAAAATCACAATTACTCGAATTCAACACAACCGCGAGAAAACAATGAATAAAAACAATGAATACAACAAAACACATGACCAAGGGGAGGCAATTTGATTGGCTGGTTTAATATCCAGAGTTGCGTAACTGATCTTTATTCAAACTCCGCAAGCACATACTTACTAAGACAAATTTAAAAATAACAAAGTAATTTAAAAACTTTGACATAGCTCAGACGCGATTTCTATATATCTATCCATCCATTGGCTTTTAATATATTAATGACTTTGTTCTATATGTTTATGTTTCGATCTTTATCTATCTTTCAATGTTTATCTATCGGCTTAATGTCCGTTTTCCATGCTTGCATGGGTTGGACGCGGTATATTAATGGCCATCTTCCAATCTGATCTAGACTGTGTTAGATCTAAACTAGAATTCCTCTGTAGAAAATATGCCGTTATTATCTCTTGCCATGTCTTTCTCTGTCTACCTCTAGGATTTGCCACAACAACTATCAAGTTCCTACACTTCCTCACCCAATTGAGTTAGCGATGAGTGTAATTTGCACGGGTTATAGTTTATTTAATAGTACCAGGATAATGTAATGTCACACCCCATTCCAATTATTGAATAAAACGCAAAACCAATGATTTTTCATGCACTTGATCCAGTCAAAAATCACATTTATTCTAAAAAGAACATGGCGGATGTGAAGCTTTTAAAAGCCATGTGCAATTCGAGAGCAAGCTAGTTTTTTAATTGGCCAGCATTGTGTAGCTACAAATTTCTGTTTTCTTATCAAGCATCCTACTAACTGTGACAAACAAAAGTCTGACTCTCTGAAGTCATAAGTGTAATTTGCAAGAGATATATATATTATTGCTTCTTCAGTGGAAATAAAAAGCTACCCCTTTTATAAAGATAATACTGGCTTAAGAAGTGAGAAATTCTCCAAAAGACTCTTCAACAGGATGGCAAACTTACTGATTCCGTAGTTCTGTTTCTTCCTTCACCTTAGCAACCAGAAGCAGTGCTCGTTTCAATTCCACTAAAAGAGAGATGGCGTCAGCCCGAGGAATCACCATAGATTCCTAACCTACAACTGCCTTACGCCCAGGTACCTGGTACATCAACAACTTCCACATTACATATCTCATTAAAATCATACATTTCTTTATTTACTAAGAGCATTCAATGATCATTGATAAATCGTAATATAGGATGATGCCAGTGTTAAACATATCTATAAAATAATGACACTGAACTGGTGACTATCGTTGTCAAACATTTACACGAGGAAATCTATGTAGCTATCAGAAGATTCTTACCAACAGAGAGTTGACCAGGCTGTTCCATTGCCTAGGTAACATACAACCTTAATTTAACATTTAATAAGCACAGAGATTGGAGCACTGTAAAAAATCTCTGGAAGTAACACACTCAACCTTATACCTCTATAGTGCAGTCATGCCATGGTTTAGGGGTTAAAGGTTGAGAGAGGGATGGAAACGTTTTTTAAAAGCCTCTTGAAAGTCTGGAAGTACTGCAACAGTTTAAAGCAAACAACTCTGGTTATAAAGAAAAATAACATTACCTTTTCGAGAGAAGGCTTCGGTACGAATCTCTCAAAATTCTTCAATCTAAAACAAATTCATCGGCAAGTGAACGTCTCGCGTAAATGAGATTTGAAGTTGAGGCATGTCATTTATTTTACCACCACTGTTTTGGTGTCAGAGATCAACGGAGGGTGTCACAACATTTTTAAATATAGCGAAACAACCTGAAATACAATGTTGCTATGGTTTCAAGTTACTTGCTTGAGGGGTGAACTAGTAACTTATGAAGGAATATCAAACCTCTGCTCATTCTGACGTTCATCAATCGGATGATCGGTTTGTGCATCCGTATGGAGCAACGCTAACGCATCTGATACCGCTTGTGATGACTCATCATCATAAGGTATGAACAGCTCCATGTCGTGTGAGTAAGGTAAGTCATGTGCACCAGGGTTGTCTTGTAAACTAGAAATGGTAAAATGCGTTTATTAGTTTGACTTAAAACTGTCATTGTTCTTCTTGAAATATCTCCTTTAAGTAACTTTCGTAATCTGTTTCGATTGAAAATCTGGAAAGTTTTATGAAATATGTACCACATCTTCAAATAACCTTGTAAGAGAGTGAAAGGACAAAATCCTAAAAATTCCTACAAAACATGCTATCCAAAAATGTTTTTCTTATATCTTGGATAAAAAGTTGTTTAGAATAATAACAATTCAGTAAAAAACCTTGACTCTGAAGTTTCTGAGTTATCAAGTGTGGTGTTTCCTTCCTTGGTCAATTGATGAGAATCAGATCCATCGAATAGTGAGGAATGCGTGGAATGTGTTTCTGTACAACCATCTACTATTGGTGATGATGGAGCTGACATAACTTCTTGTTGTACATCGTCGATTGTTGTTTCAGTTGACTCACTGAGTGACGAAAGGTCATCCTGGAAATTGTCGTCAAGGTTACCAATCTGGGCATTGACCACTTTGCGTTTTTTCTTCTTTTTGATGGCGATCTTCTTCATAATGGAAGGTTCTATTGGCAAAAATAATATTTAATAATTCATTTTTAATTCATATTTATTACTCCAGATAAAAACATTAATATACATATAATAAAATAAAGTCAAAATGAGAAGTTAAAATGTTGTTTTGAGAAGAAATGATGACATTGTAAAGTTGTATTCTATAGGCTAGTCTATTAATAATTTAATACATTTATATCAGTCTGTAATATTTATTTATATATTTATTCAAATTCCACAAACATAGATAAATAGAAAAACAGCTCAAGACCAAGATCACGATTTGATTTTCAAAGTTTGTTTTTCGTAATTTGATTCGTTGATTTAAATTATTACCATAATTAACGTAATTATTAACATAATCAAAATGATGGATAAAAAGTATTGGCTAAAACCATGCGATTTTAAATGGGTCTTTAAAGGTTCGAAGGTTTTTATGGTAAGAATTCTTTATGATTTCCACTTATAAATATTGATTTAATGTTTAAAATTTGTGTCATTCCTCACACAGTCTTAATTCCTACCATCAAATACAACAAACGCAAAAGAAAGTCTGACCAATGTTTTTTTTATGAATTTTTTAAATTGCCAACTTTTTCATTCTTATATTATTTTCTTAGAAGTAGAACAAAAAGGTGAAATAAATTCGCCAGAGTTGATTTTAAAAGACGCATACCAGAAAAACAAGAAAATAGATGACATGTTTCTAAAGAAGATCTGCATTTTGAACACACAAATGGGATGGAGCAACATTCACTACTTAAAATTATAAAAACTACTTATGAAATGATGCGTGAGATTTGCACGTGCATATGCAAGAAAAATCTAAAGAGCGTTTTACACTAAACTTTAAGAAAGGCAAATTTAAACGTTTCAAAGTATTTGAAACCAAAAATTGACTTTTAAATGTTTATAGAGACACACATATATGCATCTATATACAAACACAAAGAGTTGACAAATAGACAGTTATTTTCTAGTGTGATGAGTGCACTTGGCAGGGGTTTATATGGCTAGTATATATATACAACATACCCTAGTTAGTAATAATGTAAAAAATGTAAAATGATATTCTAGGTAATACAAAAAGGTGTTGGTGGCATTTCATAGCAACGTTTAGGTAGATACCAGTATCAAATGCTTGTATGAGTGGCAGAGGACTGGACTTGATTCTACGATGTGTTTTCGCATTTGGTGGTGGATTCTAGAAAAATACAAAGATAATCTGAATATTGGCGTAAAATGTGTTGTAAGGATTAAAAATACAGAGCGAACGATTTTGAATTTTTTTTAAATGTGTTGCAATTAGATGTGGCTATCATCTGCGATATTAAACTGAATCCAAGAACCATTTTTCGCTTAAGTTTACTAAATGTAAAAACTAGAAGTACAGTTAATTGAATGACGGCATATGACAGCAAGAAAAATGACCTTGATCAATCAAAATAAACGAGAATTACTTGCTTGAAGGGCAGGTTCAGGTCCGTGCTTTTGATGTTGATTGCAAAGAGAATGGAGGTTAGACCTGAATGGAAAAGCATTGGAAATCTTGAAAAGTGAATAAAAGAAATTGGTTAACTATCAAACCTCGGGCCATAGGAGGCATAGTGCTTGATCGTTCACCATCCAACACAAGCGCCCAGGGTTCATAGAATTGCCTGAAAACCAAGGACAACATTATAAGAGTGCGGGTAGAAAACTATTTATTATATTTATTAATTTTTTATAATTATTTCATTCCTGCTATATAACAGATTATTTAACTACGCAATTTTAAATATCAAAAGAATTAAATATCATAAATAATAAAAGTCTTTAAATATTTTTTTTTGAATTTATAAGTAAAACAAAGAATTCAATAGTTTGTACTAAAAACGGAAATAAATACGAAGAATTCAAATTGTAGGTCGTTGAAACAAACTGAAGAAAATGAATGACTCAATCTCAATAAAAGATGAAGGTTTAAAAATATACATGTCAATCACCTAAGCAACAACTGGTTGCTAAGTATAACATGGAGTTGTCTTTCAAGCGTTCCCTCGTTTAGCGCAGTGCGTAACCATGCTCGTGCTGAAAGAAGATTCTCGTAGCGAGATGTAAAACAAAAAAGGTGTGTGAATACCTCACCTTTCCCCGAATCCGTAGTGATCGCTTCTAGCGTAGAAAAATGAGAAACTTCGAGTGTGCCGAGAGATTCTTTCACCACTGACCAAAAAGCTGAAATGGTTTTTATAAAACATTGGTAAAATTCTCTGTTAAAGTATTCAAGGTGTCATTCCTTTGCCTAGTTTTACTATTGAATGAGACCCTCCAATCACAATTTGTTTCTTGTTTAAAAAACAAAGAAGCGAAATTTTGACTGTATATATACTTTATTTTGCTAATACTGAAATGTATCTATTATTCATTTTATTTCTTAAAGAGTTTTTTTCTAGTACATATTGTTGATTGGAAAATAAAATTGATTGATTGATTGAGTATGCAATGATTACACTGTTGGAAACAGATTGGTTTTGTGTAACAGTCACACGACTGAAACAAAAAAGGGCTCATAGTGAACATTTATAGATGTGTTCGTAAGAAATTCTACTGGTTGGTGCATGATTTGCATTGTTATGATTTCTTTTTCAAAACCTGTTTCTTTTTGTGAATAGACCAACAAGGTATTTGAACAGCCCGTTTTACAAATAAAAGCCATTTCACATTTGACTTTCAGAAATTCGCTGAAAAAGCATAAAAAGCAAACAAATATATTTTATCCTTCTAATAATTCTCATTGTTGTGTGATGTGAGTGTGTTTTTCTAGATGAAAATTTCCATTATTTTCTTGGTATTATTATATGAACTTTGCCACAAACACATGAAACTGGGAAACGCACTGATATCAATTTCCGGCAGCATTTTCTCTGTCATCTGCCTAAAAGAAAAGAAAAATTGCGTCATGAAAATTATGTTGTTTTTCTTTAAATTTTAAGCCTTACATGTTACAAGAAGAAAACAAATAAACATCAAGTAAAATTAGCACTATTTAATAAATTATGATTATAAAATTATGAAATATGATTAATATTAACGCAAAAATATGTCAAACAACAATGAACCATAAAAATGATCTGTGTATCAAATAATGTACCGTAATGGTTGGACAATAGATGAAATCTTTTCAAGAACTTTGTTTCTTTTCAACGCATGCTGCAGTGCTTGTTCAAATTGCGATAGCAAGCATGAAACGCTACAACGAAGAAGAAATCTTCAAACTATTATTAAATTCTTGCTTTAAAGTGTATGGGGTAGCAGCGGCAGTGTAGTAGAGGGTACCTCAGTTAAGAAGTGTACATGTTTACAAGATGTCAGTAATGGTAATTATTATTTTTTTTATTGAAGTTGCTCAAAACAAGGCCATTAAAGGCTACTTGTGGGTAAAGAGCGACAAGAGAAGTTAAGTGGTTTTTAGATGACGATGAACATTTGTTTTGAACAGTTCAAGGTTAAAGTCAGAAGGAAAGCAAGTAGATGGAAGGGAGTTCCAAAGTCTAGATTTTCGCGAGAAAAAACTGTTCTTGTAGAAATCCCTGCAACAATTTGAAACACAAACAGCACATTGATGAAAAGACGACAAAAACCTAGTTGTACAGAGAAAAATTATCTAGTAATGGAAATCAGTCAAAATTCAACAACTTCAAAATATAAGAGATCTTTGGAAACAAAGAGTAACCACCATTTGAAGCATACATTATGTTTATCTACCTGCTGTCCTTTTCTGAAGCCAAAAGGGTCTTTCCACCAAAATCAACTTGACACTAAAAACAAAATGTGCCAAAAAGCAAAATTAACGTAACTTATGTAAACAATTAAAAATCATTGTGTACATTATTCCAACACCAGATTTCATTACCATGAGGCTATTCTTCCGACATGCATGCACCTTAAAACTTGAAAACAATTTGACGCTATTTTTTAGGAGAAAAAAATTATTTCAATGATAGTTGGAAATGAATTTACGAGTTTTGCTGCTGTAAAGGAAACATTATTGAAATTCCAAGAGGAGACTTTTGTACAGTTTTATGTGAAAGATTCACGGATTTAACAGGTATGCGGGTCATGTAACATCTTTGACCTCATGGATATAAGCACCCGCGCCCTTTACGCACTGCTGCCACAGAGTTTAAAATTATCCAAAAAATCCAGCTGTAAAAAACATCTGCTCCAATGAATCGTCAAATGATTACCTACAAAATTGTGGGGAAGATCATCTTTGAAACCCAGTCTAACCCATGCTAGCATGGAAAATAGACGTGAAAAATGTAAATGATGATCATGATGAAACGTACTCCAGGTAAGGAGTTAAAGAAAAGGTTTTACAAGATCATTTGCAAGTGACTTGAAAAGTTGTAACAGGTCGTGATGTTTCTAATATCAGAGCAAAGTTTTGCAAAGATTCATCACAAAATAACATTGAAGTTCTTCTAGAAAAACTACGCCAGAACCAAAGTATGTTTATAAAAGCTTTTCCCTAATACTTACTTACTGCACGGATTAACGTCTTCTTTTCCCAGCAGCTGGGGTTAGACATTAGACAATAGATATTTTTGATAAACAATCAGTCAGTTAGTTAGGCTGTCCATCCGTTAGCTGCGAATATATTGAATAAGCAGTGCCGGACAAAATCACGGGCAAGACATAGCACCCGGAAGCCACCCATGCAGGGTTATGCAGAAGACATTGGATGTTGGTTTTAGTTTGTGGCAATACCGAATGAATATGGATATTGGCATAAGCTGGGAGGGTGTCATGCAGATGATCTGAATAACTAGACAATGGATGAGATCCAATCACTACGAGTAAGGAGGAGAATGCAGCGGTTTATGGAGTAGCACCCTTTACCGTTAGAAAGTGCGCAACCGAAACCCCAATCAATCAGCTCTGAAACTTTATGATATAGTCAGAACATATTTGTTAGTTTTGTTTCAATGATAATGTTAATGATATCATTTCAACTTTCCATCGCTTAAGGAGCAACAACAGAGGTTCTCCTTGACGATGACAAAAGTTTGTTAGGAATTATATTATTACCAAGATAATACAATGAACGCATCATTTTCTGCATTCACAGAAATCATATTTAGTGATGCAACATACAAGTTAAATGAATTGCGTATGCCCCTTTACATCATGTTAGAAGGAGAAGATAGAAATGGGCAAAGTGAGATATTTGCCACTTTTATGGTTTCAAATATTCTCTCTATTCTCTCTATTTGCTTGTAGATAGACACATATTTTCGGAATTTAGCTGAAGATACCATGTGTGACGATTCTTTGTGTGCAACTAGGTGGTCTGCAAGTTATTACCGTTCAAAGCATCACATTGCACAATCAAACTATGAAGAATGTTTTGAAGACGGCAATGTAACTTCAGTGTAAATGATAGTGAAAATAATGCACTAATACTTCAAAAATACAAAAAGACCTTTCAGCCTTGTCAAAGAGTTGCATCACTTGTTTCAGAGTTTCCAATGCGTCAATTTTGTTGACATTAATCTTACATTTTTATTGTTTATATTTCCCAGCTATATATTTAACTGGCTGGCCTTACTACTTATCTTCAAGTCTCAAGTGTTCAATATATCAGTCTGCACTTCAATATGGCGCTACAAATAAAGGACCAATCTGCATGGGAGAAGTTTTTCTCGGACGCCAATATTCCCAAAAAGGACTCAACCAACTATGCTAAAATATTCGTCAGCAACCAGATCACAGGAGAGCTACTCCCCGACCTCACAAAAGAGACCCTCCAAGAACTCGGGATCATTGCACTAGGTGATTGTCTTGCCATCCTGAGACGTGCACGCAGCTCAGCAGTCTCCCCATCTACTGTCACTCAACCAACATCCATCAAAGCTCCTGCAGCAAAGCTACCATAAGTCAACACAGACATGACACTCCAGCAATTCAGAAAGTTCCTGATTGACTGGAATGTCTTCAAACAAAAAACTGGTGTCACTGGAACACAGGTCACAGCCCAGCTATACAACTGTTGTGATGACCCTGTCCAAAACAGCCTTGTCAACACCATTCCTGACATATTTTCTGTCAACGAGAGACACTTGCTTGATACAATTGAATCAATGGTTACCAAAAAGTCTAATCCAACAGTCCATCGCATGAACTTTGATGCAACAACACAAAGCTGACAAGAAACCATCCAGGAATACCTGATTCGACTAATATCATCTGATCCTGACTGTGAATTCTCCTGTCCAGGCTGGACCTCCAACCCAACCACATTCGCAACCAGTTCATCTGAGGACTCCATAATGACACCCTCCAAACTGACATCCTCGCACAGGCCAGCCAACTGAAAACACTTGAGGAGGTCATAAAACACGCTGAAGCATTCGTAGCAGCATTACGCAACCAACAAACGCTCCAAGGCTCATCAGAAGTTATGGCAGCAAGATCTTCCTACAAGAATCAGCAACAACAACATCAGCGGAAATTACAACAAGGACACTGATCCTCAACATCCAAATCATGTCCAGGTTGCGGATCGCAAACCCATGGACAAGCTGATCGACAGATGCACTGTCCAGCTTGGGATACAGCTTGCCACAACTGCAGCAGGCTTCACCACATTGCACGTGTCTGTTGCCAACCAAAGCAGCCTTCAAAGCGAAATGAATATGCTCACGGCCTAATCGTTCACATCAAACACCAGACAGCGATATCCAGCGATAGCGCAATGGTAATAGCGTTTGGCTCTTAACCGAAAGCTTCTGGGTTCAAGACCATGCAATCACAAAGTTGTTTAGTGAGCGGTTATGAAAAAAACGCCATATTTTATCAAAAATAACCGTATCACAAATGGGAGCAATTAAATACACTAAAACTCTGGGTCGAGGTCTTCATGATAATGCTTAATGAGCGTTCTGGAAGCCTCGTTAAAAAACAACAGCACCAAAAACAGAACTTATCAAAATGTCTCAAAAAGGATTCAGATCAGCCTTTGGCTGAACATCTATCACCTGCCACACAAACAACAACAACTGGATCACTTTTTAAAAATCTCCCAACCTCCCAACCATCCCAGTCGGCACCAGAATTACTGTACAGGATCACCAGGGCCAAAACAATTTCAGAAAATAGAATTGCACTGGCGTCATAGTTGAAATCTTGCCCTATCGCCAATATCAAGTCAAGGTTCTGAAAGGTTAAGTCGCAACAGACGATTCATCAAACCTTCCCCTTCACCCACCACGTCTCAATGACACACCACCTTCCAACGATGCATCATGCTACAACAATGCACTACGTCGCATTGATGCACCACGTTCTGACCATGCTAATGAACATCCAAGTCATTCAAATACTTTCAAAGCAACAGAACTATAACACATCTGGACTGAAAGAGTAGCATGCTCAAAAAACATAACCCCACAGAGGGGAGATGTGCAATATATCAGGGTCTGCACTTCAATAAGTTTGAACAACAGTTTTTATTGCTTCAATGTGTGCTCAATTCATGGAATAGCAATGTTGATATTGGAATTCAAACCATGACCAGTAAGTTCTCTTTTATTTGAAATATAATTTCTCAATAAATTGAATGTTGTTTCGACAAGTAATTAACCTTTGAATTTCAGATGATGCCATAAATGATGAAAATAACGTTGGAGATTTTGTTCAGAACAGTCTGGACAACACAACAATTTTGGAGAATGTCGGGCAAGGTGACATAATTTAGAAAATGGTCCTGGATGGAGCCCAATCAATTGAATCTATGATCTAAATTCCACCAGTCATACCCAGCGAGGGCGTCGTATGATAGCAGAGCTAACTGTTGCCATGTAAACGACAGAAAAACACTCCAAGAACAAGCCAGCTCCCTTCATTAAGAAACAACCCGAGGACAAAGTTAAAAGTAAGGATGAAAACGTGTGTTCAAATTAGTCATTAATCTGTCTTTTTAAAACATCTAAAAATAATATTTATATATATTTCCATCAATTACATGAGACAATATATTGAATTGCGGGTATGCGGGTCATGTAACCTTTTTGACCTCATGGGCATAAGCATCCATGCCCCTGATACATAGCTAGTTAAAGGGATTCCCAAGTTCTCATACATACTTTATTAAAATAACTCAAAACCGAATGTAAAAAATAATACGATAACTTGTTTTTAAAGTTGCTATCTCTAATCCTCTAAAACAACAAAGAAAGTCTCGTGTTTTGTCCGCCATTAAAATTTTCACGTTTACATTTTTAAACCTTGTTTCAAACCTCTTTGGTATAACGCGACCTGTAACGTACAAGGTATGTAACATCGTTGTGTATTGTTTGCTTTTGGAATAGAAATGTCTGTTCAACCTTATCGCTTTGAGCAAAACAAAAAAAACTTCACGGAAAACTAAGAAACATGATGATAAGGATAAAGAAAGTGTGGACGGCAGTGAAATTTCAAACATTGAAGAGTCAATCGATTTTCGTTGAAATCATTGAAAAACACGTTTTTCTTCATGACTTCCCAGGTGTTTTCACACATTATGCATAAATTAGCTCATCCAGAAAATGAGTTTCAATGTATTCAATTTAAATTCCAGACATCTCTTGTGTTACACTTACACAGCACAAATCCTTTGCGCCTGTATGTCTAAATCAATATGTATTGTGGACATGCATGATAGGTCTGAATGTCAGAAAGAGGGCCTGGGTCCCTCCTAGAGATAACATACCCCTGTTTCCGTTTCATTTAACAAATTATAAATCAAGTAATCTTGTTATGTAAATCTGTATATTTCAAAAAATAGAAGAATTAGATATTAAAATTTGCATGAGATATTTTATATCAGATCATATTGATACGCAGCATATCGCCAGTTTAGCTGGCTTATCTAAATAAAGCTTGGTCATTACGTACGGCGAATATAGCAGCCTCTTCGTCACGAAGATAAGGGAGGAATTTCCAGAACCTAGTGAAGTTTATGTTACCTTTAAAGATTATGGAGATGATGGCGGAAATTCTGAAGTTGTTACATCATGGGAATATATGGAAAATTTTGAAGTGAAGAGGCGGAAGTAGGAGAGATGTGGAGGGGGCAATAAAAATGAAGCAAAATTTGTGCCCTTAAAAATAAATATTGAAGCACCAAAATGTTAAAAATTTATATATACAATATATTTCAGGTTAAACAATCGAGAACTTAAAAAAAGTAAGAAACAAATCGCAACTCATGGAAAAACAACATTTTGTTTAACAATGACCACAAAACAGAAGAAAAACTAAATCAAATTGCGTGAAGACGTGAATATTTTCTCGATTGCTCAATGATATTGTCTTTTGTTTCAGTGCAGACTGGAGCCATGACTCGTTTTCTTACAGTTAGTGCTTGTTTATAAACGCTGTTTTTCATCACGCGAAAGTAGTTGTAGCGCTTTTACAACAAATATATGCAGAAACCGGCTTACAAACTATACGGCTTAACTTCATGCTTCAAAACTACGTACCATGTACGTCACAACAACTGATTACCAATGATTATCGCCTTATACGGACAATGAGGTCTGAACCCTAGTAAGAAATAAACATCGCGGGAAGAAGGTCTAAGAGAAAGTGTCGCATTGAACAACAACAATTTAAAAAACAAAATAACTAGTTTGGTTGGTATTTGTTATGTATGGGACAAATTCATTTCTTTTTTTTTTAGATTTTTATTTATATATGTTAAATATGTGTGAGAACTTGGGAATCCCTTTAAGAAGGCTGTTACTTGTGTATATTGAAATAGTGTGTTTTACAATGACATTCCATTACAAAAAATGAGTTGATATTATAGATTTAAGTATTCTACTTCAAGATTGTTTACAGAGTATCTATCTAATCCAACTTTTAGATAGCCAAAAGATCGCTATCAAATAGAGGAAGGAAATGTCTAGCAACAACAAATTAATAAACACCGTCATTCAAGGGTACAACGCAATGTACCTGAGTCAGTTGATGCCTAATGAGTTAGAATGGAAAATTAAAATTTGACTGCGTGTTCTGGAGAAGTTTAGAACAAGGACCCTCCGGGTCCAAAATACCTGCAGTTGTTAGGAGAAAATGCATTGAAAATGCATTTTCCCTTTAAGAAAATGTACTTAAAGTATCCTGTAACTCAAATGGTTAATTTCAATTGATGCGGGAAAAGCTATTGATGGAGATTTGGTGGATGAGACTGCTGTTGAGGTGCTGCTCCCTGAGAAATTTCCACCAATTATCACTGGCAAAAGGGTAAACTTATGTCGCATACGTCCATATTACACAAAAGATGCATGGCTTCTTGTTACGAATGTAGTTACTCAAGTCAGCCAGAATCCAACTTGTTATGCAATGTTTGCAAAAATGATGTTGAAGAGGACAGCGTAGCGTGTCTTGTGACTCGTGTTTGAGTCGGTTTCATTTTCTATGTGCCTCTTTGAATAAAGCTCCTAAAGCAAAGTTTTGGTTTTGCAGAAGATGTTATTCAAACGCAAAATCTTGTAAACAGTGTAAATGAAAATTCCTAATGGAAAAATCCAATTTGGCTATAACTGCTTAACCGATATCAGTATTATCGTTCACCCCAAATATACAAAATATTTATATGTATGTCCATCAATTACTCATCCTTAAAAATCCATCAAATCGGTCTAAGACACAAATATAAACAACTCTGTGTATTCAATAGGTTAACCAGAAATATGCCAAGATGCCAAGACGGGATGCCTGTCATAACATATGACGTTTATCACTCATTCCTCCGGTAAAAATCCTGCCTTTTCTTGTTAACCCTGTAGTGCGACCCCTACCTCGAACTAGAGCATTTCATAAAATCTGTGAACCAAAACATTTTGTATCGTAAGAATTATCATGAAAAGATAAAAAGTATTTAAGAAATTATTTAGTGTGTTGAGGTTGTTATTAAACATAAAGTTTTATAGTATTTGTAATAGACAGTAAATATCAACCTATATTTACATTGAAAAACAAAACTGCGGAATAGCTACTACGTGTAAATGTATAGTTAATCTTTAAGATGTTTGTTAATATTTCCTTTGTAAGATTTTAGAGATTTGGAGCATAATTCAAATTTTCAGTGTGAGTGTTGTGAACTAAAAATACATTGCCGACCTTAGTTTCTCGGCCAAAAAACGCATAGAGATGATGTTTCTTAACTGAACCTAGTGACTATGAAAAAATGTGTCAAAGTTTTAACGTGCATGCATGTCGAAAGAATAGCCTCATGGTAATGAAATCCGTCAGAATAATATACACGGCGATTAAAAAACAGCTCCATATGATATTCTAACCAAAGTAGATTATTAAGTGTAAATTAAAAAAGCATGCAATGCTATATGCCATCCAGTACTAAGAGATCATTGAAAATCTGGGCAACAACATGAGTGAATTGGAAAAGCTGATTTAAAAAGAAGTCCTTGAATATCAATTCAAAGATTCTTCTTCTTACTCAAAACATATACAACAACCTCAGCAAAACCATAGCTTAGTTGGTAATCAGCAATAGTCCTAGGTAGGTGGTACCTGTTTCACAGAGTCAAGTAGTTTTTTCATCAAGCATTCTCGTTCCTTTTCATATTGATCCATACCATTTGCATAAATTATTCATGTATCAAAACCTACACAGATACAAAAGCAGGGAAATAAGGATTGTAATGTATATCTTCATAAAGGTCAATATGGATTCTTTGTATATCATCATTTGAGAAAATGACCATTCTCTCAACATGACCTCATAAAAACAAACTAACAACATGTTAATTTAAAGCAATATTAATTTATAATTAGAAAACACATGGATTTTCATTAATATAGCAGGTGTTTTGAAATGTTTTAAAGTAAAAAAACTACTATGTATATATAAATGTGTCTTTGTGCTAAATAGACTCCCAAACCACTGGGCAGAATCGTGCAAAAACCCACTAAAAATAATGTGAGGAAGGTTCTAGACAAAAAAATGTGAAAATGGATAAACAGAGCTAAAAAAAGTCTGTTATTTCCATTGCCGACAAGCAATATTATAAGTCACCACATTTTATAGTGTGCAAAATCAACTTGACACAAATTGGGTTATTATATATATATATAATGAACCCAACCCTGAGAAATTATTATATTTTTTAAATGTCACCTAATTTTTGTTAGGTAGAATAGTAGCCTTAGTTATGAAGGGAACCTAATTTCTTGCATAATTTAATTTTTATTACATTATCATTAAATTAACCACTACTCAAGCTATCGCCAGCTCTCTCTCCACATGCTCAATGCCCTTACGCATCAAATGCAACCTGCAACCGATTTGGAAGTGACCTGAATATCTCCATGGACCAGAGATAGCTGATCTCTAGTATTACAATGGAAAAGGCCAACCCAGAGGTTAAATCAAACACTAGGTCAGATCTAAGTTCATTTGTTCATTTTCTTCTCTACTTTTAAAAAACACGTTGTACTACATAAATTAACAACGTAGACAGACATACACTTTTTTCAATACAATTGAGTTTGTCTCAGCATATCAGGAATTGAGAAATTATGATGACATATACATGTTCCTATTTGTAAAGAAGTTTCTGGTAAATTCATAGCTGAATCAATAAATAACATGGCTGGCTAACAAAGAGACCTCATTTTAGTACACCAGTCTTACTGACACACTGGGTAAGAGACCCATAAAGTCACAAAACAACTTAGAATTCTTCCATAGAATGATCAACTGATTTGGGTGCGCGTTCTATAGAATGGAATGGGTGGCAATCTATAGATTGTGTTGCGCATTCTATAGATGCGTAAGTCCGTAGAAAGCGCGGAACATTATATATATAGCTATATTTATTTTTTATTCTTGATTTTAACAAAAAAGAACTCACTCAAATGTGTTAAATTTGACTCCTAATTGAAGCTGTTTTGGTTGAAATATGTGACATGTCCAAATCACCCCAGTAAAGTTTTTGAAGCAGGTGCCATGGGTCAAGCAGGTGTCTTTTAAAGAATCTACCAGATGAAGAAAGTCTAATATCCCAGGCTTCATAACCTTTTGAGATAATGCTGTCTTTGAGGTCTGAGATATTAGAACTTTAATTAACCCTACTAAGTGGCCTGTATTACCCCTGTCTAATCCTACCTAATAAATATGATATATATGGTATAATACAAATTGTAAGAAAAGCAAAAAAGAAATCTATGAAAACACAACATATTCTTACGACATTTTTGAGTCACTTTTTTTACACTATTGATAAACACGAGATAAATCACCAGAACCGTAATTTTAACATTTATCAATTTAGCAGCAAACAAAATACTTTTACGCCGTAACTTATTAATTTGGTTGTAAAAACGATTACAGGCCAACTCGGCCAAATGCTAGCTCGGCCCACAAACTCGTCCTAGATTTCCGATTTACGTACAAAATGAGGACTCGACTGTTTTCTCGGCGAAAGGAAAGTCATTATCTGCCAATCACCCTAGCTGGCACACTGCAACATGATTGACAACCGCGCTCAGAAGTCTCTCGGGATTGTGTGTTCCCGCATTAAATTGGTTCCACAGCTCGAGCAAGTGTGCGTTATGTTCGGTGTACTTCTTTCGTTGCGCACGAAGAATCTTCCCATACGAAAACAGTAACGATTGGACATTGAAGAATGAGGCTTCGGTGTGGAGGAGTTGAATCAATAAATAAAAGTTCAGGTTGCCCTTTCCTGGCCTTCGAATTTAAGCGATATTACAATAGAAGACGTTCCACGTATTAGGCGCGCACATGTGTCTTCAATGTAGTCTAGAAGCAGCCGGAATTGCCCGTTCGTGTCTTTGCTCTTCATCAGATGAAACAAATCTACGACCATCGTAGTGGAGTTTGCGAATAAATTTTCTCGTCCCTTCACCGAGTTATTCGACTTTTCGCCAGATAGCCTGCCTCCCAGTGCAACGAACAGCCACGAATAGTGGGGCCGAAAACCTCTGGAATGGCCTGCCAAACTGTGCATTTGAAATCTACGACGACTGTCTTAGATTGTCCTTGCCAAGAATATCTTTGGTAGCTTTGAACAATTTCTTGTAGTCTTGGTTTCACGAAAAAGATTTGGCCTTGTCTACATTGATTAGACAAAATAGGAAATAAAGAAAGAAAGTTAATTTTCTTGTTCTTTAAATTTTCCCAACATTAGGATCTAGGTCTACTAGATAGATTTTTAGCTTATCATATGACAAACACTGTTATCGGTGATCTTGAACCTGGCAACAAAGTTGGCACACGCAGTTTGAAGTATGTTTTCGTTTCGCCGAGCAAACAGACGAGTCCTCATTTTGTACGTAACCAACACAGCCAAATTAATATGGCTGCCGGCGTTCGGAAATCTCGCTAATATACCAACAAAAAGTCTTCTAAAGATATCATTAGCGGACCAAGTGTATTGTAAAGAAAACGTCAAATTCATTGTTAGGCCGAGTCGGTAGGCCGAGCTGGCATTTGGCCGAGTTGGCCATACACCGTAAAAACAAAGGAATTAAAAATTTAATGAGACTTTGACGCCAACTTAGGTTAGCAGTGGTGTGTCATAAAGCTCGTCTAACGGTACGGTACGGAATTTTTTTGCGAGAACGAGTGAAAATTAATATTACATGGGAATCTCCCTAAAGCGGACACCATCGGTGCAAAAAAAAATTGTCCGCTTTATAGAGATGTCCGTTTTAAAGAGAGTTGGCCAAAATTCAGTTTTGGACGTAATTTTGACCAAAAAACGTCTTTCATACTTTTCTTTACGAAGATTGTAAATGAAAGACTAGGTACTTGTACACGTATAAGTATTCTTTGACCAAGAATTGACTCTGATTATGCTTTAATTAAAGATTGCCTTCGATTCTTCAGTTGAAAGTCCTCAATCCTTTTCGTGATCGTAGACAACATATCTTGACTATCATCGTAAAAACAGGGCGTCGCTTCATTTGGTCAAGCATTGCGATTATCTCTTTGACACCCATGCTTTCTTGTTCCAACCCTTCATTCTCGTCATTGCTGCCGTCATCATCGGAAATCTCTTCGACCTGATCACTTGCAATGTCTTCATACACAAACATGTCTGCCATTCAAAACGTGTTGCTTAAAAACATTGATCAAGAGATTGAATTGATTCTTATAAAACAGAAAAAATACGATCTAGATTCTTTTGTCCGGTGATACCATGCTTAGATGGATAGTTGGTGATGAAAATATTTGTTTGAAGTCAGAAAATAAATGTTTGCAGTTGCTATTGTGTTGGAAGAACGAATAGTTGGGCATGTTCCTAAAAACTTGAGTAAAATATTCCATTCAATTATGAAAATTCCTAACTGTACCATCGGATGCAAAGTAACTGGGAATCGTGTAAATCGTGGAGCAGATTATGGTCTTTTTCAAAGGTTTTGAAAACATAAATAAAAAAGTTAACAAATGAGTATAATAAAAAACTGTAAAAAAAAATTGATAAATAATTTTCGTGGTCATGATGTTATTTTTCAGTGTCCGCTTTATAGAGAGCGTTTATAGTAAAAAATTTCATTTGGTGCTGTAAAAATTGTCCGCTTTATGGAGTGTCCGCTTTATGATTGTCCGCTTTATAGAGATTTTCGTTGTAAGAATTTAACCTAAGATCCATCCGTTCCAAGCGCCACTTTCCGCCTTATAGAGGTGTCCGCTTTATACCGTGTCCGCTTTAGGGAGATTCCACTGTATAATGATTTGTATGTTGGTAAGGAGACGTATGTTGGTTGGGTCTACTTAAGATTTGCGAAATCGAATGAAATATAACAAACAAGACAGATTGAAGAAGACAGAAAAATTATTGTCGGACGATTGAAAAAGTTAAAAGTACCGCTCCCATAGAAGCTCCCATTCGTCCGACGGGACGCGAAGCGAAAAACTTATGTTACACCACTGCTAGTTTATTAAGTTGATTTTAAGCGAGAGATTAAAAGTAAAAATGTACCAAAAATAGACAGCATATAAACATTTCTTTTTCTATCGCAGCGAAAGAGTACTTAATCTTGGCGTGACGTCACGATCACAAAAATAACACTTTACCTGACAATGTTCTAACATATTGATCTTGTAAAGGGAATTTACAAGCATTTAAAGATGAATTAAAGAATAGAGCATACTGTGGAAAACACTTTTGGTTGGTCCGTAATTGAATGGACCTAAATCCAGGTGTGTCTGTATAACCTGGATAAAATTTGAATTTAAATAAGACAAATTATCCAAATATCTTTCATGGTGAAAAAGAATTCTTTTTTTAGATTTCATCAACTTCTTCCCCTTTACTGTAATTGATTTTTCTGGAGTTAGAAGCTCATTCAAGCCCTCAATATTTACTGCCGCCGAGTGTAAGAGTAATTCAACACTTTTTAATACTGCAAATGTCTTCTTTCTTTGACATCTCGGTCCAGGCCTTTCCAAACCATTTTGTAACGCGGAATTTTCTCTCGGAATCAATTATTCCCCCTTCAGTATACTTTATTCTTTCAAGAAATTCCCATTTCTCAAATAATCGTTGAATTATATCTTTTTCGGAACTACAGCTAGGAAGACGGGAAAAATATGCCTTAGAACAGCATACTTTGTCGTAGACCATATCCCGTCTATAAAGTTTGTGATCCAAAGGGAAAGAAGTATTGCTGTCATCGTAGATAAATTGACATCGTTTTTAAAAAGTCATGCCTCGTGATATTGTGCAAGTTGTCATCGATCAGACACCGCAGAACTCGTCTCTTTACATTCGCGAATTAGATGGTCCAGATGCAGCTTCAGTGAAGAATTGTCTTGTTGATGCACTTTCCACGCATGGGTTCAGCTCTCAATTCTCAAGAAAGAATCTTGTTGCATTTTCGAGCAACAATTAAATCTAGTACCAACCAACCAATTTAGGATTGACTACTCATCTATTATTCAACGGCACTGTTTTAATCAACTTAAAATGGCCGTAAATGGTGCAAAAGATGCTGTAAACAAAAGTGCAGTGACAAAGTGCAGTGTGAGTTTTAGCAGATCTTGATGTTTTTCTACTAAAAATTGCTCAAGGGTTGCACTGAGAGGCATTTGATATGTTTTTCTACATACAATTACCTTTCAAATGGTACCAAATTTGCTTTGATAGCTATTAATTTCGCACTCTATTTTTCCCATACTATACAGAATGTGGGCAAGATATTCATCATTCGTTGAGTCATCTCTTCTTACCGCGCGGTCAAAGCTTTGTGAACTGATTATTCTATACTATATGCACATTTCAGAAAAACGATCCGAAAACAACACTCTAAAAAGTACCGATCATAAAAAATTGGCAACATGGTTTGGCAACATAGCTCTCAACTCAAAACTTTATTGAAGACGTGACCCTTTTAAAGGACTGTCTCTCCCAATTATAGTCTTTGTTGGAAATTTTTTTATCAAACTGTTACTATGCACAGAATTCCCTTAGGATTTCTAGATCCACCACAAAAAAATGTTCCAAGTGTTTCCAATATGGCGAACCTCGATTCCAGGCCTTTTTTGCATGCGCCAAATACCGAAAATATCATGTAATAACATGTAATATATCACTTAGTAACATTTTTATGCTGATTAATTTTTCTTTACGGGCCATAGCCATAGTCTGAAAATGCTCATAATAGAAAATGTTTAAACAAAGATCCCCAATGACTTTAGATACATTATGATATCCCAACAATAATTACGAATTATTTTTTTGTTCGTTCAGACGCGGGATCTTGGTAAATCCTACAGTAGACTGAGAACGAATAATGCCCATTCCATAAAATGTTCCTTTGCCCGTCAACGAAGCTATGCTGTGGTCAATGTTGTCTGCAACCCACTCTTTGAATCCGTCATTAACACTTCCGTCAGTATTATCCTTTTCCATGTCCGCTATCGCTGATTGCTTGAACAGGGACATCTCGTCTAGGGTTATCGAAAAGCGTTGAAAAATGAGTGTTCATGTGTCTGCATCTTATCGATGTTCAACCAAACGCCACATGGTATTGATGCAATAATCTGCGGCGTACCTTGGTGGTGGGGGGGGGGGTCGTTGGGTGCGGGCGACCCCTCTTTTGAAACTATGTGCCCTTTTTGACAAAAAAATATTAATAGTTTAATTTACGATCAATAAGAACAAAAGGTAATTTCAGATGCAATACTCCTGACATCAAAAGTTACACTATAGACATACTAGGGAGAGTCGTATATCTATGGTTACATACAGTGCCGTAACCCCAAGGCCCCAAAAAATTTGAAACTGGTTGATGCTGAAACTGGTTGAATTTCAGAATTAAAAAACGTAAACTACGCCAAATTAGTAAAAGTTAAAAAAAATTGTGCCCTTGTCATTCTTAAGTTCAGGATGTTATATGCATCTGTACATACCTATAAGAATTGGACTTCTTTCGTAGAAACTTTCTACAACTGCCATGCTGAATATACGCTGGAAGTCTGGTTAGTTTTCCATGTATTTTATTTTCCTGCTTTTCATTATTGCTTGCTCTTATGCTCTTAGGTATACCTACCACATTCATTGGACCACCATCGTTCCCACACAACACGCAAACATCTTGACCAAACGCCATTCTGAAATAAATAAATTAGAATACATGCATTTACAGAATAAAAGTAATAAAATTACTTCGGTAGAAAATTGACGCGGAGAACTAATCCACGCGTGCTTACATGGCTATTCGAGAGAATATTAATTGCTGTCGTTCGTGGAAATTATGCAAGTTTAGTTGCCTCTTCTCGACAATTTTTTACCAGTTGAATTGCTCGTTTATTTTTGGTTACATGTTAATATTTTGCCAGTTAAAAGTGGAAAAACATCATTTATGCATACAGATGAAGTCGACTCTCTCGATATAAGCCTGAAAGGATTCAATGATACGTTTGTTATACCGGGGACATCGTTATACTGGGGTTTTTCGATGTCCAGTCTGATTTTATTTTTTTAAAATTTTTAATTTTTTTTAATTACACAATTATATGTTTGTTATATGAAGAGCCGTTATAGCGGAAGTTCTTGATAATGGGATTTCACTGTGTATGCTTGCTCCTTTATACTGACCGTCACTTACCATTTTTTCAGCAGTTTCCACTTAAAAAAGGAAGCATTTAGTTGGCGATGAACACGCAGTGATTGCAGTAAGTATGACTTGAAAAATCAAAAAAAACTTGTTTGTGTAGAATCAATATACCTTATAAATGATATGTTAAACTTACCTCCAGTATCCTCATGTATACAATTCGAAACCATCACAAGAGCTCAATAAGACCCGTGTAAACTAAGCCTAAAATAAATGAGAATGTAGAATAGACGCATGCTAAACCTATAAACAATACGGGCAAATGTCATATATATATAGCAATATACTTCTCTTCTTTACTGTGCATTTTCAGACTGACCCTTAAAGAAAAGTTAATAAGCATACAGAATGTAACAAACTGATATATAGTCGATATTTCGCGAAAAGTCAAATGTCAGTCGGGTAAAGCGTACAAGAATCCGAAAGGAAACATGTACCAGCTAAAGAAATTACAACAACAAATGATTGTACCGACAACTGCAAATTCAAATGCTCGCAGAATATATCTGCTGATGAACGTAAAGCAATATTTAAAAGTTTTTGGAGCCTAAGCGATGACGGGGAAGAACACTTTTATTCCAAAACTACTGAATTCTTGAAAAACTCTGTTGTTGTACAGCTGCAGGCGGAAATATCAGACGGAAAACTCATTCTATTATAGCCTTTTAGTATTGAATGAACAGCATAGAGTTTGCAAACCCTACTACCTTTCAACCTTGAATATTAGTAGAAGAAGAGTATCGTAATTTCATCAAATGAATAGAAATATACAAAAGCAACGCCAGTGTCATCATAATGTGGTTAACATGTTAAATATAGTGTTGCTGAAGGTTCTACCCAAAGTGTTCGAGACCACATAAATCTTTTCCCGAGAATTGAAACATATTAATGTAGGAAAAAACACAAAAAAATATTTCGAAGGGTCATTAAAATTAGCCACGATTTATGATCTTTATAAAACGTATTGCGAAGAAAATAATTACACGCCCGTTAAATTACATATGTATCGGATTATATTTAATCGCATGGGCGCAGGAGTCAAAAATTGTTTTTTGGGGGGCACAACCACCTCTGCCCGAAAAATTTTGTTATGGGTGGCAACGGGTAGCAACGCTACGGCTAGCAACGCTTACGGTCAATGTTATCGAAGGGATGAGGAACGAGGAATCCTTTGATAGGATTTACGATGACTGTGTTGATTAAATGAAAGAATTTCCCTTCGTCGAAAGGCCTGTCTTGAAACGTCAACGAAAAGCACCAAACTACTCTCTTCTGCAGTATTTCGAAGGTTACAACGCATCTGAAACAAAATCTCGCCATCCAGAAAATCCTCTCAACCATTACAAAGTTTCGTTCTACGAAGCAGTTGATGCATTAGTGTGGTCTGTCCAAGAAAGATTTAATCAGCCTTCGTTTTTAATTTTTGAGCTGATGGAATCACTGTTCATCAAAACTCTGAAGGATGAAGAAACTTCTGTAGAACTGTCGAGTGAAGAGAGCAATTACCAGACCGATCAAAATTCTTCAAACTTGTTACATTAAATGAAAATGATTTCGACAGTGCCATGAAACAAAGCGTCAGTTTAATAGAAACACAATATTCTTGTTCAAAGTATTGCGAAACTTCGCAATTTGATTCCAAACCTCTTTTCTCGAAGTTTTTGTGACTTCAAAACAAGGCAACCATGAAAAAAACAAAATAAATAAGTTGTGAAATGGCGAATATGATTTAGTATAAACAACTCGAATGCAACCCTCGTAATTTTAACAACGTCTGACCAAGGAAAATGTTTTTGCGAGTGTAGAATTGATATTCCGGTAACTGTAATTCATCCGGAATTTGTAAATTATTTTGTGTTTCAATCGTATTTTTTCTTTTTTAAAATCTTACTACTGCTGGACATTTCAGATCAAATAATTATACCTTGAGCTTAAAAATAAGCAGAAAAAAACATTTAAATTAAACGTTTCTGTTTAAAAGAACTTTCAAATGTGCAATTTTTCTGGTTCATTTCACTAGTTAGCTGCAAAAACCTGTTGCCCATATCATCTAGTTAAAATGAACTAGCAATTCACTCGCAGCAGAGCTTTTGTTGAGGCATAATCATGCTAAAATGAATGGGTTGTGATATGTTTGTGTTGGCATTATTCTGTCCTGTTTGAGTTTCGCTATTACCTATGACTATTTTTTTTTGTTTGATAAAACTTAGAGAATACATAATTTAATGAACGCTTAAAATTCGCAATTCACGGTCGACTGGCATGTAGTCTGCTGGCATGCTGGCATGTAGTCTGCTGTCGCGTCGTAACCGATGGAACTTCTGTCGTACTAACATTAACAACGAAAAATTTCGGACTTAAAATGTATATATATGGCTTAGAGGTTTTAACCGTAGAACTCCCGAAGGGGTCAATTGACCCTCTTTGCTTTGTTTTTTCTAAAATAAACAAAATATACTTAACATAGCAGGTTGATATTTTTTGACTTCTTCTTATTTTGGTTATTACACGCTCAAATTGAGTAACGCAAAAATTTGATGAAAAAATTGTGAATTTTTGTCCAGTTTTAGATCAACTACCATAGGGGTCAATTGACCCCCACGGCTACTTCCTTGCATAAAAGCTATTTATTTACCCAAAAAGATAGTTCTATTCCAAATTGATGCATTCTTTGCACATTAGTGTTAAAAGCATATACCACAAACATAGCGAGAGCAATTTCTACACTTTGTGCGAGTTTTATTAGATTTGAAAATCCTGCACTAGATTCTATTATTCGGTGGTAAATCTTCATCACTTCCATCGCAAACTCGTTTCAATCGAAGCAAATGGGGCATTTCATGTCGCGACTCCGTTCTGATGCGCAGAGCTCTTCTCCCAGCTTGATTAAAAATTGACGTCGGTCTTGGCCAGACAAGGAAATATCCTTACATATAACGTACGTATTCAGTGACATAATATCCTGCAGATTGAAAAATATTGCCAAGGGCCATCTTCTAGATGAAGCTTTAGTAGAATAGGACCGAAGCATTTCATCTGCAGTGTCAACTGCGCCTTTGTTGTTGTTATAGTCCAAAATTGCTTCTGGCTTTCTCTTCTCCCCCTCATGAACTTTTACTGTTTTATGTTCAGAAGAAAGCAAGCACTACCTTGTTTTTCTTTGCTTTGTAGCTGAGCAACATGATACTTTCTGGTGGAAATGTAAAGATAAACAACTTAGATGAATAAAGAGCGGCATCTTTTTATTATCTTTTCATCTTTTTAGCGGATTTCGTTTGGAATTTCTCTTCGATGTCGTCTGATGGCACGCACCAATTTCTGTCTAAATTATTACGCAATAAAAACTGCTAATACTTGCTCAGTGGTATTATTCACCCAGTGAAAATATTTCAATCTGATTATGAGCTTCCGGTAGCACTTCCAGCAAGCAATTGCAAACATCTATTTGGGGATTCCGTAAAGTGACGTGACGGAATTTCTTAAATGAGTACATATTTGATCAAAGTTTGCAGCATGTTGAAACATATCAGGTTTACCTATGTTTTAATCATAATAATAATTTTCTTCATAATAACAATATTGTTCAGTAATTTCTTCTCTGTATATGACCTATACCCAAAACTACAGCTTTCAAACCTCCTTTCAATAACCTCCTTTCAATAACTTCTTTCAATCAGATATCACAGAGTAGTTCTGACTAAAGTGTTAATTAAATATCGTTTCATCACATAATTGAATTCCTTTGTTGTCAACTGATTTCAGATACAATTAAATTAGGATTATTTTAACAGCAAAGTGTCCAGGAATTTGTTTTCAAGCAATATTTAGATCTAGGGTCAATTGACACCTTTGGTAGTTCTTGAAGACAAAATGTCTGGTATTTCTAAGGTTAAATTACAGAAACTGATTGACGTTAAATGTGAAATTTAAAAATTCTTATCATTTTAAAAATTTCGGTCACTAAATGTTCGGATACTAAAATTTTCGGTTATTAAAATTTTCGGACCACTTGCTTGTTTGAAATTAAACTAGTCCGAAGTTTTTTGTTGTTTAACTACAAAACAAGGAGTAATTTGCGCAATCAAATCAGCGATGTCATAGCAGATACACTTATAAACAAGGACGGTCGTAGCAATGCAAACTTACTCTGAGTAAGTGCCGTATCTACCGGGGGGGGGGAGGGGTTACACTTTAAAGATAGGGTAAAACGACAAAAATAAGCATTACTCGATATTGATAGTGGCACCTGCTACCAATGTTATTTGTGAAAGGTCATTTTCAGCATGGGACAACCGTCTGAACCACTTGATGATTCTAAATGTTCACTCAGAATTGACAGACAAAATTGACCTTATTGAAGCAGCTAATAGATTAGTTCGAAACAACTGCGCACGCAAAAACAATATTGGGACATTTTCTGAAAAAGATAGGCCTAACAACAGCAACTAAGTTTTATTCATCTCAGAGTTGTATATATGTCTTATGGAATGTATAAAAACATTATTAATCTGAACTGGCAGATTAAATCTCCTTGTAATACTTTTTCCCTATCTCTTCAAAGATGTTTTGCAATTCACTTTTATAAATATTTGATGCCCAAAGTGCTAAAATAGGCGTTTCAGAGGTTCTAGGTGTTAAAATTTTCTTCGCCGCACAACCATGGTGGGCGGCACATTTTAGGCAACTCCAAAAAATTTTTAGTCCTCCTCCCCCTCAAACATTTGTAGCTAGATACGGCACTAAGAGGACCACCTGAAATGGAATAGTCAAATTTAGCAATACAGTTAAGTAATAAGAAACTGTTCGCTGATATTCAATCATGGCTATATATATATCCAATCTTTTTTATTAATGCATATCAACAGAAAGTTGTAGCTAACTAGAATACACGTTGTTTTTTATAAGAAACCTAGCGAAGGGCCTAGTTCTAAGGTTTCTGATTTATAGTCTGAAAAGCCACGTTTTTAGTTCTAAATGTTTCTTACTTGGTTTCTTATATCAAATCAGGCATAGTTCAAACAGTTTCTTAAGTTTACACAGTCGATTGTCAAAACAGAAAATAACAATAAACACACAATTTAAGTTACGCATTTGATCTGTCTGCAGTGCAATGACCACATTTGCTTTCACTTAGAATTTCATATCACCTTCTTTGATTGATCGTAAGGCTTCAAAAAAGTTTCTTATTTTGGATTTAGTCATAACAATATAGTACTAAAAGTTTCTTAACTTTTGAAGACTCTACATGTAGGTTTCTTCATGCTTTTACTTGCCAGGAGTGGTAGCTACATCATAACTTATAGCTAGAAATGTTGGCAATTAAAAACCTCATCTATGTTAAGCAGCCTAGCTAAATTGCACGAAACTTATAAGTGGAAAAAGAACTCCACTAAAATGGCTTCAATCCTTTAATAAAACCGCGAATAATAATATTTTATCAGATGGATTTTTGCCAAGATGGCGGAATTTCGTATAAATCATGACAAATTCACGGCACCAAAATGATGTAATTTTTGTTCGATAAACCAATTGTATGCTTAGAATTCTTGCTAAAAAATATGTATAAAAGCCGTTTTTAGAGTCAATAGTTTGTTGATATCAGTTAACCTTGTTTGCCATCTTGAAATCAAAACAAATTCCCGCAAACAAAACAAACCTCATTAAGCCGATCAAATTGCTTAAGTTAAAGTTTACAACTACACCTTATGTTTGTACATGCAGCACAGTAGTTTGTAGACATGATCGAAAACGTTTCGCTCGTTTCGCTCGTATCGCTCGTATCGCTCGTATCGCTTGTTATTGTGGTTTTAACACATGGCGTATTCAATTGGATTTCTGACCCATGGAAAAAGTATCCTTCTCCTGAAAGTCACTTTATTTTAAAACATTTGGTTCATTTACGAGGCGACCATGTTGAACAAATCAAAAGATTTGCCATCAAATTCCGAGACAAAGGTCTATATATGTTTGAACCACTTCTCAGTAAGTATTTTTCTGTCTTCAACTTTGATAACATTAGCACGTGAAGTGGATGTATTTATTTTTCCTGTTATAGTCAGTAAGAGGATTGTACTGTTGTCACCCAAGTTACTGTACCATGTGTTTAAAGAGTCGAAGGTATTTATGCGACCTAGCAACTTGACTAAACTTTTCCCGCTGATTGGTGAAGGTGTTATCAGTAGTCAGGGAGAAAGTCATGCCTACCAGCGCAGGGTTTTGAACCCGGTATTTTCGCCTCAACAACTCAAGAAATACGTACCAACCATCAACAAGCACGCAGCTGTTCTGATTAAGGTAAACTTACCAACATATAAAATACTCCAAAGTATAGATTTTGCCAGGGCAACTCGGTCCTTGGTCGATTGGCTTGGGTGGCTGCACTGTCAGTAGAAATATGCTCGGAAATTCAGATTTGTTCTTCGAGTAACAATAATAACAGCGAAAACTTCTTAAATGAATGTCATGAATTGCTGCATGATATTGTTTTGCGGTACCGTAAATAACCGATTAAACGCCCTGGGCGTTTATTTTAACAAACAAATTTTACCCTGGGCGTTTATCCGGGAGGGGCGTTAGTAAAGGAGGGGCGTTAATATACAAAGTCCATCAACAAAAGTAATATAATCGAGAAGATGTACGTCGACTACATGATATCAAGTTTCTCGTCATTCTCTTCATCGTCATCGAGGAGGAGGAATGGCTGGGTCGCAGCCTCCATATCTTCTTCATTAATGAAAGAAAATGTATTGGTATCACCTATCTGGTCAAATTTTTCTGTAATGTAGGCCTTGAAAGGTTTATTCCAGCTAACATCGGGGGCTTGAATAAGCATGTGCACCCCCCTGGAATTACAGCCATATGCACTATCGCAGATTGTAAGGCTTCTTTGACACTTTCCATTATGTGACATTGGAAAGAGTCCCATACTAATAGCCGTTTTCCGAAAGCAAGCAATCCGAGAACATTCCTTACATAATGGAGAGTTAACGCTTCGTTCATCCAGCCATTCGCGGAAGAAGCAACAAAACACCGACCTTTAAACTCTTGATTCAATATGACTGCTTCACGTTTTGCTCCCTTGAATACGATCATTGGTTTTAATCTACTGCGAATGAAATGAAAGCCCATGGGCGTTTATTTTAATTTTTCTCTATGGACCTGGGCGTTTATTCGGGAATGGGCGTTTAATCGGGAGTGGGCGTTAGTTAAAAAATTTAACTTTAACCCTGGGCGTTTATTCGGGAGGGGCGTTAGTTCGGGAGTGGGCGTTAGATCGGTCATTTACGGTAAGTATTTATTGCAGGTTGCGACTTTCTTACAAAATCTATGGTTTAAATCTTATGATATAAAGACGTCTGCCGTCGGCACACTTAGACACCTACGCACAGTCACAGTACATAAACGTTACGTTTCGTCGCTATTTGAGAATTTTTTAAAACGATTTTCGTTACTAACTAAGGGGCTGTTTATATGGAGACGAGCTGTCCCGGTTAACCGGGCTGGCCCGGCTAGCCGAGACACATTTTATCCCGCGTTTACATGAAAATTTTTCATTCCGGCAAACCGGGCTGGAAAAGTTATTTATATCATTCATAAAATATCATAAAATTCCATCCCGCCTTGCCGGGATCCCGGCAGTTTCGACCGAGATCTCGGCTAGGCGGGCTGGCTCACTTCTCATATAAACACACAGACATTTTATAAGGTTTTCTTAAGGAATACGAGGTCTCACCTAAGCGACCACTCGGCCACTCGGCCATTCGGCCACTTTACTTTTACTTAAGCGAGGGCCCCGGTTAACCGGGATGATTTTTTTCTCCATATAAACAGCCCCTTATTCGCGATTCTTGTTAAAGTGATATTGTCGTTAATGGCCGGGTGGGGTTTTTTGTTACAAAGTTCTCCCTATGATTTGTTGTTAGTGCGATGCTAATAGAGAAACGTTTGTTTAGAACTGGAAGGATAAAATATCTGGAAAATCAAATGGTGAAAGAATTATGGTATTCCAAGACTTTACCGCTCTAACCTTTGATATAATCGGCGATGTGGGATTCGGTTACGAATTTAACTCGCTAAAGCCCGGTGAGTTGCATCCGTTTCCAAAAGCTGTAAGAGAAGCAGTAGAAGAACAATTTACTTTGGAAACATGGCAGCTCGTCCTGTTCAATTACTTCCCTTTTTTGAGACGATTGATGAAACTCATTCTACAAAAACAAAGAGAATCCAATAAGATTGCATTGGAGACTATGGATATGGTAAAATGCTACTCTACCCTTCAATATAATATTCACTCCAGTTAAATCGCGCGTAGACGATCCTATCTTCAAATTATAATATTTTTACAGTTGATTGAAAAGCGAAAAAATGAAATTCAATCTGGGAAAGTGCCAGCGTCACAAAAAAAAGATATTCTATCCATGCTGCTAAACGCGCATTTATCGGAGGAAAACAGCAAAATGACGTTCTCGTTGATTCGCGATAATATTTTCACGTTACTAGTAGCTGGACAAAGCACGTCAAGGACAGCGTTGACCTACACTCTTCATACATTAGCAATGGTAACTTCCTTCCTATCCCAGATAACATCTAACAAAAATTTTCTAAGGAATTTGTGTTCGTCAATTTCTATTTTAATAATGTAAAAGTTCCACTTCGTATCTTTTCATTATTTAGGTTCAACCATTTTATTCTGTTTTGTTACACTTTTATATATTCCTTTATAGAATACTAAAGAATGTATTTTCTAGGATATTCACATTCACTCTTTTTAAATAATGCCCATCAATTTAGCATCAAGACATACAGGAAAAGTTGCGTTCGGACGTCAAATTGTTTATGCCAGATTATGGCGACGTCACATTTGATAATTTGAAAAAATGCAGTTACTTGGACTGTGTCATCAAAGAATGTCTGCGATTGCATCCACCATTCGCGTTTACAGGTAGAACTTGTGAACAGGATCAAGTGGTTGATGGTTACCATCTTCCAGCTAACAAGCTAATGAGCTGCGATATTGTATCGGCAAATTTAAATCCCGAAGTTTTTATTGACCCACTTGCGTTCAGGCCGGAACGTTTTCAAACAGGTAAAATATTATTTTTGCGGTATTTCGACTACTCAAACCATTTATTTTAACTTAGACAATATTCCTGCCAGTGCATTTTTAACGTTTGGATACGGTATCTTCGGGTGCATTGGGAAGACATTTGCAATGACAACAATGAAAGCGATTATTGCAAATCTTTTGCTCACTTTTCGATTTACTGTTGAGAAAGAGGATGAGGCGTTGAAGAAGTTCATCTGCTTTGAAATCAGCACAAGAAAACCTGTATTGGTTAGAGTACAACCTCTGAACTGAACGATTCCTTCCAAGCTTTTCAAATTAACCCTAGTAATGAAACTTATAAAACTACACACTTTAACGTTGTTTTGTAGATTGTTTCCAGAATAGAATTTTGTAGTATTTCTGGCATTTGTTCAGGGTCAAATTCCTCACAACATTCCGGGTGATATTATTGACACGAGAGCTTTTGTCCTCTATCAATATTAGACTTAAAACAGCAAGTACTTTAATGTGATAAATTTTCGCGGGGATTTATTTTCGCGGATGAGCCATTTCCAAATATTTCGCGGGGACTTAATTTCGCGTTTCGGCGTTTTTGATTTTCTTAAACCGGCAAAATTGGCTCTCGAATCGTTTTCACAACAAAAAGCCATATTTATTGTCGAAAAATCTCCAAAAGATGAACTTTTACAGGCGAATTCTGCCCAAGGAAACACTCTTATGATGTCCCCTGTAGTATCGTTGGAAAGCTCTTATCCTAAGATACAAAAAATTGTTAATTTATGAAACTCACAAGTGGTCAGTACAGTCAGTGGTCATTAGAAGGAGGTAAAATGTCCTTTTGAAGAGCAGGGCTCATAAGGGCAAAGAATCAAGTAAACAACAGGGAAATTGAGTACGAAGTATGAAGTAGTGGAGATTTTGACTGGAAAATTTTCGGAAATTTTCTTATAAAAATTTCCCATATGAGACATTATTCAAAAATTTCGCGGGGAGATATTTTCGCGGATGGCTACTTTCCAGATTTTCGTGGGGAATTAATTTCGCGGATTAGGCCAATATCCGCGAAATTTAATCCCCGCGAAAATTTATCACATTAAAGTTTGAGCAACACTCTTTGGACGTAAAAATTTCCTTACATAGTTAGGTGAGTGTACAGTCTTATTAACCCATCACTTTACACGCGTAGCGTATTTTTTCGGAGTTAGAAGGATTCTAAAATTAGAACACATTTTCAAATGTGAAATACACTATAATATTGAAACCGGTATAAGAGGAAAGTTCGATAAATGAGACCATATTTCTTGGTCCCCTAAACTTATTAAACCTTCCCTTAAACTGGGACCGCTTAACCGCCTTAGAAAGAAGGATAAAATTCTCCTTAATATCGAGGGGAGGGGAGGCCTCTCTCACAAGCTAAGCGTTTGCATTTGTGGTTATCAATAGGCCCATTTCAAGATATCAATGTAAATCTTAAGCAATTCCGTAACAAAACGACTCAAACGGCCATTCCTTACAAAAGAATTTCATAAAATGATTGACAACTCAACTTTAACTCGCAGAAAAAGCTCAACATACCGTAAATGACCGATTAAACGCCCTGGGCGTTTATTTTAACAAACGAATTTTACCCTGGGCGTTTATTCGGGAGGGGCGTTAGTAAGGGAGGGGCGTTAATAAACAAAGTCCATCAACAAAAGTAATATAATCGAGAAGATGTACGTCGACTACATGATATCAAGTTTCTCGTCATTCTCTTCATCGTCATTAGGTGTTGAAAATCACATGGTCATGTTTTTTAATTTAAAAATAAACGGTCGTAATTATCCATAAAGTAAGTATGGCGAGAAGTGCTCCTTGTGAAAGTATTGTAATGATTTATCGTGTTTCCTTTGAATCTGTTGTGAGAGGTTATCATATCTATAAGGCAAAGTGGACTCCAGAAAAGAGAGAAATCCTAGTTTGCCGCAAAGACGAACGAGAGAAAGCGAGAGAACATGACAAGCATGCCATCGGTGTTTACAAAAAAGATGAGACAAAGATGAACAGTGAAGTAGGCCATGTTCCGATAGAGTTATCGAAGTTATTGGTGCAATTCTTAGAATCAAACTCACAAAACATGGTCGAAGTTTGAGTCACTGGGAAAAGATACAGAGAAGTTGGACTAGTTGTGCCTGGAACGTACTTGTGCTACACCAGGAGCAAGAAGATCGCAGATGTGTTGTTTAGCGAACTGAATAGAAAGAGTAACTTGTATGAACATTTTACGCTTAAAATTAGTGAAACTGTTTCAAAATATCCACACTTTAAAGATTAAAGAAAGTAGTATTAATTTTGCTGTGAATCAAAGAAAGCTCATAGGCGTTTATTTTAATTTTTCTTATAGACCTGGGCGTTTATTTGGGAATAGGCGTTTAATTGGGAGTGGGCGTTAGATCGGTCATTTACGGTAAGCCTCGTTTTCATTTAAATTTAATTTTTTTTGCTATCTCGGAAATGGTGCATTGATTAGAAACTTTGATAAAACACCGATGTCACGCTAGATCCCAACCGTAGATTAACCAGGGAATCCTATTATCTTTCATAACTTACGCCTGTATACAAACTCTGAAACTTTAAGCTACTAACAGAGGAAGCAGAAGATGAATAGTGTTCGTGTACCTAAAACAGGTGCTTGTTTACTATAAGCCAAAGTAAGGTAAAAAAAGTATTGTGTATTTTAGATATGTTTTTAGATTTTAAATATGCATTTTGATATAGATTGGTACCGGATCAATTGAAGATAACTATCGTTATACCGATATTTAAATGTGGCGATAAAACGTTTTTCACTAATCATCCTCTACCTACTTCCGTAATCTCTTTTTTTGAAACTTTTAGAAAATTTAATGTATGGCCGCTTATAATTCTTTCTAGAAACAAAATGAATGCTATTTTTATAAAAATCAATGTGGATTTTGTTTTTCTCTATTTACCGATCATGCAATAATTTAATTAACAAAAGAAATAAACACTTTTTTAGTCAATTTTAACTTTAATTAAATATAACCTTACTCTTATTTCTTTCCTATATCCGAAAGCGTTTGAAATAGTTGAGCACCTCCATCTTCTCATAAATAAATTGGAATAATACGGTCAAAAGACAACAGGTTCCAACATAAATGGGCATTGCTTCAATATCTAGTATAATACAACATTAGCAATGTTGGGAACATAAAAATATACTTAAAAAAATAATGTAAATAATGTAAATATATATACTTCTCTTCCAACCTAAAGTTGACTTTATACAATATTACATATTGTACTTTAGGGTGACTTTCCTTGTTTTTGAATTTTTTGGAAAAAATTCCTGAAAGCAGTTTAAAGAAGGCACTTTACAGTCATTTTTCTTATCAAAAGTCATAGTAATATCCAAGGTGTAAAATTATTTCATTTATACATATTTAGTGTACCCCTAACGTTTTTTTGTATATATTCTTGTCGCCCTAACGAAAATGTTTCACTCGATGTTTTCAACTACCAACTATCGCTATTTTTCCCGCGTGCGGGCTTATCTAGCGCATGCGCTTGGCTGTCCGGTATAGATTTTCTAAATACTCTCTGCGCGATGAAATTTTTTATATTCATCTTAAAAAATTGTCCAATTCAAACTTTATCCAATTCAAACCCAGACTTCTTTTCTAATGCTTCCAAATGTTTGTAGAAAGAAGACTAGGGACTAAAGAGCATAGCACATGGCAATATATTTGAAAGATATTTCTGAACAAGACAGCTATTTACAAAAATATGAAAGGACGCCTTAACGCATTATTTTAGATACATCGGAAATATACAACCGAGGGAATTTGGGAAAACACAACATCGATCTATTCTATATCTAGTCAGGATTCCAATCTCAGAAGGCGATTTGTATTAATTTACCAAAATTTATACCTTGTAAAAATCGAATTCGTATCAAAAGGATTTCAACCATTAACTCATCTTTAATCGCTGTTGATCGTTGAAAATCCAATTTCAAGAAACAATGTGATTTCTTTACCATTTTAAAAGTTTGAAAACAATTTGAAGTTATGAAAAAATGTGAAAAGAGCATACACCTTTTTTGTCAAAAAAATAAAACAACTAAACAAATTCTGACAATTCTTCTGGTAAACTATACTTATAGTGTTGTTGATACATTCCTTTGTTTCGATGATGTTTGATACTATGTGCATTGCAATTTACGCCATTGGATTCTAGCTACTTGGTATTTGTTACAAGAAGCCATATGGAGAAGATCTCGTTCATGATCTTACTATGTTTGCTTACCACTGAGTTCCAATTTGTCGTCTTCTTTTCAATCAAAGATATTGGCGATATGGTTCTTTCTGAGAAAATACGCACAAGTTTCTTTAATTATTCTTCATATATACAGTACACTCCCGATAACTCGAACCACCATGGGACCATGAAAACAGTTCGAGTTAACGAATGTTCGAGTTATCGAGTAATTTTTATGAAAAAGTATTAGGGAAGGGGATTGCAAAACAATTCCAGTTAACGCGAGTTCGAATTATCCGGTAATATACTGTATGTAGTATCGACGGGATATTACTGTCTCGTAAATGTCGCGCAAACGTTCTATTATTATTCGGGCAAAGTTTCAAAAATCGTTATCACAAGGATTAAACTTTTGTCAAAAGAAATTTAAACTTAAAATAGTTTTCTTGCTTGATTGTTTGACCATCAAAGATGCAAATTCACTTTCTAAATGGTTTAGGAAATTGTATCAGTCATTATAGACTGTACTTAGATTTTCTTTGTCAAACCAAATGCATTAGTTTTTTAGAAAGAATAAACAAAATTTCCTACATTTTCATATTTTTCGACCAATGTACTTTAGGGTGTGTCTGTGACGACACGTATCATCATTATGGACGTTAAACCAGTTTGGAATTGACACAACTTTTTCTAACCAATTTCTTACGACAAATTATAAAATGGCAAACCGTTGTTGTTGTTAGTTTCCATGGTGAAGTTAATATGTTCATGTTGTTTAGGTAATTATGAAAATCATTAACTTCTTCGTTATCGAAAACGGCAAGTATATCGTCTACATATCGGCGATAAAAAATTGTTAGTTAATAGTTTTTAAGACTATAGTTTTTTATCCATAACTCCTCGTTAATTCCCATAAAATGTATTGATAAGAACCGAAGCTAAAGGAGAATCCATTGCAACCCCTACCCCTCCTCCCCCCCCCCCCCATCCATTACGTTGTTGTTGTTTTTTGTTTGTTGTTTTTTTATTTATCCACAGTTTACTGTGGTGACATGATATACATCATGTTTTCTAATAGCTATAATACTCAGCGAATCGCTACTTCTACTGAGGGATAAAGTATACCCAATCGACATTTCGTCTACCAAATTTCCCTCACAAGGCATTGGTTAACTCGTGGTAGGTTTCTTAGGCACTTCCCAAAGGTGCCGCGCGCTCAGGTAATTCTCGTCATGAACAATTTTTATTTTTGCATCTAGCGAGAGTCGAACCTGGACCGTTGCGGTAAGAAACATAAGCTTCGACCACTAGACCATGCGCGCCCAATTACGTTGTAAGATTCTCCATTCAACAAAAAATAATGTTACTGTTTTTTATTTATTTTTACGCTAGAATTTTATTTTAAAGTTAAAATCGACAGCCACGTTTCGGTAAGCTTCTGATAAAGATTACACTCTGTAAGAACAAGGTACTTTGGTTGAGCCTGGAATGTTCATATTTTTCGGTAGCGTTTCAACCTGCAAAATGATTCACCAAGCACTGTCACTAATACAATACAGTACTAGTACAGCGCCATCACTTTTGGTGAATAATTACCGTAAATCATCGAATAAGAAAAGACAATCGATGTCACCTCCCAAGATATTCTAGACGACCACCGTAAAGAAAAGTGTGTCATGATAAATTCAACATTGTTGGACGACAACTCAAAGTGCGATGTGGAGTACTAAAATACTGTATTGCAAAATAACGTATCCTGATGATACATCCAACTTCATCATCGCTCCCAGTGACATTGAAAATGTAGAAATAATCCTTAGAGTAGACAGATTCAATATCACTTTATTAAGGATAGTTAACTCTACAAAGAGTTTCACTAGCATTTAAAGCGATTTTTTTGGGCGTTATATTATGATTAATTCACGAAGTTAGAATGAAGTTTCTCCGTAAATGTTGACTTTCGGAAGGAGAGATTGTGAAACTTATGAAATGGTGTCCCGTACAGTTCGTAGAGTAGGTAAACAAAGGGCAGTAACTTTGCTAAAAATCTTTATTTTGAAACGGCGAGACTAACCAAATTTTGAGATTCATAAAATTTTACACTTCAAACTAGAATCTGCGAACAGCAGAATTTAAATGTTCATCAACAAAAGGGATATAACAATCGAGAATTTAACATAGAGTTCCAAAAACCAAAGAAAGACCTTTGTGCTATGAATTTTAAAATATTGTTAATCAGGCAGAACGTTTTGATCGTCATACAACATCAAAGACCCATACTGAAGAAGACAAAGACCGTAAAAATGAAGAGTCAAAGACTGCGGTAGTTTGTATCGACGTGGAAATCATTTTAAGTTTGCCGAAAGCTAATGTGAGTAAATTTTTACTACAAACGTAAACTTTCAAATTATAACTTAACTGGTCACTGTTCGGTCAACAAAAAATTGTATACATTGGCACGAAGCAATGGCAGGTCATACAGGGAACGATATTGCCAGTGCGGTGACATGCATGCTCAAAAAGATTATTGAAAAAGATGTACACGATCTTAATAAGTTTATCCTTCGGTTTGATTTGTGTGTACCGCTACTGTTAAATGTCAGTATTCATTCGGTACCCTCAAATAATCGTCACTGAGCAAAGGTTTTGTGAATCTGGTCACTCCAGCATACAGGATAATATTCACAGCCAGATTGAAAGTTCTTTTTCTGTTGCTGAAATTTTCAGCCCTATCGGATTAATGAGAGGCCTTTTAAATATCAACCTTAAGGATAGTCATCACCCCTTGCAGCATGATTTTAGTTTTTGCTTGATATCTTAAAATCTGTTTAATTTAAACTACCAAAAGTATATATTTTCTGAAAGCTGATAAAATTGTCTATTTAATGAATATAATGTTGGATAATAATAACAAGCATAACGGAAATGAGAAAGAAAAGATCAAATTTACGATGCCTTGCTTTTGAAGATTTATAAGTCCCCTCTATAACATTTTTTTTCACAAAAGTTGTACCACGCGAATCATCACTCACTTGCCGAAAAAAGTTTGCCACAGTTTTTCGTGAAACGCCTTGGATCAAAAGTTATAAAGCTTTCTGTTCAAGCTCTCCACAAAAACGTGTTTTTTGCTGTTAACACACCTTCAACTCTCCCTCGCGGAGCGAATTTTTATTTTTTTTAAAAACTGTGGCAATCTTTTGTGCGTAAAAGCCTATTGGTTAAGATAAAAAAAATTGCGTCATCGTATCTCGTTTCCAAGGGGACTTATAAAGCGCGAAATGCTAGTAAAAAGGTGAAAATTCGTTCCTGAGATAATCGCACATTCGCATATTTTGTTTCGCACATTTGCATACTTAGTTTTAGAATATCATTGCTAATAAATCAATAAATATTTGAAATTTTATATTTCTGATTCCAGAATCTGAAACTTTATAAAAAATGACACTAGATTATGTAAAAAAAGATTTTTTCAAAAATTTTTGCTAGCGGGGGTGATGACTATCCTTAACAAACCGTTTTGCGTGCATCAATTGAGAAAGTTAAAAGTGAAGACTTTCTTGGTCATTGGTTATTGCTGGCCTCTTAAACTCTAAATTAGTTCCTTATAACAGGGGAAAAAATATAGTTTACCGAAGTGGATTACCGTATTCTACAAAACATCATTTAACAATTGTTACTCTGAAGCGTGTATAACTAAACCCTTAAAGCAAACACGTGCTGCATGGGCAAATGCAATAGCGACAGCTTCTTCTGCAAACATAGCGATGCGACTACTTGTCAACAACTTGTTCTTTCGGTTTCTGCTGCTAAAGCCAAAGATATTGTTTCCATGTACCCAATACATGTCGCCAGTTGATATTTGCATTGATAAAGTATTTGTATGGAATTAAATGCTCACTACTGTCCTACTAACAACATAACATATTATTAAACATGATTTTTATATTGAAGAATTTATATTGAAGTTTGTTTATATATTTTCAACTAAAATATAGTTTATCCAATAAAACCTTTCACACGAATAATTTCCCTGTTTTCGGTGTCTTTGTTCTTTTTTGCTAAGTTCTACCGTGAAATCTTGACTTTCAAAACACACTGTCCGCAAAAGTTTGTGTAATTTTTAATGATATTAATGATAATGGTATTCTACTGGAACAACCAGATCCACCTCTCGCATTATTTTTCCAATAAACATTCCTTCAATACGCTGTCCGGAGAATTCCCCCCGATCAAATTCCCCTTGGTGAATTCCCCCCGATCAAATTCTCCCGGGTCGGAAGGACTTTACTGGTCACTGGAATGCCGTATTTACTCTGTAAACGCCGCGCTTTGATAAACTCTTTCTTCGCCGCGGCGTTTTGTCGAAATGGTTTATAAGAATTACAAAAACAAATATAAGTTAAAATAGAAACTTTTTTTGAAAATAAAATTTTGTTCCTGGAACTTATTTCGACCTAAAGTGGAAAAGAGGTTGAGAGGTCTTATTCATCTTTTCTTTCCTGTTGCTCTACCTGTGGATTTCTTTGGATAACTGGTTTTATTATAAATAGGAGGTTTATTCAAAATTTTCTTTTCAGTAGTTAGTATTCTAATGAGGATATAGATCTGTATTCAAACATAAAATGTACATACAATCGTAAAATCATCAAAAGCTAAGGTTATGAGCGATCGCTCGTAGATATTGGTATGTGACTCTGTTGTGATAATCATCAACAATGGCAAGAATCCGGCGATTACAATCCACGTATCGCCGTCTTTGAACAGGTGGCGGATGTCCAGCAAGATTTTGAAGAATCTCGACACGAACCAAGCTTTCTTCATTCTGCAGAAGCTGCAAGAATTTCCAAAATACTGGATGACACGATGATACCTGTCCTTGAAATCGTCTGTGCCACCCTTCTACAGCGTTGTTTGTTCTCGGGAGTTCGTCGAATGTTCTATGGAATATGTTCCATAGTTCAATAGAGAACAAAGGTGGGCGTCTTGCAGCATTCCTTCGATACCGACAGATATACGTATCTTCGAAGTATTCAAACAGACCATCCATTTCTTCATCGTAAAGGTTCCTAACATGATCATTTAATTCCTCAAACCCATGGACAACATCGTCTGACGGTAGGAAAGCAATCGCACAAAGCATTCGGCCGTGTAAAGCGAACTCCTGATCATTGCTGTACCTTTCTTGTTGACCAGTCTGTTGGATTTCCTTCTAAATATTGAAGCATAGGTGGTAAAAACAACTTTTTACTTTGATGTTGTCGTTGAAATGTTGAATGGCGTTGATAGCAGCTTTTTCAAAATCTACAAGAATATCTTGCAAATTATTGTGCCCGATACGATTTAAGAGTTGCTGGAACATTCGTCTATAGGTCACTTCTGTTTTGTTCGGTAACAAACAAAATGCTACCGGAAAAATCTGTCCATTTTTTTTAGCATGAACAGTATACAACTCAGTTCAGTACCGAGAATTTGCTGCGGAGCATCTCCTGTGGTCTCCGCTTTTCTTTTTATACCAGCCTTGATTTTGACTACCTCCACTTGGGTTTCGGACGGAGCGTGTGTGTGTTCATTGACTTCCCCAACAACTAAGTTATTTTCGTCCAGTTTTATTAATGCCTTACACTGGCCACCTTTTCGTCGTAAAACGCATTCAAAACATTTCACCTCGTTTGCGAGCATTTTTTTAAAAACATATAGGTAACCATTTTGAGTGAGTTGACGATTTCCCCTTTCTTACGTTGTAAACTCCATGACGATTGCTATGGTGACAGACTCTAATGAAGCAGACTAACTAACTTGAAATATTTACAACCTTTTATACCCTAATCCATCAGAAAAGATCAAAATAACAACCAGTTTTACGGTACAAGGAGAATTGCTCCCCGGATAATTGCCCCCTGGTGAATTTCCCCCCGGTGAATTGCCCCCATTAAAATTGCCTCCCGGTAAATTGCCACCTGGAAGATTGCCCCCCGGTAAATTACCCCCCCCCCCCCATCAAATTTGTCGTGTCAGGAAAATTGCCCCCCCCCCCCGCCGCTCTAAAAAGTTTGCTGTTAACACAAAGCGGTCGCACCAGTGTGTTCACACCGACCTAGTTTCTCTGACTGTGAACAGGCTTATTGTAAGTTGCAAAACTGAATATTATGATCAAACTAAAGTGAATTTTCAAAATCTGTCCAAGCTGATTTCCAGTAGACGAATTCGTCGCAGAGAATCTATATTTTTTGTTTATAAGCATGCGCAGTGATGATAATTAGGTACTTGTCGGTTATCCCCCCCCCCCCCCCAGAAAAAAGTCTTTACTTTCATCATACAGGCAGTATAAAACTTAACACCTGTCCAGACAGTATACAACCCATGTCTGAATTTTTTTATTCTCACCATTTTGACCTGACCATCTGTTCAGAAACTGTTTTGAAGTGCACGTCTTAACACCTGTCCAGACAGTACAGAAACCATGTCTGATTTTTTATTCTCACTATTTTGACCCAACCACCTGTTTTTGAAGAGGAATTTTGCATGATCCAAAATAAGAATAAGTGAACCTCAAAATCCTTTCGCAAAAGGTTCTTATAAAATAATGTTTAGTAATGATCAAACTAATTACCGTCGATACTGTAAAATAAAACAGCAAACAAAACGTATGGTTTCATGCCAATTATGTTCATAACAAATACTCAAAATGCTAGATTGTGAGCAATACTTCGAAGGTAGTCCAAAATTTGTCGGTTTCGGTAATCATCAACAATTCTCAAAATTCGTGCGTTGCAATCAGCGTACCGTCTCCTCTGGGCTGGAACAGGATGACCACCTTGATGTTGCAAAATGGATGCTCGTATACACACTTCTTCTTTTTTCAATACAGCGATAAATTTCCAGAAGTTTGGATGACAAGCAGAAAGATGCCCTTGAAAGTTTCTATGCCATCCCTCGATGCTGTTATTTGTTCTCGGCAATTCCTGATCGGTTCTGTGGTACATATTCCAAAGATTGATGGCAAATAAGGGGTTTCGGCGGGGAGCATTTTGGCAAAATCGACCAATGTACGTGTCCTCAATGAATTCCAGAAAATCGTCCGCATCGCCATTAAAATTGTTTCGAATTTCTTGACACAATGTGACAAAGCTATTTATTACGTCATTTGGTGGAACAAAAGCTAGAGCACAAACCATCCTCAGATGCAAAGCAAAATCGTGATCGGCATTGTATTGTACTTGTAAACCTAAGTTTTGGATGTGTTTCCACACATTCGAACACAAATGGTAAAAGCAACCTTTTATTTCAATTTCCGGCCGGGTGTTGAAAACAGCGTTAATTGCAGATTTTTCGAAATCGACTAATATATCATCTGGATCATTTCCATTCATTACATTAAAAATTTCTTGGAAAAACCTTGTGTGAGTGGTTTCTCTCTTGTTTGGAAGTAGTGCAAACACACATGGAAAAATACGGCCATTTTGTTCTGCACGTACAGTATAGACTTGAAAGTAAATTTCCGGACATACCTTGAAGGTTCTATCCGCAAACTAATGATCAGAATTCGAAAGAAACTGGATGGCCTGTTGAGATTAAAATATCAATATTCTCTCCGGATCCGCAACTCCACTGTCATGTAATAAAATTGGTCACCATTTTTAGTGAGCTGATAAACTTGAGGAAGAACTGGTATCGCGGCGAAATTGATTGGCTGCGGTGGTATATTTCTTTGTTGACGAGCAGCACGTATATTTTTACGCATTGCATCCATGGAAGGCAAATTTACAGCTGCGCTTTCTGTTATTCACCAAGTTCCGCAGCTAAAATTTGACGACTCGGATCGTTTGATGTTTCTGCTCGATGTTTAATTCCCGCTTTAACTTTTGTAACTTCACAATTTACTTGCGATGGAGCATGCGTATGTTCATTGATTTGTTCCACAACTTGATCTATTGTTGTTAGCTTTAGCTTGGCTTTACAATGTCCCTTCTATCAACTCCCATGATGTCAAGTCATTTGCATGATGTTTTTGGAATACATACATATACCCATTATTTAACAGTTTTCTAGCACCTTTTTCGGTTGTTGTGAACTCCATCACTGCTTACACGTAACTGACGTAAAATTCCTGCATATTGTTAAGGTACCTGTCTAGACACATGTTTAAAAATCATATCAATTGTTACTTTCTAGACGCATTCTGTTCTTCCCTTTTTCCTATTGTAGGTATATATGTCATTCTGCAATTTCAGCGGGGGGCAATTCACCGACAAAAAATCTTCCAGGGAGGGGGCATTGTTAATGGGGGGCAATTCACCGGGGGGCAATTTGTTGGGGGGCAATTCACCGGGCACGCAGTTTTACTAATCGGCAGTTTCGAAACGTCTGTACACCCAAGATTCCACTACGTTTCGAAACTGGTCGTTTTGAAGTTGACGATTCGAAACTGATGGCTCGAAACAATATTAAAATATTTTTCATTTATGATTAGAATCCTTTTTTTTATAAAGCAAAATGCGTGCATATGAGATTTTCTATTCTATTTGTTTTGTTTTTATGGTTATTGTAAGGGTACAGAAATTTATGGAATAATGTGTATTAGGGAATTTCGGCATTGTTTATATTGTTACAAATTTATGCTACTGTTTCACTCTGAGTCTCACACATATGTAAAGATAGCTGTTCTGCTAATTTTTGTTTCACATTGAGGTTTATTATTTATAGAAGAAATTGTAAAATGGTTCTGAATGAAATATACAATTTACAGATGTTTTTGTGATTGTACGCGTAATTACACATGGCGTAGCAGGGGCGTATCGTGCCCCCCCCCCCCCTTTGAAACTATGTGCCCTTTTTAACAAAAATTTCAGATGCAATACTCCTGACATCAAAGTTACATCTTGGACATACTAGGGAGAGTCGTATATCTATGGTTACATACAGTACCGTAGGTTAAAAAATTGAAACTGGTTGAAGCTGGAACTGAAAGAATCGAATTGCAAAATTACTTGAATTTGCGAACTTCTTACCCTATTTAACGATAGTATTTCTTTCGAATACTTATTGTTGTTCCCTAGAAGATAGTCTTAATGTTTCAAAATACCCACTTTTCATGGTTTCCCCTTTTAAATGATGCTTTAGATTTCTTACAAAAGTTTTTCAAGAGGGCCGATGAGAATTCTAAAAATTTTCTTAGCACGTCGGTCCTAACCATAATGGGGCCTTCTTAGATACTAAACATTTTGCTTCGCCCCAACATCACTTGATGGTTACGGCACTGACATAACAACTGGTTTCACTTTCCTGCGAGAGAAAGACAACATTCCATTGAACGATTGATTAACAGAAAAGGTAATAACGGTCGCCATGCAATAACAGTCGTTGTTTTAGTTCTTTTGTCGCTATTGTTTTAACCAATTTGTAAAAGCAATATTTACGGTGAATTAAAATTACGACATTGCACATTAAATAAAACAGGATTCACCGGGGGCTTTGCTTCATCGACGGAGCCCAAATTAATAAAAGTTTTAAAAAAATTGTGCCCTTTTCATTCTTAAGTTCGACCCCCCCCCCCCCCCCTTTTAATTTTCACGGTATGCCCCTGCGTAGGAGAATAATATGTGTAGAAGCAATTTCTGATGCGTAATTCAAACAATTCACGTTGAAGTGGCCAACAAAATATATTGCTTTTTTATCGCAGCTTTTAAAATGTCCGAAGAGAAATGAATAAATAGATTTAGACTGTTTATTTGGATGTCTATAAGAAATAGAGTAAATAATAGAGCGTTTCTTTTCGCTATCGTGTCTCTGGACTTCAATACTTAAAATTTCATTTAATAATCATTCATATCAGAGAGCTCATCACAAAATTTATATTGAACAAATACACACAAGCCCGTCACATTTATGTTTAAAAACGTAAAACAAAATTGTTTCAAAAATTAATAAAAGTTTAAAAAATGTAAAACAATATTGTTTCGAACCGTCAGTTTCGAATCGTCAATTTCGAAACGGCCAGTTTTGACACGGCAGGTCCGAAACTGGCCGTTTTGGAATTGACGATTCGAAACAATATTGTTTTTCTTTTTTTTTAATTTTTTTAATTTTCGAAAAAATTTTGTTTTTCGTTTTTTAAAATTCTATTAATGTTTTTTAAATTCGCGAATCAATCAAGTGGTGGTTAAATAATACTAGAACGTTATTACGGTTGCGTTTAGACTCATATAACCTATAATAAATTAGAATCCAGAGGACTTGTGAATGATAACTTTTGAAACATTTTGAGCTGCGCATGCGCAAAACTGAATTTGCGAGATATTTACGATGGGATTTTGGAATTGTGTACCAAGAAGCATTGTCAATTTTGGTAAGATATTCTGGAATAAAACTGTGAAAAAAGTTAAAAATGTGGAATTTATACGCATTCGAGAACTGTTTTTTCTTAGTTACGTGTTATTTCCCTTAGATACTGTAGTATTTTCGGAACTTTTTGTTCATTGACCGGTGACACAATAGCATAGCTGTACATACACAAAAATTCGTTTTAAGTAATCTTAATTAGAACGATCTATGGATGATTTAAAGTTACGCATGCACAAATGCTCACGGTGGATTTTGAGATTTGTAACCGGATCATTCTGATAGATATAAATATTTTCAATCACCATTCAAAATTTGGAGTGATAATCTTCATTAATTACCTAGATATTGCTAATATACTAGGGTTGGCAGCATTCCTTATACTCAAAAAAATGGAAAAAGATTCGAAGGGTTAGGGTTAGTTTCAAACTTCTTAGATCTCCTTAACTACAGGCCGGAATCCCTTCATATTTTGCCTATAACTTAAGGACAAAGGTTCATTGACAAAAAGTACAAATTTATTTTCACATCATTGTCAGATATTGCACACGCATGCGCAGATGGTTTCGCGCATATTTCGTTAAGGCAATATGATACCTGTAAAACTTTGTGGGAAATGATGCTTATATAATGGTTTTAGCTTATAGGGGAATTACTTTCGAAAAAAAGTTGGGAATTCCGGGAATTAAGCGCATGCGTATTAAATTTTTTGATTTTTTTTTCGGTTGCCGTAACTTTTTCTAATTTTTTTTATCTATCTAGTTAGCCCCATCATTTGGCCATTCACATGCAAAGTCTCGTTTCTTATAATCTTCGGTAGGGCTCTATATATTTAATTTAGGTTTACGCATGCGCAAGCCACAATATCCAAATTTTCAAGATAATTTTTTTATATGTTTCAGATTGATATTATTATTTCCAATCTTCGTTGAAAATTTCAACTCAGTACCTTGATTATTCATCGAGTTATGCATTTATAAGGTCAAAGCCTTAGTCAGTGGTAAAACTGAATATAGATTACCGTTGACTGGATATCGGATGTACTCTCTTCTTTATTTTTGGGGTTACCGCTGCATAAGTAAAAGAAATTCTAACATTTTTAACGATATCAAGTAGATTTTTATATGACTTTTTAGCTACATATAGAAGACCTCAAAAATGCTATTAATTTTCGGATTTAGGTTATGGCGTCGAGAGTAGTGACGGTTATATGTAAAAAGTGGGGTTGCCGTGTGGAACAATAACTCCGTAATTATTACGAATTAGAATTCGGACTTCTTATATCATGCCGAGGATGGCTTCTTCTTTCACATAAAACTTCACTAAGTTTTAATGGTCAAAATTACGGAAGTTATTCGCCTTTGCATTTGCCACTTTTTTGAATTTTTTTTTCAGAAAAATTCAGAATTTCAAATTCTGGTACTTGATTTGAAATCAGCATCATTTAATTAGTAAACTTACCAATTTTCAAAGCAAACGGAATATCTTAAACTTTGGGCCCAAATTTGCCCAAATAAGGTATTATTGGTGAAAATACCCAATTTCTGGTACTTGGTTTGAAATCAGCATAATTTAATTAGTAAACCTACCAATTTTCAAAGCAAACGGAATATTTTAAACTTTGGGCCCAAATTTGCCCAAATAATGTATTAGGGGTAAAAATACCCAATTTTTGGTACTTGATTTGAAATCAGCATCATTTAATTAGTAAACCTACCAATTTTCAAAGCAAACGGAATATTTTAAACTTTGGGTCCAAATTTGCCCAAATAAGGTATTAGGGGTGAAAATACCCAAATTCTGGTACTTGATTTGAAATGACTTACTAGATTTTAGGAAAATATACAAAAATCAAATTTTCTTACTATATCATAATATGTGCGGGGGGAATTCACCTAGGGGGCAATTCACTAAGGGGGAATTCACCAGGGGAAATTTGATCGGGGGAATTTACCGGAGGGGGGGGGGAATTCTTCTAGAACCGCATCTAATTTTTGTTTTTTATTTTAAAAGTTGTTAAACTTCTTTTCTAAAATGATATTACAAGTCACATGCAAGCAGACGACGGGTAAATGATGTTACAACTGTTAAAACTCAAATTTCAATGACAGTATCATCATCATCTATTTTGTTGAAATCTTGCGCAGCATCTTCCTCTTTGGAACTTGTGATAAAAGGATTATATACTGAGATCTGCTTCGCCTGATAACAAAGACATTTCGATAAACACGCTGTTGGTGTTTACAAAAATGAACTTTTAGTGGGACATTAGAACTATCGCGGCTAATTTTTCAATTCCTTGAAGCTGCCAGAACAAACGTTGACAACATTGAAGCGAGTGAAAAAAGAAAAATTGGTTTGGTGGTACCTGGAAAATATGTCGCTCGGTGCGAGTATGGAAAAATGGCGAGAGTGTTATGCGACAAGCTGCAAGAAATCAAAGAGAAATACAGCCATTTTGAATGGAGGTTTGAAAAATACGAAGCTCAAAATTGTATGTTTCCTGTGGAAATAAATATAGCATTTTCCTAACAATAAACATTACTTCTTTCTCCTTCTTTCCATGGCTATTACGGGAGGGGCGTTTATTCGATACCTCGCCATTAAAATTTACTCTTTAATTCACTCAATTTTTAGAAAAGGGGGCGTTTATTCGAAAGGGACGTTTATTTACCAAAGCAATTTTCACACGGGGGCGTTTAATCAAAAGGGGCGTTTAATTGCAAGAGGGTGTTTAATTGATCATTTACGGTACGTACGTTCTTTCACAGACCGCTCCGTACGTACGGCCAAGTGGAGATTGGCCTTTAGGCTATTGAGTAACTCCCGCCAAAGTATCTGAAACCAAATTTCCTTGTAATAAAGGTTGTTGTTGTTGTTGTGTTTTTGTATTGAGTTTCCGCCGTATTTATAGTTTATTTCATAATTGTAAATTATATTTTGGTAAAAAAATGGATTGATTGAGCTGTAAGATTTATGGACCAAGAGACAAAAATAATAGCGAGTTATTCAGAAAATTTAGAGATGCTATTTAGTTTTTATTAGATAAAAATAAAATGAATAAATATAAACATGCCTTGTCTTAAAAAGGTCATATCCCAGATATCTTCTAACCGGGATGGATTTTACGATGGAACCAGGGTGGGCATATATCCCGGTCGGCCATTCCGAGATATTAGTATACCACAAAAAGACGGTCCAATGGGTCCGCAAAATGATCACTTTGTCACGCAACATTGATTAGTTTATAGTTCACTTCGTAAACTTAAATTTATAATTTTAATGTATTTCTCGCAATCACTTTTTTATCAATGGGAAAACATAAATTATCTCCGTGCAGGAGTTCAATGAACGATAACTTTACCGTTCTTAGACTCTTCCTTGTTTAGCTCACTAATAAATGTAATCTATTTTTAAATACTTAAATTTAATATTAGGTTCTATTCTTATTGTTAAAGTTAGATTTATAGTTGTTAGATTTTGAAGTCGAAAACATTTGAATTAATATGTCTGCTGATGAATTCATTGCTCCATCTTCATTACCACCCAAAAATGAACATCATCATTTTGTGATACCGAGTCCAGTTCCATGCCGCAAGACAAGAACAACATCCATGTAAGACCATTTATTTCTCACAATATGTTTATATATACAGTAAGGTCAAAAAGAGTAAACAAATACATTTAAAGGTCTCTGATAATAGCAGTGATGAAGAAGTATATATATATAACAAGTGCATGTAATGTTTCATACAATTAATTTCTACAACCATAAGATTCTTGATGACTGTCCCTTACTTAATGAAATGTCTTGACTATTATTGTCATTTCTATTACAACTGAAATATTAATGACATGAAACTGTTATTGTTGATTGTTGTTACCCTTATACAGTAGTGGAACATTCTCATTTATATATATACACCTAAATGTTTTTCCAGTTTCTGTTAATTTCCAGTTAATAGCACATGATGGTGTTTCAGGATAGTCCTGTAACATAAAAGAGCTATCTCGTCACAAAGATCAACTTATAAACATATACAATAAACCATAATGTGGACATTAGAAGGTTTTAGTTTTTATTTTGTTCTCAAGTTGATCACCCTGATGTTTAATATTTGTTCATATGCTTCTTGTTGATTACTGTGGTGTCTGCCCCCGAGTCAACCTTCATTAAGATGCATTTTCCATTGATTCATTGCTGTGATATTCCTTGTTACATCTTTCTCCAGTTCTTGTGTTGTCGATCTTGTCCAGTTTGAATTGCAGGCTGTCGAAGTCGTATTTGTTTTCCGAACTTTCTTTTTGGTTTATGCATCTGCCGGCTGCTTTGCATGCAAATCAAAAATGCTCTCTTGTGGCACTTGGTTTCTCGGTCTCCACAGTAACTGCATTACAATATTTTTTCTAATCTGCTCGTTGAGGTGATGCTACATCTTTCTTTGTATCTCTGTGGACAATTCCACCATTTTCTGTATAAAATCTTTTTTTTTGTGTTAATTTGATAGTCCGTGCTTTATTAAGCATTTTCTCAAACACCGCCAATCATGTGCAATGATCTCTCTCTCTCTCTCTCTGCTTGTAATTTCTCCAAAATGGTATGTAGCTCAACAACCAGCTGTATATTGCTTCCTTAAGATCCATTTTGTTAAAATTGCAGTCAGCTCCTTTTTCTTTTAACTTCCAATGATTGTGTGTTTCTTTCTTGGGTTTCTGGTTTCATACTGTACAGACGACTTTAGAGTAGTTGCTGAGCACTTTTTTAGCGATTTTGTATGTTTTAGTCGACTTTTCTTGTACTATATTGAAGATATCTCTCAGATGTCTTCCTCCAACCGCTGAAGCACCACTCTTCGTTTCCTACTGTATTCCACTCCCCAACCATGCAGCATTCAAAGTTTTCCAACTACCAATTCCATTGCTTTTCTGTATTTCCACTGATTTCATTTGGTTGGAACTCAGCGCACTTGAGGTGTGCTAGGGTTGTTGTCGTCTTAAACGCTTTTCAATCTACTGGGATTGTATGGAAGAGTGGGACATTGGCTGTGAAGCAGGAATATCTTGATTGATGGTTAGGTGGATGCATAACACCAGCCTGGGAGTCAAAAAGATGGTCAGATGAGCTAAGAAGCAGGCTAGGTATTTATAGCATCAAAAAGATGTTATTCAGATCAAGAGATTGAGTTGGTTGGGTCACTTGGAGAGAATGAAGGATAATAATTGGGTAATGAAGTGTAGGGACTTGATGGTTACTGGTGCAAAGCCTAAAGGTAGACCGAGAAAGACATGGCAAGAGGTAACAAGAACAGATTTTTTTTTCCGTAGGCTTTTGACACTTGATGATGTCAAGGTGGCCATCTTTTCGTTCGCCGCCTTTTGAGCGAAAATTTATGAGGAGCAGCTAGCAGTTCAATTTAGACATATTGACGAGACTGTTTGAGTCAGCTCGTCTAAAAGCAGTATAGCCTATTAACTGCGGTTCCTCAGGTACTGTAAGTAGGTATCTGTCAAGTTGGGTTTTAAAACAGGCAACAGAACAGTTTGTGATTTCCCTAATGTTATCACGTTAACCCTTTCAATGCCATCGTTATATTGTCTGAGTAACTAATGACGAATATATTCGTCATACGGAAACTTTCTAAACAACCGCTAAACTTTACATCCGAACAACCAACGACGAATATATTCGTCATCATCAACAACATTCAAAAACCGCTAAGTTTACACCCCAACAACCACGGGATTTATTTTGAGAAAATAAAAATAGAAAATTTTAACTGATATGAAAAAGTATACAACTCATGCTTTTGTTTTCTAATATATATATTATATATATAAGTTATTATTTACTAAATTATATATATATATCTACTGTCAATTATGAAATATTTCAAAACACGGAGCTGGACAAAGTCCTGGGTTATTGGTGCAATTTTTACATTGGTATCTTATCTCTTTGCGTTTACCAGACTTCCAGCAAACAATACATCTTTTTGTTGGTGACTGTTTCTTTTCAGTAGGGGGTATTAACTGGAGAAAATGTCTACCAACTGTTGGCAAGTGATAGATTGTTGTCACTTTTGTTGCTTTGTCCAACATTTCTCGGATTAGTTTCAATTTAAACTGTAGAAATTTGTCCTTGCCTATCACCTTATCGTATAGAAAAAAAGAATTTAATACTTTTTCTAACGGACGAGTAGTTACCCAACATCGCATCATTGCGGTCCATATACTTATTATAATCATTTACTAACATTGGTTTCACAACATCAGTGCCATCTCTTTTTTGTTTTCCTGTGTTGCCTGATGTTGCTTGGTGGATGGTTGACAGGAAATATACCTCTTTTTTATCTTGATAACGGATCATCAGCTTGTTCCCATCTCTCCGAAATGAGAACTGGCCTTTACCCAATTTACAATTTTTTAATGTTTTTGGTGGATGTAGCCTATTTCTTCTGGCTGTACCACAGGCAGCAGTACCATTTGCTTCAAGATGAGTGAATAATTTTTCACTGGTATACCAATTGTCCATATAAACATGGTACCCTTGGTTATACAGCTCGGACATCAATTGTGGGATAACAGCTCCACTTATCCCAAGCTCTTTGATAAGTTCTGTTTCAGCAACAGATATATTTCTTTGTTTCCCCAAATAAACCATACAGTTCCACAGGTATCCACTGACCTCGCATAAACTAATGAACTTTATGCCAAATCGGGAACGTTTATTAGGAATGTATTGCTTAAATTGCAATTGTCCTTTCCAAAGCATAAGTTTCTCATCAATTGATACCTCTCTTATAGATGTGTAGGCCTGTTTGAACTTTGCAACTAAGTGTTCAATCAGTGGTCTCACCTTGTAAAGCCAGTCGCGATCAGGGTCATTTGGGTTGTAGTTGGAATTGTCGTTGAAGTGTAAAAAGTCAAGTATTGACTGAAAACGGTTTCTGCTCATAACTTCATTGAAAATTGGAGTCTTAAGCAAAGGATTGGTACTCCAGAATTGAGCTATCTCCGGTTTCTTGACAATTCCAGTTAGAAAGTGAAGGGCAAGAAATTTTTTCATATCGTTTACTGTGACGTCCTCCCAAGATTTAGCTCTACAGTGACTTGATAGATTTGGATTAGCGGCGTGATACTGTTTTGCATACAAATTTGTCTGTGTAACTAACAGTTGGTAAAAATCATTGTCAAAATAAACATTAAGAAAGTCAAGATATGAGGGCACTTCTGTAAATTCTACTTGTACACCAGGAGAAGCAGTAAACGGTGGAATTATAGGTGCATGATCTTGCTCTTTCCATTTTGCTTCTAGCGTAATTTCTTTTCTTGCCTGTGTATCTTTCTTTTGTTTTTGCAACTGGATACGGGACGTTTGAGGTGCTTTTCCACCTCTTGTTCTGCAATGTTTTACTGGTATTTGATGCTGTTGTTCTTCTTATGATGCAACTTCTCCATCACTTGCAGAAGTATTACTTACAGACTCAGAAAAAGATTCGCTTTCACTCCCTGATTCACTAAAATAATCATCTGCAGAGTCATTATCTGCAACAATTGCATTGATAACATCCTCTGTTGAGAGAAATTTATTTCCACGTGCGTTTTTTGCGGAAGCCATTTTAAAAGAGTGTCTGTAAGAAAGTTCTAGAAAGAACAAAACACCAAAGAGCATGCGCAAAGTCATTTTCAATCATTCAGAAAGAAGTTAAAAACATCTCAATAACCGAGACTCTTTGTAACAAACAACAAAAGCACTTAAAAAATCAACTATACCATAACGAATATACTCGTCATTGGTTGTTGAGATGTATCCTAGCATGACGAATATATTTGTCATTGGTTGTTGAGATGAAAACTCCAGCGGCCGTACGAAAATTTTCTTATGACGAATATATTTGTCATTGGTTGTTGAGATGAAAACTCCAGCGGCCGTACGAAAATTTTCTTATGACGAATATATTTGTCATTGGTTGTTGAGATGAAAACTCCAGCGGCCGTACGAAAATTTTCTTATGACGAATATATTTGTCATTGGTTGTTGAGATGAAAACTCCAGCGGCCGTACGAAAATTTTCTTATGACGAATATATTTGTCATTGGTTGTTGAGATGAAAACTCCAGCGGCCGTACGAAAATTTTCTTATGACGAATATATTTGTCATTGGTTGTTGAGATGAAAACTCCAGCGGCCGTACGAAAATTTTCTTATGACGAATATATTTGTCATTGGTTGTTGAGATGAAAACTCCAGCGGCCGTACGAAAATTTTCTTATGACGAATATATTTGTCATTGGTTGTTGAGATGAAAACTCCAGCGGCCGTACGAAAATTTTCTTATGACGAATATATTTGTCATTGGTTGTTGAGATGAAAACTCCAGCGGCCGTACGAAAATTTTCTTATGACGAATATATTTGTCATTGGTTGTTGAGATGAAAACTCCAGCGGCCGTACGAAAATTTTCTTATGACGAATATATTTGTCATTGGTTGTTGAGATGAAAACTCCAGCGGCCGTACGAAAATTTTCTTATGACGAATATATTTGTCATTGGTTGTTGAGATGAAAACTCCAGCGGCCGTACGAAAATTTTCTTATGACGAATATATTTGTCATTGGTTGTTGAGATGAAAACTCCAGCGGCCGTACGAAAATTTTCTTATGACGAATATATTTGTCATTGGTTGTTGAGATGAAAACTCCAGCGGCCGTACGAAAATTTTCTTATGACGAATATATTTGTCATTGGTTGTTGAGATGAAAACTCCAGCGGCCGTACGAAAATTTTCTTATGACGAATATATTTGTCATTGGTTGTTGAGATGAAAACTCCAGCGGCCGTACGAAAATTTTCTTATGACGAATATATTTGTCATTGGTTGTTGAGATGAAAACTCCAGCGGCCGTACGAAAATTTTCTTATGACGAATATATTTGTCATTGGTTGTTCAGATGTAAATTCAGTGGTTGTTCAGAAAGTTCCCGTATGACGAGTATATTCGTCATTGGCATTGAAAGGGTTAAAGATTGAGGGACCCTTGAATGAAATGCTGTTATGACGCAATGACTTTAGTTTACATGATGACAATGTGCTTAACTTGATAATGCATTTTCGACCATGTCTCTTTGATGTAGTGCATTCGATTTTTGTGGATTGGCTTTCACTTGTGTTGGGTACAATATTCTCAAGTACCTTCCACACATGTATAATAATGTACCTTTCACGTCTACGTTCGAGGGAATATAGTTTGAGGTTTTGAAAGGATTCCCAATAGTTTTTCCCTTGCTGCGTGTTTATCTTCTGAATGAAGCTCCATCGAATCCATTTGTTATTCAGGATTGAGTTTAGACCTAACACAGTCTGGATCAGATTGGAAGACGGCCATTAATATATCCAGTCCAACCTTGCTAGCATGGAAAACAGATGTTAAGCTGATAATGATATCTATTGGAATTTACGTCGCATGTTTCTGCTTTACTGGGTGTGTACATGTATCCAAGTTCCAACTGGACTGCGCGGTATTCATAAATTTGGCTTACTACTTTCAGTCCACTGTTAGCACTGTTTCCTTATTATATCTGCTTTTGAACGTCCACGAAGCTGTACTTTACCTCTATCATGATTCTGATCCTATTCACAGCGCCAATGCAAAGTATGTGAGATATCGCTGGAAACCACTGCTACACTGATGCGAATTTAGTGTATATGCACACGAATACCTCTCAGCCTCAATAACTGAAAATAAAAAAAGAGAGACCCCTTGGTCTTGATGTCCCAGTTATAAACATGACACTGACCTAATCATTTAACTGCGAAAAATGTGTGCTTTGTCCACAAAAGTGTTGCATCAAAGACTTTCCAGTCTATATTATTTGTTTGTAGACTATGAGCTACTGTCTTTATCCAGCTTGAAAAATTGTGTGTGTATAATCCTACTATAATGGAGGAAAAACCTGAGTATGTTTGTTTGTTGTTCGCCAATCACGCCCAAACGACTAGACCGATTGGAACCAAATTTTCAGGGTATGATTGTGATGCCCCTGGGATGGTTTTTTGACAAGTTTTTATTTAAATAAATTAGATGTGATGATGTCACTTATCGATTGTGTAGGTTTAAAATTTAGAATCTGAGGGGAAACAACATGTCAAAACCGGTAATTTAAACACATACCTAAAGAGAAGAGCACTTTTCTTATTCTTATTTTTTTTAATTATTTGTTAATACAGAAAATATATCGAAATCACCAGCTTTTGCTGTGCTGGATTCGCAGATTATAGCCAATCAAAATGAAGTCACCGTTCATTTTGAAGTCTCCTACTACTTAAGAACTGATGGAAAATATATATGAACACATCTTTGTTACAGCTCGAAGCTAGCTGCGGACAGTCCAATTCAACATGGCGTCGTTGTGGCATTCTGTCGAGAGAAAGGGCATGGATTCATAAAGCCAGATGACGAAGAACGGAACCTGTTTCTCCACATATCAGAGTATGAGAAGTTGTTTGAGGTCATTGTTAAATACTAGGACTTGTAGAATCGCATTTTCTTCAATAAGAAACCTTCAATTATAATAATAAACAACACTTTATTGAAATTTTTTATTTATTTTCAAATGCTTTTCGGACTACGTCCATCCTCAGCGAAACAATTAAACCTTCAAATGTTGTTAATAAACTTTCTAAAATTCTAAATTATGGAAACTGACCAAAAAGGATTTTGAGAAAACGAAAACAAGTCATGTTGCTAATGAATTGTTACAAGTCGAAAACGAACTCTTTGATTTTTTAAGAAACTTTCCAAGGTTTCCAACTGACATGAGAAATCTCTGAGCCTGAAATTCATTAGTCTCATATAAAAAAACGTTCGATTTTATAAAGTTAAAATTTGAAACCTTTAAAACCAGCGGTGGTGAATAATTATAATATATATATATAAAGTCAATATTAATTTAAATTTAAATTAATTTCCAATTTAAATTTGAAATGTTCTTTTAACTTCATTGCAGCATTGAAGATGAGTATGTGGTTCAAAATGGCGACCGTGTCGAGTTCCGTACCATACCAATGCCTCCCAAATGTGTTGAACGCATGGCTGTCGAAGTTAGATTGATTTGCCTGGACGAAAAGAAACCACATCAAAGATGGGACAACAAGCCTGATATTTAACTCCCTAATTTAGTCTCGCTTGCCCAGACTTTTTGTTGTCGTATATGCATGCTCTTTTTGTACATAAACTTGTTTCAGTCTACGAGAATTATTGTGATGTATTTAGCCTATATTTGTATTATTTTACATAATTGTTATTTTTTCCTGGTTTATTTGTCACTGGATTTAAATATATATATATATATATAGATATTTGATGCTTTTGGGAATGTATACGAAATAACTTTTTTTCATTGTGGTCATACCTTTTAAAAGTATTTTTAAGTAATATAATCGAAATAACACGTATACTCATACTCATGTCCTACTTTTTTTAAGGGAAGAAATTTTTGCTGGATATCCCCTTGTTAAAATTGAAAATTCCTCAAAATAGTCAAATTTAATTTTATCTTCGCAAACAAAATCTTTTCTTGATTCATGAAATTCAGAATTGTCTCCCTGCTGACATCTTTGTAAACGACCGTATTCTGGAACATAGTGGGAGGCTGGGGAAGATGCATCCAAGGAAATGTGTTTGTAGCAAATGACACATCGTTGTATAAATCGTACTTAAGTCGATCACCTTTACTTCTTTTTCCGTTCTTTGCGCTAGATTATGTTACGTCCCAACTTCCAAATTCTCCGTAACGCGCTAAAAGCTACAATGTCGATGACTCTGGCATTGTAGATTCGTATTTGTCTTCCATTGGCTACAACTGAGCCTACACAAGCCATCAAATACTGGTAAGTAATCTAAAAAATAACAATCATGATATAGCTATCTAGTCCGCATTCCCAAAGCATTACAATTTTATTACGTTAAGCATGAGCCAAAATCAATCAATATAAACTTCCTTTCATCGTAAAACAAGGTCTTACATATGAAGTTGTTTTTCTTCTTCTTGACGATTTTAGTCGATGATGGGAACTGGTTTCCGTTTATATTTCGCAAATTATACAGTAACAACAGCAACAACTAGCAATTGAAACATGAAGACTGGTGTGCTAAATGAATGATCAACACTTTATTTCTTTTTTTTACTGATTTATACAACATTTCAAATGTACACACACACTAGCTACTGCTTTCAAAATCCAGGCGATCTTTGCGCGGTTTCTGCCTATCTAAGAGCATCGCGGGAAGCGAACCACTAAAACAAGCTTTTCTCGTAAGCTATAAAACGTTTATCATGCATACATTTAGAAATAGATCGAAGATGGAAGAGAACGATGTTGCGATCAGGAGACCAATGACCAGAACCTGCAAGCGTCAGCCAGGCTTAGGGGTCGGCAGGATATGGTCTGGAATACTTCCCATGAAAAGCGTTTCAAACAAAATTTTCAAAAGTCAACATTTTTATGAAATCTTTGAAATTTGTGTCCTGTTTCTGGCAGTCTTTTAACAACGCATGCGTAATACATGCGAATCGCTCCAAGTCAATGACAATTATTCATGCTTTTTGTGATTGTTGATCGTTCAACACTTAGTTTTTAATTCGTTGCACTCAAAATCCGCAAAATCTTAAAGGGCAATCTACATGCAACGAATTTTAAGCAAACGATCAGTCTCAAAGTAAACAAACATTACAAAGTCGTGGAAGAGGATAGTCTGAAAAACCAGAAAAAAAATCTAAGACGAAAAGCGAATTAACGCTCATCAGTTTGCTAAAATTGCATTAATGAAATAAATTAAAATTTCTCAACTTAAAACCTTGTAATGTTCAAATATTAGTTAAATTATATTGTTTTAAAAAAAAATTAAATCTAAAGATTTATAGTCAGGGCGCTGAGAGCCATTTTTTGAAAAAAAAGTTCCGGCCAAATTTTAACCAATTTGATGTTGTTCCTTATACCCGAGAGACCTCAAAAAGCTCTACTGGCCGATCTGAATTTTCTTCTGGTCCCGTACCAGTAAAAAAGGAACTGATGGCGTCACAAGCAATGTTGAAAATTTTATCTCGCCAAAACATAAACATATGAACATCATTCGAAAGATAATTTAACGGTGATAAAAAAAAAACATGTCAGAAGCAATGAATTTTAAGCCCAGAAGAGTTATTCAACTTTGAAGGTTAGACGTCACGGTCATATTTAGTGGTTTTTTCATAAAAAATCAATACCTAAACGCACTTAGGAACGGAAAAATTCAAAAATGTTTCAAAACGATAAATCTAACTTCTTCGTCACTCGTCTGGATCATCCGAATTTGATGATTCTCCGTCGTCAGACATGTATGAGTCGTCGTCAGTGAAGTCATTATCTTAATAATCGTCGTTTGCGATATTTTTGCAAGAAGAACAGGTGCATAGATCGGTGCATTTCAAATTGTGTGCCACACAAACACATTGATTTGTTTTTTACATGTTCTTTTTGCACCCATGCGACATGAAATCAACCAACTCCTAGGGAATCGGATCTCTCAACATCCACTGGACCTTTAGATCACCACCATCAACGGTCCAGTTCTGTCAGTTTAGCGGGAGTAGTTATGTCGGTCGTATGCGAAAAACCACGGAAGCATTTGCTTTGATGCCGCCAAATGCATCTCCCACGAGCCTATTCTCAAGGAACGAGTGAACGCAAAAAGAATCTCCATCTTCGCAATGAATGAATACCAAAACTGTGACGTAGGACCGTACTGGTTTTTCAAGGCCATCCCGTGTTTTTCAAGTAGATATGGAAGGTTATCATGTGCATTGTAGAAGGATAGCATATTCTCTATTGAAATCTAAATGCAAATTATCATCATTATTATACTAATCATCATAATTCATTGTAATATAAATTCATAAGGTAGAATTGGTAGATCTGGAACTTCTTCTGGCATGGAATTTTTCATCTGGATCACGATACCATTGGTGCAGTGCATCGTCACTCCATTTATTGATTAAGGATTGATGTCGTTATTGTCCCATACAAATGTAACAAACCTGATAGTGATACATTTTCGTTTAGTTAGTTAAAATATGATGATTAGAGCAATTATACCGGATTGGATGTTTGATGTTTCCCATTCGTCACATTGTACATGAGGTCCTGGCCGATGGTTGACACAATGACTTTTTGCGTTCTGATATTCAGTCTTTTCGGCGTACTAATAACCCGTTCAAAAGTTTCGACGTAGAGGGAGTGAGCGTTGTTCTCTTCTGAATTGAACTTTTGAAAGAAGGGGGCCACAATAGAAATGTTAAGGGGGCAGACTTTATCTCTTCTCTAACGATGGATGAAGCACTTTTGACACAGTCATGGTCGTTAATCTTGCGGTGAAAATCTTCCAATTTGAGCTCCATTACAGCAATCTTTTTTTGGTAAGATTGAATTATTTCCCCTTTTGATTGCCCGTCGTTATAGAGGAAAGGTGTTCCAGACTCCGGTCTCCACATCACGATCTGGCCGCCAAAGTGCTCCAATATCTTATCTAAAATTGACTTGGGATGTGTAACTTTCTTTCATCTGGGCATATCAAATTGTAAAATTTATGAAACTGGTTTGGTGCCAATGTTTGGTTCTGATCGATCACATTCTTTTTTACGTGTGCAATTAATTGAATAAAGAATTCATCGTTCTCAAAATCCAAAGATTTTTCGTTGCGTGTGTAATCCCGATAGCATGACCGGTGGAACTTCAATTCGTAGGCAACGATCGCCTTCCAGTCCTCCCCAGCTTGATCTGCAGTCAAAAGAGGGTTGTCACGTTTCCTGTCACAGCACTGTTTAAGCATCAACGCGGATGCTTTCGTAGCAAAAGTCGCAAGAGCAATGGCAAATACAGCATTTCTCTGGAGCGATTGTTTTTCCTGGAATTAAGACCGGAAACTTAAAATATACTACCTGTGGTTTTTCTTTAATATGTTATTTCAGTAACATTTTTATAAACATTTCAAAACTACTTCTTTTTAATTATTTAAATATTTAGATTACCTAATGACCCTCTCCGGCGCACCGAGACTCTAGATCCGTTGCCCAACTTCAATCGCTTTCGTTCGTTTCTATCTTCCTCTAACTGTTTTTGTTCTTGACACTCGCGCTGGAAACGTAACTCTTCCTTATTGTCCGACTTTAATAACGTGGTGACTTTTTCATCTTGTCGAATGTTACTAAATAATGAGAATAGCATATCGTAAAAAGTTGAACCAGTATTTGCCGAACGTTTTAACCCCTTAATTGCCAAGGGCGAGCCATCTTGTCTCGAAAATTTGGCATGGATTCTGGAAGGGTTGACAAGATTTTACACATTAAATAATCGATAAATTATCGTCGATGGTATTCTAGGAATCACTGGAACACAAAACTTTAAGGTAAAACCGTAATTTAGCGGCCTAAACAAAATCATAAAAATTAAAAAAATTAAATTATTTTATGAAACCAATTGAAACCAATTCTCAAAGCAAACGGAAAACATAAAAAAAATTAATTTTTATGACTTTGTTTAGGTTGCTAAATTACGGTTTTACCAACTTCAAATGCAAAAAATAAATAAATTTGAAGCATACCTTGAAGAAAGGACTTTTTAAAATGATTTTTCGGTAAATGATCTCAATTTCGATTCACAATCATGCACTGGGTAATGGATGAAACAAACATTTTCCATAACCAAATCAAATCAAACGAATAAAATACAAAAAATAAACTTAAAAAAAAGCCACAAAGTTAAAACAAAATCTTGTGTTGGCAGCATAGGATCTCTACTTTTCTTCTTCAAAACTACACATGTTGCTGTTTTTTTTTGCTCCGAAAAAAAGAGGACTATACCGTTTTGCGCACCAAGTCACACCATTCCATCGTTTTATTTTTCTCGCACGTTTTTCTCGCACGTGCACTGTGTGTAACACAAAATGGCGTTTTATATTTGCAGAGATTAATTAGTCTTTTTTGTTGCTTCTTTTTCTATTTACTCAATCGAGAAGAAAAATTAGCAAAGCCAGTAAAGATATTATGTTTACTGAAGTGTAAAGGATATGAGTTAGAATTTGCCTGCTAAAATTGACATTTTCGATCTTTTTTTGGCTCTCAGCGCCCTGACTATTAATTAAGTCTTCATTCAATTGATTTGTCTCGTTATTCTTACAGACCGGAATGAGTTAAAGCAACTTGACAGAAATGATTTAGAAATTCGTAACATGTCATGGTGTGTTTTGTTCTCTTTCATTGTTAGCATGTTTGCTTCCATCTATCATTTGGTGTTAAAATACACTTATTTTTTTTATAGGAACAATTTTATAAGAAAATTAAGGCTTAAATTGGTCAAAAATTAAGAACAAGGCTAAGGCTTAATTAATAATTAGCTTGGTGCATTTGCAACTGTAAGACCCCGGAAGAATATTCAAAGATATAGGAAGAATAACAGGTGGGACATAAATTTAGTATTATTCTTCACGAATATTCTTCAGTGTAATTGGGCCTGTACCTGTTTGTTTTTTTCTTTTCTTTGTAGATGTATTATGCAACTTATGAAGTAATAAGAACGGAAGAAAAACAAATCGAGGCTAGAATCATCTAATAAGAACAGCTAAGGCTGAACCCAATTTACCTGGTTCTTATAAAAAAGGTGTAATCCAATATGTCCTACATTTAAAATGTGACAACCGCCTTTTTAACGTTTATTATTATAGCTAAATATGAATGAACTATAAACGAATAGCTGTGAAGAGACTTATGAGAGAACTCTAACTACTCGTCCAAAACAATTAGATGGCGGAGCTAGAGGGCTACAGGGGGTTGTGTAGCAATGTGAAAAAATGCAAGATGCGACAAACAAAAAATAAAATCTCATATTGGTTTTTTCACATTTCCAAAAGATCCAAGTTTACTGAGATCATGGATTAATGTTTCCAAAAATATCAGACGTCAAGGAGGGCTTGATGCTTTTGACATTAATAAAAATACACTGTAATTTGCGAGTTCCATTTCAAAATCAGTGATATAATTTTAAAATTATGCTCAAACTGAAATTTATTTTAAAATACTGCAATACCATTGATCTTTCCATCCAAAGAATGAAAAATTGTCAAAAAAAAAGTCCCCTAAAAAGAGATGCTTGTTGTTTCACAAAGAAATGAGTAGTGATGGTAGTAATGGAGATTAACAAATGGCACTCTTACCCTTTATAACATGGGTCAAGATGAACGCCATGTATTCCAATATCAAATGTGTCAGGGATCAAGTTACATTTGACTTTCATCGAAATGGTCCCCACCGACCACCCTTCTTTTTCCGTTTGCTTCAAGAATTCGATCTTTATTTTCTGTAGATGACTCTTTTAGGTTTGAGTATGTTTTCTGATTTATGTAGTGAACCACACATTGTAAATTATTTGCGCTATTTGTGTATTGATATGGATTATCCCATAATCTACTAATTTTTGAGTTACAAAAAGATCAAATTTTTAAGTTGCTTCCTGGAATAAAACCTTAGTACTCGAGTATCTTCTTTTATTGCTGTATATACCATTCTAATGGTGGCTAGAACTAGATAAAAAGTGTTTTACCTCTTACAAATCATACTACAATTTGCGCAAAAACGATCATTCTCCAAATTTTCGTTTCAAAATCAATGCTCGCAAAAAGAAGTACTTCTACAAAATATAAAAACAGGAAGCTTCGAAACTCCCTCCATCACGGTGTGTATGTAACTCACTTACTAAATACAAAGAAACAAACTCTAACGTCACGCCATACATCATTGAAAAACGAACTCAAAGCAACCGCTACAAATTTCTCGTCAAAAAGAAAGTACATGAACGTAAGCGTATAAACAGTCAATTTGCAAACAACCCTAAAGCAGTTTATCGTGGATTTCGAGGAAATTTAACCACTGTTAAAGAAATACCATCTACAGAACAAGTGAAAAAGTATTGGCATGGCATCTGGGGAATCAAAGGAGATTTTAATGAGAATGCTGAGTGGTTAAAAGCTCTTGATAATGAATATTGCACCAATCCTACCCCACTTAAGAACTGTTTAATATCATCCGATATATTATCAAATTGCATCAGTCGGTTACAAGACAAAAAGTCTTCTGGAAATGACCTAATCACAGGCTACTGGTATAAAAACATGGACTTTTATCGGGTTGAGCTTGCATACTTGTTTGAAGAAACATTCAATGGAAATATCGAAATACCACTATGGCTTTCGAAAGCAAAAACACAATTACTACCGAAAAACAACCAAACAACAATACCAAAAAATTATCGACCAATAGCGCTACCAATTGCTTCAGGAATACTGTAGCCTAAACAACATCGTTACAGTAGAACAAACCGGTGAGAAAAAGAATGTTTGAGGGTGTTTTGAACAGCTGTTAATCAACAAAACTATACTCAATGAAGTCAAGAAGAGTCAAAGGTCATTAGTCACCATGTGGCTAGACTATCAAAAGGCCTTCGACAGCGTTCCACACCAATGGTTGATCAAAGCGTTGAAATTAGTTAAAGTTCCTGAAAAAATCATTACAGCTTTACAATCGCTAATGCGTAAATGGTCAACGAATGTCCACCTTGAAGGAAACCATCAATTATTAAGAACTGAAACAATCCAATATATTCGTGGTACATTTCAAGGAGACAGTTTATCGGTATTATTATTCATCCTAGCCGTCAACCCATTATCGTTTTTACTGAATAGAATGAAAGGATATCAGATCGGTAACAATGAAAATCGTGACACTAACATCACCCATCTATTTTTTGTTGACGATCTCAAGCTCTATTAAACCAACTTGAACCAAATGAAGATGATGTTAGATTTGGTTACCCTAGTCAATATTAGAATGCTGTTCGGTGAATCAAAATGTGCTTATATGATAATTGAAAAAGGAAAACTCGTAGCAAATAAAGAACCTCTAGTGATGAACAATGTCACCATAAAACCATTGAAAAGGGACGAGTCTTACAAATACCTCGGACAAGACAAAAACATCGAATATGCCGGACCATTGAACAAAGAAAGAGTCATCAGCGAGTACAAAAGAAGAGTGAAAAAGATATGGACTAGCGAGTTGTCAGCATACCGCAAACATATCGCACATAACGCTTTTGCCGTACCAGTATTAACCCCAACCTTCGGTGTACTAGACTAGACGATAGAGGAAATAGAGAACATTGATATTCTAACAAGAAAGATACTAAATATGACCAACAACTTTCACAGGAATTCTGACGTTGACCGTTTATATGTACAAAGAAGGAAAGGAGGCCGGGGGCTCAAGTCAATTCGCTTAGCATATGAAAGTAGAATAGTGACTGCCAGGCACCATCTTATTAATAATAGCAACAGAAACAAATACATCGAAAAAGTTAAACAAAATGAAGATCAAAAATTACTAAAAGTAGGAAAAGAGTTGTTGCAATCTTTGGACATTACAGACAATCAAGAGCAGAAACCCAGGAATACCGGAAAAGCTTATGTGATCAAATACCTTGAAAGAAAATACCAATCGTTCATCGATAAAGCACTGCGTGGGTACACACAAAAAGTAATTGCTGCAAACAACGAAATAGATATACAAACAACTCGTGAATGGATGACAAATAAATACATAAACTCGCATTTTGAGGCATATGCGTGTGCAATTGAAGAGCAGGAAATCGGCACCAAAGATATTATTTACCGAAGAAAGCGACTTCATAACCAGCAGCCAACAACTGACAACAAATGTCGACTGTGTAAACATCAAGCTGAAGACATTACTCACATCGTCAGCAGCTGCCCGAGAATGTCTTCGAGATACTATCTCCCACTAAGACATGACGTTGTGGCAAAACACGTCTACGAAAGTTTACGTAAAACCATCAACTCGACACTAAAGTTCAGTATGCAGATCAGTTCATCAAAGAAAATTGCGAATACGAATACTGGTGGAATATGTCAATCAAAACACCTGCGAAAGTTCAACATAATCGGCCTGACCTCCTAGTTTGAAACTCCTCAGATAAAACGTGCTATGTTGTCGAGTTTAGCTGTCCTGCAGATGTGAATGTCGTCCGGAAAGTCGTGGAAAAAGAGAATGTGTATGGGCCCTTGATGCGAATGTTGCAATTAATGTTGACTATAAGTTTGTCTTCGTGCCTATTATGATTGGGGCACTTGGTGCTGTTCCAAAAAGTCTTAAAATCAGTCTTGAAAATCTAGATTTTGATAAAAATGAGTCGAAAGAAATCATTTATAGGCTCCAACAAAAAGCTATACTAGGCACTGTTAAAATTGTTAAAACCTTTATGAATTTTAAAAAGTAGATTTTGAATTTGATTGTTGTTTTTGATTAAAAACTTGATTTAACAAAACTTTCTTTTTGGCGAATCATGTCTGTAGGCCAGACCATGGGTATACTAAAAGAAAGTTTCGTTAACCCTATTTTGATATCAATACTACGAGTACGATTTAAATTTGTTTTTCTGCGGACCAGTTTTAAATTTTATTTTAAGTAGAATTTTTACCTTACTGTTTGAAGTATTTTTATAATCTTTGCTCTAGCGATTAGGGCCAGATTTTAATTGTATAGTACATTTTAACTCATTTGAAATATATACCTTACTTACTTACTTCCTTACTTACTTACTGCACGGTTTAACGTCTTCTGTTCCTAGCTGCTGGGGTTCGACGAAGTCTGTTCACATCTCTTATCGCTGTTTGCCATGCAACACGATCAGTAGTCAACTCCTCGGATAAACCAAGGAACTTCTTATCGGCTCTTATATTTTCAATCCATTGTTTCTTTGGGCGACCAATGTTTTTACCCATCACCTCAAACGAGAGCATTTTTTTCTGCCAGTCTTTGTTCATTCTACACACGTGGCCAAACCATCTTAAACGATTTTGTCTAAGTAGTATATCAATAGGTAGGACTCCAAGTCGGTCTCTTAAAGTTTCAGCGAAAACATGTTGAATGATCTTGGTGTTGCAGATCCATCTAACCATCGCGTTGTCATTCCTTACAAGCCTATTGGTGTCCTCTACTTTTAAGGCCCACGTCTCGCTTGCGTGAAGGACAACATTGCGAACACCAGCTGTGAACACGCGATCACGTGTCTTTAAAAGGATGCCTTTGTTGGTAAGAATTGGTAAGAGCTCCCTAAACATTTTCCAGGCTAATTGAACCCTAGTGGTAACAGCATCAGAACAACCACCAGTATCACCAACCATGTCACCCAGGTAGCAGAATGTTGGTACTACTTCCAAATGTTCATCACCAAGCATAAACACTGGTTCGGGAACGTTAGATGGCTTCTTCTTTTAATATCCCCTTTATACCAGAACATCACTTATGGACCCAATGGTGACCATTGTAACAGTAGATGGAGTTACTGCCGACACCTTTGAAACAAACTCCGCAAGGCCATTTTCCAGTTTGTAGGCGTTTGTCAATACCATATTTGCTATGCAAGATCTTAGTCTTCCTCATATTTACACGCAGACCCTTAGCTTCAATCTTATTCTTCTAAGTCTAATCCTCTTTAGTGTCTGCCATAATCACAAGGTCATCAGCGTACAGCAGTTCGCACGGACACCCAGTTCTAAACTCACGCGACAAATCCTCTATCACATTTATAAAAAGGAGAGGACTTAGCACCGAACCTTGATGTACACCAACACCGACAGGGAAATAATTACTAAACCTAGAGTTTATTACACAAGATCTGGGAGATTCATACATTGCTTAAACAGTTCTTAAGCCATTCCTCAACACCTAACTTACGCATCGCCCATCAAAGGACTTTCCTTGGAATATGGTCGAAGGCTTTTTCTAGATCCACAAAGGCGAAATAGACATCCTTGCGTTTACTCACATGCTTTTCATGAAGCTGTCGTAAAATGAAAATTGCGTCTGTTGTTTCCTTCCCAGGCATAAAGCCGAATTGCATGTCATCAATGTATACTCGTGATCTAATAATGGTATCGAGGACCCTTTCAAGAACTCTTTGAAAAACTTCCAGCAATTTTAAGCCTCTGAAATTACTACGGTCTAGGGAATCACCTTTGCCTTTAAACAAGCTGATGATGTAAGAGCAATTCCAGTCATCTGGTACAACTTGATGCAGTTTAATAAGATTTAGTAAATTGGTCAGAAGAGGGATGATAGAGGCTCTAGTAGCATTTATCATTTCTAACAAAATAGCAGAAGGACCGCCAGCTTTGCCCATTTTCATTTTACTTATTGCCGATGAACCATATCTACGTCCGACAAGCTAGACTCATCCCAATCAAACTCTTCATTTAACAATCTCTGATAATGCTCAGACCAGGCTTTTAACTTGGCAGTTTTATCATAAGCAATGGAACCTTGCACATCTTTAACGCATTTGTCGCCGACTACCTTAAGTGGATTAATTTTCGCGAATTTTCGCGATTTTAGCAAATTTTGGCCAAATTCGCGAAAATATGTAAAAATTTAGGATTCGCGAAAATAAGTCCTCGCAAAAAATTTGAGGATAGCCGATTCGCAAAAAATAGTACACGCGAAATATTTGGAAAAGGTTGATTCGTGAAAATAAGCACTCGCGAAATGTGATTTTTTTGACCTTGCGAAAATTTATCCACTTAAGGTACATTTTGATTTTCAGTTTTCATTTTACGCCCCATTTTGAATACGTGGTTTAATTTTTCATTATCATGGAGATTGGCAAAATTGTTCTCAGATGCAGCCTCTTTGCAAAGTGCACTTCAGATTTAGCTCTACATTTTGCATCAAGATAGGGATCCTTGGAAGCTCCTTTCTTCCATTCTTTCTTTTCAACTTTATTGCAGACTCAACATCATCGTTCCACTACCACGTTTCTTCTCGCTTTTGATTGGCTTTTTGACTAGCCACAAATTTTTTCAAACACCCCTGAAGATCGTTCAATGTTCCAACACAACTCTGGCAAAGAAAAACGATCGTTAACGAACGTTACTATCGTTGGTTCCTCATATAAGCGTTCTATTACAGCGACTTTCTCCATCTCACTTTCCGGAAAATTTCTTCCAATGCAACTAATTTACGGGGGTAAAACTCAGCAGAGTTTGCCACGGTATCAATTTCCCTCTGGATTTTCGTTAAGTGTTAATGAAAAGCACTTTTCTAACATGACCGAATCTATTAAGCTGCTAAAAGAAATCATTAGTCCGTATGTTAAAAAGGAACGTGAAGCGAAAGGCCTAGGAGAGGATCAAAAAGCTCTCGTGGTAATGGATGTTTTCACTGGACAAATGACATCCGAGGTCAAAGACGTTTTGCAGGAAAACAACATATTGGTTACAAGCGTACCTGCCAATATGACTCGTTTTTACTAACCATTGGATCTCAGCGTTAACGGTAGTGCAAAAGGCTTTCTCGCTAAAAAGTTCAATGGCTGGTACTCGCAACAGATCGCCGAAAAGTTAGATCTTGGGGTGTCCCTGGAAGACATAGATATGAAGCTACGTCTGTCAACGCTGAAACCTTTACATGCTGGGTGGGTTGTTGATTTCTATAACCACATTACGTCGGCTGAAGGAAAAGAGATTGTGCTAAATGGATGGAAAGCCCTAAATACGATATACGATATATACGATGCCTTAAAGCTTGGTGGTGGCAAATTGCCGAGTATAGATCCATTTCGCGATATCAACCCTTTGATCCTTGAAATTAGCGTTGACACAACTGGAAGAGGAGGAAATCGAAGCATTTTGTCCTCCAAATATCGTAGACGAGTGTGACAATGACGGCGACGATGAGGAATGGGGACCAGAAGGTGCTAGAAATGTTTTTGATGACGTTTTCAACGATTTTGACGACGAACGATCTTTGTAGTTTTTGAACTAATTTTATTTTCATTTTATTAGCAGCAAACAAATATTGTTATAAAAATACAGATTCGAATGTATTGAAACTAAATTTTGTCAATTTTCTGCATAAAAATTCCTTTGTTTTCCAAAACTGTCTCCTAAATTATTTAAAAAAATTTCTTCATTCGCGAAAGTTTATCTCGCGAAATTTTGCGACTTTTCCAATTCGGGAAAGTTTACCCAAAACATTTCGCGAATTTTTGACTTCGCGAAAGTTTTTCCGAATAAAGTAATAAGTAGTAGTTATCGCGAGTTACGAGAAAAATATGGCGAATATTTTTTTGAGTTTTTTATGTTTTTCAAAATATTTCACTAGCCGTTAGGCGAGTTAAATATTTAAGAAAAACATAAAAAAACGAGAAAAATATGCCATATTTTTCGAGTTTTTCATTTCAGTATTTCGAGTATGATATCTTATGTAACACGCTTTGAAAGCGTGAACATGAACGTCGTCAAAACTCAAAACATTCGCACGTGTCATATTTTGCACTCTGCTTTTAACCAATAGGAATCCCGGGAATAGTTGCTTTAACCAATCAGAAAAAATATTGAATTTTGCACTCCTTTTTTGCCAATCAAGAAAAAATATTGAGTTTTGCACTCCGAAATATGATATATATTATCTCGTGATTAACCAATCACGTTACAGATATTCACGCAACCTATTGATAATGTTATAAACTGTCTGTTCTCTTTTTAGTTTTAAATGTTAGAAAAAACCTTTTTACAATACAAAAATGTGGGTGGCTGAAGCCCCCCAGTGGCGCCGTGCCTGGCTCTACTTTCCAATTTATACAAAACAATGTCTCCTTCTTCATTTTTTGAATTATTATTAAAAGGACAAAGATCATTTAACTCACTAAGGAATTCCTCTTTACATTTATTAATGACGTGGTTATTATCAGTTTTAAAAGCTTCCATTATATCCATAATAAATTTATCTTCCTTGGCTTTTCGACCGCAGCGATTTGCAAAACACAGAAAAAAGTACTTCTGAGCGCACTTTGATTTTGAAAAATCTGCTACCATGTGCTTGAGTAATGACTATTAGATTTTCTAATTTACCCCCGGTCTTTTCTTCTTCGTATGAGCAGGATGTTGTCTTCCAGGCTAGATCTCCGGGCAGGTAGTCATCAGCTAATCGACCGTCTTGTCGTCCAGGTTCTTCAGACCATGCATTCCATGTGGGGGGGGGGGGGAGGGCGATGGATTGGACAATCATGAATGACATGGTCCGTAGTCTGTGGCACCCCCGGTATTTTAATATAATACACCAGTATTTACGGGTGTTAAGGTTTACCCGTTTTAAAGTATTAACATTAGTGATGTTAGACTTAACACTTTCGGAAAATCTAAAGACGAAGGTCTGATGTTGCATGGACAACTTTAAAAAATTTAGGATAGAAAACATCTGATTTCCCACAAAAAGAACTGATGACATCTCTGAAAACATTGTATGTTACCAAATTCCTCCAGGTTTCTGGTTTTGCACAAAGGGTAGTAAATTCCTGCAACATTTCTTGAGGATAACATCCAGAACTGACAAGGTTTGATGCACATTTTTTTACATAGTGGTAGAAATACATAGGATTAAGCTTTGCTTCAGATCTTGATTGAGTTGGGGGTGTTAATGCTAATTGTTGTTGATCCACTGGTGATACTAGTACTCGATGTTTGATTCGTTGGTGTCTACCTAGGCCTCCTTTACTCAAACAAACTTTGTTACAAACCTGACATTTAAAGGTTTCTGAAGTATTAATTTCAACTTCTGAAACAAAGTCAGGAAATTTCTCAAAAATGTTTTCATTAATCATAGATAATACTTGATCAAACTCATCATCCATAGAAATTTCACCTATCAAAGTCGCCATTATTATGAATTTGAGCAATACATTTCCGTATAACGTAACGTAAACAAACAGCCCGTGTTTCCAGTCTATCTCTTCTTGCGTCTATGGTGAAAATGAAGAGCACACGTAACCCGCTTTTAAATTTTGCAAATAGAATTTAAGTCTTGATATAAGGGAGATAATATTATTTATTTTTTTCCAATTTAAGTTTTTATTTATAGTAACAAAATATAATATGATATAAAAAAATGTATATAACGATAAAATTCATGATGGCGGACAACTAACACGTCACGGAAAAGAAGCTGGAAATTATTTTTGTATAAAATTAACAAAATATTTCTTATAATATAATGGCAACTACAAGATCTAAACATGAGTCTCTTGACCTTGATGCTCGTTTTGAGAAGCTGAAGAATGATATTATTAGCGAAACAAGAGACAACCTTATCGAAGAAATAAAGAAGGAGTTTGTCGAAAAGATCAACGAACAAAATAAAAAGATTATAGAACTTAATTCTACGGTTGCGATGTTACAACAACATGTCGTATCATTGAAAGATTGAAAAATTGTCGATAACATCGTTGATCAAGAAGAACTGGAACAGTATGGTCGGAGGCTATGTTTGCGTGTAGAGGGGGTAGAATGTTGTCAACTCGAACGACCTGAAGATTTGATGGAGAAAGTCAAGCACATTGCCAATGAAGTAGATTTTGAAATCCCGAAGGATGTAATTGATAGAGCACATAGAATTGGTCCTAAGATAAATGTAAATGGAGTGGTAAAGCAGTCGATAATTGTACGCTTTACTACTTTTCGTCACCGGACACTGCTTTACAACGCTCGAAAGAAGTTAAAGTCTAAAGTTAAGATACGCCTCGACTTAACAAAAATGAGATATTGCTTGTTGCGCGAAGCACAGAAATTGGTGGAGGAAATGGAAGCGGTCGATTTTGTATGTGCTGACGTAAATTGTCGTTTAAAGGTAAAGTTGAAGACGGGTAAGTTCAAAGTTTTTTCGTCTATAGAAGATTTGAAAGATTTAATTTGTATATAGGTAGTAATTTTGTACTTTTTGCATAAATTATTATTTCTTCTTTGTTTTTGTTTTATTTTTGCCGAACTTGTCTCTTATAAAACGTTTATTTTGTTTTTTGTTGTTTTTCTCAGTAATTTGTTTTGCAAATTCATTAGACCGTTTAATTAGTCCCAAAGGTATTTCAAAAACTTAAATGTTAATCCGATTTTGCATGAACATATCTTAAACAAAAAAGGACATTGTAAAAAAATCATATTTTGTTATATAAACTATTTGATATATTATGCTTCTGTTCCATTGCTTGAAACCTATCAAGAATGACAAACAGTGGAAATAATATTTTTAACCCTTTTAATTCTGAGACAATCCTTCTTAATTCAAATCAAGATCCAGACACAAACTATTTTGATAACTTTAATGATTCTTAGGAAAAGTCCTCAAATGAATTTAACAATTTTTTAAAAAAAGATACTTTCAATGAAAGTTTCTTTCGATGTTAAACTTTAATATCAGAAGCATGAAAAAGAATTTTGAAGAATTTAAATATTTTTTAGCAAATTTAAATTACGAATTTTCCATTATATCTCTGATAGAGACTTGGTGCCTTGATGATCCAGGGAACTCAACCATGTACGAACTACAAAATTATAATTCTTTACATCAAGCACGTAGTAATGGTCAAAAAGGAGGTGGAGTTTGTCTGTTTATTCATAAAACACTTATTTTTAAAAAAAGACCCGATTTATGCATTAATACATTCAATATTGAATCCCTTTCAATTGAAATTATTAATCTGAAATGTAAAAATATTACTATCAGTGTGATTTATAGACCGCCGGCTGGTGACACTAACATTTTCGAAGATTCATTTTTAAAGATACTGGCTCCCAAAAAAAAGAAAATAAGATTGTTTACATTTTAGGGGATTTTAATATAAATTTGCTTGATTATCAATCGAATCCAAGGGTTAAGTCTTATCTGGATTTGTTACTTTCACACTACTTTGTTCCTGTAATCAACAAGCCTACTCGGGTATCAAAGAATACCGAAACTATTATTGATCATATACTAACCAACAATTTCATTGATAATCATATAACCGGTATTTTCAAAACTGATATAACGGATCATTTTCCAATTTTTCTCATAAGCGAGGTTCAACTAAACTAATTACAAAAAGGAAAAGAAAAATACGTTACGAAACGATTTGTGAACAAAAATAATCTCGCAAAATTAAATGATGAATTAACAAAAAGTACTTGGGAAAATGTTATGAAATTAAGCGACCCAAATTTGGCCTATGATCAATTTCTAAATCAGTTCAATCCTATGATACCTGTCTCCCGAAAGTAAACATTAAAATAAAACTTAAAACTTTACAAAGCCCTTGGATTAATAGCGAAATCATTAAATCCTCTAAAAAGAAACAAAAATTGTATGAAAAATATTTGAAGAAGAAATCAATACACAACGAGAACAAATATAAAAAATTTAAATGTCTTTTTGAAAATAAGAAATCCAAAGCAAAGAAATGTTTTTATCAAGAAAAACTGAAACTATATCAAAACAACATTAAGAAAACTTGGGACATCATGAAAGAAGTACTTGGAAAGAAGAAAATTAATAATAATTGTTTACCCCACCAAATTATTCATGAAAATGTAAATTTTAATAATGCCGAAAAAATATCCAGTATCTTTAACCACTACTTCGCTAATGTTGGTGTTAACTTGGCTAGATCAATTCCAAAACAAAATATGAATTTCCATCGTTATCTTTACGGAAATTACGAAAATCTTCATGAATATCCATTACTCAGAGAAGAAATTGAAGCAGCACTAAATGAATTAAGATTGAATAAATGTCCGGGATTTGATAATATCAGTTCTAATGTTGTTAACTTTGTTTTCCAAGCAATAGTCAAACCCTTAAATCATATATTTTTTCTCTCTTTAAAACTTGGTATTTTTCCTGATAAACTAAAAATTGCAAAAATAACACCTATCTTCAAATCAGGGAACATAGAGCAAGTTACTAACTATAGACCCATCTCCGTATTGCCATGTTTCTCTAAAATCCTCGAAAGAATAATATACAATCGACTAATATCTCATTTAATAAAAAATAACGTACTTTATATGAATCGATTTGGATTTCAAAAAAATGTTTCTACAGAACATGCGATACTTAAAGTCGTTAATCAAATTCATCAGTCTTTTGCGAGCGATAAATTCACCTTGGGTGTCTTTATTGACCTTGCAAAAGCCTTTGATACAGTGAACCATGAAATTTTAATAGAGAAACTTTGGTTTTACGGAGTTCGTAATAATAATCTAAATTTGTTAAAGAGTTATCTCTTCAACAGGAAGCAATTCATGGAAACTGAACGTGGTATCACGGAAATGGAGTCTGTAATTTGTGGGGTTCCGCAAGGTTCAATACTTGGACCACTTTTATTTTAAATTTTCGTGAATGATCTACCAAATTCTACCTTACTAAACCCAATTTTGTTTGTTGACGATACTAGCTTATTTTTCGCCGGGAAAGATATTAACCTGTTATTTAACACGGTTAACAATGAACTTATAAACATTAGCACTTGGTTTAAAGTAAATAGATTATCCTTAAACATCAAGAAAACAAAATACTTGCTCTTCCATAATCAAAAAAAGAAAAACAAACTCCCTCCCATTTTGACCTCACTACAGATTGATGGTGCTGAAATAAGCAGAGTGTCAAACTTGAAATTCTTAGGAGTGATTATTGATGAAAACCTAAATTGGAAATCACATATTGATATACTAGAAAATAAAATCTCAAAAAATATCGGTTTACTATATAAAGCCAGTAGAATCCTTAACTTTCTTTGTTTAAAAAATATTTATTTTGCACTTATTCAATCTTTCATTAGCTATGCCAATATTGCTTGGGGTAGTTCTAACAAAACTGGGCTGAAAAAGATTTTCCGTAAACAAAAACAAGCTCTTCGTATTATATTTCATAAAGATAGGATGACTGCATCGCGTTCTTTATTTCAAAAACTTAAAGTTCTTAATGTGATGCAAATTAACCTTTATCAAATATCTATTTTTATGCACCGTGTCAATATGAAAACTGTTCCAAAAACATTTAATAATGATTTTTCTCACATAGAACATGTTTATTCAACAAGATTTTCCTCAAGCAACTTTCAGTTTCCTGAACTATCAAGGTTTCCAAGATTCTCAATATTACATCGTGGTCCTAAAATTTGGAATTATTTTTTAACAGACGAAGAAAAAAAAATTTTCGCCATGAATACTTTTAAAAGAAAATTAAAAGGAAAAATTCTAGATTTTGAAAATGAAGTTATATTTTATTGATCTGATTCTTTGAATTATTACTATTATATATTTTCTTTTTGAAATTATTATTTTAAAGATCTGTGTTTGTGTTTGTGTAATTACTATTAGTATAGGGGCCTGATGATAATGTTTATTTTAACTTTCTACGGGTCCCTGATCAATACAAAACTTTTTTCTATTGTGTTTATTAAAATGTTTATTAAAAGTTTATTAAACGTTATTGTATTGATTGAAATCGAAATGAAATGAAAAAAAATGAAAAATGTCGCTAAAACTGTATACTGTAATAAGTCACTAGATTTTTTAAGTTTTCGAGGCTTTAACTTTACGTAAATCAGTAGCTAGTACTCTCCCCTGCCTAATTGTAGGGGAAAGTAAATCTCCGATTTTGGGACAAAATCTCCTACAATTAATTATGACCAATCAATAATTTTTTCTTCAAAAGTCCACCCTCCCTAACAATTGACACCACAAACTATGGAAATTTAAGACAATTATGAAAAGGATAAATCAATCTTTTAACACAACTGAAAATTATTGATAATAAGTTTGTATGTCAGTCTATTCAAAAAGTTCTGATACATTTCCGTCTTAAAAACATTTCATAAAAACATCAATAAATCTTAATAAAACGTTCGATTTGATTTCAGACATTTGATCAAACACTCTTGAAGCCCTATGCACATGGAACAAAGTTTAACTCAAATTATATTACCTCCATCTTTCCCAACTATTGCCCGCCCTCCCAATCTACGGTAATATAAAGATTTCTCTATTCCTCGTCCCAGTCTATGTTTTGCCTTTGTCTCCACCCACCCCAGCTATTCAACTCTCTCCTACAATTAGGCAGGGGAGAGTATATAATTTGACCAAAATTTAAGATATTTAGTACACCAAGTTGTTAAATCTTAGAAGTTACTTTCAGAATTAAGGAAAACTGAACTATACCTTACACAAATACGTCTACTGGTATAACTCTATCCAAAAAATTCAGAAAGATTCCATGATCACAGTTCCTGAGAAAAACCAGGGATATATATTTTTTATTATTATTGAGCCATGTAATATTTTAATTCTTTTGTGGCTTTAAAAAAAACCGTTTTAGAGTGTCTGAAAATCAGACTTGTGGCTTTAAAAAAGTAGGAATCCACCCAGCACTGTGTTTCATCATCTGGAGGCTCAGACACAACTTCTGTCTCGATTTTTGAACTTGATGATGAAAGTTGCTGAACTTCAACTTCAATGGTCGAATACTTTTTCTTGTTTTCAGCACCAATGCGAATGCGACATGATAACCTTTTCTTTGGCTTTGGAAGTTGAGCGAAAGATGAAGATTTATATTTCTTTGCCAATGGTGGCTCCTGACGAAGCATCAAACCGTGATCAATAGGGCAGTTTTCTTCTGCTACCTTAATGCGTTCTCTCATTTGCTCATTGAGAACATCAAATGCCTCTTCATTGTCAATTAGAAAAGACATGGAGTGGAGCTGCTTTAAATGTTTAAATGATCAGTTATGCCTAGAAAGAAACAAATAAATTACTAATTAAACCACAAACTAAATTTTAAAAACATAAACATTATTCGATAACGAACATGTGTGTTCAAGTGCAAAATGAGCATAAATAACGTCAAGTTTAAAAATATATACCTTTTTAGTCAGGGAGCTAGTGGGCAAAAAAATGAGTAAAACATTTTGGGGGGACCAATTTTTAACCATGGATAACGTTTATTATTTGTTTGTAATCATAAATTCACTTGTTGGCCACTTTAAATTTAGCAAAATAAGCTACAATGATCAAATATTTAACATTAACATCGCATCCAAGCGCTTAAAGCCTATAAAGTCTCCCAAATCTCATTGGCTAATTCTTTAAGTGACGGACGTTTTGTACTCATGCAAATATTTCATAATTTTAAAACGTGCCGCGGGAATTTAAGTTTTTTAAAATTACAAAACGTGTCGTTCATTTTCATGAATTATTTTTTCGATTCGTGGATTTTACCTAGATTTGATTTGGATTTTTTTCCTAGATGCCTTAAAATAGTATCAAAAACAACTTTAAAGCTCAAAATATAATATTTATCTGCTAATTTCGCTTTCATCAAGCCTAACTAACCCCTTACACCGTACACGTAGCTGAAATGTTTAAAGAAAATTCAACGATAAAACTTGAGATATGTGTGAAAAAAGCTCAGGCACTACAAAGGTTTTTTAAACAGATAAATTGCACCAAAGAATTTTGTACTTTGACAGAACATTGAGCCAAAAGGTGTTTAAAAGGAACTTATTATTCCAGGTTTACCAAAATGTGTAAGCACCAAACTTTCCAATAATTGTTAAAAAATTGATGAATGGTAGTCATACTTAAAAGATCTTGCATTACTTATGTATTCTTCCATTACATGCTGTTGCAGTAACTAATTTGGTCGAGTCAATGACTTATGGTCGGTCGAACTGAGTCAATCTTTTCGCTTGAAGTGTAGATTTGCGAATATCATTTTCTTTATGTTCGATGAAATCTAGAAAAAACTAAAATTCGCATGTTAGCTCTGAAAAATTAGCGTCATATGTGTGTATAAACTGTTTAGCTAACTAAATTGAATCTTTCTAATTTTCGACATCAGAGCAAAATATCAAAAATCTGGGTTATACTAAACTACGAAACCACCCAAAACCACCCAAAACGAGCCAAATTAGAGCGAAACCACCCAAAACAAGCCAAATTGGAGCGAAACCACCCAAAACGAGCCAAATTATAACGAAACCACCCAAAACAAGCCAAATTAGAGCGAAACCACCCAAAACGAGCCAAATTATAACGAAACCACCCAAAACGAGCCAAATTATAACGAAACCACCCAAAACAAGCCAAATTAGAGCAAAACCACCCAAAACGAGCCAAATTATAACGAAACCACCCAAAACGAGCCAAATTATAACGAAACCACCCAAAACGAGCTAAATTAGAGCGAAACCACCCAAAACGAGCCAAATTATAACGAAACTCTCATTTCTTCTCCCATATTCTCAAAATATCAATGGGTTACACTAAACTACGAAACCACCCAAAACGAGCCAAATTAGAGCAAAACCACCCAAAACGACCCAAATTATAACGAAACCACCCAAAACGAGCCAAATTAGAGCAAAACCACCCAAAACGAGCCAAATTATAACGAAACCACCCAAAACGAGCCAATTTAAGGCGGGGATACACGAACCGATTCATCGGAATCAGATAAATCGGCTCGTGTATCCCCGCCTTTAGAGAGTGCAACAACAACAAAATCGACTACGAAACCACCCAAAACAATGCAATCACTTTGTGTATATACTAAATTCAATTAAACATCCTATTTTTTCACTTTTATATTTTCACAGTTATATTTTTAATCATTCAGAAAGATTTATCCAACACATACGCGTTCATGTGACTTTGTTTCTGTGATTGATATTTTGAGAATATGAGAGAAGAAATGAGAGTTTCGTTATAATTTGGCTCGTTTTTGGGTGGTTTCGCTCTAATTTGGCTTGTTTTGGGTGGTTTCGTTATAATTTGGCTTGTTTGGGGTGGTTTCGCTCTAATTTGGCTCGTTTTGGGTGGTTTCGTTATAATTTGGCTCGTTTTGGGTGGTTTCGTTATAATTTGGCTCGTTTTGGGTGGTTTCGTTATAATTTGGCTCGTTTTGGGTGGTTTCGTTATAATTTGGCTCGTTTTGGGTGGTTTCGCTCTAATTTGGCTCGTTTTGGGTGGTTTCGTTATAATTTGGCTCGTTTTGGGTGGTTTCGCTCTAATTTGGCTCGTTTTGGGTGGTTTCGCTCTAATTTGGCTCGTTTTGGGTGGTTTCGTAGTTTAGTATAACTCCAAAAATCTTTACTTTCGAAAAATGGTATTTTTTTTTTAAGCGACAAAAAAATAAGAAGCAAACTGATGTGTAGTAATAATAATAACCCGCACTGTGAGAACAAGGCCTTATGTATGAAATTTAGTGCTGAAGATACAAAGTTTAACATTACAACCAACTTTTTTATAATTCCGGACGTGTAGGAACACAAAATTTTTGGCCAATAGGACTTGGGAGACTTTATAGGCTTTATTGGACATCCAATCCACCATCTTGTTTAAACAACACAAGGTTAAAGCAGCAATGAGTTTTGGTTTTCTGTCAGGAGGCATTTAATTACAGCATCCAAAGCACATGATGTGAAATCAAGAATGCTTACCTATAAAAGCAAAGGGGAAGGTATTGATCTTACTGCAATTCTTGCAAGAATAGCAGGCACAAAAACAGTAACACCAAATTTGCCTCCACTCAAATATGGCCTTGCTATGGAAGCAGATGCTGTGCAAAATTTTTTCGAGAAATTTGCCAAGGAGCACAAAAATGCAAAATTAAAGGAGTGTGGTTTGTTCCTATGCAAAGAGCTTCCATTTGTTGGTGGCAGTCATGACAGAATTGTTTGCTGTGATTGTTGTGGCAAATCATGCCTTGAGGTCAAATGCCCCTTTTCCATCGCTCATACTTCCCCAATTGACCCAGGTGCAACACTACCATATTTAAACATTGACTCTGTATCCAATTCAATATTGTTGAATAAGAAGCACAAGTACTTCACACAATGCCAAGTCCAAATGGCAGTTACTGGGTCAAAACAATGCTATTTTCATGTTTGGACATCACATGGTTCATTTACAGAGAAAATTCAGTTTGATGAGTTTGAGAGTATGAGAATATACATATATATATATATATATATATACATGACAAATTAATCACTTTTCTCTCTTGACTTGATAAAGCACAAGTCCTTACAATGTCATCAGCATATGGAAGGATGGTTAGGGGCAGTGTATACCCTTCAATAGCCTAAATGTTTTTATGCGATTGATTGCACGTTCAATATGGATTCTTAAATTTGCAAATGCTTTTGTGTTTTCACACTCTCCAGCTGTCATCTGAGATTTCACTCTAGCTCCTGGTGGAACAAATAGCGTGCAGTAATAATGGAGTAGGTCCTCTCTTATTTGGAACCCACGATCGGCCATAATTATATCTCCATATTCAAGTAGAGAGTAGAATCCACTGTTCTGACATATATACTGATCAGTGGTTCTACCCCCATAGCACTCAGAAAGGAAGGTGATAAAGCCAGATGGGGCAATACCAATTAGGAATTTAATGGTGTTCCTTTTTTATAATCTGACCATGTTGCAGCTTGATCACTAAGTGACTTTGCCCTTTCAATTGTGATTTCACTGCAATCAATTATACACCTGGTCTATCTGTAAAGCCCTTTGAAAACATTTGGTAAATTTGTTTGTATGATGTCTTTATCAAGCCAGACTAATAAGGCAGATCCAAGGGTTTTGCTTAAAAACCTGATCCAAGTTGTAAATATTCTTGAGCAAGTGGATGGTGAAATTTGAAATCTATACGCAAGGTCATTAAGCAACAAGCCAAGTCTTAACCGCATCAAGACAAGTAAAAACTGATTTACTTTAGACATTGTCTTTAGTGTATATACTTGCAACATGTAGAGTTCTAATCAATTCTCTTCTGGGCTTCTTGGCAGGCTTTTCATAACCTAAATCCAAAGCAGGGTTTGGGTTAATCAAAGTCGGTCGGCCATCAACAAAATGTCTTGAACAGACCTGGACTCCATTCTTTATTTCCCTTTCTCATACGGCAAATAAGTTTAATCCACTCCTTCCTCTTGTCAAAATTTAGCTTCACACTGGGGAAAATATGTAGGCTAAATGGAAGAATGCATGGACAATCCTTGTGTGTTTGATCTTTATGTTCATCGCATTCTTTCTTTTCCCAAACCTTGATTTTATATCTGCTGTTCGTACAGCCTACAACCGCGCAATTTCCATTCACCATATCTCCTTCTCGTTGATGAACGCTGTCGGCGTAGCCTGCAAGAGCTTAGAACTTACAAGAGCCGTTCCAAAGACAACTCCAAGTAAAGATAAACGTCAAAAAAGTAACTAAATGCGAGTTGATTTGTTTGTTTACAAGATTGCCGCTATACTGGTTATTGCTATGGGTGAAATTGTTTTCACCCAAAAACTAATCTCAGGTCTCCACGCCAATGCGAGGCCGCCGTCGTGCAATTGGTTATTGGAAAAAAAGTTTTTTGCGATCCTAAAAGCAAAAATGCTTACTTGATGAATTCAAATGGTGGAAAAACAATGTACTCGGTGTTGGTTTGTGCATCAGCAGTGGGAAGATACTTACCCCCTCCCCCCTTTGTGGTATATAAATGAAAGTACCTGTACAGCACTTGGACAGAGTCAGGTCCAGCTGGATGCCAATTTGCAGTTTCTCCAAGTGGATGGATGCAAGATAACGTATTTGAAAATTGGTTTATGGAACATTTCATACCTTTTGTTGCTGATCATCAGAAACCTGTTCTTGTGATTTATGATGGTCATGGTCAACTGTTGTAGCGACAATAAAGAATGATATTGTGATTGTGTGTTTACCTCCAAATTGCTCCCACGCATTGCAACCACTTGATGTTGCAGTATTTAAAAGCCCTTGAAAGTTGAATGGAAAAAAATTTTGAAATGTTTTGCTAGAGAATCACGTCTGTCAAATGTCGATAAGAGCTCTTTTCCTGGTTTGCTGAAACAGTTATGCCAGAAGCTTAATCCAGTACATGCTATATCTGGATTTCATAATGCCGGTATTGTGCCAATTGATAAAAAGAAAATGAAACAACACTTATATATTTAAAAAGGTATATAATTGTATATTTCTACTTAGTTAGCAGATGCTTTCCTAATTTTTTGCTGTTCTTTCACTGATTGAATACTAGGTCGATGAGAACAATTGGTTAACTACCAAACAACTTGGTCAAAGTATTCGCCATTGTGTATTATCTGAATAAATATAGCTGCTGTCTTTTAGTTAGATCTTAAAAATATAAATTTTACAAGTTAAATTTATAAAGTAAAAAAACAAACAAAAGTTATTCGTTGCTATAACTAAAACTAGCTATGCAAAATTGCAAATTTGGGAAAATATAGCCTACAAAATGAACTTAAACATTTGATTGTGCTATCACGCTATCTAATTCTACAGATACAATGATTATATGCTCATAAAATTGACAAAAAATAAATGAATGGAACATGCCTACGTTTTTTAGGTTGCATGATAAAATCGGTTGCAAGATAAAATCATACTTCAAAAGGAGAACAGCGATATTGAATATTTTCGGTCGCCGTTGTTTTTTACGAATGTTATTGCTTTCATTTTTGTTCTACATGTACGCGAATTATTTTTATGATGGAAGGTCAATGTAATAATAAGAACGAAGAATTTGATAAGAGTGGCTTATGCTTCCTAAAAGGGTGCCAGTGTTAGAGTGAAACACCATCCCATCTTAAAGGATTCTTTATGAGAAAATTATGTACGCTACACTCAATTAAAGTAACTAGTAACATAAACAATAGTGTGCGATTGTAGACATACGGCTGAAAGAACATTATAAAATAGATTTTCGCAAATTTACGCTTTTTTAATTTTGAGAAATTGCCGCCGACAAAAGACATTACGGTTTGCCGCCATCTTTTATGTATCTTACGCCAATTTACAGGGCTGTATATATGCTTATTATAGTTCTACTGAGAAGAAATTTAGGGATGTAAAATCACAACTGTGATAAGTGCAGTGAGAATCTCAGACACCGGGATATAATCTTTAATTAAATGCTTAAGCTGGAAAATATCAAAACTCTTACATCTAGCTAGAGGAAACCTCTAAATCTGTATGATTAAAAGATTGTTTGCTATATTTTTTGTTTTCGCCTCACATGCCCCATCATGAAATTATATTTCGCCGGTATTAGATGACGGAATCTAATTGAAGATCTCATCTTGCAACTTTTTGTTTACACTCAGAAATAAAGAAAGACCAGAATGCACCAGAACTGTAAAACTCTGGTTTGCACATGCGCAGTAAAGAAATTAATCTTGGAATTGTTGGATTCATTCGAGTATTTTATTTTATTTTTGCGACACCGGGTAGTGAAGAGTGTGAAGCCATATTTTGGCTATATTGTAGTTTTGTTATTGATTTTGTGATTTTTCAACAATGTCTCGTGATTACGCAGATAATTTGAACGTTGACGCATTGTCGAGATATAATTGGAAATTTTCTGTAATAAAGTAAGAACATTATTGTGGCATCAATAATTATCAATATTATATGGAACCAACAATTTTAATTTCTATTCACGATATATTTCGACATTGCTGTCATCATCAGGTAGTCTACAATCAATAAAATCAGTTTAATAACAGATAACAATACTCAAAACATTTTCCAACAAAATATATTCATTCAAGACACTAGATACGACCATTCATTACGTTCACAGAAAGAGATTAAATTTCAATCTATGAAGCGAGATAATTAAATATTACGTCTAATCACAATTTAAACATTTTGTTTATTAATGACCTTAAGCCAAGTCTTAATACAAAAGACGAATATAGAAGCCATACTTTGGTCATTAAATTGCCGCTCAGTTTCCAGAGTCGAGAGTCGAAAATTTTTACGATTAAGATCGTTTAACGGTCCTGTTGGTATAGCATTGATGACAAGCAACCGTTTGGTCAACAGCATTGATGACAAGCAACCGTTTGGTCAACAGCATTGATGACAAGCAACCGTTTGGTCAACAGCATTGATGCCGCTTTGAACTTGGACAATTATGATCCATTTCCTATCCCTGCTGATTTGAAAACAATAAAGAGTGTCTTCAAAGTTGATGCCAAAAAGAGTAACAATGTTGTGCGAACCTTTTAAAACCAGCCGCCAACAACAAACGTTGGCAGAAGAAATCGGGCAAATATCATCTAAGGTCAAATAGGGCCGCGACAAAAAGCATCCAACACACCAACTCCACGTGCAGCATTTGAACTTTTTTTTACACCTGGCATTGTGCAAGATATTGTTTCCTGTGTAAATAGAAAGATTGTACATCTGCTTTCCCAGTTGCCAGATAATTTTGTTGCAGAAAATAATCAATTTACATATATAAAGGAAGCAACCATTGAAGAGATGTATGCATGGATTGGCCTGTGTCTGTACAGGGGACTCTACATGCTCAACACTCTCTCTCAGTTTTAAAATTATTCTCAAATCTATATGGTCCACCCATATTTAGTGCCACCATGTCAAGAACTCGGTTTCTCTTCATACTTGGTAACCTTTCTTTTGACGATGAATCAACCACAGAAGAACGATGGAATCATGACCGATTTGCAGCCATTCGTGACATATACGAATCGTTCAATGATGAATGTATGTCGTGTATTGTCCCTGGGGAGTATCTGTCATTGGATGAAACTCTGTATCCAATGAGAACACAGATTGGATTCAAACAACATAATCCTAATAAGCTAGCGAAGTATGGTTTGTTGATCAAGGCAATCAATTCAGCAGAGTACCCATACACATTCATAGGTGCACCGTATGCAGGTAAACCAGTTGGGGAACCTTCTGACCATTTTGTCTCTGGTACCAAAGCAATTGTCAAGAAAATGGTAAACCGATTGGGGAGTTCAGTTCCATTGCGCGGAAGGAATATATCATTTGACCGCCTTTACACGTCCATTCCACTTGAGCTGTGGTTATATGAAAAGGACATTACTTGTCTAGGCACATTGCAGATGAACAGGAAAGGAGTGCCAGAAGAATTGAAAAATTTTAAACAAAGAGATTCCTTGTCAAATGAAGTATATTGGCAGCGAGATGGCCCATTGAAATTGATGTCGTACGTAGTAAAAACATCCAACGGGAAAAAGAATGTCCTCATGTTGTCGACTCTGAATCCCATTCTTGGTCCCACAAGGGATGACAAATGCAACAAGTTGGGGTTGTACAAGTTGTATGACTTTACAAAAGGTGGAACAGATATCGTTGACCAATGTATGGGATTTCACACCACAAAGACCAAATCACGAAAGTGGACCCATGTAATGTTTGCGTATATGCTGGACACCGCAAGAGTCAACTCTGAAACCATATTTGCCCTCAACAAGAAGAAAGATCCTAAGAAAGAGAAATCATTTGAATACACCTATGATCTAGTGATGGAGTTGGTCTTACTTACAATGAAGACAAGAAACCAATCTAGATTGCATCCAGTAATCAAACACAAAATTGCCTGTTTTTTGGGTACTGCCTTATCAGTTCAAGAAGAATCTTGCCCCGCATTCTCTGAAAAACGGAAAAGAGCAATATAGATACTACCATCAAGAAATCGTCAGTACCATGCATTAAATCTCTTTGCCAATCATGCGGCAAAAATGTGTGCCAAAAGCACATAGAGCAAAAATGTCTGAAATGCAAAAACAACTAAACGCAACGTTGTGCGACAATAATATTCGATATTTATTATTCTAATATATATATACAAGTAAATATTTTACTAGTTTTATATGTAGGATCATATATATCTATTTTCTGAAAATACATCGTAAATTGCAACCAAAACATGATTTTTCCTTTTTTCCGGTGTTGCGGTACAACTCAAAAGGCCTGGGGAGACAAAGGATTTGCCAATTATACCAATATCTTCCAAATTGATTTGAAATAGGTGTATAAACATACTCAGAAAATTTCAGCGTCATACCTATTCTAAATATATTTTTATGAGGCAGGCGCTCATTAAGCACCACCTGGAATTATAAACCTCAAAAAGTCCTGGTATAAATAGGGTTAAGGATAATATCTATAGAAACTCCCTTTAAAATATCATAATTGATTATGGCTTATTTCGCTGGTTTAGCTTCCTGAAAGGAATAAAGGAAAAAGATTATAAATTCATTTTTGTCGGACGGAATTTTGTCTACGTAGCGTTATTAACGCCATGTATCCATGTTAGAGAGCAGAGCGAGAGTATGTAAAGGGCAATGCAATGACTTCATTTCAATTTCATTCGAATTTTTTGCTTTGCAAAATTGCAATAACCAAAACCCAACAATTTTTTTGAAGTAAAGAATTCGTTTTGTAAAAGTTATCAAAAGTCAACAAATTTGAATCATTATGAGTCGAATCAAGAAAAAAGGTATGTTTTTGTTTTGCATGTTATTGTTGTTGAAGATTATTGAACACAAAATAAAATTTAGTGTGCGTAACTTTTTTATAAGAACTTTTTTTGGTAATTTTTCTTCTGATTTTTTTCTTCACAGCATTGTCAAGAGGAGGAAAGTATAGCGGCTTCAAAAATTCTGAAATATGCAAGTTGTATCGCCAGTCAACGATGAGCAGTAGTGTCAATAGAGAAAAGGAGAGAATAAGAAAACAGAAGTGGAGGGAAACTCTAAAACAAAACCCTGAGAGCTACAAAAAACACCTCGACGGAGACCATCTAAGGAAACACCATTCAAATTTTTAAAATCCATGTCCCAATCTTCATCTTCAAGCAGCCAAAGTTCATCAAGCAGTCCATCAAGTTCGCAATCACTGCCAAATCTGTCTGTAACGCCCGTCAGAACACCCATCAACGCAGCACCACAGATTCAACAATCTGCTTTTTCAACTAAGCAGTCTAGGAGCCGAAGTTTAAAAAGGCAGACGTAAACCTCCCGCATAGTCCAAGAAAGAAAGCAGAAGTAATAAAGGACCTAGCATCGAAGTACCAGATCAGAATTCAGCTCAAAAAAAACGCGTGGACGCCCAAGGAAAGATTTAAGTGATTTAAAAAAAGAGTGGCTAATTGACGTATTAGGCCGAAGTGATCTGACCTACACAAATCCTGGCTGCGCAGATAATGTTTATATTATTGGTAAATTTGATATTGAGCGACAGTATATGCCTCGCCAATATTTGTTATGATCCTTGAAGGATCTACTTGATATCTTAAACGGAACAAGTACATCAATCGGGCACGCTCCAACGAACTTTCCATCTTCGCTCGCTGAAAAACACACTTTTAGTCAACTTTGTGATTTTACAAAACGCCATAAACAATACATTTACAACCGGAACATTCCGCATACGTCTTGCCTATGTGAGACGTGTGAAAACTCAGTATTGTTGGCAATGAGAAGCCAGTTTCCAAAAACTCCCCATGACATTGTGGAAACGTACGGCTGCTCTGATCGTGTATGTTTAATGAATGCGAAGAATGCAAGGATGGAAAGCTATGCACTGTCGGTGAACAAAACATGGAGTCTGATTCTGATTCTGAGTCAGAGACACCTGGCAACGAAGTGACTTTCTACAAATGGGAAACTCCCGATAAACATGTCTCTGTTTAGGTAAACAGAAATCACGGTTATTGTTATTTGGAGGTGCCGTATAACATCCGTGCACGCATCACTTTTTAATTGTAATGCTGTTGGTATTTTTATAAGGAACCACTTTAAGAAAAATTTACTATTCCCATTTCTTTACAGGCTTAACTAAAGGTTAGTTAAACCTATTATGCATGTTTTTATTTATCTCTCCTTCCAAATATGTTAGAAATAGTTTACTCTGACAAGTAACAAGTCTATCTGAAAACACTGCAGCTAAAACATACCCTTGATAAAACTCTGACATTTAAAAAAAACTTTGACAATATAACTTTAAACAGGCCTTTAAAGATGGAAAAATAATTTGATTCAAGTAAAAAGTAAACAATCAATGTCCGCATGAAAAATAAACAATCAAAAATAGAAAAGGAGAATGAAAAGGAAAAAGAGAATTTTTATATTCTTTTCAGAAGAATAGCAAGGAAATGACTCTTGCTTAATCGTTGACATTATTTTTCGATTATTTCTTCTAGTGTTTTTATTTCGTTGCTGCAGAACAACATCATGCATTTATGGAGTTTTTTGTGATATTCAAATTAGTTCAATTTGTTGTTAGAAAACAACTTCATGCGTTTTTGGAGTTGGTTTCTCAACTTTCTCAATTCTTTGTGATTTTTCAATTGATAATAGCTGATTTAGAAAAACTTACATGATATTTTTAATGTAAACAATTTAGAAGTTTTCTGATTGTTTTTGAAAAGCCACGCGTTCAATAAATTTAATTTGATTATCATCTTAGTTAGAGAGTACCTACACTTCAAGATGAAGTCAACCAGTCCATTCATTTTTATGTAACACTTGACGCTGATTTCCACATTTTTTGACTTTTATTAGGACTTTTGTTCGTTTCATAAGTGTCAAGCATAAGAAGTATCAAACAAGAAGTTTTTGCTGGTATTTGTCAAAAGAATTCCCTCGAATTTCAACCTTAAATGCATGTTGTTGTTTAGGAGAAACAAATTAAAATGACGTCACCAAATATTATGACGTCATATTTTTATGAAGATTTCTTATTAAGGCGTAAACCAACACAAAATACCAAAAAAATACTTCTTTCCTCCAGTATAAAAAGTTCGTGCATGACTCAGCTATTTTCTATTTATAAAGTAAAGCGTAAAATGTGCATATACAGATTGTCGTGGTAGGTCGTCACAGTTGTTCTTAAACAGCATCAAGTGGAAACGTTTAGGTGGAAATCATTTATTTATTTATTTATGAACGAATATTTATACAGGATAAAAATACCCTTCAACAATAATACATGCTGTTATCAATGTGCGTCCTGTTGAAAAATTAAAAATAATAAATAATTATGATATATTTATATTAGTGGTATAAAAGATGCATTTTATCTTTTATATATATATATATATAAAAAATAAACCACCCATTGTGTCATTGTCATCATATATATATATATATATATTGATTATTGTAGTATTTGATAAGGCTTCGAGAATAAGATTATGACGTAGTTTTAAACAATGCGATTGTAACACCGTGACGTAATTAATTGCGTTCTATTGTAACCAACCACGCATTCGATCAACAGTAGTTTTGCATAAATATACATGTTAGCTGCTTAAAATGACAATTTGTGGATCTAGATTGAAAATATTTCAAGTTAAAGTTAACAAAGGAATTACATAAAGAGAAAGACGTTTGGCGTAAACAGTTTTAACGAAAACAAAATGGCTCACCAATCAGAAAAAGCAATGCATTCGCTCGAGAAAACATCTAAAAAACTAACAGAAGAAGAGCTCATGAAAAAAGTGCAAGATTATCGAAAATCAAACTTCGAACTTTTTGCTAATAACCGACAACTCGCAATACAGGCTCACGGAACAAATAAAGTCCAGGTTGGTTGATAAAATTAAAACAGACAAGCCATTAAAAATTGCAGTTGCAGTTTTACCTCTAAAATCTTATAACGAATTTAAACGAATATACATAACAATTGCCTGGTAGCTAGAATAAAGCTAGCAGTGAGTAAGACAACATGAAAATGGATATTCTATACGTCGTTTACATTTTATAGCAAGAACTGTACGAAACGAAGGAAAGTTTAGCTAAGTTGAAAAGCCGTGTTCGACTGCTTGAGAGAAATCCCCAACAAAGCCTCAGACAGGAAATCAAAAAACTTGTTAATGTAATTGTCTTAATTTCTATTTAAATAAAGCGAGTAAATGTGTAATTTTCAAGTTTAAGCACGTTCAACGAAAAACAAACTGTGTAACATAACTCAAGTATAACCTACTCAAATTTCTATTTTAATAATTTAGATTAGATTTAGATATAATTTATTTATTTTACCGTTTTACTGTTAGGAATGGAACGAGTTTGAACCACCATGTATCTCTGGGAAGGTCCAATCATCTTCACACCAAAGTGAACCACAAGCTTGTGTGTGTGGTGCTGTGACTAAACTACTTGAGGTAGATATATCTTTTAAATACTTTATGACATATCTCAAAGTCTTGCAAAGTGGCGGATCTAGGATTTATAATGGGTGGTGCAAATTTTCTTCCAAGACGGGTAAAATTTTGAAGATATCAATCAAAATATGTAAAACTAAAAGTTTATCAAAAATCGTTTCTAAAGAAAATGAAACACATGTCACTATTTGACCAGTAAAGAGGACATCATAGACTACCTTAAGGGAAGAAATTTTCGCGGAAGAAATTTTCGTGAAATTAAATTCCGCGAAACGTAATGAAAATGTCTTATCCGGAAAAATTTTTCCGCGAAATTCAATCTTACTGAATTCAATCTTAAGTGGCCTGAAAATACAGGTATTTTGGACTTATCGACAAAAAAAGACAATTTAAAATAGAATATTACTTAGGCAAAAATTATGACATTCATGACCTGAATTTTTGGACTGGATTTTTTGCTGGCCCTAAGGCATGTGCCTTGTTTGCCGTATGGTTAATCCGGCACTGGGATTTGTGGATGGGACAGTACTCTCAATAAGTAAACCTGACAGAAATCAGAGAACATTATATAATGGGCTAATGTATGGAAAGCCATAGCTGTCATAATTAGAACGTAGGCAATTCGATGTTGTGCATTGTTCCTTTCATTCAGTCCAAATTACATTTGGTTTGGTAGAATGCCCTTTCTATTTTCTTCAAACCGAATTTGATGTGGCACAAACACCATTTGATGTGGTACAAATGCCTAATGGGCATAAGAAAATCTATGGAATTAAACTTCAAAACGTTGCTGCACCTAATGGTCTCAGTGCTAACTTATATGGGCCAGTAAAAGGAAGAAGGTATGATAGTGCTATGTTAGCAAGATCTGGTTTGTACCCTCTACGAGAACAACATTCAAGGAATCCAAATGGTGAAATACTTTGCATCTATAGTGAGTCAGCCTATCCCCTTCGAGCACAATGACAATGCCCTTTCAAAGGTGCCAGTGTTGCTCAATTTCAAAAAGAGTGGAATACAGCAATGAGTTCAGCTCGTGTATCTGTAGAGTGGATATTTGGTGATGTCATTTAACCACTTCGAGTTCTTAGATTTTCGAAAAAATCTTAAAATTGGATCAAGTGCAATTGGGAAAATGTATATTGTGTGCACTTTAATGCAAAATGCACGTTCCTGTTTATATTGGTCTACTACATATAACTTTTTCAATATTGATCCTCCTAGCCTAAATGAATATTTTGTTGCAAGATAGATGGCAGATTAAAACAAAATCAATTTCAATAACATAACATATATGTATTCTTTATAAAACAGTTTACATCTGGTAGTTTCTTTTTTCACATAACAAATATAACATAACAATTTAAAAGTGTTTATATGAAATAAAACTTGTTTCTTCTCATAGAGTTTTACCCTCTTGTATCTCTTTTCATAAACCATGAATTTATGTACATAAATATAATCTAAAATGTTCTCTATCACTTATTCATCTTGTGCAATAACTCTAATAATGCAAGATTTACTTGCTGTTGCTGTTGCATGAAATTGTGTATTTGCAACTGACTTTCCCTCTGTAAATCTAATTGCTGTCTTCGCAGCTCCATCTCATCGCTATGTTTAGATTGTAAGTATGAAATTGTCTCTGATCCTGACGTTTTTTGTTTTGTTTTAGTGATATATTTTCGCCAGATTCATTTTGCCTCTTTCTAGTTTCACCGAATATCTCTAATGATGCATTTTGCAACCCTTCAGCTATTGCCATATCATTTATTTTGCAGCTTCTTGTTTTCTTGTTTTTTTGTCTTCGATTCTCAGGTCACAATCATGGAATTGTTCTCCTACGTTACGTAGGGCTTTCTCAAGCTCAGTTTCTTCCGGGACATCTATTTCAGTCTGTTTATTTTCTGTACTTATCTTTTTCTTACATTTTTTGTCTAGTATTCTGCAGTGGTCTCTGACCGATCGATCTGTTACTCTGTATAATGGATCTTTAAGTTTATTCAAGCTCTCTGCAATATTTTTCCATATTTGTCCTTGCTCTATGGAACCAGATTTTTGAAGCCAAGGCTCATATAAAAGAATTTCTCGAAGTAATATTGTATCATGCACGTTTGACCAACTCATCGGTTTCCTACATAAAAAACATAGCATAGTTTTTATAGCTTTCTGCATGCTAGATGCTATCTAAAGTGTTTCTTGAAGAAACAAAACACAATTTTTTGAAAATAAAAACAACAACTTTGAATAAATAACATTATCATATCTTAAATATTAAACAATCACATATTTAATTCTCACCTGTTGATGTTGTTGTACTTTATGACACCTTCTATATGAAATATTTGCACGCAGTATTCCAGAACTTCGTTACTTTCCCGAGTCTTTTTCCCGAGTCTTTTTTGCGCTCTTCACGTGATTTACGTGCAGCAATGTTATTTTTTTGACGGTGTTCCCAATATTCGTTATCTCTAATGCTGTCGGGAATGAGTATTTTAAAAAATGCGGAATGAGTCGCCGAATGACAAGTATCAGACTTGGATGATGAGTAACTTTTGCTAGTAGTCTGAGAATCGGTACTTAAAGATGATAGGTCATCATGAATACCCGAGTCTGTTGTTGGTACACTTTCTCGTTTGCCTACAAACGTTTTTAGTACATAAAAAGATCAATTCACACAATGTGTAGTTAGAACGCCAAATTGTGTGCAATTCCACGTAAGTAGCTAATGGTCTTGATTTGGGTAATCGGCATCAGCATCTGCGTTGTATTTATATCTGATCTGGTCATTGAGTTCTTCCAAGACTTCAACAGTGTCATTGGGAGGTAAAAATGCAACGGCTGAAGTCATTCTTAAATGTAGCGAAAATTCAGCATCGTTATTGTATCTTTGTTGAAGACCAAAGGCTTGAATACGTTTCCAAACGTTTGAGGATAAGTGGAAAAAGCAAAATTGTGGCACCTGTAAATAATTTTCTTTTCAGACACCTTTGTGAAATTTCCAGACAAGTAAATATGGTATCAGAAAAAATCCCCCCACCTCTCAGAAAGAATCCCCCGGAGAAAATCCCCCCTGGAAAAAATCCCTTGGAAAAGAACCCCCATAAAAATCGGAAAGCCGCAACAATTCCTATGAAAATAATTTTTATTGTCGAAAACAAGAAACATTCTTGATAATAATAATAATAATAACGATTTATTTTCTTCATCCATTATCAATACAATGGCTATTCGTGCTATATAAGAAAGAAAGGTTAAAAATAAAATATAAATATTAGTAAAAATTTACATATTACAAACTCATGTTAAAAAATCCAATTTTCTGGATACAGGGACATAATTATATACAAAAAGTTGGATATCTAATTTAGTCTAATTCTCGCACAGTTCAAAAAATATTCTTTAGTTTTGGTTTTAAAACAGCGATAATTTTCTTTATTAGCTTCTCGAAGTGATCTTGGTAACTCGTTAAAAACATTAACAGCACGCATCGCAAAGCTGTTCTTGTGACCAGATTTCTCGATCAGTAGTCCTTTGTCGTTGCAGGAACGTAAATTTCGTCGAATTGGAATCGGTTTCAGTCTTAGGTACGATGGTAAGTCCTTGAACTTGAGAGCTTTGAAGCACAAATTTGCGAGATTCATTTCAACTCGTTCCTTAATCGGTAACCAGTGGAGTTGTAGAGCGTCATTGGTATTGCAAAAACGATTTAACACAAAGGCTGCCGCAACATTCTGGACTTTTTGAAGTCGGCGTATTTGAACTTGTGTCAAAAGGTCGGAGACAGTGTTGCAGTAATCTAGTTTCGATAAGACGAGGGATTCGCAAAGTTGTTTACGTATCTTGAAAGGCGTGATTCTTTTAATCTTTCGAAGAGTACACAGAGTCCCGTAACAATTCTTTGTTATTTTGTTTACTTAACTATCCCAGTTCATTTGTTGCTGAAAATTGACTACAAGGACTTTAGTGAATTCTGTTCTTTCTAATGTAGTGTTTTCATTGGCTTGGAATGTATAGTTAACGTTCCTTACTCTTGATTGCTTTGTTGTGAATATAATGAATTTAGTTTTATCAGGGTTAAATATGAGATTTTTGTCTTTCGACCAAATGCATATGTTATGGAGACTGTTTTGTAGATCTTCAATGGTTTTTTCAATATGTCGCTGTTTACAATGTTTGTAAATGTTAGAATCATCAGCATATTGTAAGCAGGTAGGATTTGGGCAGATTTCTTTCATATCGCTAACATATATGTTAAAAAGAATTGGACCCAGGATCAAGCCTTGTGGTACCTTGTTTCCTTCCAGTCAAATAATTTGCAATGAACTTTAAAGAGTCTCTTGAAAAATTCAGACCATGTAGCTTTTGAAGTAGTGTATTGTAGTCTACGGTATCAAAAGCTTTACTGAAATCTGTAAGTACAGCAATCGTAACTTCTCCCCTGTCTAATGCATTTAAAATATCATCACGCATCTTCAAGAGCAAGGTGGTGGTTGAATGGTTTTTACGGAAACCGGATTGATTTACTGAATAGACTGATTCTCGTTCAATGAAAGAACTAGCTGCTTCATGACGATTCTTTCGAAAGCTTTTGAAAATATCGGTAAAATTGATATGGGTCTAAAGTCCTTACTACATATGGGATGCAGTCATTTATGATATGCGTTAGTGGTGATAATTGATTGTCCTTCAATAAAAACAACAGTACATAAAAAGATCAATTCACACAATGTGTAGTTAGAACGCCAACGTTCCACGTAAGTAACTAATGGTCTCGATTTGGGTAATCATCAACAATGGTCAAGATTCTTCCATTGCTATCGATATATTGACGCCTTTGTGCTGGAGATGAGTGTCCTCCTTGGGCTTGAAGTATTTCAACCCGATTGACTGATTGCTCCTTCTTTAACATGTCAACGAACTTCCAAAATGTAAGATGCAATCCTTCCCTCATTCATTCATCATTATCCGATTTTCGTATTTATCGTGCTGCCATTGTCCCAGAATCCAGGGTAGACAACACCAAGCAGTTTCTAACAGCTGTGCTCAAAGCAGCTCTATCCAGTGGATCCACGTTCGACAAGTTTAACTTCGTCAAGTCGTCGTTAACGTATTGCGACCAAGTCTTCTTAGGTCTTCCTCGGCTTCTGGAGCTGCCAATTACAAGCTGGGTGACCGTGTTAATTGTAGAAGAAGCACGATGCACATTTGGTAGTTGCTAACGATTTTCCGGGGATCTTGTTTTTAACAAAGAATTATTCATTACATCTTTATTTTACAATCTAAACAAGCATAGAAATGAAATTACCTTATTTCAGATTCACTTTTACGTAATAATTACATTCTATCAAATTAACTAGCAGAAATTCATGTTTCAATCCAGAATTTTGCTCAAAACGCAAATGTATTACCCCCTGATATTTTAAGATTTTGAACCCCCGTAACTTTTTTGTTCTTCATTTCCAAGGTATAGCGTTTTAGCAATTCCTACTTGTATTAGTTTTTAACGCTCTATTCACTGGCTTCAAACATTTTTAAAAATTCTAAAAGAAATGACGTCATACCACGTGACCGAAAGTGGGTAAAATCTTGGCACCCTATTTTTTTCAAATCTCTTAATTAGATGGTTTAACTAAAACAATAAGTTTGCTTGTAACACGTCTTATTGAGCCATTCATGACATAAGGGCCTATACTATAGCTGTTGAACCATTTTTACTGCTGTCGCAGTGATTGCGTATTTAAAAAGGTTAATAAAATGAAACCTTAGAAAAAACCGTGAAATGAGCAGAAGGAAGGCAATGCACCACTGGACCCGGTCTCAATCCGCCACTGATGACCTACTCAAATTTTTACTCAATCTCATACATTTTAGGAAGTTGAATTGAACCAGTATGAACAACCATGTTTCTCTGGGCAGGCACAGCAAAACAAACAACAAACCTTTGTGTGCAGTGCTACCAAAGAACTGGCTGAGGTACATTTATATCATATAGCGTTATATTTGTAAGTATATCTTTTAGTAGAAAAGCTTTTGTATTTGATTGTATTAACGCACTTAACATTACGAAACAGTTTGAACATTACAAAGAGGAAGTGCAACGGTTGCAGAACGAAAACAACATTCTTCGATACCGTCTCAAAGTTAAACAGAACACGGCAGCAAATATTACATATCCGCCATCATACCTCGGCAACAAAGCAAACGATATTGAAGCTGTTAAACAGCAGGTGAAATATGTTTTAAATATTCTTAATTCGGAGTATTTATGCTTAGAAAATCCTATCATTCGAATGCTTCATAAGACACTTGTACCAACAACACATAATCTCGCTTATACGGTAGTTTCTGCTATGGTTAATCACTACTCTATGTTTATTAATAGAACCGAAATAGTTACATATCACAACTTTTTTACAGTTGGAAGTCCTTCGCCGAGCTTACGAAACAGCGCAAAATGAACTGCAAGAGCGCAATGGCCAGTTAAACAAAGCGAAGATGGATTTAGAGGAATCGAAGTCGTTAATAGTTTGCCTCCGCTTAAGAAATACAATCCTCATTGAAAACTTTGAACAAGTGAACCGCGAAAAACAGAATATATTGTTCGAGTTACAGAGACTTTTAACCAGATCTAATTAACTTTAGACGATGTCAATATGGTTAAGGTTTCTGATCATGACGTATTGTTGAGCAAGTTACATCACTCAATGAACAATATGTGTGTAACATTAAATATATTTTTCACGGGTTTCTTTCTCTCTCCAAATAATAATATATATTTACAATGTTTTCAGCAGACGGATTAACCTAAAAAGAAAAATGCAATATTTTAAAATGCTATTTCAAGTTCAATATATGCAATAAAAGTGAAAATAAGATAAGCGAAGTGTAACGCGAGTTAGGAGACTTTTAACCATAAAAGGTATGTTAATATGCTTCAAATTTACACCATCCATTCTAAGTTGTCCACCACACTCAACATATTTCCAGAGATGTTGTAACTAGTCCTTGGTCTCTGCTAGGAACAGTTTTTAATTGGGAGAAAATTCAATATTTCTCCCAGAATGCTTTTTTGTTACTCTTCTGAAAAACTTACCAAAGAAAATGCCAACCGCATCAATGCTTTTAAATCACTTTGCATCCAATGGTAATCCAGTGCCGCTGCTAAGATATATTTTCTGCATCACACCGTATGAATACATATTAAGATTTTAGTTCAGGTCATACTGCGCATGATCGCAGGTCACAAAGAAATATAGTCGAGTCGGGCAATAGAACTACAAAGGACTGAACTAAATAGTTTTTATGAATATCATTTGGATAGTGTCTTCTTCCAGATTGCAAAAGTCCTCAGCAGCTTTAAAATTTTATAGACATACCTCATAAAGTTTTTTGTTGTTGGGAAATAAAAGGAATAGATTCCCGCATTTATAAGAAAACTCACCACTCCCATTTTTCTTCGCGATCTGAGAAAATAAGGCTGAAATTTCTTAAGCTTAGTTATGGGCTGCGAAATTTGTTTTCTATGTATTGCTATATTCTCTCAATTACCTTTCACGGGTGTGTGAAATTCGTTCATTATTAATGCTACCTATTTGTAGCAATTGCTTGCTATTTAGGTAAATTTAAGTTCATTGTGTTTATATATATTTTTTTTCATTATATGGCTTCCTAATATAAATTTGTTGGGATAATTGAAACTAGCATTTGTCATAGTATTTTCTTAGAATTTTAAGAGAGAAATAAGCCTTAAATTAAAAATTCACAAAACTGATTGTGGCAATCAAAGATATATCATGAAGATATATTCACAGTTGTACAGAATTCGGGTTGTATTGTACCTTTTCATATTTAATAAATGTATTCTTTGGTAGAACCAATAAGTACGCAACACGCAGATATACCGCCGCTACCGCCATTTAACAGCTTTACCACGAAACTACGAACAAGAGCACAATAGAATAAAAGATTTCGATGAAGAAGTTCTGTTACTGACGATAATTTTGAAGAAAAGCAGTTGAAAATATTAAATGTATGACAATATCACGCGCTTAGAGAAAACTCTTGATAGAACATTTATTTATAAAACCTCTTTTGCACTCAACACAGTTGAGTTAGAAAAGTTTGAAGGAAATATTCGCGAGTGACACACCTTTTCATTAAGCCTGTTTATGTTTCCGAGACATGAGATCTTAATTAAATTAAACCTTAAATTTTTTCTATATTAACAAAAGTTATATATGTATCTATATAGACTTTAACAAAGTATATAATGAAAAATATATATGAATAAGCCCGTATAAAATACATAATAAAAAATGGCGTAAATCTTTCAGAGAGAAAGTGAATTATCAATTAGTTGATCTACGTAAAAAGAAAACAAATATGTTTCCAATGTTTCTTGTAAGGTCTTTTGCCTTTTTTTTAGGTTATCAATCGAACGATTTCTTTTTTTAATACAATAGGATTGTTATTGTTCAATTTTTCCAAGTTGGAAGGGTATAAAATATTGATAAGTGATCTGAAATATCCGTTTTAATTATGCCAGTCCGGAAGTTTCTTTCTAAGAAACTGTTTGTTTAGAATATTGTCTATGTTATTTATAATAGGATTTTCGCACCAATTCTCACTTAAGCATATACGTCAACTTGCACCAATTCTCACTTAAGCATATACGTCAACTTGCACCAATTCTCACTTAAGCATATACGTCAACTTGCACCAATTCTCACTTAAGCATATACGTCAACTTGCACCAATTCTCACTTAAGCATAACGTCAACTTGCACCAATTCTCACTTAAGCATATACGTCAACTTGCTTTTTACGCGTGTTCAAGAAAAGTTTCAAAGCATCAAAACTTTTTAAATGCTACGAATGTTTAAGTTAAAGATTGCAAATCCGTTGTGATTATTTTCGGAGAATTCCTTTACTGGAGAATAATTTATATTTATTTCTACGTTTTTCTCGCTAAAAAATTCAAAATCAGAAATGGATTCTAGATTAGATTAAAAAATCATGCTTTCAAAATCAACACCGTTGTTGTAGATTAATACTATTTTCACGCTATACCGGATAGCTTTTCACAAAGACATAATCCTATAATGTGAACAGAATCGTTTCATGATGATGTTTCGTTTTCAAAGCGTTCACATTATACCAGATAGACATACTGTTTTTATGCTAAAAAAACATCGAGGTTGATCTCTTTTCAGTTTTGTTAAAATAAATTTTTGTTTTTTGCAAAAATTAACTTATAAAGATGGTTTCTTTCCCCGATTTACAAGCATACCACATAGAATTCGTTGATACGCAACTAATGAGCTATTCCATAAATGTTGTAATGCGACTATTTTATTCATAATATCTGTAGACGACATCTTTCATAAAATTCTAAATTGATTAAATTCTTTTCATCGGTATCGTCGTGAAAATCCTACCGTTTAGGTGTTCACACTATAAATCGTTGCGTCTTAAAAAGCTGTCCAATACATAACGTATCACTTTTGAGAGCGTTGCGTCTTGATAGCTATCCGGTATAAAAATCATGACGATTTTGTCGTTTTAAGTGTGAACCTATCCGCTTCATTTTTGTCCCGTTGTGAAAAGCTATCCAGTATAGTGTGAGCATAATCTATATTAGTGTCTGTGTACGTTTAAACTAATAAATACCAATAATATACGGATCGTTTTGTCGTTCCGTGTTTTCTATAACGATTAGTTGATTGTAAACGACTTTAGCGAAACGTCCCTTCTCTCTAGGACCCATCGTTTTCACAAACGATTCCTTGTTCCTCACTCTCATCGTGTCTTCACTGAAATCTTCGCTCAAGTTGAAACTGAAATTTTCCAGATGAAAGACACGATGGTGAAGACACGGTGGTGAAGACGCGATGGTGAAGACGCGATAGTGAAGACGCGATGGTAAAGACACGATGGTGAAGACGCGATGGTGAAGACACGATGGTGGAGGCACGATGGTGAAGACACGATGGTGAAGACACGATGCTGAAAACACGATGGTGAAGACACGATGGTGAAGATGCGCTCTTTCAATCTCTACTGTTTTATTTATTTTCAATTTGTTTTTAATTAAATTTTGGACTTTTACCTTGATTTCACTTTCACTCTTCTTCTTCTCAATTCTGATATTACATCTTCTGCTTCTGTTACTAAGCTCGCAATTTTTTTATGAGTAGAAGATGTATTGTTGTGTATTTTCTCTTGGACCTGCTGGGTAGTTTTATCTTCAGCTTTTCTAACTTCTCCTCAACAACTTCCTTCTCGACGATATCACCGGTTTGTTTGCAAAACAATATTAGAGATATCTTTTCTGTTTAATTTTCTCTGTTATGTTTTTACATCTTAGCTAACTATAGCGCAATGGGTATGGTGTTCGGTTCTTAACCGAAAGGTTCTGAGTTCGAGACCATGCTATCACAAAGTTGTTTAGTGAGCAGTTATAAATAAGAAACGCTGTATTTCATCAAAAATAAACTCGGGGTGAGGTCTTCATGATAGTGCTTAAGAAGCGTACTGGGAGCCTCGTTAAAAACAAACCTACGAAAGCAAAACATTTCTTTCTGGATTTAATACAAATAATTGTTTATCTTTTTCTTCTTCATTTAATTTTTTTATATATGTCAACTCAAACCACATTATGTAATTAAAAGAATAAACGAAGCTCGGGAAACACGAAGAAATTTTATATTTTATTAGGTTGTAACCTTCATCAAAACCGGCAGATTCCAATGGCGTTAGAACCATGCTAAAAGCCGTAACTTCCTATTAGTTACTTGACATGCACCGTGGAAACACCAGTCATCTTAGTGCTGAGGTTAGTTTTTGGAGGTTGCGATTTTATTTCATAAAACCTACGCCTTCCGATCTAATAATGGATACGCCCATTCTCGGTTGGGTGTTAAATGCACAAGGGTGTATTTTCAAATCCTCTTTCGTTTTCATTCTCGCTTCGAGACGGTCGACAAGAAATAAATAAACCAAAGTATATAAGTTTCAAAAAAATCTAAACTTTATCTCGTATTATCTATAGAATCCAACAAAATATAATGTAAGATGTAACATTATTCGATTCTACAACATTACTTTGGTATATTTAAATGAAAAATTTATGCCAAATCATTGAAGAAACATATTTTTTCTTCAATTTTAGACATGAGCCAAAACCAGGACTCAGCCATAGAGGACGATGCTAATAAGGACCAAAACCAGGTTCCAAGCACCCAAAAACGAGGAGAAAGCTGATGAGCCTCCTTCTATACGTAAACGTTTTACCCTGGAAGAGGGGAATAATGATAACTCTTGGGAATTGAAAAAAGAAATGGTGGATTATCTATCGAGGTCCATGAACACTTACGCCTCGGACAAATCTATCAAAGAACGAGTGGTGGACGTTCTCTCCCCTCCAAAAAACCTTAATGTAAAGAAGGAATTGGATGGGTATGTCAGGGACCTCCTAACCTAGTGGAGAGAAACCTGAATCAAAGCATTTCCTTGGATAAGGCTCTGTACATTGTCCAAGAACGAATTGGGTTTGCCTATGGTCCTTTATGCACAATTTGGGACTTCATAGAGAAGGAGAGGGAGAGCCAAGCTCTTTCAACTCAATCCAGTCATGACACTGGAGAAGCTGACACAGAAGAAGTTGTAGACGGTGCAACAGAGTTTACCAAGACTATGGAAAAGGCTTTTCTTCTAATTGGCCAGGCCTTTAACTATGTGTTGTATTACCGGAGGAGAAATGTACTGATGGCTTTGACAACCGACAGAAGGAAGGTGCAGGATGTCCTTACCAACAAAACATTGGAGGAAGATTTACCCATGCTCATTGGACCGAAATTTGAGGAGCAGCTGGATGCGGTGCCCGATTTGAAGAAGAAAAAGACAGGTCTTCTCAACATGCTGGACGTTCCAGAGGAGAAGCCTAACTCATTGTCGCGTGGTCGAAGAACGCATGGTCGTGGCAGCACGCCCTTTCGAGGAGGCCCCCTGTCAAGCGACATCGGTAGGGGGCGTGCACGTGGTCGAGGTTTCAACTTCAGCAACTTTGGTCAACAGGGACAACAACCATGTAAGTTTAAACCATTTTCTTTCTTTAAATGCCAATTATCAAGTTCCAATTTTGTGCATGGAGGAGTTTCCAAATGTTCATCCTCTAGTAAAAAATCTGTTTCCAATGAAAATCGCCGAAAATCTGCCATTAGCAGGAAGGGTAAAATATTTTTTGCCAAATTGGCAAAGAATTTCAAATGATCAGGCGATACTCGAAATTATAAAGGGTTACAAAATTCCATTTTATTCAACACCATTTCAAAAACATATCCCTGTACCTCCAAATTTAACTCAGGAGGAAAAAGTATTGGTGAATTTAGAAATAAAGGATATGCAGAAAAAGGGGGCTATAAGAAAAGCACTACCCCTGAAAAACCAATTTATAAGCAATGTATTTTTAGTTCCAAAAAAGAATGGTGGAAACAGGCCAGTAATAAACTTAAAACACCTGAACAGTTTTGTTCCTTACTTACATTTCAAAATGGAAGGGTTGTTTCTGATCAAGGAACTCCTTTCACCAGGGGATTGGATGTGCAAAATAGACCTAAAGGATGCATATTTGTCAATTCCTATTCACAAAGAATCTCAGAAATACCTGAGGTTCAAGTGGGAAGGGACATTGTTCGAGTTCCTATGCCTGTGTTTTGGCCTAGGGCCAGCCCCAAGGATATTTACTAAATTAATGAAGGTACCAATAGCCTTATTAAGGAGGTTAAATATAAAGGTAATTATTTACCTGGACGACATGATCCTAATGGCATCCTCAAAGAAGGATTTGATGTTGGGCAGGGATACTTTAATCTACATCCTCCAACATTTGGGTTTTGTGATCAACAAGAAAAAGTCTGTGTTGACACCAACTCAAGTAATCGAGTTTTTGGGATTGACTGTAAACTCCGAAAAGATGGAGATGTCTTTGCCACAAGAAAAGGTCTTGACAATACAGGATCAATGTCAGAATTTATTAACTCAGGAGAAAGTTTATGTGAGGGAGATCACACAATTATTAGGGAGACTTTCAGCGACAACATTAGCGGTGCTACCTGCACCTCTACAGTGCCGGTACCTTCAAAAGCAACAAATCAGGCAATTGTTAACACAGGGCTCTTACGAAAAATTGATATTCCTTTCCCAAAAATCTAGGGAAGAAATGTCATGGTGGAAAAACAATCTAACTCTAAACAATGGGAAAGTATTGATTTCAAGGCTTTCAGAGCTGATAATTCAGTCAGATGCATCCAAGGGGATGGGGGCTTATTGTCTAGGAGAGAAGGTCAAGGGTCCTTGGGCTTTGGGGGAAAGTTGCCTCCATATAAACATTCTGGAACTAAAAGCTGCACAATTAGCAGTAATAACATTTACACAGGAAACCCCAGGGGTCAAGAACATTCATTTACAAATGGACAATATGACAGCATTGTCATATCTAGCAAAAATGGGGGGGGGGGGGGGGCACCCAAAACATGACAATGACAACGATTTCCAAGGAAATTTAGGGGTATCTTTTGTCAAAGGGGATCAGTTTGACTGTAGAATACTTGCCAGGCCACCTAAATGTTTAAGCAGATTTCCAATCCAGGAGTTTCAAAGACTCCAGCGAATGGATGTTAAATCAAAAAGTATTTCAGAGGTTGTGTCTTCTAGTTAGGACCTTGGAGGTGGACCTTTTTGCCTCTCGAACATTAGCTCAGCTCCCAAAATATTTTTCCTGGAAAAGGGATCCTTACAGCCACGGGGTGGATGCTTTTCAGCAATCATGGAAACAAATAATAGGGTATGCGTTTCCCCCATTTTGCCTGATAGGTCGGGTCCTAGCCAAGGCTCAAAGGGACCAAACAACAGTAGTCCTTGTAACACCATTGTGGCAAACTCAACCATGGTTTCCGAAAGCGATAGAAATGAGTGTAAGGAATCCAATACTGTTGCCATTCAGCATGAATCTTCTGACAGATTTTCAAGGCAGAATCCACCCACTAGTTCAAAACAGGACTCTGAGACTAGTGGCCTGGGTTGTTTCAGGAAAAACCTTGCAACAGAGGGAATTTCAGAGAGGGCTATATCCCTTATATTAAAATCCAGGAGAAAGTGAACAATTTCTAATTACAAATCGGCCTGGAGAAAGTGGTCTAATTGGTGTATCCAAAAACAAATTGATCCCATTGGATGTCATGTGAATTATATTTTGGATTTTTTGACAGAACTAAGTGAAGGTGGGAAAAGTTATAGTTGTATAGGCACGCATCGTTCCGCCATATCAGCATATCATTCTTTAGTTGATGGTCATTCAAAGGTAAACATCCAAGGGTAATATCTTTGATGTCAGGGATTTTTAACGACAACCCACCAGTGCCAAAATATACCTTTATTTGGGATGTAGAAATGGTGTTGAAATTCATAACAAATCTACCAACCCAACTTTCCTTAAAGGTTCTAAGTTTTAAACTAGTTACCCTTCTTGCATTGACTGCAGCCTCTAGGGTATCAGAGATTAAAGCCATGGATTTAGAGTTCATGTCAAAGCAGGACTCTTTTTATTCTTTTGTTTTGCCTACGTTAACAAAAACTCAGAAAAAAGGTCAGCCACCAAAGACATTAATTTTTTAAAAATTTAATGAAAAATCTCTGTGTGCATGTGAAGCAATAGATCAGTATATTGAACAAACTAAGGAACTAAGGAAGGAAAATACCCAATTACTATTGACTACAATAAAACCATATACCCCAGTAAAATCTCCCACAATTTCAAATTGGATGGTAAAATTCCTAGCAATGGCAGGAGTTGATACTAGTAAATTCAAGGCACATTCGACAAGGTCAGCCTCAACCTCTTTGGCGCTAAAATTGGGGGTTTCGATTCAGGAAATAGTTCAGAGGGGTCATTGGAAAGCAGAATCTACTTTCAGAAGGTTTTACAAAAAAGAGGTGAACTTTAGAAACAAAATGCAAAATGCCCTTTTGAATTCGGTGTGGCTTTAAACAGAGGATTTGAAAATACACCCTTGTGCATTTAACACCCAATCGAGAATGGGCGTATCCATTATTAGATCGGAAGGCGTAGGTTTTATGAATAAAATCGAAGCCAACGATCTAATAATGCCCGCCCACCCACTCCAATGTAAATATCATTGTCATTCTGTTATAGTTATCACAGATTGTGGAAGAGGAACACGTGGACATGGTAGTTGCGGCCGCGCCGCCAATCGGGGCGGTCACTATTAGAAAAGTTGTATACTTTGTTCATTTTCTTTTGTAAATATATATCTACTTTAACTTAATTATTTGTAGTTATTAATTTGCCATTTATGTTATTGATACTCCTATCGAAAATACACCCTTGTACATTTAACACCCAAGCGAAAATGGGCGTATCCATTATTAGATCGTTGGCTTCGATTTTATTCATAAAATCGGGAGTACAATGCGGGTCCTTTCGTAATCCTTAATTCTTTGTTGATAATATTATCTTGACAACTGTTCGCGGATCGAGAGAACAGAGCACCAACGGAAGAGAGCGCTGATGAAACTTCTTTTTGTGTTTATGTGATAGGAAGAAAAAACCCTTCTTTTTTATGATAAAGCCGCGTTACGATAAGCGTTTTGGAAATAAACCGAAAATAACCGAATTAATCAAAATTTTATATATTACATCGTGCGCTTTAGTGCATACACTGCATACCGTTTGTAGTGATACTTCAGCGTTTTGGGTTTTGCATCGCGACTTCGCATTTTGTTAAGCTTGCTATATTGGCGGAACAATAGTAAGCTTGCGGTTTTTATGGTTTATTTACGTAGTATAAAATAGGAATTTGTTTATTTATTCCAGCTTTGAATTGTATGTTCTTGTCGCATTTGTTACCGAACAGGGGATTTGAATCACCATCAATTCTCTGATCTGGAAACCGTCTCCAAACACCCCCATGCATTTGTGCCAATTACGCTATTCCTAAAGCTGTTCACTGGACTCCCAATATATTCAGAAAAGACATTAACAACAACGTTGACCTGAGATTTTAGATTTACAGTTTTATGATTTTAATTGTTTGCTTTGTTTACTCAATATTTATTTCAACTGACCGACACGTGTGCTCATTCAGCTTTTTTTTTTTTTTGGGGGGGGGGGGTTAAGCGAGACAAACGTGGTCACGTGATGAGAATCGTATTTAAATCTTTACACGAGGCTAGACTGGTATACAAAATTGCTCATAGTTGTATATATTCTCTCGCGTAAGTTTTGCATATTCAAATCATATATTATAAGAATAGATATTGAGGTATCATATTTATAAAGTAAGTTTAATATTTTAAAACATAGTTAAATATTTAATATATATTTAGTTATATATATGTATACACTTAGTTGTTGTATCCGAAAAGATAGTAATATTGCTGCTTATGGCGCGCCATAGAAAGCCGTCGTTCGTTTTATTGTTCTATCTGCAGATCAAAGGTACCGACTTTTATACAGAAGTGTTTGCACATAATACATTCTCTGAGCTCATACGAAATACCTAAAGAAGTATTCCCTATCGTTAGTTCTTAGTTGGTTATCATACTTTCATCGGGTCATTCGCGGATCCAAAATCTTGCATTTTCTTTTCGGTTTCGTTTCCTTAGGCGTGTTAGAAATAACAAGAAAACCAACGTGTGTTTTGTTTTTATAGAGAATCACTTCTTTACTAGCTATCACTCGTATTCCACCTCTCGTTTTACCGCTTTGCATCGCTCGCCAGGTGATAACCCAGCCTTAAAAATAGAATATGCCAGATGTCATTTTTGTATAAATATTTTGAACCTGTGGTTCTTTAAAAGAATTTTTAACATTTTTAGAATTTTTGTGTGATTACTTTTATAACATTGGCGGATCTAGACCCCTGCAAAACATGCCTAAGCGGGGGTAAATTTTGGCAGATTAAACTTCACATCAACAAAATATTATATTATCAAAACCGCCAAAACAAAAGTCTTCCCGCAGGCGCAACATCATTCATTCTGTGAACCTAACTTTATATTAGGGCGCGCGGGCATATTATTGACCGGCGTAAAGAGTCTCTGCGGAAGAAACTTGCCGTGCGAGCAAAGAGTGAGCAATGTGGTCTTATTGGCTTGCTGATGTTTGATGATAATATCATTGGTTTGCTGAGGTTGAGAGATCGTATGATTGGCTTGCTGAGTTTTAATACTCGAAGATGATTGGCTTGCTGATGTTGCTGAAGACAATATATTGTTCATTTTCTGTCTTGTTCTTCTTTATCACGGAATTCAAAATGGCTGCTAATGTTGACCATATGAAAGAGATCTTATAATGTTTTGAAAGTAATAACTTGGACAGTTAAATGTTTTTATAATGAATTCAATAAAAACTTGAATTCAATTTCGTTTAAAACTAGAGAAGCAAATTCTTCGTAATTTCACCAAAATTCGTCTCTAAGAGAAGAAAATTAATTTTGTTTTTTAGCATCGTGTACTGGCAACAAAACTGCTACGGTTATAAGGTAGGTGTTTCTGATATTTTCTGATGAAAATGTAAAGAACTATAAGAGATATATAGCAAGTAGAGCTCCTGAGCATTTTCTTTTGATATAAATTGGTCAATTATGGAAGATTTTTTGTTTTCAAATTAGTTGATGTATAATGACGTAGTTGCATTATATAACAACAACAAGATAATTGCTTCAAATTATCTTTAAAAAGCTAGCTAGCCATGTGTAAACAAAAGAGTAATACAGAAAATGTTTTTTCTTCTGTAATATTGATTTAGCTAAACAACTCTGAATGACGATTTCCGGAAAATTGCCTCCCGGAAATTTACCCCCCAAGAAAATTGTTTCTCGCGACAGAGTTTTTAACTACTTTTAATTAACTGCTGCAATTATGTCTTTGCGATCTATTGTTCTTATCAATCGCGAGACAAATCCAACATCAAACATTTGCCGTCATGAAGTGTGATCGCACATCTTTACATTTGGTCGATTCTGTGTGAGTGAAAAATTTCCAAAAAATTGGACTATTTTGAGAATACATATATTGGCAGGTTCCGTCGAAATAGACCTCGAGTAGTCCTAACATTTGCAATCGAAATGTGGAACATGTTCCACCGAACAGCGCAAGAAATGCCAAGAACTAATAACAACATAGAAGGCTGGCACAACAAGTTCCAAGGAATATGTGCCTGCTTTTGAAAAAGTCAGAGTCTCTTGATCGGGTAAATATTGTCCAAGCGGAAACAGGCTACCCACCACGCGGAAACAGGCTACACACCACCAGCACAAAGGAGACGATATCTGGACAATAACCAAAGAACTTTAAACATTGTAGACGACTTCGCAAACCGAAACCGTTTGCAATACATTTTTCTAACTTACTTGTACTTTTACTGTTTACTCTTTAATATTTAACGTTTTAGAAAGCTCTTCTTTTTTGTTCATTTACTACTTTCCGAGTAGTTTGATATTCTTCTCGTTTATATATAGCACATACTATTTAAGGTATTAAGTTTCGCAAGAATTAAATTTCGTTATCATCAAACATCGGCAAGCCAATAAGACCACATTGCTCACTTTTTGCGTTCACTTTTGCTCGCGCGACAAGTTTCTTCCGCAGAGACTCTTTACGCCGGTCAATAATATGCCCGCGCGCCGTAATATAAAGTTAGGTTCACAGAACGAATGATGTTGCTCCTGCGGAAAGACTTTTGTTTTGGCGGTTTTGATAATATAATATTTTGTTGATGTGAAGTTTAATCTGCCAAAATTTACCCCCGCTTAGGCATGTTTTCAATTGCTAGAATTAGTTAACAGAAGGTGTGTTTTGAAGAGCTCTTCAAAATTTTGCAGTTCGTTGTTATTTTTGGATTGAATTTTTGTTCTTATTGGAGTTTACTCATTATTTTATTGTGGAGTCAATTTGGTGCAGTTGTGGTGGTGTTTTTTTTTGGTAAAGTTCTTTGAAATTTGGATAAAAATAGCTGATATTTGCTGACTTTGCCGATCAAGATTGACATTCTCCCAACTGTTCTCAAGTCATAAGTACTTTTAGTTCCTGTATCTAATACAGAAAACCAATTATCTTAATTGCTCCATTTGCAGCATAATTACATTTCTTACTTACCCTAACAATCCTTAATACAAAACAATTAACTGATCATTTAACTGATCGTTACAATTTGCTGTATAACTTATCACTACACGCCTATTCAGCCAAATAAATTGCTTACTTTCTTGTTTTTAATTGAACTTTTTTTTAAAAAAAAAACTATACAAAATTTTATCTTTGTTTTAAACTAAGCACCATCCCTTTTTCTTTATTTCTAATCATTTTATCTTTTAACTTCTTAATTGTATATATATAAAAATAAACTGTTTAATATTTTAACTTTGTCCCTTAACTGAAGTGTGCAACCTGTTGGCAATAAGTAAATCCTAGATTCCCACGAGGGTCGTTGGACGGTCGAGGTTGTTCTTTCTAGGTGAAGAATATTGTTCTCAGGTCACCTTCTTTTGCTCATTTCCACTTTTACTGCTACATCTTCCGGAGTGTTGGGGACTTTAGGGAGCTTGGGTTGTAATCTCAGGGGACTGCCTCATATTCCGAAGAAACAGTTTTTTAGTTTGAGTGTCGTAATCCTTTCTGCATTTGTCATTCTATATTATATTTCATTGATCATGTCATCTAACAAGTCATCCTTCGGTCGAATTTTGAAAAAACCTGACAGATTCAATAAAAATCGGTCCAATCTGAGTGCCCATTGTTTCAACGAAAATTGCACCAGTGAGGACAGCATTATATATTTTAGGCACTGCACACGTTGTTCCAAATACTATTGCAGTGAGTGTTGTGGGTTTAGTAAGGACATCATTGAGCTTCTCAATGAGAAAGTTGATAACTTTTGGTTCTGTCCGGACTGCACTAAACCTGCTCTTAATGCAATTTTCTTGGAAAAAGATATCGAAACCAGATGCAGCGTCTACTTTGAAAAAATTGAATCTCGCCTTGTTTCTCTTGAAGCGTCTCATTCTTTGAACCAATCTTCAATGATCAACATCCAAAACAGCCTTGAAACAAACTCCTCTTTAATTCAGAAATTAGTGGATGATAATTTAAAATTGAATAAGCAAATTTCCAATTTCAAAAATATTTTTAATAATGAATGTATAGATTCTGAACGTACTCTGAGTAAAAAAATTGTTAAAAATATTGAGGAGCACAACAGGCGCAAAAATAATTTAATTATTTACGGTCTGAAAGAGACTGATTCTGTAAACAACTCTGTGCAAGTATTGGATCTCTTAAAAAGCCAGCTAAAACTAAATATTTGCATAGACGTTATTAAAAGTTGTGAAAGACTTGGGACTTTTCAATCCGGTAAAACTCGACCTTTAAGAGTTACTCTTTGTGATTATGGCACAAAAATCTCCATTTTAAAACATAAAAGGATTTTAAAAGAAGTAGATGAAAATATCTATATTAATCAGGACAGGAGCAAAGAAGAAAGAAATCTGTTTAATAAACTTCGAGTTGAAGCTAAACAGAGGGAGGCAGAAGATAGTTCGGGGGAATGGGTCTACAGAGTAAGAGGACCACCGTGGGATCTGTTTGTGAAACAAATAAGAAAAAAGCCCTCTTCAAAATAAAATCTTGGAATAACAAAGCTAGAAGACTAAGGAATTCTCATCCTCCTTTCTCTTTAGCATTTTGTAACATTCGAGGTTTACGAACAAATTTTACGGATGTTGAAGCTTTTTTGTTCGAAAATAAACCGGATGTATTAGCGCTTTGTGAATCTAATCTGAATGCTGGTATATCTTCTAATGATTTCTTTGTTCCTGAATATCTTCCTTTGTTTAGAATGGATTCCTCCATTCATATGCATGGTCTAGCAGTTTATGTTAAGGAAACGTTACCAATATCTAGAGAAATTGACCTGGAAGACCCCGACCAACCTTTCATGTGTTTTCGTTTGTCTCTTCTTCATTCAACTAGTTTTCTATTTTTCCTCTATCGCTCTCCATCTTCCCAAGACTGTTCTGTTATCAAATCAGTCTCAAAGTCCGCTGATTCAGCTATTCTTAAACATTGCTCAAACAACATCTTTGTATTTAGTGACTTTAACATTCACCATAAACAATGGCTAAAATTCTCTAACGGAACAAGTAGCTCTGGTGTTGAAACCTATAACTTTGCAGTATCTCAGTCTCTCTCGCAATTAGTTGATTTTCCAACCCGCATTCCTGATCAATCCAGTCAATCGCCTTCCTTGTTGGATTTATTTTTAACCTCTAACCCGGACATCTGTAAATTATCTCATGGCGCTCCTTTAGGTCGTTCTGACCATGTTGTTATATCGGTCAAAGTTAACTTCAATAGACAAGTTTCTCATGAGCATCCCATGCATAGAACCTATTTTAGATATGATCTTGCGGATTGGCAAAAATTTCAAGCACACATTCAGTCTGTCCCTTGGAAGGAAATTCTTTCCAACTCAGCTGATGATTGTGTTAATGAAACTACTTCAATAATATCTGAAGCAATAAGACTATTCGTTCCTTCAAGGAAATATCAGATAAAGCCTCATTCTTCCTCTTGGTTTTCACCAGCATGTGCTGCAGCCATAGCCCATCGTAATCATTTCTTTCATTGCTACCGACGTCATCCGACTGATCTTAACAGAAAATTGTTTATTGTCTCTCGCAATAACTGTAAATATGTTGTTCGTAAAGCAAAAACTGTTTTTGCTGAAAGAACTAAAGATCATATCAATTCAATAAAAATAGGTTCATGTAAATTTTGGCGTATCATTAAAAATGTCCGGGGCAATTCCAATTCTAAATCATCTGTGCCTCCACTATTCAATGGTCCTGAAGTCATTAATTTATCTAAGGATAAAGTTGAACTATTTGCTAAACTCTTCAGTTCTCATTCTACCCTCGATGATTCTGGACACGATCTCCCTTATTTCACCTCCAAAACTGATCAGACATTACAGGATTGCTTTATATCTCCGGATAACGTTTCCAAGATAATTTCCAAAATGGATTCCACTAAAGCTACAGGACCTGATGGAATTCCTGTAATTGTTCTTCAGAAATGTTCTACCGAGTTATCTCCTGTTTTGTGTGCTGTTTACAAAAAGTGTTTGGATGAATCTTGTTTTCCTTCATCCTGGAAATTTGCCTCCGTTATTCCAATTTTTAAAAATTGTGGTGACCGTTCTAATCCTAGAAATTATAGACCGATTAGTCTCATTTCCATTTTAAGCAAAGTTTTTGAGACTTTACTTAACCAGACCTTAGTGGAATTTATTGAAAAAAATAATTTGTTTTATGATTCCCAGTACGGGTTTCGTTCTGGTCGTTCCACTGCTGATGTTTTGACAGTTATAACTGAACATTTTTATCGTGCCCTTGATGTTTCCGGTGAAGCGCGAGCAGTTGCTCTTGACATCTCCAAGGCATTTGATAAAGTCTGGCATCTGGGTCTATTGCATAAACTCAAAGCATATGGTTTAAAAGGTTCCTTTTTTAAAATTATCTCTTCCTTCCTTTCCAACCGTAGATTCAAGGTTGTCCTTAGTGGTCATTCATCTTCAACTTTTTCCATCAATGCTGGTGTTCCACAAGGATCAGTTCTCGGACCAACCCTGTTCCTACTCTACATAAACGATCTCCCAGACAATTTATCATCCAAAACCATTATTTACGCTGACGATTCCACATTGTATTCCTGTCTTGATAAATCAGATGATTGTGATAAGGTTAATTTGGCCTCTGTTTTCAATAAAGATCTCAATACGGTAGTTGAATGGGGTAAGAATTGGCTGGTTAATTTCAATCCATCTAAAACTAGTCTTCTTTCCATTAATCATTTCAAGCAAGCATATTTACCTCCAATTTTGATGAATGGTTCTCATTTGCCTGAAAACAATTCATTTCGCCTTCTTGGTCTCATATTTACAAGCGATCTCTCATGGCGTTCATACATTGAAACCATTGCAAAATCAGCTGCCATGAAGGTTGGTTCTCTTTTACGAGAAATGAGTTACCTCACCCCTGAGTGTATCCTTTACCTGTACAAATCGTCAATACGTCCTTGCATGGAATACAGCTGCCACATTTGGGCAGGTGCTCCTGCGAATTGCTTGAACTTGTTAGACCGTGTTCAACGGCGTGTTTGCAACGCAATCGGCGCAAACTTATCTTCGAAACTGGACTCCCTATCACACCGGCGTAACGTAGCTTCTCTTTGTCTTTTTTACAAGTTTTTTTATGGACGTTGTTCAAGCGAACTATCATCTCTTACACCTTCTCTCAGAATTTTTCACCGTACAACTAGGTTTTCGTCATCTTCTCATCAATGGACTGTTTGCATTCCAAACTGTCACAGGGATTTCTATAAGAACAGTTTTTTCCCGCGAACATCCAGACTTTGGAACTCCCTTCCTTCTACATGCTTTCCATCGGTCTATAACCTTCAACTGTTCAAATCAAACGTTCATCGCTATCTGAAAACTGCGTCACTTTCCCTGTAACTTTTCTAGCTCTTTACACTCAAGTGGCCTTTAGGGCCTTGTTCTGAGCAACTACAATAAAAAAAAAAAAAAAAAAAAAATGTTTTGCAGGGGTCTAGATCCGCCAATGTTATAAAAGTAATCACACAAAAATTCTAAAAATGTTAAAAATTCTTTTGAAGAACCACAGGTTCAAAATATTTATACAAAAATGACATCCGGCATATTCTATTTTTAAGGCTGGGTTATCACCTGGCGAGCGATGCAAAGCGGTAAAACGAGAGGTGGAATACGAGTGATAGCTAGTAAAGAAGTGATTCTCTATAAAAACAAAACACACGTTGGTTTTCTTGTTATTTCTAACACGCCTAAGGAAACGAAACCGAAAAGAAAATGCAAGATTTTGGATCCGCGAATGACGCAATGAAAGTATGATAACCAACTAAGAACTAACGATAGGGAATACTTCTTTAGGTATTTCGTATGAGCTCAGAGAATGTATTATGTGCAAACACTTCTGTATAAAAGTCGGTACCTTTGATCTGCAGATAGAACAATAAAACGAACGACGGCTTTCTATGGCGCGCCATAAGCAGCAATATTACTATCTTTTCGGATACAACAACTAAGTGTATACATATATATAACTAAATATATATTAAATATTTAACTATGTTTTAAAATATTAAACTTACTTTATAAATATGATACCTCAATATCTATTCTTATAATATATGATTTGAATATGCAAAACTTACGCGAGAGAATATATACAACTATGAGCAATTTTGTGTACGAGTCTAGCCTCGTGTAAAGATTTAAATACGATTCTCATCACGTGACCACGTTTGTCTCGCTTAAACCCCCCCCCCCCCAAAAAAAAAAAAAAGCTGAATGAGCACACGTGTCGGTCAGTTGAAATAAATATTGAGTAAACAAAGCAAACAATTAAAATCATAAAACTGTAAATCTAAAATCTCAGGTCAACGTTGTTGTTAATGTCTTTTCTGAATATATTGGGAGTCCAGTGAACAGCTTTAGGAATAGCGTAATTGGCACAAATGCATGGGGGTGTTTGGAGACGGTTTCCAGATCAGAGAATTGATGGTGATTCAAATCCCCTGTTCGGTAACAAATGCGACAAGAACATACAATTCAAAGCTGGAATAAATAAACAAATTCCTATTTTATACTACGTAAATAAACCATAAAAACCGCAAACTTACTATTGTTCCGCCAATATAGCAAGCTTAACAAAATGCGAAGTCGCGATGCAAAACCCAAAACGCTGAAGTATCACTACAAACGGTATGCAGTGGATGCACTAAAGCGCACGATGTAATATATAAAATTTTGATTAATTCGGTTATTTTCGGTTTATTTCCAAAACGCTTATCGTAACGCGGCTTTATCATAAAAAAGAAGGGTTTTTTCTTCCTATCACATAAACACAAAAAGAAGTTTCATCAGCGCTCTCTTCCGTTGGTGTTCTGTTCTCTCGATCCGCGAACAGTTGTCAAGATAATATTATCAACAAAGAATTAAGGATTACGAAAGGGCCCGCATTGTACTCCCGATTTTATGAATAAAATCGAAGCCAACGATCTAATAATGGATACGCCCATTTTCGCTTGGGTGTTAAATGTACAAGGGTGTATTTTCGATAGGAGTATCAATAACATAAATGGCAAATTAATAACTACAAATAATTAAGTTAAAGTAGATATATATTTACAAAAGAAAATGAACAAAGTATACAACTTTTCTAATAGTGACCGCCCCGATTGGCGGCGCGACCGCAACTACCATGTCCACGTGTTCCTCTTCCACAATCTGTGATAACTATAACAGAATGACAATGATATTTACATTGGAGTGGGTGGGCGGGCATTATTAGATCGTTGGCTTCGATTTTATTCATAAAACCTACGTCTTCCGATCTAATAATGGATACGCCCATTCTCGGTTGGGTGTTAAATGCACAAGGGTGTATTTTCAAATCCTCTGTTTAAAGCCACACCGAATTCAAAAGGGCATTTTGTTTCTAAAGTTCACCTCTTTTTTGTAAAACCTTCTGAAAGTAGATTCTGCTTTCCAATGACCCCTCTGAACTATTTCCTGAATCGAAACCCCCAATTTTAGCGCCAAAGAGGTTGAGGCTGACCTTGTCGAATGTGCCTTGAATTTACTAGTATCAACTCCTGCCATTGCTAGGAATTTTACCATCCAATTTGAAATTGTGGGAGATTTTACTGGGGTATATGGTTTTATTGTAGTCAATAGTAATTGGGTATTTTCCTTCCTTAGTTCCTTAGTTTGTTCAATATACTGATCTATTGCTTCACATGCACACAGAGATTTTTCATTAAATTTTTAAAAAATTAATGTCTTTGGTGGCTGACCTTTTTTCTGAGTTTTTGTTAACGTAGGCAAAACAAAAGAATAAAAAGAGTCCTGCTTTGACATGAACTCTAAATCCATGGCTTTAATCTCTGATACCCTAGAGGCTGCAGTCAATGCAAGAAGGGTAACTAGTTTAAAACTTAGAACCTTTAAGGAAAGTTGGGTTGGTAGATTTTTTATGAATTTCAACACCATTTCTACATCCCAAATAAAGGAATATTTTGGCACTGGTGGGTTGTCGTTAAAAATCCCTGACATCAAAGATATTACCCTTGGATGTTTACCTTTGAATGACCATCAACTAAAGAATGATATGCTGATATGGCGGAACGATGCGTGCCTATACAACTATAACTTTTCCCACCTTCACTTAGTTCTGTCAAAAATCCAAAATATAATTCACATGACATCCAATGGGATCAATTTGTTTTTGGATACACCAATTAGACCACTTTCTCCAGGCCGATTTGTAATTAGAAATTGTTCCCTTTCTCCTGGATTTTAACATAAGGGATATATTTGGAGCTCTCGTCATACCCTTGCCCGTATTTTAATAGTAGAAACGTTCGCCCCCCCCCCCCTTCTCTTAAAGTGTGCATTAACAATTGAATGGCCTTTATTCGAGAATCGAGTATAATGTCAGGTCGACAGTTGGATACTTACAGGTACCAAATTTGGGGATTTTTATGACCCTTAGAAGTACTGATTTTCCAATTTATTGTTTTTGTCAACGTTGATATTGCAGAAGCAATAAATGAAGGATTCGCACAACTACCATCCCTTGACCCTTTCATTGACATTACCCTGGTCACAGAGGATATTATGAACCCATCATACAGCTCCTTTCCAGGACCAGAAAGCCCCTATGTAAACGAAAGAGACAACGACTCCTCGGACGAACTCGACTGGGACTTTGATGTTGATGACGGGCGTAATGCGTTCCAACTATTCGATGAATAGTTTGTTGTACTTTTTTGTTTGTTTGCTGTTTCCTTTATTTTTACTTACGTTAGACTTACTGTAGAATATAAACATTGCAAAAAAAAAGTCTCCTTCTTTCAATTTTGATGATATGCCAATCGCGAAAATAAATTCTCGCGAAATATGTTCGCATTAACAATTCGCGAAATTCAAAGAATTCTGTAATTGCGATTTGCGAATTCGCGAAATTTAATTCTCGCGAAAATTTATTCTCGCGAAAATTAATACTTTTAAGGTACATATTTATTTATATACATACTACATATTTAGTAGTTCAAAGTGGTTTGAACCATTAATTTCAAAATAAAAACTTCACAACTGTTCTCGCTCAATCTACGTTGGTGTTCTCTTTACAAAGAGGGGAGAAGAAGTTTTTGTCGTTCAAAATATATTCAAAAGTAAACGTGTAAAAGAAAGGTTAATGAGGTGAGCACGAGGCCTGTGGAACGCTGAGCATATGACACGTATGAGTTTGTGAATGATGTAATGGTATGGGTTGCCATGGTAGGAAAACAAATTGTAGAATGACATCAAATGATATGTAGAGAGATGCTACGCAAATACAGTTTTTATTTTGTTAAAAAGAATTCTTTTTCTAGAAGTTTATGTTTGCTTTTCAATGCCGTCCACCGCATCATTTTCATGGGTATATTTCCGGGGAGGGAGAGCAATTTTCCGGATGAAATATTCTTATGGCGCAATTTTCCCGGGGCAATTTTCTGGATACCCTGAATAACTTGACCAGGGTCGACAATGTTGAAATTAAGCAATTGCGCTGACCTAAGATATGAAGGTGACACCTGGTAACCTTCTTAAATTCATCCGATGTAAGTGCAAAGCATCTACAAAAAAGAATCCACGTGGAACGAACACGTGCTGCTGTAAAAAGAACGGACTTAAATGTGTAGCAGCATGAGGACACTGTCATGGTAATCAATGCAACAATGTAGAATATGTTATTGCAGAAAACGATGGCAGCGATGAGGAAGATAGTTATGAAAATATATTGGACTTATTGGAAAGCTTTAAGATTTTTAGTTTAACAACTTTGCACAAAAATCTTCATTTATCAGGAGAAAACCAACTTCTACTGTACCAACCGCGAAAGATTTGCCCAAAGGCCCATGCAGAGGATTTTTGATATATTATAGAGGTTAAATTTGCGCTTTTTTGATACGAAAAAACCTTTCCTAACGATTTGTTTAAAGTTTGTCTATGTTGGGTGTTAATTCGGCCAGACTATAAGTAAACATTTTCTTTGTTGCCCTGGTGGCCGACGTTTTTTTTACACTACTTTAAAAAGCAAGAGAACTATCAGCAGGGGTAGACTTTACATCAAGTATCCGCCCCTGTATAGACTAAAATTTATAGTGAGAATTCCTTACGATTTTCACTTCTAGATTTTGTTGGTTTGTTTAACAAATAATGATTGGAATTTGCAATCAAGCCAGCTTATTATTTTGCTAACAGTTTCTGACTATAAGTTATCAGGTAGCTAATGTTATACTTTATTTAAAAGCTGGTGAAGTGCCATTTGCACGGACAGCTATAGCTGCTTCCATATTGTATTATAAAACCTTTAAATATTTCAGGAATTTCGATAGACAAAGAGATTATTTTGCGACCTGACGTCAGCATAAATGAATGTATTAACAACAGCGATTAGCCACATTCACGGACTGGGTAAGAAAACGAAAGTGTTCTGCGTGTAGGGAAAAATTTTCATAATGGTAGCACATTTAATGTTATTTCATAAGCGAAAACGACATGAACGAACACACTGTAAAGAATTTTTCAAAAGACGAAGCTATGCAATGGCTTCGTGATATAGGTTTAGCAGTTTCTGGTTCGAAAGAAGATTTAATAAACAAAATACTTAAATTTACGCGATATCCAAAGCTTGTAAAGCAACTCAAACATAAAGTAAAGCACAGCTACTCGTTCATATGCAGCCTTGATCCCTTGTCTATCACTCCAATAACAGCACCATGGAAAGTCAACTATTCAGATTTACCAAGAGTGACGCAAAATATTTTTCTTAAATATGCTTCTCAAAAAAAGGAAGGAAGCCAAGGTCAACAGGAGAAGGCATTTAGAATGCTACAAAGTAGAAAAATTGTTTCTGTGAAATATTTAATCAACGACGATGACGTGTATGTCAAAGGAATTATTAAAAAGTCATATGGACATGAGACCAGACCAGCTGTAATTATATTTCAAAACAATTTTCCAGTCAAGGCACATTGCAATTGCCCAGTTGGAGCTAGTGGACTGTGTTGTCACATTTTGGCATTGTTGCTATTTTTAAAACATGGAGAAACAAATGAAAAGCTCTTAGCCCTTTCGTGTACTGAGCAATTACAGCAATGGCATAAGCGAACAAAAAAGGGCTCAAGCCCTATGATGCCTTTAGCCAATATAAAAGTTACATCCGCCAAAATGAAGAAGCGAAATGGTGATTTTATAATATCCGCTGCAGATCCTGGGACATCAGGTTATTCAAAAAGAAATGTTTCGGCCATTATTCAAGAACTAAACAAGAAATTGGATCAAGAAAAACCTGTAGCTGAGCATTTTCAACAGGTATTATCAACTTCTGAAATTGGAAAGAAGTCATCCCTCGGACAACTTCTCAGTTACCGCTTTAAATTGAACGCTTTAGGAGATCACCAGTATGTTAGTCAAGATAACTTTGAAGCAAACGTGCTAAACATAAAAGCCCAAAAGAAAACACAAGATGAAGTATTGCAAAAAATACACAACTGTTTAAACAAAGAACATTCATTAAATGAAAACATTACTCTGAAAATACCTGATATAATTACGGTTGATGATATAATTATCACTGATAAACTCGAAATAATCATGCAAACCTTTTACACTGATAAATCATCAATAGACATGGAAAGTTTAATTGACAAACAAATAAAAAGTGGTTCCTCCTTATCTATATATAGACATTAGTTTTTTAACTGCCCCAAATCCATCAACCAGTAAAAATTATTTTGGAGTAAAACAAAACACTGATGAATGGAAGGATGTTAGAAATTTCAAAATCACAGGTTCTCAAATCTCATACCTTGTTGGAACGCAAGGCAAGAAAAAATTTGATGAATACTGGGGTATAGTAAAAAACGGAGAAAAAGAAGATGGAAGTTTATTCAATTTAACAAACATTAAACGTGGCCATTTTTATGAAGATGAGGCAATCAAATATTTTGAAAACATTTCCAAATCCGAGACAAAAAAGTGTGGATTTTTTATTCATCCGACAAGCAATAAATATGGAGCAAGTCCGGATGCATTGGGACCAAGTGGAATAATTGTTGAAATAAAAACAAGAGCTATTAATTCAGTAGGCCCATTGATATCCTTAAACTCTATCTTAAATACTATCTTCAATGTCAGTTACAGATGATATGTACTAATGCCCATAGTTGTATTTTAGTGTCTTACCACCCCGAGTCACAAACCGGAAACTGTTTTCTTATCAAACGAGACAACCTATTTGTTGATGTTGTAAAAGACATTTGTGACAGTATTTTAAAAGGCGAAATATTATCATATTGGAATCACAACGAAACTTCTGAATTAACACTTCTTGGCAATAAAATTGTTGGTAAAGAACTTGGTTTTGATACATTAAAGCCACTGCGATCTTACATAAAAAATTCTACAAAAAAACATTTTCCTATAACTTTTGAAATTGATGAAATTGACTTTGATATTATTTAAAATGGTAGTAGTAGAATATTTGTTTAATATTTTATATGGCGTGTTTCATTGTATTAGTATATACATGTTATATAAATATTGTATATATATACTAAGAAAAACAACAATATATAAAAAATTATAAAACATTAGTACTCTTAGGTCCTATAGGAGGCATTGTAATATTTACAAGATGACATAACATTTGCCATGTTGAACTTAATATGTCCATTCTGTTAAGGGGCCATACTTTATTTAAAATAGTCCAGTCACGGACACGACCAATATAACGCTCAACATATATGCGTGTAGAAGCAATATCGGAATTTCTTTGGACGTCACTCTGCAAAAATTGGTCAGCATCTTTTTTTGCTTTGGTCGATTTAACGAAATTCCTTTTTCTGCGCATAAATCTTGAATTGAGAATCCTCGGTCTCTCATGTTCTTTGTCAACATAGTCCAGTATACAAGATCTCTCAGTTATATCAGAGTCTGAAATAGACCCTGGGTATATATCACTGAATAATATCCCCATACCATGTGGTGCAATTCCAATTAATGCTTTACCAGTTGTGGTATTTTTATAATTGGAGAACATTAAACTACTTATTTCATAATTAGTCGCACACTGAAATTTGAATTCTGTAGCATCGATTATTATATCAGTCATTCCATGACCAGTATCAATAAAAACCTTTGGCATATTTTCTAATAAAAAACCGTGTCCAGGTGTCAGGTTAATTCGATTAAACAAAGTTGCTAGAAAAATTACCCAGCCATTAAAAATACGTTGTGCAGTTGTCTCAGATGTTTCCATGATAAAGGCTAAAAATCTCAAATCAATTCCATGTCAATGTTGACAAACGGTTAGAGTGGCTAAAAACTGTGTTTTGAAGTTAAATGATTTCTTAGATGGTCCTTTGCAGTCTGGATAAGGAATTGTATGTAGGTATGGCTCAACACATTGAAATAGGAGTTTAAATTGTTCAACTGAAATCCCACATAAATATTGGAAAGTAGATTCATGTGACTTTAAATTTTTATAATCAAAAGTTTTTGAAATGTCTTTTTGTGTATTGCTTTCTAACTGTTCAATAATTTTTCTTTCTGACTAAGTTCGCTTTGGAGATTATTGATTTGTTCTTGCAGTAGTTTTATCGTTGATTTTGCTTCAGTAAGTTCTTCATGAGCAGAAGTCAATGTTTGGTTTGAAAGATGAAGTTTTTTTTTAAACTGGCTTTTTGAAAGTTCTCTGGTTTTTTTTCTCTCTTGGAAAAGTATGTTTATATAGTTCAGATCGAACTTTAATTGGTGTTCTTATTTTATTATATAGTCTCGTGGCAGTTATCATCCTTTTTTTGCCTTTTTAAAAGCTGTTTTTTGTTTGTTTGTTGGGTTTTTTGCTGCATCGAATGTCTCTTTTGCTCGTTCAAGTTTTATTTTCAATAAATTGTATTGGTCTTGAGGAACAGCTATATCAGGTAAATCATCAGGGGATTTTCTTTCTCCTGAACTCCAATGGCGACAACAATATGTCCATTTTCCCAGTTAAAACCTGAAGTTTTAAAAAATCGCTGGTATTCTGCTTGAAGTCGTTCGTTTGAGCTTGGTAAGCGATAAAACTTGAGTTGTTTGTAGTCATTATCTCTTGATTTAAAGTTGTTAAAACAAACAGACGAACTGTAACTCCAATTAACCATAATAAATATAACACAAAATATACTTTTAAAGTGGGAAAACTCTTTAAAAAGCTGTATCGTATTTTGTTTACATATACCAATGGCGAAAACAATAATTGTACATTCGAAAATTTTTCCCTACACACAAAACACTTTCGTTTTCTTACCCAGTCCGTGAATGTGGCTAATAATGCTAGATTATTGCGAAAGCTACTTTGATTCTGTCATCTAATATTTGTGCCATCAATTTTACTTCCGTCTTGATATACATTGCTTTAAAAACTTGTCGAAAATTTTACAAGTAGCTTCTTTAATAGGTTGAAGTTTTTCTTAGTGGAGTGCGACACAACAAGTAATCAAGTTGATGACGTATTGTGGGGGTTTAATCCACGTCAATGAGGAAAATTAAATATTGCTTAAATGACGTCATTCATGCACCTATATGGCAAAATAAGTTGATAAATCAAAAATAGGCGAACAGTGGTAATCAGAAAAATGCAGAATCGGAAAAATATCACATGCTGAATCTGCAGTAATAAAACGAATTTGCAGCGTCATCATTCATTTGGGTTAATACAAAGCAGATCATAATAGTTTAAGATCAAGCTTTACTTCATCGTTTTTTGCAAACCTGCTTTTCAAAGCAATAAAAACAGTTTTTTGTGATCGAACATTTGTGTATAAAAGAAAGCCAGGAATAACGAGTGATTACTAGGGCAAGTAAAGTCAATAAAGTCAAGTTTTGTTATTAAGTTATTGCGGTGTGGTTTTAAGTAAGAGTTCTGGACACATGGAGTAAGTTTCAAAATCTTAATTTACTAGGTCAATAAAGAGTCAATTTTTTATCGTTAGGTCAATTTTTAAATTTTAGGTCAATAAAGTCAATTTCTTTTAAATGCTGAGCGCAAAGTAAAACGCTTGATTCGCAAAAGTTTCTGACAATAAAGTATAAAACACAAGAAACAATGGTTCACTCAGTCAAATTTCGTTCGGTCAATAAAGTCAATTTTTCTGAATTTTAAAGTCAATTTTTTTGGATTTTTAAGTCAATAAAAACTTGTCCTAGTGATTACTAAGGAAGTGGTTGTAGTTAATAAGATATTTGATTTAAGAAAGGGGTGGTTTGATTTCGGTTTCATAGATAATATGGAGACCCTTGATAAACTTAGCTAGCATAAACGCTCTGATAAAATATTAATTTCGCGTAGGTTTGTGTATTGGCTGTGAAAATTTCATTTTTCCATCTACATCAATTTAAAGACTATTCGATTTCTGTATAACCTCATTAACATCTGTTGTCCTATTCTTTCTACATGCAACCTACACTTTCGCGCATTTCTTACATTTCTTACATTCCTTGTATCTCGATTATTTTTCAGTATTTAACATTGAGACTTGTACGTTCTCTTTATTCTGATGATTTAGCCGAAACCAAAATGTTAACCAAAATAAAAAAAGTGTTTTATCCTCCTCTTCTATAAGAAACATCAATAACAGTTTCAACGAAGACAAAATGGCTCACCAATCAGAAAAAGCAATGCATTCGCTCGAGAAAACATCTAAAAAACTAACAGAAGATGAGCTCATGAAAAAAGTGCAAGATTATCGAAAATCAAACTTCGAACTTCTTGCTAATAACCAACAACTCGCAATACAGGTTCACGGAACAAATAAAGTCCAGGTTGGTTGATAAAATTAAAACAGACAAGCCATTAAAAAGCACTTTTACGAGAGTTGCAGTTTTACCTCTAAAATTTTATAACGAATTTAAACGAATATACATAACAATTGCCTGGTAGCTAGAATAAAGCTAGCAGTGAGTAAGACAACATGAAAATGGATATTCTATACGTCATTTACATTTTATAGCAAGAACTGTACAAAACGAAGGAAAGTCTAGCTATGCTAAAAAACCGTGTTCGACTGCTTGATAGAAATCCCCAACAAAGCCTCAAACAGGAAATCACGAAACTCGTTCGTCAGTTGTCGAGATCCTCCTGTTCACCTGCTGATGTAAATGTATTAAATTTGTAATTGAATAGATCGGTTGGACACGAAACTTATTCCATCAGAATTGCACCTTTAAATAATGTTTCATTGGCAAACGTCGTTCATTTAAGTTGACACTCTAGTTTTAACCGATAATTTTTTTAATTAAAACTTGTTTGATAGTAGTAGCACAAATTTAAACAGTCTGATATAACTATTTTCACGATCTTTTAACGATCTTCTTTGACGTAACGCTAAATATATTTACAGGCAAACTTGTCCACAACGTATATTCTTGAAAATAATTTTGGCAAAGCCAAAGCATGTTGAAAATCAAAAATGTTGTTGTTTTTCTTAAAATACTTTGTCATATATCAAATATATTTGAGTTACCGGATACGTTAAGTACATGTTCGTAACTAGCTATGCATCAGAGGCATGGATGCTTATGTCCATGAGGTCAAAAAGGTTACATGACCCGCATACTCGCATTGTATATGATATATACCTCTAAATTTTAGGTAGTGGAACCAAAATTCTTTGAACAAGCAGGTTGCTCTAGGAAGGTTCAATCATCTTCACAGCAAAGTGAACCGCAAATTTGCGTGTGCGGTGCGATCAACAAACTCACTGAGGTGATATACAGTACAATCCCAATAACTCGAACCCCCGTTAAGCCGAACTCGCGTTAACTCAAACTGATTTTCCATTCTCCTCTCCTAACATTTTCTCATAAAAACTCCCGATAAGTCGAACATTCGTTATCTCGAACTATTTTACTCGGTCCCTTGGGGGTCGAGTCATCGGGATTAAACTATATATATACTCAGAGTACTATAAAAAGTTTGAGTTTTTTCTCTTTACTTTGTTGTATATATATATGAAGATATGTTTGGTTTTTGATTTAACTTTTTAGCAATTTTTTAGGTCTATGCAGCTAAAACGTTTTATCCATTGTCGCTTTAGTGCTGAAACATCATAAAATGCTAAACCTTTTTCAATTCAATAGGTTACAAGGCTCAATCATCTTTGGCAGGAAGACTTCGACTCGCTGAATAACAAAATTAAACAAGACCGTTTGACGTTGGAGCATTACGAGAAGGAATCCGAGAGGTTACAAAGAGAAAACAATACGCTGCAAAGACAACTCGAATTCAAGCAGAAGTCTGAAACTAACAATGCTTATCTACCATCTTGCTTCAATGATAAAACATATGAAATTGACGCTATGAAGCAGCAAGTAAATATTTATTTTGCAAACGATATAAATGAGTTAATCCTTAATATATTGAAAAAATTAACAACTGTCATTTCGCTATGACAGTTCAAAATAGGGTTATTGCAGTTTGATCTTTTTCGGCGGGAATTCAGTATAACTTTTTCACACAGTTGGTAATTTTTCACGAAGATTTCGAAATAACGCAAAAGGAACTACAAAAATGCAAAGGTCAGTTGGAAAAAGTGAAGTTAGATTTGGAGAGATCGAAATCACTAGTTTCTCGCCTTCGCTCGAGAAATACAACGGTCTCTGAGAATTACGAGCGAGTGAGCAACGAAAAACAAAGCATTATATCCGAGTTGCAGAGACTATCTGCCAGCTTTCCACCGCAACTACCATTCAGGCGACCACTTGTAAGCAAATCTACATTCAGTTTAAAATGAACTTTGCTTCAATTGAACTTCAATTAAATATGATTGATATGTGTTTCAGGGCAATCGTGACCTTGACGAGTGGAATTTTGTGGAGCGAGATGGCAGTTCAGATGAAATATACGAAGATGAAAGAGAAAAAACGTTGAATGAAACACCGTTTGATAGTTAAAAAGACAATTACGTTTTCACGAACTAGCATAAACTCTTCTAAATTATGAACTCTGAAAATATTTTTTACGCCTCATAAAATCCTCTTGCGGCAAGAAAACTTCTCAACCGGAAATACATTATACTTTCTCAACACACTCGCACGCAACATGTTTCTTCGAGTTTCCTAGCCATTTCCTAAAGTATTTTGCTCGGCGATTGCAAGCATGTAATACATATTTTTATTTTGTAAATGGTCAAAATTAAAATGAAAAACAACAAACAACAAAACACTTAAAAACTGTGTCTCACTTTAGGATATCTGCAAGTATAAGAGTAGAAACAGTCTCCATTTCATCGTTCTTTAAAAGATGTTTGTTGACATGGCGACAGGTGCAATTCAAACTGTTTGTTTAAAAATTTCGATTTTGACGTGATGACGTAGACTTTCCCAGTTAGTGTGTAATTCAACAAGAATACACTGGATTGTAATTTAGACTTTTCATATGTTAACGGTCGAAATGGTTTCAAAAAGGTTGGCTCCGTTGTTGTTGAAAGTACGGATTACTCTATATGACATAAGACAAATTCAAGCAAATGATATAACATCGATAATGACAAGCATTTTATATAGATCTAGCTAGCTACAAACTTTTGTTGTTGATATATGTTTGAGAAAACAAACCAAATCAACAGCTTCTTTGACAGTAAATATTTTCTCTGCTTCTTCATCTGTGATTTCAATTCCTAGAAACACACATTCATCAACGGCTATGAGCATATTGAGGCCGAAAATATCAAAAAAATTAAGCATATCTTAAGCATGTACTGAGCCTCACGAATTTATGATATAAAAAAACAAATTTGTCAAAGTGTCAAATTTAGGGCTGGCGAAAAAAGTTAAGGTATGAACAAATGAAGAAAATCAAAATTTGGAAAATAACATTTTTTACAGGAGTAAACTTAGACTTTTTAAATGAAAATACAAGCATATATTGAGCCTGAAATTGTTAAAACGCTAAGCATAAATGAGGCTGGAGCCGATTTTCCCTCATGCTTATAAAAAAAGGTGTATATACATACTTAACCGTCCATATTGCATGCACACAAAGGCGGTCTGACAGCTTTAGGGCAATCTTCCAATTAAATGATGATTGATTTTTCAAAATTCAAAGTATGTATAGAAGTACAATTTGTCTTCGAATACAATCTAGAGAATATTAATAATAAAATCTGGAAATTAAGAAGATTAGGGCATACAAAACAGTAGGAAGATTTACCATCAACATCAATCACAATTTCGCTATTTACACGTATATAACAGTGTTAGACCATTAAATCGTTTTCGAGTCAACGAGTTACGCATTACATGCAGCAATATCACACAAATTTAAACAAGACAAAGAACAATGGGTATAGATTGCTTCATGATTTATTCGTCTGATTTTTGCATGATTTGCGTTCACATTATTTCCAGACCATCGTAACATTGTCCTCGACAGCTCATAATGTCAAGTCGAATTTTACAGAATTTAAAATCTTATCTGAGATTCATATTCTATAAAATGAGTCAAACGTTCACCTATAGCAGCGACATCTGCAAAGTATCGAATAACGAGAGAGTACTGTAGTTTGTTTGAAACATCGGTTCGCTCTCTTTGTGTGGACACATTCATTCGACTTCTTATCTTCGGCATAGCTACTAAAGTACCGCTCGTAAATCGAGTTTATACCGTCGATTTAATTCGCAATTCACAAAATGTTTCCCATGTGTAAAGAGTCACTCATGTATAGTTACTGTTGTATTTTGTGTTCTGTTGATTTTGCGACTCTCACGTTTTTTGGTGTTGCAAAAGGATCGTCCCCAATGACCTTTTGCACGCTCAGTTTTGTAAAATTTCTTTGTTATTTAGAAGTATTTATAGGGAAGCACTAGTGAGAATCTTTTCATCTCATCAGTGCAAGTTACGTGTACGTGTAGTTTATGTGTATGCTCTTAGTGAGCATCTTTTCATCTCATCAGTGCGAGTTACATGTACGTGTACGTGTACGTGTAGTGTACACTTTACAATTACCTTCAGCCAAATATGCATGTTTCATTTAAACAATACAAGTTTTCAGTCGCCCGACATATCACATTTCTTTGTATTTGAGGAATTTAGTTGATCCGTACAGTCAGGCAACATTAACAGCTCACTTTTCAAATGCCTAAATTTATGGATAAACTTCATAATTTTTTATTCCCATTTCAATGAAAGTTGTTGCTTCAAAAGAACGCCAAGTTGATCAGTTCCTTCAAACAACTATCTTTCAAACATTTCAAACAACATTCATTCGGACATATTCAGAATACAGACCAGGAAGGTAGATCTTTTTTCCCTTTCTTTTAGAAGACAGGGGAGGCAGGACCTATGAGTCCTATATATTTTATTGGGTCTATTTTTTTCACCGGACCGACACGGAATTTTTTTTGATGTTATATTAGGTCCAATCCACTCTCAATTCTTAACCCGGAAACATGAAACAATCCTAGAAACTCTAGAATAAGCCACTTCACCGAGAAACAAACTGAGCGCAGTACTTCCATGGATGTGGCAAGATTCGACTCGAGTGGGAGTCGAACCAGGGACCTCTTAATTATGCTTAGACCACTGTGCCACTGCTGCTTAGATTTTACTTCGAAAACAAATGTGCACAGCTACCTAAATTCCTAACATTTTGTTTATCTAGTATTACGCACTGTATCTTGAGAGGTTAGGAACTACGGAAGCTATTGACCTCTCAGAATTGCTAACCATTTGAACATGAGTTTAGTGTAAGGTATTTTGTCAGAGTAGTTAAAGTGTTGTACTTTAATGGGAACCTGTCCGTGTGACTTCCATTCCCAACTTCCTAAGACCATTTAGGAATCTCTATATACGAATACGGTTAGGAAATATTTGAGGGATGAATCATAAGAATGAACTAAGGTTGTTTAGGGTGAAAGAACCATTTGAACAACACAATCACGCGGAATACGACGTTACGTGAAATACTCAAAATTTTGGAGACAATTCTGGTCAGTTGATACGACTAATTTAATGTTAATACAACGCTAACAGAATTAGACTTTCAACGTGACCGAATAAGGTTGAATCATGAAACCATGCCGACGTCGATTATTTAATTTCACTCAGGGTTCCGTAGGATATTTTAAATACATTTATCTCTCAACTTTCTGCCATTAAAAATAGAATTCTTCCAGGTTCTGTCTGCTTGCAATTATGTAATTTGTATTTAGCAAACACATGTTTTGAAATGTTATATGTATATATATAATATCAAGTAAAGAAGGTAATTTTTCAAAATGATTGTGGTTTCTACTAACCAAATATTTATTATGTATATGGTTATATGTGTTTGTCACAATTTTATTTAGGTGGAAATTTGTGACTTATTTATGTCGTGTTAGCAAGTGGATAAGCCCACAATAACGGTAGGAATCTCCCTTGAAGTTTGGAAAGTTACTTACGGGTAACAAAACAAATTTTAAAGGAATTTGATGTCAAATTGTGACTTATTGGAACGTCTGTGGCTTATGTAATGATGCATGGCGATCTTTACTAACAGGCCTCGGCAACGGCAATTTGATTTACAAAACTGGCGGCCAATTTTCTGTATAAATATACAGCTATTAGAAACACAAATTGTGTATTTTTACTTAAAGAATAAGACTTTTAAACAAAAAATGACACACAGTTTCGTGAAAACTACATTTTTTTCATTTTCCAGAAACATATAACAAATGTATATACAAATTGCCATATTAAAGCTAAAAACATCAAAACAACTAGCTAATTATATATACATTACAACTAGATAACTTGTATATATATATATATATATATATATATATATATATATATATATATATATATATATATATATATATATATATATATATATATATATATATATATATATATATATATATATATATATATATATATAGCGAAGAAAATTGGTTGGTCCCGATCAACATAAGTTTACATGTTATGGTTGTTTCAAAGTTAATTTATATTATGGTGAGAAGAGCACAGTGGAAACCATATATGTTTGTGAATACCTTGACCTACCATTATTAGGCAAGCCAAGTATTGAAAATTTGGAACTAATATCAATAAATTGCAAAATCAGTGAGATCACAGAAATGAACATCACAAGAGAATTTAGTGAGGTTTTTGAGGGATTGGGACTAATGAAGGGACAATCAGTGCACATAAATATTGATACCAATGTCACACCATATCACGTATCGACACCAAGAAAAGTCCCAATACCATTATTAAAACCACTGCGTAAGGAATTAGATTGAATGGAAGCTCTAGGAGTAATTAAAAAAGTAGAAGAACCAACTGATTGGTGCCATCCAATTGTAGTAGTGCCAAAACCAAAGGGGGATATCAGATTGTGTATTGATCTTACAAAACTCAATGCTGTAGCAAAAAGAGAACTTTACCAACTAGACAGTACAGTGGACACATTAGCTAAGTTGGGAGAGGGTTGTAAAATAATGTCGAAATTATATGCCAATAGTGGGTACTGGCAGATGAAATTAGATGAAGAAAGTCAACTATTATGTACCTTTATCACACCATATGGGAGATACCGTCCCACCAGAGCACCGTTTGGATTATCGCCCTTGCCAGAAATTTTTAACAGAGCAATAGATCATGTCATTGAAGGATTAGAAGGAGTTGTCAAAAGCATGGATGATTTCCTTGTTTTTGGTAAAGATACTGCTGAACATGACCAGCATTTAAAGAAATTGTTATATCGGTTCAAAGACAATAACATAACTTTGAACTTGGAGAAATGTCAGTTTAGGAAGAGAAGTGTAGAATTTTTGGGATTTTCCATCTCACCTGAAGGAGTAAAGCCACGAAATGAAAGAGTCGAAGCCATAAAAAGATTTCCCGAACCAAATTCAATTACCGAATTACGAAGATTTCTCGGCATGGCACAGCAGCTATCTCGCTTTTGTCCAAAGTTATCAAAAATGGCAGAGCCACTGCGAGGGCTCCTTACCTTAGTTCAAAGAATGATTACTTGTGGACAACAGAACACACCAAAACGTTTGAGAAGATTAAGACGTTATTAGCATCGCCAACAACACTAGCCCTCTATGATGTTCATAGAGAAACCAAAATTTATACGGACGGCAGTTTGTTGAATGGTATCAGTGTAATAGTATATCAAAAGGATTCTGATGAGTGGAAGCCTGTAGATTGTGCTTCGAGATTCTTGACTGGCTCTGAGAAAAATTATTGCCCCATTGAGCTAGAAATGCTAGCGGCTTCGTGGGGTATGATGCGAATGAATATGTATCTCCAAGGTCTTCAAAACTTTGATTTAGGAACAGATCATAAGCCACTAGTTCCAATCCTGAATGCGAAATTAATTGGTGATTTATCACCCCAAATCCAACGTATGCGAATGAAGATGCTAAAATTCAATTTTACAACCCATTATATTCCTGGGAAAGAACTTTTGGATGCTGATGCGTTCTCACGTGCTCCATGTTCACAACCTACTAAAGCTGATTTAGAAGATGATCATGAAATCATTACTCATGTTAATGCGGTTATGAATAATCTGCCAGCCAGCCAACCTATGCTTCAATCAATTGTCAAAGAGACCAGTTCTGATATCATCTTACAAGAAGTTGTGACATGTATAAGAAATGGCTGGCAAATTTCGAGAAATCAGTGTTCTATCAGATTGACACCGTATTGGGAACATAGACATGATTTAACAGTAATCAATGGTTTAATTATTTTAGGAGATTGCATAGTGATACCAAAGTCTCATCAGGTATCGACCTTGGAGAAAATTCATGCAGGTCACTGCGGCATTGAAAAGTGTAAAAGACATGCCCGACAAAACGTTTTTTGGCCGGGGATGAATCAAGACATCGAACGAGTGGTTAAAAGCTGTAAGACATGTGCAGAGTTGTTACCATCAAAGTCTCAAGCTCTGTTATTGCATCACTCATTGCCAACAAAACCGTGGCAAAAGATTGGTAGTGATATTGTTCAGTTCGGGACTACTTTTTATCTACTTATTGCAGATACTTATTCACTGTGGCCAGAGGTATATAGACTTCCCACAGCGACATCAACTACAGTTATGGATGCAATGAAACAAACATTTTCTAGACTTGGTGCCCCAGAAGAGTTAGTTTCAGATAATGGGTCACAATACCGCTCTTACCAATTTAAAAAATTTATGACAGAGTGGAATGTGCAGCATACAACTAGCAGTCCTCGGTACCCACAGTCAAATGGTTTTGCAGAATCAATGGTAAAGAATGTGAAGCGGATGATAAAGAAATGCATACGCTCTAAACAAGACATAAACATGGGACTCTTGATATTACGTAATTCACCATTGAATTGTGGAGCATCGCCGACTCAGCTACTAATGGGTAGACAGCTTAAAGACAATCTTCCGAAATTTTATATGCCTCAACCTTCAAAACCAAAACGAAACTTGGTAGTTGAACGTAATTCATCCAAGATCCAGCACGATGCTAGAAAGGTTAGAAAATGTGAACACCCAGATGGCTTTGTTCCTGGTGCTACAGTAGCATTACAACATCATTCATCTAAAGAATGGTCATTGAGAGGTCGAGTCGTTAAGAAAGTTGCACCGCGCTGGTACAAAGTTCAAGTAGATGGTTCAGGAATTCTTCGACGAAATCAACAACAGATACGCAAACTATATGCATTATTAGCTCCATCGGGTGCCAACTTGCTTGAATCTAAGGGGTCTCTGCGACCAGCTTTGCCTTCTGTTCCCCTGCGTTCTGAACATATTGCAAGTGAAGACGTAGCCGAAACGAACGAAAATAATAACACATCCGAAACAGGAGAGATATGGGATAACACCGAAAGCGACGTCTGGTCGGAAACGAGCGATGGCGATAGTGAATCAGTAACGAGTAATTCAGATGCAAGTACGGTTCCCTACGGCGAAAGCGAAGAAGACTTAAATGGCGAAGAGAAAGCGAACGATGTGTACAGAACAAGAAGTGGATGAATGGTAAAACAAAAATCGCCACTTGACTATGTGGACATATAAGTTATGGATATTTGAACTGAACTATACAAGACATATAAAAGTTGGTTTTATTTGAGTCATTTAGATTCATCGATATATTGACGGAATTTGTTATGTTTATTTGTGTTACGAAGGGAGATGTTATGATAGTTATATATATAGATGTCGGTACCGGCACTTTATATAGTTATACACTTTATATGAAAAACTATTTTTAAAACCGGGGGTAAAATATTATTTACATTTCAGTGTAAATAAATGTTGTTCATTTTTATTTCAGTATTTTTCTCGGTTTATTCTTTTATAAAAAAATTTTAAGCTTGGTAAATGAAAATAATTACTTTGGAAATAAATTTCAACGGCTAAAATATCAATGTTTTCTTTTGTGTAACCCCTGATAGTGATTTCGAACGTTTTATCTTCGAATTTAATCGGCGGGAATATGTAAACAAAACGGACGCAAATATGTTTGATAGTAAATGGTGAAATGGCGGTGAAATGGCGAAAAAGGTTAAGGCTCTCCCAACCTGAGAATGTTGAACAAGAAAGTGTCTGTTTTATTCACAATTTTAATTCTCCTAACGATTCAAAGCTCCAGAAATGTGTAATCTGTCAGATCAGTGAGGTACGTATGTTCCGTGCTTTCTACGGACTTACGCAATCTATAGAATGCGCCAATCTATAGATTCTCGCCCATTATATAGAACGCGCACCCAAATCAGTTGCTCATTCTATTGAAGAATTCTAAGTTGTTCTGTGACTTTATGGGCCTCATCATACCCAGTGTGTTAGTGAGACTGGTGTACTAAAATGAGGTCTCTTTGTTAGCTAGCCATGTTATTTATTGGTTCAGCTAGGAAATTACCAGAAACCTCTTTACAAATAGTTATGAGTGCGAGTTTTCGCGCGTACTAATTTTTTCTAAATGCTTTTCTTGTGATCCCCTCTATGTATGCTTCTCTAATAAAACGATCAAACAGCTCTCTCGTCAACCATGATTTGCTTTGCGCATTTTATAGAATATAAGGTGCGCGTTCTATAGAATGGGCGGCAATGGCTTTAAATGGTTTTAAAAGGTTTATCAAAGTACAGGAGCGTACCGTTGGGGGATTGTTGGGTGCGGTCGACCCCCCCCCCTCTTTTTAAAGAAAGTGCCCTTTTTAGAAGTTTGTTCGTTTTAGTGACAATTAAGAAGAAAAAATGTGGGTAGTACATCCTATTAAAGAAATCACTTTTTTGAGAGGGCATTGTGCTTAGTGTAATCGAAAATGTATTACCTGCCGCACCAGAGGATGTCCTTCAACTAGTTTTTTGCTCATACAAAAAATCCATGTGCAAAACTTACGCATATGCTTGTGCTTCACATGGACTTCAATGTACGGACCTGTGTGCGTGCCCGGAAAGGTGTAATAATGACAGTGGCGATAGTTTCGACTCAGAGTTATCCTGCGAATCCGAGACCGACCAGGATGATTAACTTTTCCGCCATGTTTTTATTGTTTTTTAAGATATATGTATACAGTATAATCCCGATAACTCCCGATAACGAACCAAGGGACCGAGTAAAACAGTTCGTGTTAACGCGAATTCGAGTTATCACAGGGATTTGAGTTATCGGGATTGTACTATATATATATATATATATTGATTGTATATCACACGCATTTTATAAGGATATAAGGCCTCAACATAAAGCTGACAACATTTAAGGCTTGCTTTAGATCGCGACCAATCTTTCGTAATCCTTGTCAAGAACATAAAAATTAAGTATGTTCGAAGGTTTTTGTCAAATTTGAATGTTCTTATAAAAAAACACCGTGTATGGATTACTACAATCTTTATTTGATAGTTTACTACCTAAGTCGTAAATATATTTTTGTCTACAATTTTTTGTTCAAACAAAGCTTTCTGATTTTACAGAAGGAGCTGTAGATGTAGCACAAACTTTTTAAATTAGTGTTTTGGTAAAAAACTGTGACGTCATCAAAATAATTTTGCACATTATTTTGTTACGATTAAAAGTAAAGGTAAAGGTCTCAATACATTTTTACTCAAAATTCAATTACCTTTCCAATGATATAAAAAAATTCATTTTTAAAGAATTTTTATTTTTATTTGCATTGTGACGTCATCAAAGCACAATTAAGGCCTGGGACGACTATTTTGCTAATTTAAAATTGGCCAATAAGTGATTTTGTACTCAGAAGGTTATAACCTACCAATTCCAACCATAAATTTTGGTCTTCCTTCTGCCAACATTTTTTGCCCACTAGCTCCCTGATCGGCCCCCAGTTATTTAGCGAGAAATGCCGTTGCCGAGGCCTGTTAGTAAAGATTGCCATGAATTGATGCAATTGACAACTGCTGTTCTCAATACAGGTCTTCTTCTCATTACCATGACTTGGACAAAAAGACTTCGACAACAAAGAAATAGCAACTATTTTAAAATATAATTGTATATTTGTACAAAGAATGAATTATAACTTCGTCTTTGACCATTCATTCTTTTATAAAAATATTCTCTCAGATGTGTATCAAATAACCGACAACTGTTCAAAATGGGTTGCCTACTTTCAAGGATTTACAGTTTTTGTACATTTATATAAAAAGGTTTCAACGTAACGTGAACAAAAAACAATTGATATAAGTAAACCTTGCTACAGAGTATTATCATCTTCACTTTCGTCATTTGCATCCTCTTTATCTTGAAAACAAGTTCTGATGTTGTAATTCATTCTACAGTTTTGATGGTTATAATTCTGGGGAATTTTCCAAACTTTCCAGATTTAATGTTGCACACAGTTATTGTGCAATCAGTGATGTAGCTTGCGCAACAATACGTGATGATCAAAAAATAGCTAAGAACCATATTGAAAACATTTTGTTATAATAAGGCGTTTCCGGCAAGTGATGAAATAATTACGGCAACAGTACTGAAAACAATTGGAACGAAATGTAAAACTTGAGGTATATTAACATACCTTTGATGGTTAAAAGTCTCCGTAACTCGCGTTTTGCAAGCGATTTTCAATTTTATTGTATATAATAGCATATATTGAACTTGAAATGGAATTTCATTTTTCTATTAACACACCTTCGAAAGTCTCTGTACCTCGGACAATATATTTAGTATTATATCAGTATTTTAAATATTGCATTTTTCTATTTAAGTTAATCCGACAGGTCTGCTGAAAACATTGTAAATATATATTATTTAGAGAGAAGAGGAGACCCGTGAAAAATATATTTAATGATAATTTAATGTTACACACATATTGTTCAATGAATGATGTAACTTGCTCAACAATACGTCATGATCAGAAACAGTTAAGAACCATATTGACATCGTCTAAAGTTAATTAAATCTGGATAAAAGTCTCTGTAACTCGAACAATATATTCTGTTTTTCGCGGTGCACTTGTTCAAAGTTTTCAATGAGGATTGTATTTCTTAAGCGGAGGCAAACTATTAACGACTTCGATTCCTCTAAATCCATCTTCGCTTTGTTTAACTGACCATTGCGCTCTTGCAGTTCATTTTGCGCTGTTTCGTAAGCTCGGCGAAGAACTTCCAACTGTAAAAAAGTTGTGATATGTAACTATTTCGGTTCTATTAATAAACATAGAGTAGTGATTAACCATAGCAGAAACTACCGTATAAGCGAGATTATGTGTTGTTGGTACAAATGTCTTATGAAGCATTCGAATGATAGGATTTTCTAAGCATAAATACTCCGAATTAAGAATATTTAAAACATATTTCACCTGCTGTTTAACAGCTTCAATATCGTTTGCTTTGTTGCCGATGTATGATGGCGGATATGTAATATTTGCTGCCGTGTTCTGTTTAACTTTGAGACGGTATCGAAGAATGTTGTTTTCGTTCTGCAACCGTTGCACTTCCTCTTTGTAATATTCAAACTGTTTCGTAATGTTAAGTGCGTTAATACAATCAAATACAAAAGCTTTTCTACTAAAAGATATACTTACAAATATAACGCTATATGAAATAAATGTACCTCAGCCAGTTCTTTGGTAGCACTGCACACAAAGGTTTGTTGTTTGTTTTGCTGTGCCTGCCCAGAGAAACATGGTTGTTCATACTGGTTCAATTCAACTTCCTAAAATGTATGAGATTGAGTAAAAATTTGAGTATGTCATCAGTGGCGGATTTAGACCAGGTGCAGACCTACATTCTGCCAATTTCACGGTTTTTTAGTATTTCATTTTAATAAATTTTAAATACGCAATCAATGCAAAAAGCATGATATCTGGTGCAGAAATTGCTCAAAGATCTGTTATCTAGTGCAAAGACCCTGGTATCTGATGCAAATATTATGAAGAGATTATCTAGTGCATCAAAGAAAAATGAACAAAAAAGTTTATCAAACCATGTGGAAAATCTCTTTCAGCTTGGATCTTCCAAAATATATTTTTCATAATTTTTAGAACCGTTTTACATTTAGTTTTCGTTTCCATACAATTTTTGATAATATTTAGAAGGTTTAAGTTACTGTGAAGAGTTTCTAAAATCGTTAGATTGTTATTTACAAATCACAGGAAGAATAGGTTATCGCGATATTATTCATTGCTTGTAAAATTATTTAAAATTTGACCAATTTTCGTTTATTATTTTTTTAGTAATAAAACAACAATGTTAATGTAACGAGAAACAACTGTCTGGATTACTGTTTTGTTTATTAGATACCATAACTGCATTATATTTATAGATTCTGAAGCATCAGTTAAGCCACATTGTTTACATTATATAAATGATATCAAGATTGAAGAAGAAGATTGTGATGATCACAATTCCCAAGCACGCAACTTAAATCTTGCACAATATACTGCTTTTATGGCGTCACAAATCTCGTGGCGATGAATGTATTGATAATGAAACTATTAGTATAACTAGACATGTTATTATTACCCATCACTGCAATCATTATGTACTTGGGGAAGAACAACATAGCATTGAATGAGATGAATCAAGATGAATCAAAATATTATCAGGTTAACGAGTGTAAGTTTTTGTTTATATTTTACGTTTATTATTTATTAGTTTAAGGTTTCTCTTTTTACTAACAACAGCTAACCATCCAAAGTATCGTGCATTATTACTGTTTGAAATGTTTTTGTTTTTTAACGAGGCTTCCAGAACGCTAATTAAGCATTATCATGGAGACATCGACCTAGAGTTTTAGTGTATTTAATTGCTCCTATTTGTGCCACGGTTATTTTTGATAAAATACGGCTCACTAAACAACTTTGTGATAACATGGTCTCAAACCCAGGACCTTGGGGTTAAGAGCCAAACGCCATTCCCATTGCGTTATCGCCGGAAATAGATGGGTTATCATGTTCATATTTTGCTCCTTTGTTTTCATTTTATTGAATTTTATTGACTTTATTTTGTTTGCTTATTAAACATTACTAAGATGATTAAATCTTTTCACACACTAGGAGTAGTAACCTGACTATTCCTTGTAACCTGTCAATCTATGCATATCGTTTAGAAGATTCAGACTCATGGTTTTGATGGTTATTAAAATTATTTAAAATTATTTTTTATTAATAGAACAGTAAATCGATTATTTTATTAATTGTGAAAAAAGGAAATTAAGAAACTCTAAAAATTAATGCCAGCGTGGACAATGCTCCTAATATCTCCCGCATCTCCTAAAGGTTGGTCATTTTTTGAGTAAATCTCCTAAAATTGGACTGAAACTGGTGAGCATATTTTTGATGTCTTCGCAATTTTACCCGTAAAATAATGGAGAAAACTCATGAATGCTCCTAAAATTTACAAAAGAACTTATGGTGGCCACCCCCAATGCATCTTCCCCTTACCTCAATATAGATTTATTTACCCCACCCTCCCACTCTGCTATATTTAGCAAATATCTAAAAATTAGCACCACCCATTAAAAATCCTAGATTCGCCACTTGCAAAGAGTTATGTCATAAAGTTTTTAAAAGATATATCTACCTCAAGCTGTTTAGTCACAGCACCACACACACAAGCTTGTGGTTCACTTTGGGGTGAAGATGATTGGACCTTCCCAGAGATACATGGTGGTTCAAACTCGTTCAATTCCTAAAATAGCAATTTGAGTAGGTTCTACATGAGTTATGTTACACAGTTTGTTTTTTGTTGAACGTGCTTAAACTTGAAAATTCCAATTCCAAAACACTTTTAACAGAATATCAAGGTAAGGTAGGTTTTGAAAACGCTTTCTTCTTGGCGTGTCCACAGGCAAGCAATCAAAACATAAGAAGTGCCAGTAAATAATATATAGACCAACAAACAAAACAAACTTCAAATTGTCAACATTACAAAAACGAACTAAATAAATACAAACAATTTTCACATTAACAATATTTTTTTATTTATTGAAGATTGCTCAAAACAAGGCCTAAAAGGCCACTTGCGTGTAAAAAGCTACAGGAGAAATTATACAGATTTAAGGTAGCGATGAACATTAGATTTGAACAGTTAAAGGTTAAATTCAGGAGGAAAGCATGTAGATGGAAGGGAGTTCCAAAGTCCAGACAGAAAAAAACTGTTTTTATAAAAATCCCTACGACAATTTGGAACACAAACAGTCCATTGGTGAGACAAAGAAGACAACCTAGTTGAACGGAGAAAAATTTTGCGAGAAGGTGTAAGAGATGATAGTTCGCTTGAACAACGACCATAAAAAAACTTGTAGAAAAGACAAAGAGACGCTACGTTCCGCCGGTATGAAAGGGAGTCCAATTTCAAAGAAAGGTTTTCGCCAATTGCGTTGCAAACACGCCGTTGAACACGGTCTAACAAATTCAGGCAATTTTTTGGTGCACCTGCCCATATGTGGCAGCTGTATTCCATGCATGGACGAATTGATGATTTGTATAGGTAAAGGACGCATTCAGGAGTGAGGTAATTCATTTCTCGTAAAAGAGAACCAACCTTCATGGCAGTTGATTTAGCTATATTTTCAATATAAGATCGCCATGAGAGGTCGCTGGTAAATATAAGACCAAGAAGGCGAAATGAATTGCTTTCAGGCAAATGAGAACCATTCATCAAAATTCGAGGTAAATAAGCTTGATTGAGATGATTAATGGAAAAAAGATTAGTTTTAGATGGATTAAAATTAACAAGCCAATTCTTACCCCATTCAACTACTGTATTGAGATCTTTTTCCAGATCAGAGGCCATTCTAACCTTATCACAATTATTTGATTTATTAAAGCAGGAATACAATGTTGAATCATCAGCATAAATAACGGTTTTGGATGATAAATTGTCTGGGAGATCGTTAATGTACAGTAGGAACAGAGTCGGACCGAGAACTGAACCTTGAGGAACACCAGCATTGATGGAAAAAATGGAAGATGAATAACCGCTCAGGACCACCTTGAGTTTACGATTGGAAAGGAAGGAGGAGATAATATTTAAAAACGGACCTTTTAAACCATATGCCTTAAGTTTGTGCAGTAGCCCCCGATGAAAACACGAGATAAACAACTTACATCACACTCGCTAGCGCAAGACAAGGCATTATGCCGCAACAATGATCAAAGTTTAAGACTTTGCTATTGTACAATCTTGCAGAAACTTCTTATTCAGAACGATCTGAAAGGTTTCAGCTGATCCTGGTAGCTGATCTTAGGTAGCTGATCCTGTGATCAAATGTACACTACACCTTCTCCAGAAATCTGGACCTTTTTGGCTCAAGGGAGGGGCGTGGTTCCCGGGAACCCCGAGAATCCCCTGGCTACGGGCCTGCAGAAGGTCAAGAGTTTATCGGTATGGTATAAAGTTATTCTCATGATATCAAAACATTTACTTCAACAGTTGAGGTGATCAAATGATAAACACGTTTGGTAATTTCTTGTGTAACGTTTTCTAGGAGATTGCTCTCAAAGTTAGCTAGGTCTTCCTTCATTTCGTATAGTTCTTGCTACAAAATGTTACAAAATAAAGAAAAAAATAACTTTTAATCCGTGATTGTACAATTTTACTTCTTAAAACGGAAATGTTTGAGCATAAAAATTTCAGAGGGAGGTACACAATTTGTACTAGTTTATGAAATCGTTCAAAAGTTGGCTTATATTTTATGTCTATACTAGGAAATTAGTTTCATCTAAACCAACCTGGACTTTATTTGTTCCGTGAGCCTGAATTGCGAGTTGACTGTTACTGACGAGAAGTTCGAAGTTTGATTTTCGATAATCTTGCACTTTTTCTGTTAGTTTTTTGGATTTTTTTTCGAGTGCATTCATTGATCGGTACGCCATTTTGTCTTTCTATCAAACGTTAAACGTCTTTCCTTTCATGTAATTCATTTGTTAGGTTGGTTATTTCTCAAGGTTAAACGTAAATTTGGTGATTTCGATAATGTTTTATGTAGGTTTATTTTATGGGGATGGGGATATTGAAAAATTATTTATTCGTTATTTGGCTGTGAAGTGCAATCACTGATCATGATGTGTATTTAAAATTAAAATTTAGAAGCTAGAGATATTATATAATTAATTTTTAGCACCTATATATATATTATTTGGTAAAAGGTACCTAGGTACTTATTTAATCTAACCAAACTTTTAATCTATATATTATCATTGTTAATCATTTATATATAAACCATACACCTATGCATATATTGATATTGCGACCTGTAAAAACGGTATTTGTAGCTAGTTTTATTGGAAAATAAAATAGTCATGAAAATGATGAAAAACTTCTTCTTTAAGAAATATGTTATGATCTAAATATATAGCTAGCTATTTAATATAATTCTTTATGAAATAATCAGCTAACTATATTTTAACTAATAATATATATATATATATATATATATATATATATATATATATATATATATATATATATATATATATATATATATATATATATATATATATATATATATATATTTTACTATAATATAGCTAAATAATAAATGAAATGGTGAATAAATGTTGCGTTGTAAATTGTCGATCGAATTACTTGACAGAAGAGAAGTCAACTGCTGTATTTTTCTTCCCAACCGATGAAGATCTGAGGAAACGCTGGGTCAAATTTATAAACAGGAAGGATTGGCAACCTTCTTCATATTCAGTTGTTTGTGTCAATCATTTTGAAAGCAAGTATTTGAGTAAAGGCGATCAGCGTACCCGTTTAAATAAAAAGTTGAAACCTGTTCCAACAATTTACCCATCATTATACAGCAGCAATACAATAGAAATCAATGCGAAACTATCATTAAATTCCACAATATCTTTGCCTCGAAAATCACCTATTAAACAACATTTCAGAAAAGATGGATTCGATGAGTTTAAATTAAGTGATGTTATCACAGATTTCACCTCCATGTCGGTTCCTGAAATTACTGAATGTATCAGAGTTGACAAAAACTTGCATGTCAAGCTGTACTACAAAGGATCACAAATCCCTCTTCCGCAGTGGTTCCGGCATGGTCGAGATTGTGTGTTGTCACATAAAAGTATGCTTGAAAATTTCCCTGTGTATATACGATCACAAGCTGAAAATTATGCCTCATTATTTGAAGAGTTACGTGAATTGAGGTACAAAAGAAGACCTATATATTCCTCTAATGTTATACGTTATGCACTGTTGTTAAGATATACATCAGTTCAAGCTTATAAACTCCTTTTAAGTGAATTTCTGTTACCATCCTTATCATTATTAAGGAAAATTTCACAAGGTGGTATTGATACAATGAAATCTGCTCAACTTTTGCGAGAGAACGGAAATATATCGTGTGATGTTGTCCTGTTATTCGATGAGATGTATTTACAGAAATGTGAAGAATATTGTGGAGGAGAGTTAATTGGTGCAAACGAAAATGGAGAAGTATTTAAAGGTATTGTTTCCTTTATGATAGTTGGTTTAAAGGAAAATATACCATATGTAGTGAAAGCTCTTCCTGAAAGAAAGATAGAAGGAGAATGGTTGAAAAATGAAATTCTCAAGTGTGTTCATAATTTGCATTCATATGGATTTAATGTGCGTGGTATTGTGTGTGATAATCATGCAACTAATGTTTCAGCATACAGTAAATTATTAGCTACCAGTCATGGTGAGGATGATTTCATAACTCTCTTTGGAAATAAGAGTTATTTGTTTTACGACTCAGTTCACCTTATAAAGAATACTCAAAATAATTTGTTGAATAATAAGAGGTTCTTGTTTCCACCATTCCGATTTGATGGATTTTATGATGAAATTAATGTCAGTGGAGGTGAGATATCATGGAAATTATTGCATGATACTCATGAGAAAGATAAAAAACTTGATGGCAATTTACGAAAGGCACAAAAACTTTCTGCAAAGGTTTTATATCCTGGAAATTGCAAACAAAGCGTGTCAGTTGCACTTGCAATATTTCATGAAACAACTTCTACTGCCATCAAGTCATATTTTCCAGATCGTAGTGATGGAGCTGAATTTTTGAATTTAATTAATATTTGGTGGACCATATCAAACTCCAAAAACCAATTTTCCTCTAATAACCGATTGGGAAATGCTACTATACAAGGTGATAATAAGCCTAAATTCTTATGGGCAATGGCAGATTGGATTGAACAGTGGCAGATTGAACGAATTTCACACCATGAAAAATTTACTTTAACACCGCAGACTAGTTCTGCATTTAAACGTACACTTCGATGCCATGCATCATTAATTGAAGATCTTTTGAGCGAGAAAGAATTTAAGTTTGTTTTAACTGCTAGATTGCAAAGTGACCCTTTGAAAAGGAGGTTTGGTCAATATCGCCAAATGAGTGGTGGAAGATTTTTGGTTGCGTTGAAAGATGTGTATTGTTCAGAAAGAAAAGTTTGTTGAAGGAAGGAAGATATTAATATTGATGAAAATGTAAAAGTTGATATGACTAACAGTGAGCTACTTGAAAGACTTTCATTAAGTATACAAAGCGCAAATAACAGTACTGATAACATTTCATTATGTGAAGACAGCAGAGAAGTTGGTGTCACGTAGCAGGTTATGTTGCAAAAAAGCTAAATAAACATTTTCGTGACTGCTGCAGTATGATGTTAATAGGTAATTTATCTCCAGAATGTTCTGATAGCCACTACTTGCAATTATTATCAAGGGGTGGATTAACAATTCCTAAGTAATTATGTGTGCAATGGTTTTGCAATTTTGGATTTTTTCGACGATATTATAAACAAGTCAGGTTTACCTACACGTTTAGCTGCTGAACATAGTTTAAATATAATTTTGAGTAATGGTTATTTTACATGTGTTGAACATCGAACCCTTGGTTGTAGAATTGCTAATCGAATGATAGCAAATATATTTCTTAATAATAAAAGAAAGCTTTCGAATGAATTAAAATCTATTTTACTCGACAAACGAATATTTTTATCCACCAAAGTTACGTTTATTGAAGCATATGTCCGAAGCCGCCTACTACATTTAGTTCAAGCTTGGCAGTTGAATGCCAGAGAAATGCAGAAACTGGAGTCGATATGGCAGGGCTTTTTGCAACGCATGATCAGAGGTGGTTTTAAAAGAAAAAATGCACCAAAAAATTAGAATGATACTTCAATTCCAGAAGTTGAAATCGATTGGTCAATTTTATTAAATAATGAAAAAATCCGTGACATTACTAATACCACCAAAATAAAACACTTTTGTCAAGTACAACACCTCCAATACATCGCACATGTCACCCGTCTTGATAACAACAGTTTACAAAAACAGTTACTATTCTGTGACTCTGACAATCCATCCAATCGTTGGGGCAAGTTATCCAAAATAACAAACGTCGATGAAATGCAACTAAGACGCACTATGCGAGATAGTAAAGAATTTATGCAACAATTGATGATGATGATGCACTTGTAGGCTTTTGAAATTTGATCTCATATAAACAAACTAACATTGTGCAATTGTTGTATTCGATCGACTACCTTAAAGACAGAAAATAAGGCGGGAATAAAATAGTGCGGAATTAATCAGTGCAAATTAGAGTTAGGGTGTATTTCGCACAAATAAATAATAAAAACAGACACACAGAGCGACTTCACTCACAGAGCACTGTAAGGTAATACGCCGTTTTGTTTTGTTTTATCGAGACAAATATCCAGAAAGAGTGTTGCATCATGTCTTCATTGACAACGGAGACTCTATTTGGATATAGTATAGAGGGAATAGCTTAAAACCGGAAAAAATTCCAATAAAGCTGAAACTTTGCATACAGATTACCATACACCTTGGGGATGACAAAAAGCCCCATCGATTTGACCTTGGGAACCTGGTTTTTACCCTATGGGACCAAAACGACCAAGGGGCCACATGGGAAAATTTTACCTTTGACTAAATTGTACGTTTTATACATCATTGGATAGATAATTTTATGCTAAAAAAAAAATTGCTTACATCAACTCCTACAAATGTATATTTTGGATGATAAACATGCTCAAAGTGAGCATGGCGACATCATTCAAAACATTAGTTGTTCAAACCTTCCAAGTGTCAATTTAGCTTAGCATTTGAAAGAATGCACAACATGTCAAAAATGTTGGTATTTTTAACTTTTGAAGACATGAAGACCTTGCAGTGCTTTCATATTCAAAGGAATGAACAAGTAGCCTTGTTATTCTTTATGCAAGTTTATCAATTAAAAGATTGTTATTTTCTAAATACAAAACATAACAATATAAACAAGGGTAAATTGTAACCACAATAACTATACATCTCCCCTCAGGTTATAGCGTGTCGTATGCTATAAGCGACAGTTCAAGAGAGGAATGATAAAATAACAACAACAACAAAATATTAGTCCCATCACGGCCCACTAATAACACGGCCCTATATGTCACATAAAAGGCCGATTTCTAACAGGCTGATAAAAGTAAAGCTAGAAGCGAGAAACCTTTAGTGTTTTTAATCATTTTTATTGCTGAAGTATGTTATTATAGCAAAGCATTATTTAAAAATGTGAATAAGCCTATCATTCCAACGACGATTGCCCGATTAATTATATAAATGTGTAGAAACACTACCAAGAAATAACAAATACATATATTTGTATAAAGAAGATTTACAAGTCTTTTGAACGTTGTTTAGATTTAAACCTTTTTACTGCATCTTTTCTTACATCATCCGATATAAGCTTTTGTTTATTATTATAAAAAATGTTCACCACAATACGTATAGCAAATTTACGACCATCTTCAATGTGGTGTTCACAAGCAAAAGGAGAATTAGATGAATACTTCTTTAAAACTGATTCAGCAACCTTTCTAGCCTCTTCACTTGAAATTTACAATAAATAGTTTAAATGCCAAATTTTACCTAATGACAATGTTTGATGACGCTAATATTATTTTTCAAGTGCAATAATTTCATTTTGGAGCTAATTTACATATTTATTTTTATAGGACGGGGGTAAAAACATGAATTTAACCTTCAAACTAGAGTGAGAGTTCTATATAAAAAAGATTTAAACTTCTAAATTAACTGTATTTTTTCTAAACATAGTTTTCATGAAATAAATCAACAAGTGAGTTAATGTTATTATAGGAATGGTCACATAACTTCCAACGTTCTGCAAATTCTTTGAATTGATTTACATTAGTAATTTTTTCAAATTTATCTCTCTTCAAATTTTTCTTCAAAGAGCCTGTAAAACATATCTGGCATAAAACCCGTCCAGTATAAACAAACTGTCTTCCTTTGAATGATTGTTCCCTACACTTTGGAGAGGAAAGTGACGATGCAAGTAAATCATCTATGTTGTTGGTTTCTTCCATAATACCTTCAAAAGAAAAAATGTATATGTTGTAATTATTTAATAAATATAATATTAATTTTTAATTTATTAATAAATGTAATGAAATTTAATATAAATAAAGTTTGTATGTACTGTGATATTTCCACACTCTTTTGCAACAAAAACAAGAAGAAATAAATCCTAATATTTACATGGGATAATTATATAACTGAAACAGCAATAACAAATCGGAGTTATAAAAAGGTATTTACCATGCTATCTTTTACTTTAGCAATCTTTAGATATAACATTCACTCACAAAATGGAAGCATGGTTTACTATTATGTTTATACACACTAAAAAATAAATGTAAACATTTTTATTAATATCAGTCAAATTCATTGCAGGTGTTTCAATTATATTTTCTAACGAGAGAACGTTTAAATATACGAACTTTAAAATGGCACATAAAGCTTGTAAGAGGAAGTTTTTTAAAGAAAGTTACCTAAGTTCTCAAAATAAGCTAATTCATGTGTATGAAACTAGCACACTCGCCATAGCTCCTCCAAAAAATTCCTCCAATGAAGACCTCGTCATGAACAAACCAAAAATTAATTCAAGGAAAAGTCTGCGTCAATCATGTAAATACAGATCTTCGATAGATCATCGTAGATGCATCATCTGTAACGAAAATAAGTATTCAAAAGGCAGAGTGGTCCCTCTGCTTGACATAACGCTAAGAAAAAGAGGTGTAGATATGCATGAATCTGAAATATCTTTGAGAGAGTTTGCAAAAATCCACTTACAGAATGGTAATGAAAATTACATAGATAGTGCTAACAGAATACTACTGACATATAATGCCAGTAGTCTATTTGCAGCCGATGCTTCGTGTCATAGACAATGCTACCAAAGATTCAGAAGCCCCTGGTGGAAAAAAAATTTACAAAGACGTTTGTAATACAAAACAGACCGATGAGGAGTTTTACCACCTTATCAATTACCATGTTTTAGAACGTCATGAAATGTACACTCTTGCACAACTTCGAAGTTCATACGAAGAGTTAATAGGTGTTTCTGGATCAAAATTGAGAAGCGTTGACTTGAAGCAGAAACTGGTAGAGAGATTTAAGAGTAAACTAATATTTTTGAGATCGTCATATTTTTCTTCATTAAAGGCTTCGGAATACGTTTATTCTGCTGATAAAGAACTCATTTCAGACTGTATCAATGCTGCGACACAAGGTTTGCTTTTGTTTTATTTTGTATTTTAGATGGTTGAAAACATACAAACTACAATGTCACGTGGACTTGAAGGAATGAACAGCTTCATATCTCGATTTACAAGTTCAGATCAGCAAGGTATAGATAAAAAAGCGACATATTATGATTGTATAAAAAAACAAAAGGTGGTTACTTTCGAGAATAAGAAGACAAACAAGAATGTTACAATTTCAGAAGACGAAAACAAGTCATTCGGAGAAATATTTACTCGATTTGAAGGAAAGAAACTCAACTTGCGTATGCTCATGGACTGGCCATGAACAAATTACAGATTTGCAACCTACTCGCAGATTTCTTCTCCTCTGAAGATATTGTAACTGAGAAAACAATTTATGTGACCAAAGAGAAAGTTTGTTACAAAAAGTCTGTTGATGAGAGGAAACAAGACATCAATGATTTATATTCTTGCCATAGAGAAGCGGACCACAGGTAATATTAACTCATTTTAATAGTCTGAATTATGTTATTACTTATAATTGTGTAATAAATAACTAATCAATTAAATCTATATTTCCTCTAGGTTAGCATTTCATGCTATGTTCGCTGCTAATACAACCTCCCAGGCCGTATGCATTGTTGCTGATGACACTGACGTTTATATACTCTTGCTGTATTTTATGTCAAACTATAGACATCACCTTTTACTTTCGTCAAGGCACAAAATCATCTAACGCAGGTATAACCTATCATAATATTTCTACACTTGGCAGTATGTTGGGTCAAACAATTTGCAATATCCTTCCAAGCTTCCACGCCCTGACAGGCTCAGACTTTACAAAAACATTTTTTCGAAGATCAAAGATTCAAAGATTTAAAAAGTTAATGGTAAATCCAAATTACGCTAATTTGCTTGATTCTCTTAATACTGAGCAGGCAAACATATATGATATTACCGATTTTGTTCTGCATGTAATTTACAATTGTCCACGTAGAGAAAAAACATCAGGAGATAGTCGCTATGCAATGCTGTTTGTTGGAAAAGGAAAAAATAAGAAGTTTGCATCAACTAAGGCCCTCCCACCAGACCAAAAGTTTCTTACGATGAAGATAATGCAAGCAAATATCGTCAGTCACAGTTGGGCAAATTGTATGAATGGATACTACGAACCTTTGAATCCTTTGAATTACGGGTGGAAATATGAGAATGATATGTTAAAACCTGATTGGTACCATGGACCCTCTTTACCTAGTCAAAGTTGCATAGATGAACACCTTCGAGCTGACAGTGAAAAATTTGAAAATCAATACGATAGTTCCACTGAATCATGTGAAGATGATTTCGATATTTTATCTGAAGTGGACAGCTCAAGTGAAGATGATTTCTAGAATTTTTTATTAAGCAACTTTAAGCAACTTGTGTTTTTAAAAAGTCTTTAATAATGAATAAAAATATTTTTCTTAATGAAATCTTTATTTTTCGAACTAAATTTTCGTCCTATAAAAATAAATATGTAAATAGTTCCAAAATGAAATTATTGCACTTGAAAAATAATATTAGCGTCATCAAACATTGTCATTAGGTAAAATTTGGCATTTAAACTATTTATTGTAAATATCAGGGGGTAGCAATTTTAAAAATAATTAATTATAAACCTCCGGCATAGTAAATTTTTTTTTTTTTCAGATTATTTATTTGTTGGCAAGTCGACATAGATAATAATATATAAATTTAATAAATATCTTACAAAAATATGGTATTAAATGATAAACTATTTATGTGTTTTACCCCCTGGATTTTAAAAACTTCTAGGCTGTATATCACTAGAGTGGTTCATTTTTCGATTATACTGTTTTCATATATATTTATCCTCACTAAAATATCTAACCGATTATATGACTGGTTTTAATTATGGATGATATCAAAATTTAGTCCTATGGGAATTTAGGCCCAAATTTCAAACCCATATTTTGACACTTTGGTCACAGAATTTAAAAAATCAGTCGACACTATGAAATTATACAACTTTTGAAGAAACAAAATCAGTAAAATTTCGTAGTTGAAGGGCATTTCCCATTTGAACCCAGCTATGTGACAGACTATATATCTTGGTTAGAGATCTTGGTAATCGGAAGTAATGCTTCTTATCACCATCATACTTGTTCAATAACATTTTGAAAGCAGAAACATTAGTTAAATGGTTGTCCATTACAATTCCATTTGGAGCCATTCTCCAATAATTGTAACTTCTGGAGAAACACGAACAATGATTGGAATCGTTTTTCTTAACCCACTCACCATAAATACAACAATGCTCTTATAAAGTTGACCAACTTCATTAGCACCAACATACTTTCCACCTTGGGATTGTGTCCCTTTTTGGAGATACATTTCATCTGCCATCAGGACAACATCCTTTGAAATTGCTCCATTTTTTGATAATATTGAAGCAGCTTTCATAGAATCAATCCCACCTTGTTGTAACTTGTGCAGCAGTGAGAATGATGGTAATGGGAACTGTTCCAAAGTAATTTATAAGTCTGAGATGAACTATATCGAAGAAGTAGAGCGTAACGAATCAACTGTGTGGAAAATAGAGGACGACCTTTTGGATGATAATACTGTCTTTTGTTTAATTCACCAAGAATTGACGATGGATGACTTTCTACATAATTTGAAATATATATATGATGGAAAATTTTCTAACATTTCTAAATTTAGACAACTTTGCATTGTGTCCATGCACAAACCATTTAGGTAAAGGAATTGGGTTATTCATAAACCGTAGTTTTACATGAAGATCTCTGTCAATTCGAATAGATTCTTCGACAACAGGAAAATCAGTGTTTCTGTCAAACACAAGTTTATAAAAAACCAATGAATGTTCATTTCTTTTGCATAAATAGTTTACAGGGCAGTGTTTTATCAATATCTTTGAGTGTATGAATAACATCAGAACAATTGAAGTTATTAATTTCATCTTCATATATATTTCTTTGTTTTGGCGGCTTTCTCTCAGATGCCAAAGTTGGTAAAACAGATGGGCGTTTACGAGCACCTTTGAATTGTTGGGACAGGATTTAATTTCCAGTTTAATTTATTTCGAACACCACATAAAATGTAACTCTCTTTAAAATATTTCTCACAAAGAACAGAATTTGAATTTGGTCTCCAGCTAGCTTGATTAACAAATTTTGTCCACTTTTCCAGCAACTCAGGTTTTTCCAAAGGAAAATAAATTTTCTCGAAATTTTCTAACTTCCTTTTTTACTGTCATAACCAGTAAAATAACCAAAAGCTGAACATTTATTAACCATCGTTGAAAATAACTGTGTTCAGTAAAAGCTACAAAAATATGAGCAATCAGCCTGTTAGAAATCGGCCTTTTATGTGGCATATAGGGACGTGTATATTAGTGGGCCGTGGTCCCACGGTGAGTCCCGTGTGAGTCAATAATCTGAACAAAATAACGCAATGCTTAAGGTGTCACTTATTAACGTCAATCGTCTTTCGTAATGTATTTATTTTTATTTGTTTAATCATTTCGCCAAAACAACAACATTTACAATGAAAACTTATCCAAATATATAGTCAGGGCGCTATGGCACAAAAAAATTGAAGTGGGCAAATTCTTTTACTGCCAGAACGTTTCCCTAGCCTACTCTGATGTGGAAAATATTTACTGGCAGTCATAAAATTCTTTGTGTCACATTTCCGGGAGAGTTTAAGGGTAATGATGTCATAGGGTGGGCGGAACTTTTTTAAAAGGGCGTTACTTAAAAATAAATTACATAAATGTCTTTATTTTTAAAAAGTAAGATAGGAATGTAGCATTTAGAAAGGTTAGAAATAACTAGAACAAGAGCTAGAAACGTTTTATGTTATTATGACGTCACTCTATCATTTTACATTAATTAAGGTATTAACAGTGTTGAAACTCTTTTCTTTTTTTCTTTTATTATAATATTTTATTATAACACACACACACACACACACACACACACACACACACACACACACACACACACACACACACACACACACACACACACACACACACACACACACACACACACACACACACACACACACACACACACACACACACACACACACACACACACACACACACACACACACACACACACACACACACACACACACACACACACACACACACACACACACACACACACACACACACACACACACACACACACACACACACACACACACACACACACACACACACACACACACACACACACACACACACACACACACACACACACACACACACACACACACACACACACACACACACACACACACACACACACACACACACACACACACACACACACACACACACACACACACACACACACACACACACATACGCCTCTTTAATTTAATTTAAAAGCAGAGTGGTCTAAGCGTTGCTCCCAGAATCAAGAGGTCCCTGGTTCGACTCCCACTTGGGTCGAATCTTGCCACATCCCTGGAAGTACTGCGCACAGTTTGTTTCTCGGTGAAGTGGCTTATTCTAGAGTTGCTAGGATTTGTTTCATGTTTGCGGGTTAAGAACTGAGATAGGGTATCACCTTATATAACATCATTTCCAATACACAGGACTCTGTCGAGTCATAGGCTCTGCAGTCATAGCAGTCATAGCCTCTACATAGGCTCTGCCTCTCCTGTGTATTTCCTTTCTAAAAAAAGTAATTATTTATTTATATATTACTTTTTACGTTAGTTCTTCTTTACCTTCTGTTTTGATTTTTCCTTTTTTTATATACAAAACTCTCGACATAAATATAAAATATAGTGCTACAAAGTGCTACAATGTGCTATTTAAAATAATAAATAAGGTACTACAAACGCAACCACATAAATCAGTAAAACAGAGGCCATGTATTTTACACACACATAGATTCCCACATTTTGAATTTTTGCAGTTGCAACAAACTAGCGCTAAAATTTCATCTGGTGCTTGCTCTCGTAGCATCCAATCCATGTCAAGTTTACCGTCGACCAGTTTCCAGCCATAACAATCTGGCGAGGGTATGTCGGGATAATTCTGTAAGGATTTGTTAATTACAGCGGTGACATACGATGTTCGCTTAATGTGGCAAAGCAAAGCGTCTCGCGTCGCAATTTTTCATATCGGGCTTCGTCAGAATTTTCGCTCTTTACACCATACAGCTGGCAGACAAACTTTGGTTTCCAACAAATGTTGGAAAAAAAAAGGATTCTCCGAAAGGCATCCTAAAACTCTTTGGTTGATTTCATTAATTTGAATGTCTTGAGCTTTCCAAGGCCATGAAACGCACTTGTATAATCATTTCCAGTGAAGGCGTGAAGAGATGGTAATGCAGCACAACAGTTGACTCCGAGTTCCAATGCAATATTACGAACATCCAAAATCTGTTTTCGATTACCAATACCAACTTTGACCATCATTCTTATGTTGATTTTGTCGTTGAAATACAGGGCAAAGATTGCAATATCACTCTCAACGGTTGATACGCAAGCTTCTTTTATTCCTTGACTTGCTGCATGCGCACAACAAGGAAAGACTTTCGTGTCGGCTTCTCTTTGATCAGTTCTAAGTTCTACATTTTCAGTACATGCCACGTTATCATTAACAACTTTAAGGGTGAAGAACTTGGACTCGACGTTCACGAAGATATTTTCGTTCGAAATTAAATGAACGAAGCGAGATTCATGAGACCAATCTTTCAATTTGGCAGTCATCACAATCTATCTGAACTCATTCAATTTTGTGTAAGAACTTTTTCTTGCGTAAAGGATACATAAAAATTTTGATAAAATGTGTAATTTCTACAATGGAAAATACGTTTGTTATATACAAAAAATATCGCCCATTAAAGTGAGTATCGCCCATTTGAGTGTGTATTGAACTCGCAGGCGCTCGCAATTCGCAAACCGCATGCGATTTGCGTTTGGAGTGGAAATGGGCCTTAACGAGTACAAAGAAGTGCACGCTTCACTTACCAGATCTATTTCTTTTCCGAACAGAAGATTGAGATGAAGTTTGAACAGCATCGGCCTCATCCGCATCTTCAATTTCACTATTAGAATCCTTTGACATTTTGAATTTTTTAAAGGATTTTGAATGCGTATAACACAATCATAGCACTTTTGATGAAATTGGAGGCATTATGTACCCTGTAGGAGGGTGTTAACGTCGGTATCTTCTCTTAGCTCACTATATATACAAAACGCAAAGTAAATCCGTAAATTGAATTAATATAAAGATAAAGAATTAAAAGAAAAAAATCCTGAATGAATTTGTAAAAAAGAGCAAAACCTCATATTAAAAAAAAATCAATTTCTGAAAAAATCTGCTTATATATCAATTTGAAAGCATTTTCAAATACTTTAAAGGAAGAAATTGTTGCGGGAAGAACAAGTTGCGGGTAGAAAATGTTAAAGGATAAAAGGATTTAAAGGATTAATTAAAGGATTTTGAATGCGTATAACACAATCATAGCACTTTTGATGAAATTGGAGGCATTATGTACCCTGTAGGAGGGTGTTAACGTCGGTATCTTCTCTTAGCTCACTATATATACAAAACGCAAAGTAAATCCGTAAATTGAATTAATATAAAGATAAAGAATTAAAAGAAAAAAATCCTGGATGAATTTGTAAAAAAAGAGCAAAACCTCATATTAAAAAAAATCAATTTCTGAAAAAATCTGCTTATATATCAATTTGAAAGCATTTTCAAATACTTTAAAGGAAGAAATTGTTGCGGGAAGAACAAGTTGCGGGTAGAAAATGTTGCGAGCAAATTTTCGGAACTTTCGCGACACCTTTCTGTGTACATTGAGGTATGAAAATATTAAGGTCTGGTCCGTAGAAACTGCATATAAGATAATCCGATTTTTTAAATAATCCGTAGTAGGCTGTATTAATTTTAGAATAAATTGATTGTCCAAATGCTAAGTTGCTTGGAACGACAAGAAAAATTATCGTAAGTTCAACTTCACTCGCAACATTTTATGCACGCAACTTTTTGTGAATGTCCTGTCTCGCAACATTTAATGCACGCAACTTTTTGTGAATGTCTTGTCTCGCAACATTTAATGTACGCAACTTTTTCTTCCGGCAACAATTTCTTCCTTTAAAGTATTCCCGCGTATAGTTTTCTGGCACTTTCCTACGAGGATACTTCTCATGTTCAAAACGGGGGTCCATACTTTATTATTATGTATTTAAAAAGGATTTTATGCGATAACATGAATATTTAATTTCCAATAAGTTTAAATTAAATTATTTTGGTATTTTATATTTTTTAAATATATTTCTAATTATTGTTAAATGAATATTTTTGTTTTTCATCTTATTTACTATACCCCCATAGAATAAGTAGACATTTTGTTCGATATTCGTAATCAAGAAAGAAAATGGCGGATTGTAATGGCAAGTTTTGAAAGGAAATTTGTTTATACAAAATTGGGAATTGTTGGTCCTGCAAAAGAAATTAGAGTGGCCAGTAAAGATATTTCACTTTGTTAATCTTATATCAATGTTTTTAGCAACTTTTTAAATTGCCCACACGACATGTAAATACTTTCAAATATATGGAGCCATAGCGCCCTGACTAATATACAACAAATATATACACATTTATTTAATGTTATTTGAATGTATTAAGTCGGCAGGAAACTCAAAGAAAACTTTAAGAAGTTTTATCATAGAGTACCTTATTTCAAGTTATGCAAAGATTTACGAAAATTGTATGTGTATGTACGTACTACAACAATTTCAAAAGTATAAACGCAAATATTATTTACATTTTCTGATATGTCAGCGTTGTATGATATATAGCAGTAAAAACAAAAAGAAAAGGAGAATGAGAAAATCAACAAAAAGTTAAAAGAATTCTTGTTCATTATCATGTTCAAGAAGAAGAGACTTTATAGTCTTCTTAAATTGCAAAAGGGTAGTGATTTCCCTCACTTTTAAAGAAATAAAATTATTCCATAGAAAGGGAGCTCTGAATGAAAAAGAAAATAAGCCAAGTTTACTCTTCCTTAGACTTGTACTATATAACAAGCTTTTTGATGCGCGAAAGTTGTAATGGAAAACCCGTAAATTACATTTGTTTATAAAGACTTCTGGCACCAAACCTTTACTTAGTTTGAAGACAAATATTAAATTATGGTAAATATTGAGTTGAAAGATATTTAAAGCATTAAGTTAACTTAGTAATGGTTTGGCATGCGCAAACCTTTCACGATTAAAAATTATTCTCGATGCTCGTTTTTGCTGACGAACAAATACATTAATTTTGATTTATGCGTGCTTGCCATGGCCTACTATATGACAGGCCTATTCGACATGCGGGAATTAAAAAAACTGTTGGCGAGTTTTTTTTAAGAATTGTGATTTTATCAATTTCATAGAAGCAAGTTCACCAACAAATATTTTAAAGATATATCAAGTAATAAGCAAAATATATATACATTATGACATTGTATCTCATAAACTGTAGCATAAAATACTTTTTTATAAATAAACTGTGTTGTTAGTAACATCCATATTAACGGAACGTGATTATTCCTTTGAAAGTTTTAAAATTTTCAATTTTGGTTCTTTTGAAGACCTTGGTGAATATAAATAACAGTAATTATTAAAGAATATGTTAGCAAGTATTCTTCCATGTTTCTTCTCAATATTTGCAAAGCCATAGAAATATGATACCATCATTAAACAATTACACAAACTAACTCGACATACTTGAGTGTAAACATGGTGAAACAAGATATATGAATAAAATACCCATTGACATATGTTAACTCCAGGTAATGATAGACCACCACGATTTAATTTTTTCAGATAATCTCCGAAATTTTCATAACAAAACCTTGTATCTTCATTATAAGAATCTTTCCGTACAACATAATCTGCGATGTAAACTAAGGACATTTTTATCTCTTTTGAAAGGTCCCTTTCAATATTGGAAAGATTATGAAATATGTTCATTGAATCTTGATCTTGTAAAATATAGTTACAGTTGTCACAAGAATGGCCAGATAAAACGTCTAAATTTTCTACATCAACACCCACATCTAAACACAATTTTGCCTTTTTGATATCAACTTTTTGCAAGACTTGCTGGACATTGATGAAATAGGTACCACCAGATCCTTGTCGAAGTTTCCCAAATATTTTTTCAATGGGGTCACTAGTAAAATGTCCAAGACAAACATATTGGTGACCTGACGAAAGAAGATATTTGCATAATTCTACTATTCCGCGACATGTATGAGCAAAGGCGCGGGAGGTGTCTTTAGTTAATTCCTTCTTTCTTTGACTTTGCTTACCAGCTGACATAAATTCAACCATAGTAGCTAAATTTAACAAATAAATCAATCGTTCATCATCAACAGAGGTGATTACTTGTCGACTTTCATCTCTTGTGCAAACATCTTCAAACAAACCTTTCACATTGACAATTTTGAAGAACTTTATGAATATGGATAAAAACAAAACAGTATCATCACACTCATTGACAGTTTCAATTAATGCATTCATTGTTTCATTGCAAAAAACACGTAAGCATGTTGAAATATTTTGTCGCTCAATAGGTTTCGGTTTAACAGCAATTTCATTGAGTTTTGATAACTTAACAATGTTGTCTTTCTCAGCTTGATAAAGTTGTACAAGGTCGGACAATTTAGCGAGTTTAATTGAACCTTCATGAGTAAAATTCAATTCCTGGAATTTTTCTGTAAGCCAGTTATTTCGAACTGATTTCAGTAAATGTACAAAATCATAGAGGAGAAATATATTATCAGTAGTACACCAAGGATTTCGTAAACTAAACATGGCAAAAAACCTTTTTTACCACCAAATAAAGAGCACACCATAAACCCCAAGATCGTAGTTGCCAATTCATTAGGAAAATTAACAGCTTTACCAAATACATTTCCACTTTGATAAGTTAATTGAGGTTTAACGTAAATCTCATCAATTAATAGTATTACACTTCTTTGATTTTCCAAACATTATCAATATCATCTTCCAGATTGCAAACTATTGAGGTTATTCTTGTCAACAACATTATACTTGGCAATTCATAATCATTGCGCAGTCGGGAATACAATGATCTGGATAAAGAGAAATATTCAAATGCTCTTGTGATTATATCTGGAGAATATTTCCTCTCACCAACATAGGACAATGAATTCATGCAGGATAATTGATCAATTATAATACTTTTTTATGATTCATTTGTAAACCATTCAAATAATGCAAGGCAACGTCAAGTTTACTAACGCAATTTATAACATTCATTGAGTTATATGATAAAGGATGAATGGTACACTTTATGCCACAATGAAAGCTTTCAAGAGATAAATTCTTCTTTATTTTCAAAATAAATTTGGGTATACCACAATTCTCAATCATCTCAACACATTGTAAATGTAAGAAACTGTCATTATTATATTGTATTAAAGAAAATTGAAAAATAATGTCTTTTGAATTGATCCTTTCACATAAATTTTCAAAAGAAGATATGTTGTCGAGGCTTTGAAACTCTTCCATTTCATCTGGTATAATATTTCGATCAGGTGCAGAAGATTTTGTTGTTGGTCTTGGTCGTGGTAATGAAGTTGGAATCTGACTTTTATTAACACAGTGTGAAAAACAGAGGGGGGATGCTTCGGTCTCAGTTTGCCATAACATGGCAATGTTTCATAATTTTCAGGCCAGTGACTCTCACAAATAAACGTATTGGGACCATCTGGAAGATTATCCTGTGGAATGGCTTTAATCCACCGATTTCTTTCCTCAATGTTCTTTTTGTTTGGTAAACGAAATACTTTAATACACTAATTAACATCATAATTACCCCTACAATCAGTCACACAACATTTAAATACCATTGCATATTTAATCTTCTATTTTTAAGCTACGCTGAAAAGATAAAAAATAAAATTAGCTATAGGCAATAATAGCTACACGTATATAAGCTACCTATATTATGGAAAATTAAAACATTTCAAAAGACGCAAACATGTAGTATAGAATATGTAGAATAGGCTTTTTATTAAAACAAATATATATATTTATATATTATATATATAGCTATAGCTATACATTCAACGGTTAACATTTTCTGTGTAAAAAACTAAAAAATTATTACAGAATATTATGCTAAAAGAAATATTTAACTTTCAAGTAAATTTAATTCGACTATCTATAACATGAAATATATTCATTAAAATTATCAGAATCAAAACTAGTACAAACACTTTCAAAAAAACCATTTTGCAAGCTCGCCTACAGTTTTTCAAAATCCCGCGTGTTGAGTAGGCCTGTAGTATAGTAGGCCATGGGGTGAACGAACCATTTTCGACCCAGATAACACATTCGCCATAATGCAGTGTTTTCGTTTTCATTCGATCTGAAGCATTTCTCAACGTCCAGTTTCCTGTGTCTCTCCGCAAAGCGATTGAACACTCTTACATTAAAAAATGCTCTTTGACCAGTTGTCCAGAGGTTGTGTGCGCTGCTGCCAAGTCGAGCTTCCTCGCTGTTATTTGCCTAACGTGGGAGTTCTTCATTGTCCAATTCTAAAAGAAACGGCTCCTTTCTCACATCGACACAAACCTCATTCAGCAATTCGATATCTGGAACTTTATTGCGTCTCGATGTTATGAAGCCGCCTTTCTTGCAAGATATTGAGATACAAAAAAATTCCTTATGTTTTCTTTCCATCAAAGACCTTGTACTTGTTCAGTGCACAACGGTTCTCTACAGCGAAATTTTCGAAGCTGAAACTTACCTTAAGGAAGATGCAAAAACGGAGGGTCTTGTACTTCCACAGTAAGTAAAATATAAACATGTAATTTGTTTGTTAAAAGAACTTATTTTATAAAGTTACACTGCTTAATATTTTGTCAGTCAATAATTGCGTAGATTGTTTTTGACTTTGTATTGCGGCTTGGCTAATCCCTTTTGACACTTCTCAGTTAATCGGTCTGACATAATCAAATGAATGAAAATCACATTCTGTCAATATTAGACAATCGCCTAGTTGCAGTAGATCTAGGAAGAAGAAGAAATATTTTAAAGTTATGCAGGTCTTGTATTTATGTTATATGTAATCAAACAAAAAACAATGTTTACTAAAAACCCATACAGTAGATAAGCGCCACAGAAATGACATATATAAACACAAGTCATGTTTTACAGTTAACAAAAGTATAACAACTAAACAAAATAAACTGTTAATTGTTGAACCATACTTCCTATGTTTGGTACTAAACGTTCCTATGTATTATTAAATAGGTTAATAGATCTAAGAGTTAACCTGTTAAAACCTAAAAGGGAGAGAGTATTAAATGTTCTGTCGCCATGGGAAAATTATTCGGGGAGACTCTTTTCAGGCTAAACATTGTGTCCCACTTGTTGTGTGCGATGTTTCTAAACGGCAGATACCTTTCGTCACCAACTGCAAAAGTGAACGATCTTTCTCAAAACGCAATGAGAAAGAAACAGTTTCATCGTTGGCGCTTCTTTCCATTGAGCACATGTTGTAATAGTGAAGTGAAGTATAGATTTTGGGGAAAATAATAGACGGACTTGCCAAAGAAAAAGACCGGCGAAAGGTAGTTATTTGTTGGTTTATGTACGTTTAAAAACATAAATAAATTTTATTCGTTCAGTTTAATTTCATGATTTCATGGCACAAGGAACAAGGAAGACACGATAAACTTCTCAAATACGCCGATGATACAGTTCTATATCTTCCCGCAAAGGAAGTCTCTACAATCAACAAGCTTTTAACGGAAGACTTAAATCGTCTTGCAGACTGATTTGATGAAAACGAGTTACTAATAAACTTAAAAAAAGGAAAGACTGAATGTCTCCTTTTTGGCACGCATCACAGACTGGCCAAACAAAAGGACACTTTCAATATCAGATATAGATACACTGATGTGGTTGTAACCGACGCTTACAAATACCTTGGAGTTGACCTAACTAGCAATCTTACATTAGCGATATTTCGATAAAAGCTACAAAAAAGCCAGCAGCAGACTTCGACTTCTCCGGAAACTTTGTAGTCTACTCACCATTTCTTCCGCAAAAGCAATTTACAGATCAATGATCGTCCCTTGTCTCGTTTACTGCGCCATCCTGAACCTCAACCCCACATCCACGCAGGAATACAAGATGAATTCGATTCACAGACGAGCTTTGCAGATTATTTATAATAAAGATAAGTAGATAAATATGTATGTAGAAATAACTTGGAATCAATACTTTGGAGTGTATAGCGCATCACCTTTTACTATTTAAAAGTGTATTCCCTTGTTTTATTTTTTAGACTCCTTAATGATTTGTACATAGAAAAACACAACAACCAGTAAAACGCAAAAGTCCTAATTACCCGGAAAGTTTAGCCTTTCGAATCTTAATTCATTTGGAAATTAAGTGTGAGCCGGTAAATCAGTTATTCGTTGTAATATTTGGATTGAATTTAATTTCACCAAATCGAAACATACATAAAGAATCAAATTTCAGTTGGTCAAAGAGAACGAGTTATTTCTTATAATTTTGTTTGAGAACTGAAGTTTGGAAATTTCCAGTTTAGAAACTACACAAGAAAACAGATGCATTTTTGTAAAAACTCAAAACCTTCCCCATAAAAAAGATCTGTCTTTAGCTGCCGAAGGGAGAACTGCATCGAAGGTTGCAAAATCGGATGGTTGCTGATCACCATCTTGGTTTTTGTGTAAGTTGTGCTTCACATCAATAAGCAATACATGATTATACATTTTACATGAGAGAGTATTTGGTCGAAGAGTGACGACTTACTTTAAGGCTCTTTGCTTTGGCATTGTTAACATCTTCTAACAAATTCATTGACATCGTAGGTTATTGAATGCCAAAAAATTCTATCTAAGACCTTTTACCCCTGTGATGTGATGTCATTGTCTTTCGAATGTTTAGAATGACTGATACCTTTATAAATACAGTAGACTCTCGATATAACGAACCTCCAGGGGGAATGGAAAGAAGTTCGTTATATCGAGAGTTCGTTATATCGAAAGATGAAAAAAAATTGGAAAATTCGGGCGCCTATTCAAGTTTTCCGCAAAAAAAGTAGCACGGAAAGAAGGAAGGCAACGGAACACAGTTTTTTTCTAGTTTTCATTCTTATTTTTCTTTTCCATTTCCTTTTTTCCGATGTTCTGCCAAGAACGTCGACTGATTGATTGATTTCCTTATAACAGGGAAACTTTTTTTAAATAGCTTTCAGATTTCACAATGTCAATGATTTTCTTCTTTTCTTCCAGCCTTTCTAGCAAAACTTCTGCAAACTTTATATCGTTCGTCATTGCTGTGTATTTGGCTGGAACCACCAGACCAATTTCTCGTTTTATTTTACCAACAACTTCTACCTTCAAGTCTTTTTTTTCTCGCTATCAGTTGCTGTGAGAAAATAAGATGAAAGTCGGGACAACTCAACAGGCACGTGACCTACTAAAACAAGTTTACCCCTTTCAAGCCGACGAGAGTGATATTGCTGACGCGAGTCCAGACATGTTACTTGTCGATGAAGACAAGGAGGGTGACGAAGATGTGGAATTTTTTTGGAAAAAAGTGTTTATATTAAAACCGCCTTTTATTTATGTTCAATTTTTCTGAATTGCAAATAAGCGCCCCCTCGAATAAGCATCCACCCTAGAGCCTCGAAACTTAAATAAGTTCCCGGGCGCTTAATCGAGGCATTACGGTATCGGTTATAGAGATATTTACTCGCTACATTTTCATTCACACTATTGCACTTCGCGCTTGCCTTTACCACAAATAGATTTCAAATTATCATTTCGTTTCTATGTTTAGATTCGAACGTCAAATGTTATGATTCGAATTGCTCAATTTAGATGACATTGCATTGTTTCCTTTTTCTGAATCATAAATAAAGTTCAATCTACACGAAATGCAAGAAATATTTAAAATATTGCGCTTTATTTTTGTTTTGTTTGTCATTTTCTGTAGCATTTGATACTTTGAGTTCATTATATCGAGGTTTTATCGGATCAGGGGACGGAAAATCTGGTTCGCTAAATCGAGAGTTCGTTATATCGGGGGTTCGTTATATAGAGGGGATTTATAAGAGTTTCTTAAGGCTAAATCCAAGGGGAAAGGACTTTGGTTCGTTAAATCGAGGTGTTCGTTATATCGGGGGTTCGTTATATCAAGAGTCTTCTGTATCGCTTATCATTTTAAGATGACGATTTCTTTCTTTGACAACAACCTTCCAACGATAAAGTCGGCCATTCTTTAATTCGAATTTTTTGGCAGCTCGGCTGAAATTAGACTTGCTGTCATAGTTTTTCGGAGAAATAGAAGAATATATTTTAAGTCTAATATAGGTTTCAAAATTGGGTGGAGGCTCGGCCGAAGTAAGAAAGTAAGTTTTCTTTGCTTTTCCGTTTTTCTCATACAGAATATTTTAAATGACATAATTTAAATTATATATTTACAGAATATTTTTAGAATCCAAAAAGCGAAATTAAAACTAGTGGATATTTTGGCCGGACCACTCCTTAAAAGAGTCATAATTTAGCGCACCAATCTTATTTTCTCGGGAAGTTAACATTTTTGGAGACCTACCTTCCCAGGGTCATAATTTAACCGCTACACCGGCTTTCGGATCATGACGTTCCGCGCGACCTTTCGCATATCTGACACTGCAAGTTAACAAGACCAGATACAAATGACTAATTAGGAGATTCGGAACTGCTATATTCCTAACAACAGAAGAGAAACCTTTCAATAGTTAAAATTTCGAAAAACTATGAGCTACAGTTACCAGATGAGCAAGTTGTTAAGCAGCATGTCGATCAAATGCAAAATCACTACATTTTTGAATTTCCCATCGCAGAGTCGGACCCACAGAGCAAACGGATCTATTCAAGTCGCCTCGGCCAGCAGAAACAGCCTCGATGTCGACTGATTCACTCGTTCAACAAAGTGACACCACCCATCCGTTCATGACTGGCCCCGTAGCTGACCGTACCGTTAAGTCTGCTGTAGTTACACGAACTATGTAGTTAAACTATAAATCATGTGGCTGTGTTTTATTTAATGTGCGTTAAATACGTTACAAAACTGCATCAAATTGAAATAATTTTGCTACAACTAAACTACTTTTTTTAAATCCTCAAGAGAAATCCACAACACGCGCGTGAAGTTTGAAACCACGGTCTGTGCAGTAATCGCAAGTCTTACTTATTTTATGATCTACTTTTTCGCCACACCGTACCACATGTACAGTCTGTTTTTAACCATTTATGGAAGATCGGTATTGAAGAGAAACTACAACATTTTTCCAGTGTGCTAGTCAACACAAATTGGATTGTTCTCTATCAATAAATCTTTTTGAAAATGGCTGCAACAAGATATCCTCATGCGCTTCGAAGTTTCGTAAATAGAGCGTGTGGAAATCGATTATGGAAATTTTCTTCGGCGTTAAACCAATGCAGATTTTTTTCCCCTTCACGCGTTCCTGCAAATAATACTTTAATGTTAAGGAATAGTTTTCCTATTATCAACCAACGGTTTTACGGAGATGATACTGGATCAAGTGAATCTATTGAAGAGCAGACTCAAAATGTCTTAAAACTGTTTGACAAAGTTGATCCATCAAAAGTATGTCATGCTATAATATTTTTTTAAATCATTTTATCTTTGAGTTATCGGTTACTTTTAATTATGAAATTTCTAGAGGTATTTTTACATTTACCAGCAGAAAACCAAACTATCAATTCTTTTTTCATAGAAAGTGAAAGGATATGTATATATACAGTAAAAAAAAGCTTTTTTCCCCTTTTTAAACACCATAAAGTTAAAGTTTGTATATTTAATTTAACAAACAATTTACCAAAAAGGTTCCTGTCGTTTAAAGGGATTCCTAAGTCTTGCCCAGTCTGCAGATCGTGGCAGGTTTTGTCAAGATCTCGGGTGCACCAACCAAAATTTTCAAGTGCAGGTGCGCAAAAACGTCGCAAGTGCACCACTAATTTTGACAGTATTCAGTATATAACACAAGCTTCTGAATATAGCAGATTATAGTAAAAACAGGACAAACTACAATTTCTTTGCATTTTTAGCTTATCTGTCGCTGTATTCCAAGAATTTTTCTAATTTCCCCATATCCATAGCTCAAGAAAATGTACGCGCTTCGCGTTCTCAGGTGCGCATTAACTTTTTTCACACATTTATCTTGGGTGCGCGTTTGCCACGATCTGCAGACAGGAGTCTTATTAAATATATACATAAATTAAAAAACATGAATTCTGGTTTAAATATATATATATTCGATAAGTGTGCTTCTTTATTCAAATTGTGGCTTTTAACAGGTGTTTGAAAGTTGTTTTTTAAACTATGCAGTGATACAAAGCAGTGTTTTTTGGACAATGGATGAATTTCTTTTATTATTATTATAGTAGTAAATTGATGAAAGTTTGTTTTCAAAGTCCTTATTTGCATCATGATGATATCGTAATCAGTTTCAATGTGTGAATTTCTGGAGTTATTATTGTTAGTCAAAGTTATTGCGCAATGATTAGGTCATGGCTACATACGTAATTCCCGTTATGACAAAGTACCTGTTGTTTTAAAGAAACTGCCTTTCATCTATAGTATATATTTATATTCAAATTATGCCATGCATATAATTTTAAAGTTTTCAAAGTTAAAATGCATTTCAGGTACTCATCTCTCCAAATATTCAACAAAATTAGAAACTTTTGCGGTTGAATTGTTTGCAATATATATATATGCGCCAACCATCACATCTCTTTTAGTTACAAAAACTTTCCGAATGTTACAAAGCTTTGAAAACATAAAATGCTTGCCATAGAAATTTAAACTATAATTGAGGTTTTTTCTCATATTTAAATTTGAACAACATTCACTGAGAGTTGAACATACTATCACCCTTTTCTTCACCCTCAACATCAACAGCTCACCATGAACACATTGAATGCATTACAAAAAGAGCATGCGTCAAATTTATCGAAGAAAAGGAGCAGAAAAATTAATTATGATACTGGGAAGCGAATAAGTGAATCAGCTTCATGATTTTGAAATGCTATACATATGTTGATAACTAACTGTTTTTGCGATAAAAATAATTTCATTTGTTTTAAATTTAATTTATGGAAACATGTTGCGAGGCTTATCTGTTTAAGTTGTACTTAGCCTGGTGTCCCATTTGTGCCAGATGAGTTTCGCTCAAGAACTCCTGATAACTTTTCGATAAAAACTGGTTTGTTGCGGATTTGAGCTTAACATTCTTGATTGAATTCAAAGTCATTACCATCTATATCTTACATTATGTTGATCATTTATGACAAGTTTGTCGATACATTTGTACATTTTTAGTTTACAAATACAATTATTTCTATCTAATTAGTTCTTCATTTAACACTGGAACACTGGAATGGTCAGTGCCATGTGGCTGATTCAATATCGAACTGTTATTCATATTATCTCTGCTTTTTTAAAGTCATAATGAGTTGTTTTTATCTAAACAAGAAAATATATCTTCTTTTACAGGTTACTTTAGAAGCACACTTTATAAATGATTTGGGATTGGATAGCTTAGATGTTGTTGAGGTTGTCATGGCATTCGAAGACGAGTTTGGTAAGATTATGTTATGCTGCTATAGAACCTGACATATTGTTGTCATTACCTGAAGGACTAAACTCCTGTGAGAGCATTTCTGTACACCTTTTATTATAAGCATGAAGGAAAATCGGCTCCAGCCTCATTTATGCTTGGCATTTTAACAATTTCAGGCTCAATATATGCTTGTATTTTCATTTTAAAAAACAAAGTAGAAAAAATTTATTTGAATTTATTGATGCATTGATTCTTGAACCACTTTAACTGAACTATTTAACAATGATTGAACTTGATATGGACTATGATAAACGTTAAAGAATAGTTATAAAAAATACTTATTTTCACTTCATCTTATTTTTATGTAATAATAGAAAGAACGTTATTTTCCAAATCTTGTTTTTCTGCATTTGTTCATACCTTACCCTTTTTCGCCAGCCCTAAATTTGACACTTTGACAGATTTGTTTTTATATATCATAAATTCGTGAGGCTCAGTACATGCTTAAGATATGCTTAATTTTTTTGATATTTTCGGCCTCAATATGCTTATAGCCGTTATAGATGAATGTGTGTTTCTAGGAATTGAAATCACAGATGAAGAAGCAGAGAAAATATTTACTGTCAAAGAAGCTGTTGATTTGGTGAAACGAAAACTCGACCAATAACAAAGGTCCCGTTTTTTTGTGTGTTATCGTGCCATTAGCTCATTTAAGTGTAGTAGTTTAATAAGTAACAAATCTAGCGGATCGCTCGTTCAAATTTGCTTTCTCGACATGAGATATTCGCAATTGCATGAAGCATTGAAGTTGATGACTGAAATATAATCTACAATTACCGCTAGAGCAATTCTAGGTGCTTATATTAAGGAATTAAGGCCTCTGGGGGTCCGTGGGGCAAAATGCGGGGAAGCAGGAGGGCGTGGCGGGTAGGCACCCATGTACGCACAACCACCTCATGGTGGTAAGAAGTTTGACACCCGGCTCAGGTCCCTTTGTCCTTCCCGGAATCCGCTAGAGCAATTCTAGGTGCTTATATTAAGGAATTAAGACATCTAAGTAATTATTTTTGATTTTGCATTTTTACGGGAATAACTTTCTTGTTTTTAATATTATTTTATTTTTAGAACGATACAGGAGATGAAAATGAATCGTCTTATTGTCGTCGCAATTTATGTATGTATAAAAATGTAATAAATGCTTTGGACCTTTGTTGATGAGTCAGTTTCTGATCTTAAACGTATCTTTCCTCGTGACAATTAAGACGAAATATGGGTAGCACCTTTCATAGCAAAATCCTCTAATATACGTGAAATGATTGAAGAAAGATTGTGTATAACCTTAACAAATTTGGTCACCATCAACTGAACACCGAATGAACCCTTGGTCGCATAATAATCATTGCGGGTAATGTAATGATGTCGGCGTAAGTAGCAAGAATTAAGGGCCATCGTATTCTGACTGCAGTCGCTCTTTCTTTAAAGGTCCGAGTAGCGGTTTGTGATGGGCATATCGTGAAGTGACGACCGTGAGAGTATTGGTCGAATTTCTTGACATTGATGACTGGATAATTTCAAACACTTTTCTAAGATTTTCTAGATGTTCAACGGCTGTTCGTCACCAACTAGTACATCGTCAATACGCACCTTAGGAAACGGTACAATCTTTGTTTCATCTGTTTTTGGAATATTGCAGGAGCCGATTTTACTCCGTACGCTTAACAAGTTAGATGGAATAAACCCTAATGGGTGTTAACAGTCTTGTACTCTCTTGATTTTTTATCAAGTACCGTCTGCTGATAAGCTTGCGAAAGATCTAATTTCGTAAACTTCTGGCCTCCCCAAAAAAGGCGTAGATGTCCTAAGAATGCGGTAATTGTCTAGTTTTGGTTAATTGTGACATTGTCATCCCCACACAGATCCATCGGTTTTAACAATAGGAACTGGTTGTGCTTGGCAAAAGACTGCATGAGCATTTCGCGATTGGTGTATTTTTACTTCCGCCCCTTTCATGGTACCCAGTTCCTTTCGAAATAATTCTTCATGTTCGCGTAATAGTTCTTCCAAAGATGGTGAGTTTCGCATGCAAATATGTCGTGCAAACTCAATTGAATTTTAGACAACCAATTTCGCCCCCATCAAATTGGTGTTCTTCACCAGAACGACAAAAACATATTCCTTAATTAATTGCCCTTGGGAGTTCACCTCCACTTGCGCTTGTCAAATCAGTTTATTATCGGATTTTCTTGGTTTAGCTCCTTGTAGCATTCTCCTCTAATAGACAAACATACTCCGGTGTCGACCTCCATCTTGATTTGTTGACTACTTACTGCAATGTCAATCGGTTTCACCCGTTCATGGCAAACCTTGAACAATGCGGAAACATGCTCATCGATTCCGTTTTGTTGACCTTTGAAATATGTCCTTTCTTCTTGCAATAATGAGACTTTGAAACGGCGATGTGTCGAAATTATAAGGTCGCAACTGTTTTGTTTACATATTTGGGTGCTTTTGACGCGATATGTATGATAAATTATGATAAAGGTTAAATTCAGGAGGAAAGCATGTAGATGGAAGGGAGTTCCAAAGTCTGGACGTTCGCGGAAAAAAACTGTTTTTATAAAAATCCCTACGACAATTTGGAACACAAACAGTCCATTGGTGAGACGAAGAAGACAACCTAGTAGAACGGAGAAAAATTTTGAGAGAAGGTGTAAGAGATGATAGTTCGCTTGAACAACGACCATAAAAAAAACTTGTAAAAAAAACAAAGAGACGCTACGTTCCGCCGGTATGAAAGGGAGTCCAATTTCAAAGAAAGGTTTTCGCCAATTGCGTTGACGTTTACAATTTTTTGGTGCACCTGCCCATATGTGGCAACAGTATTCCATGCATGGACGAATTGATGATTTGTAAGGTAAAGGACAAATAAAGAAGAATCTTTCTCAAAGTGGATAATGGTCGGACCTAAAAATATCGGATGTTTTTCTTCCGGTGACTCCAGACGAGTTTCATGGTAACAGCTGTCAGAAACCCAACTTTCACATAAATTAAATGTCTTATCTATAGATAACACACCGTTCTCATCGCAACAAAATGTTGGCACATCATTTAATTGTGTATCGTCTGCGAGAAATAAGTAATAACTATGACTAACACAAGAAATTGTTCTGAAAAAGTTCGCGTCTTTGCGTTGTAAATTGATCAACGATGTTAATTCATCCGTAACTGTTGAGGCATCACTGGATTTCTTTTTTAAACTTTCAGCTTGTCTATAAACTTGCTTTGTGTCCTTGAGCTCATTGCTTTGCGCCAGATAATGGAAAACATCACCTGACTGCTGATTAATCGAGTCATAGACATTCTTTGCATTCATTCCCTTTCCAATCATATTTCTGGCTTCACATAAGATGTCTTTGGATGTTCTAATATATGCACTGTGCTGTTTTGCATTTCCGTGACGAAGAACTTTGGATGACTCTGCTATTGCTGATTCCAATTGATATATAACTGCTTTATATGGCAGCACTGGGTCAGTCATGGGATTTGAGATTGTCACGACAGTTCTTAAAAGAGGGAAACTCTTTGATTTCCCATACTTTCGATTCACAGCTAAAACATGGTTTTTCATAACATATACTTTAGAAAACGATCGGTTAGTTCGTCTTATGTTGTAGTAATATTTGTCTCCATCTTCACGCACACCTACTACCTCACCACATTTTCCGGTCATAGTTTAGTTGTATTGCGAGTATTCTTGTACGTCCCATTATCATCAGCATTGACATCTGAAATTGTAGAGTCATAAATTCTCATTCTCATTCCTTTTGGTGGAGAATTTCGAAAGTATTCAGATTTCTCTGGAGTGTTTAACAAAGTATCTATAAGGAATTCTGCAGAGCTAAATTTTTTATCTGTTCCTCGCTACAAATGTCATGTGTAATCCGTGGAACACTGTAATTTTCTCTAACTTCCTTAGACTTGCGCTCTATCAAGCTAGAGCAAATATCAAATGCATACTCCTTGTGCGTCAACTCTGCTAACCCAATGACGTAGGAGGTCACTCCACCGACCATCCAAACTCCACAACTGTTTGAATCAAGCTGCATTCGTTCATGAAACACTGATTCAAATGATACATCACTGTTATCAAAAAGGATTTGTGCCATCAATTCAGAAGGTGGATTGCGAGAAGAGATTGGGCACAGTGAATCTACATGAATGATCTTCTTTTCTTTCACATTTACAACATAGCCCTGAAAATGAATTCCATCGCACAATGCAACACAGAGAAACTGTTTATTGTGCACTAGAGAAGGCTTTAAATATTTTACAAAGTATGGCAGTCCAATCTTGTCAACTGGTGAAATGCATGGCAATACAGCTACATCATTTGACATAAGATTTGACAGCAAATGATCGATGGTAAAAGTGTCTGAGTTGGTTCCGTTCAGCACAATCCTTCAATGTACGTTGTACTCGTTTGGTAGTTTTTTGACTCTTTGATATAGCTTCCGAATCAACAGCAAGAACTAAATCTATATGCAAAATATTATTCCAGGTAAATGTGAAATTGGAATATTCTGTATAATAAAATTTGTATGTATTAAAAAATGTTACTTTCTCTTTCTTCCAGAAGTATTGAATCTATCAAAAATTTTGAAACCATATTTTTCTATTGAATCTTATAAAGCGTCCAACAAACTTTCAATTCACGTGTCTTCTTTTTGTGTAACGATGAACCATATATGTCGCATAATCGGCCTCAAAATTAAGAGGCCTACGGTTTTCAATTTTCAACTTTTCAAAATGGTTGAAGAGAGCGGATGTCTGATTAAAGTATGGCGTACAAGCAGCGTATTCAGCGTAGTAAATTGTTTCTAGTTATGTATATTCTTATATTGTAGTTATATTGAAGACATGTCTTACTAGGAAACAAAATTTACAATATTTTCAGACAAAGCTGAAAGGTTTTTCATAACTTTGATATTATGATCTCATCTGAAACCACTACACAGCTGCAACATTTCATCATGTTCTGAATCTTGTTAGTGTAATTCTCTTTATAAATATTTTGCCACATATTTAAAAGAGATTTATTTCAAATTTTACTCATTTTGAGTACTTTTGTTGAAAGTGGCATCAGACATAGCAAACAGACCTGCTAAAGAAACTTCATTAAGTGCTGACCAGATGTGGTGTTTAAGTATGGCAGAAGATTTACAAAAACTTAAAAACAAACAAAAAATGGAAGCCAAATTAAAAATCATGCAAGTTATGCTTGAATTTACGGAATCAAGTGTCATCTTTTATAACTTCTTTCCATTGATCATGCTGAATCGTTCTACGATAATAGCAATTTTCACTTTTTTCGCTCAATAAAAAATTGTGCAATGCAACAGCAGCCTTAGTTATAGATTCCACTGTTTCAACTTCGGCGTTTATTGGTCTGCGGAAAATTCTAAACACAGCTGATAATATTCCAAACGTGTTTTCGATTGTTCTCCGAGCACGTGACAATCTATAGTTAAAAATTCTTCGGCTAGGGTTTAATGTCGCACTGGCACACGGTTTTAACAAGTTGTCTTTCAGTGCGAATGCTTCATCTCCAACAAATACATAAGGAAATACTGAATTGGATAGTTCACGTGGCTCAGGAAAATCAAGTAATTTATTGTTGATACAATATCCTAAGTTACTGTTTGCAAAAACTCCACCATCACTTTGTCGGCCATCTTCTCCAACGACCACAAGTAAGAACTTATAGCTTGAATCACATACTGCTAACAATACTAAGCTAAATGTTTTTTTATAATTAAAAAACTGAGAGCCAGTGTTAGCTGGTACTTGAATACAAATATGCTTTCCATCAATAGCACCCAAACAGTTTAGAAAGTTCCATTGTATCTCAAAATGTTTGCAATTTTCTCCCAATCTTTTTTTGTATTAGGAGGAGATACATATGCTTTGTCTGATAGAACATCCCATAAAACTTTTGTTGTCTCTTTAATTATACGACCCACGGTGGTTGGACTAATTCTGTAGCTTGATCCAATTGTGACTTGAGAGTCACCTGTAGCTAAAAAGCGAAGAGCCACACACAGTCGTTTTTCTGCCCCTATAGGTTCTCGCATGTTCGCTGTTATTTTAGTTATATGTGGAGCAACCCAGCACAAAAGCGTCTCAAATGATGTTGATGTCATTCGAAACTGTTTGTGAAAATACTCGTGGTCGAATAGCTTTATCTCCTTAACTAAGTTATGGTATTCTCCTTTTTGATTTCGCTCAAGAAAAATGTTCCTTGTCCAGAATCGTCGTTGTTGTCTGGCAATTTTGTCATTTTCTCTTTTTTTTGCTTTTTCTTTTAATCTTTTCCTTAATAATATCAAAAACAATAAATTCTCAGCGTCATGTTTATTCTCATCCATTTTTAAAAACCTCTTTCTTTATCGTGGAGATCGTTTTGTTAAAAACGCTCGGATTACGTAATGTTTACATTTTCAACCAATGAAATTCAAGAATTAAGTCGCTCAACTTAGTCCGCGCGGACTTGTTCACTCGTGGAGATCCGGCTTTAGAAATCGGCCTTTTATGTGACATATAGGGCCGTGTTATTAGTGGGCCGTGGTGGGACTAATGTTTTGTTGTTGTTGTTATTTTATCATTCCTCTCTTGAACTGTCGCTTATAGCATACGACACGCTATAACCTGAGGGGAGATGTATAGTTATTGTGGTTACAATTTACCCTTGTTTATATTGTTATGTTTTGTATTTAGAAAATAACATTCTTTTAATTGATAAACTTGCATAAAGAATAACAAGGGTACTTGTTCATTCCTTTGAATATGAAAGCACTGCAAGGTCTTCATGTCTTCAAAAGTTAAAAATACCAACATTTTTGACATGTTGTGCATTCTTTCAAATGCTAAGCTAAATTGACACTTGGAAAGTTTGAACAACTAATGATTTGAATGATGTCGCCATGCTCACTTTGAGCATGTTTATCATCCAAAATATACATTTGTAGGAGTTGATGTAAGCAAATTTTTTTTTAGCATAAAATTATCTATCCAATGATGTATAAAACATACAATTTAGGCAAAGGTAAAATTTTCCCATGTGGCCCCTTGGTCGTTTTGGTCCCATAGGGTAAAAACCAGGTTCCCAAGGTCAAATCGATGGGGCTTTTTGTCATCCCCAAGGTGTATGGTAATCTGTATGCAAAGTTTCCGCTTTATTGGAATTTTTTTCGGTTTAAGCTATTTCCTCTATACTATATCCAAATAGAGTCTCCGTTGTCAATGAAGACATGATGCAACACTCTATCTAGATATTTGTCTCAATAAAACCAAACAAAACAAAACGGCGTATTACCTTACAGTGCTCTGTGAGTGAAGTCGCTCTGTGTGTCTGTTTTTATTATTTATTAGTGCGAAATACACCCTAACTCTAATTTGCACTAATTAATTCCGCACTATTTTATTCCCGCCTTATTTTCTGTCCTTAAGGTAGTCGATCGAATACAACAATTGCACACTAAAATACGACCTGCTTCAACAAATAGGATATCTTCAATTTTGAAATGCGGAGCAAGAGCTATTCTAACACCTGCTTGGGCTTTTCTCTTGAATCCGCTGTATATAACACACCATCTTTTCAGAACTGGGTCATCAAATTTTATTTCGCCTTGACCGGTCTTATGGGTTTCCTGAAATAGGCACACATCATGTTTGATATTTTTTACATGTAGTGTATATTCTGCTAGTTTCGCTTCATCTTTTGCTGTTTGTAAGTTGATAGTACCAATGCGAAACTTATTTGTTTGGGAAATGATAAGAGAATATATTTGTCTAGTATGATGTTTGGAGGGCATCGACATTGTGCCACAGCCAGTAACATAATTTTCGACCCCAGCCTGGCCTCCCACTGGGGGACGCGATTCTTGGTGACCCGCGTGACGATCGATGCGGTATGGACAATTTAAAGTCGACATATTATATGTTATGAGTATGGTAGAGGTTCACCAATACAAAAACCAGTATTTTTATCGTGACACCATCACTAGAAAAGTTATCTTAAAAGACTTAAAGAGGCTTTTCTACCCTTAAAATTGAGGAAAATAATCCAACACTAGATTCCAAACTGGAATTTTTACCCCTGTGTTAATTGTTTGTGTTACCAACACTAGAATATTGTCTTACTGCACTAACGGGCTATTCTATTCGGATTTGTCTAAGGTTTACTCCTCTAGATGGATTGCCTCCACTACGGCTGCGGAGTCCCATCTACCCCCCGTTTCCCTCGTGTTGATTTCTTCAACTTGTGGCGAGACTGCTTGGATGGCTCGTATAACTTACCCAACAGGCTCATGAAATATTTTCTGTTCATCATTCACAGATGTTGAAATAGATTTGTTTCTCTTTTTTGAATATTTGCCATGTGAGGTCATTGAAAGGGGATACTCTACACTTAGCACAGGCTGACACAGGTTGTACCAATTTACAGCTTGATTGGTAGCAGCAGACATAATTGCTGACCTGACAATAATTTCATAAGCCTACAAGTGCGATATTTCATCAGCCTACAAGTGCGATATTTCATCAGCCTACAAGTGCGGTATTTCTTACTGTGCTTTTTCTAATTTTGTTTATTTTCGTCTTTTTGCGAACGTGTTTGCTTTACCGTCCTCCTTTTAGCGTTCTTTTAGAATCAAATCAAGCAGTCAAACACCGTTCCTCTGCCGCAATTTTAGTTAATTATTAAAGAACGTAATATCTCCTCGCAGTTCAATTCAACAACGGAAGTCCAACTCTAAGCGGGATATATTTTTTATTGCTTGGTTACAAAACATTGGGGAATTCACAAAACATGTATCTATGCTTCTATTCAACATGGCCTGGTTTGTTTCAATCGAAGGAAGATAATCATAAAAGTCGCCGCGAATTAATTTTAATACTATTATTATTATTAATGAACGAAGAAGAAGATACTGCGTTTTAGTATCTGTTGAGACCTGCGGGGTTTCGCATTAGAGTGTCGTTGAAAAACAAGATGGTATGTTACAATAGGTAAGTTAAAAATAAGAACATTAGAAATTATATTTTGTTGAAAATAACTTAATTGTTACATAATATTATTTGCATTTAAAGAAACTCAAATGAATAACATCAGCGTTTATTTAGATTCGTTATCTTCCTCGTAACATTCCAATTTGCATCATGTTGCACGGACAGCCTATGTAGAGAAGCAGTTGTCGATTCAAATAAAATCAGACATTTGTCTACAAAGACAATTCCGGATCACTACTTAAACGTGACAGCATTGGAAACTGCGGAAGTGATAAGTGATCGGCATTGTCTTCACAATTGTTTAAAGAACGAAGAATGTTTCTCGATGAATTTGCATACAAACGGAACAACTCTTGAATGTTCTCTCCTAACAGAGCAAGCATATACCAATGTTACCGAGTTAGTGACGGACAGCAACTGCAAGCATTTGACAGTGAAAGTAAGTCTTTTGAATATTTATTGTCTGATGTTCGTTTCGCATGGTTTCATCTTTTAAGAATTCATTCTGCGATGATCATTGTATGAATGGGGGAACATGCATACCGGACTATGAAACAAATTCCGGATCTTGTCTGTGTCCCGATGGATTCCAAGGAAGTAGATGTTCACAAGAAGGTATTTCAAAAAACAATGCACCATTTAGGTACAACCGCCATATTAAAACGCACTTGTTTTAATCTATTTAAAATTATTTGTTAGAAAGTGTTGTATTTAGACACCACGCCGAATAACCAACCTCAGGTAACTGTATTCGGGTACACCGTTACACCAGACGACAGCATAAACGACTTATTGCAATTGGATGGTTTTTTGGCAAAAGATACCGACGATAGAAGTTGTTCAGAAATGTTTTCCTTTGGTGTAACTGGCGATCAAGGAATATATATTCTTGCTTATTTCACCCCTACAGAGACTGGCTACCACTATTTTAGAATGGTATGTGGACACAAGTGTCGGGTGTACATTACCACGAACGGAAAGTACAGTCGCAGGGCCATTATCGGTACTGGATCAAGTGGTGATGCATTCCTCAGGTATTGAATTAGTTAAAATTAACAAAAGAACAATTACTATTTTAATTAAAACGGATTCATTGAATTGTATTTACTTTAGTAACACAGAGAAGAGGTTGCACTTAGCAGAAGGAGTGAAGTATCTGATTGAATTCATTGGAAAAGCAGGGGCAGGTGTTACAGTAAACAGCAACACTATTGCAATAGTGTTTCCTAGTGGACATATCATAGATCCGTTAGAAGCAGAAAATCTCTCTGCGAATTGAACCTGGACAGCATTGATAGCATTTTGTGCACTTGCACGAATTTATTTTTTGAACTTATAAATAATATTGTTTGGCGAGAGATTTCTTGCAATGATGTGAAACTGCACTAGTGTAATGTTTGTTTTATTTGTTTCGTTTTATTTGTTTCCCAAAAATGAGAGATGAACGCTTGAAAGTTCTCAAATATATTGGCATACAATGAGTAACACAATGAGTTTTAATGGAAGTCAGGTTGAGCAAGACAAACCAATTAAATATCGATTTTCAACGTTTTTAACCATTCCGATATTAACATTATTAAGTCTGTATAATATTAATGATTGCTGATAAAATTTAGTATATTTGTTGGTTATATGCATAATGTATAGTGGAAACGTGGAAACGCCGTAATGTCATTTCATTGAATAAATGGAATATCACAAAATTACATTTTTTTTCTTAATAAACGTACCGGTCTCATCGTTGGGCTATACCGTTTTGCGCACCAAGTCACACCAGGTCACACAAAGTCACACCAGGTCACACCAACTCACACCAGGTCACACCAAGTCACAACAGGTCACACCAGGTCACACCAGGTCGCACAAAATCACACCAAAGTCACATCAAGTCACACCAGGTCACGCCAAGTCAAACCATATTTGCATATTGTGTCATACATCATTTTTACTCAAAATGAGTAAAATTTGAAATAAATCTCTTTTAAATATGTGGCAAAATATTTATAAAGAGAATTACACTAACAAGATTCAGAACATGATGAAATGTTGCAGCTGTGTAGTGGTTTCAGATGAGATCATAATATCAAAGTTATGAAAAACCTTTCAGCTTTGTCTGAAAATATTGTAAATTTTGTTTCCTAGTAAGACATGTCTTCAATATAACTACAATATAAGAATATACATAACTAGAAACAATTTACTACGCTGAATACGCTGCTTGTACGCCATACTTTAATCAGACATCCGCTCTCTTCAACCATTTTGAAAAGTTGAAAATTGAAAACCGTAGGCCTCTTAATTTTGAGGCCGATTATGCGACATATATGGTTCATCGTTACACAAAAAGAAGACACGTGAATTGAAAGTTTGTTGGACGCTTTATAAGATTCAATAGAAAAATATGGTTTCAAAATTTTTGATAGATTCAATACTTCTGGAAGAAAGAGAAAGTAACATTTTTTAATACATACAAATTTTATTATACAGAATATTCCAATTTCACATTTACCTGGAATAATATTTTGCATATAGATTTAGTTCTTGCTGTTGATTCGGAAGCTATATCAAAGAGTCAAAAAACTACCAAACGAGTACAACGTACATTGAAGGATTGTGCTGAACGGAACCAACTCAGACACTTTTACCATCGATCATTTGCTGTCAAATCTTATGTCAAATGATGTAGCTGTATTGCCATGCATTTCACCAGTTGACAAGATTGGACTGCCATACTTTGTAAAATATTTAAAGCCTTCTCTAGTGCACAATAAACAGTTTCTCTGTGTTGCATTGTGCGATGGAATTCATTTTCAGGGCTATGTTGTAAATGTGAAAGAAAAGAAGATCATGCATGTAGATTCACTTTGCCCAATCTCTTCTCGCAATCCAACTTCTGAATTGATGGCACAAATCCTTTTTGATAACAGTGATGTATCACTTGAATCAGTGTTTCATGAACAAATGCAGCTTGATTCAAACAGTTGTGGAGTTTGGATGGTCGGTGGGGTGACCTCCTACGTCGTTGGGTTAGCAGAGTTGACGCACAAGGAGTATGCATTTGATATTTGCTCTAGCTTGATAGAACGCAAGTCTAAGGAAGTTAGAGAAAATTGCAGTGTTCCACGGATTACACATGACATTTGTAGCGAGGAACAGATAAAAAATTTAGCTCTGCAGAATTCCTTATAGATACTTTGTTAAACACTCAAAAGAAATCTGAATACTTTCGGAATTCTCCACCAAAAGGAATGAGAATGAGAATTTATGACTCTACAATTTCAGATGTCAATGCTGATGATAATGGGACGTACAAGAATACTCGCAATACAACTAAACTATGACCGGAAAAATGTGGTGAGGTGGTAGGTGTGCGTGAAGATGGAGACAAATATTACTACAACATAAGACGAACAAACCGATCGTTTTCTAAAGTTTATGTTATGAAAGACCATGTTTTAGCTGTGAATCGAAAGTATGGGAAATCAAAGAGTTTCCCTCTTTTAAGAACTGTCGTGACAATCTCAAATCCCATGACTGACCCAGTGCTGCCATATAAAGCAGTTATATATCAATTGGAATCAGCAATAGCAGAGTCATCCAAAGTTCTTCGTCACGGAAATGCAAAACAGCACAGTGCCATTGCAAAGTCATATATTAGAACATCCAAAGACATCTTATGAAACGCCGTAGAAAGACCGCTGAAACACAATTTTGTATTGCTAACTAACCTGTGTCTTCTTTTTACCTGCTGCAATTAGATAAGCATATACAAAATTGACGACGAGCATTTTTTTGCAAACTCACAACTATACGATATATAGTATAAACAATGACCATTTAAACAATGACCACTTAAAGTCGAGAAATAGAGTCGAGAGTTGCCAGCTGTTACACTGAGGTACGACGCACGACGCTGTAGAGACGCACGAGATTTTAACATCTTTTAACAATTTTTGCGCTTTTCTTATTAATATTCGACGTTTAATATAAATATATTTGAAGACAATATGCCACCGAAGAACGAAACATATACCTTCAATCAACTGAAAGAGATTATCGAAAAAAATGAAGAAACAATGATGAAATTTTTTAACTTAACGGTTGAACGTCTGGAAAAAAAGATAGACAATTTGCAGGAAGAAAATATTATTTTAAAAAAAGAGTTAAAAGACGTGGAGAAGTCAGTGAGTTTTCAAAGTGAATTGTTTGAGAAAGCCATGAAGAGAATAAATGAAAGTACGGAAAGCAATAATGTTAAAGACATTGAAGAAAAGTTGGCAGAGATTAAAGATCGTAGCAGACGGAACAATTTACGATTTAATGGTATAACGGAAGAAGACGGAGAAACGTGGGAACAAGCGGAGAGTAAAGTCAAACATATTATCGAAGAACGGTTGGGGATGAGTGATGTGGTGAAGATTGAACGAGCACATAGAAGTGGGAGACATGATGGTGGAAATCGGAAGAAGACTGGACGCACAATAGTTGCAAAGTTTTTGAACTTTAAAGACAGGCAAACAATCTTGGAAGAATTTCGACGAAGGAAGTTATGGGAGGCGGGTCTGTTTATAAACGAAGATTTTTCGAGAAAGACCGTTGAAAAGAGAAAGGTTTTGTTCCGGGAGGTGAAGGAGTTGAAGGAAAAAGGGATTAACGCTAAGGTATCATATAACAAAATAATTTATTTTAAAAAGCCTTAATAATACTTACGCATTTACAACTAAATCGATATTTTTATCACTATGGCAATTGATAACGAAAGCATTAGTTTTAAACCGCTTTTAACTTCAAACATCCTTTCGCCTGAAAACGATCCTGATGAAAACGTTTTTGGAGATTCTAATTTTGTTAATTTTGAACAAACCCCTTATTTATTTTCTGATGAAATAAGAGAATATCTTGCAGACTACGAGTTTGAGAATAGTATTAATATTTTACACTTAAATATTCGCAGTCTAAGCAAAAATTTTGAACAATTTAAAATTATGCTTAACGAGGCTTCAAGTGTGTTTAACGTGATTTGTTTAACTGAGACATGGTCTCGTGACAAAGAGTTTAACAATAACTCTCTTTTCGAACTGTCTGGATACAATGCAATTCATGTTGAAAGAATGTCGCCAAAGCGTGGCGGGGGTGTTTTGGTCTATTTACAGAAACAATTGATTTACCGAGTTCTGCATGACTTTAGCGATTCTGACAGCGACAAAGAGACTATTTCAGTCGAAATAAATAATGAGGGTTCCCGCAACATTATAATTAACTGCTGTTATCGACCACCATCAGGAAACATAAAAATGTTTTCAAATTGGCTCAATACTTTTTTTAATTACGCGCTTCACAATCGCAAGATATTTTACTTTATAGGAGATTTCAATATTAATTATCTTGATTATTACAACAATGCAGTTATTAAGAAATTTTATGATAACTTATCTCTGCATGGTGTTATACCATTGATTAAAAAAGCTACACGTGTGACAAAAAACACATCTACAGCGATAGATAATATATTTACTAACTGCTTCTTTAATAAAACATTGCTAAAAGGAATTATAAAAACATTTATATCAGACCATTTCCCTATCTTTGTTGCATTTAAAAACAATAATAGTAAATTTTTTAACACTTTGAAGACCTATTTAATGAAAAGAAAGTTCAACGAAAAATCAATAAGCAATTTTCGCGTTGATCTTCGAATGGTTCTTTGTAATTTCCCCTTCTTTCGACATACTGATGTAAACACGTTATATAATGAATTTCATGGCCTTATTATGTCATATTACAACAAAAACTTTCCGCTAATTAAATATAATATAAAATCTAAGGATATATTATCACAGTGGATAACAAAAGGTATGAAAAAGTCTTCCAAAAAGAAACAAAGATTGTACATCAAGTATCTCAAAAATAAAACAAACGATACAGAAAGAAAATACAAAGATTTCAAAAACTTATTTGAGAAACTACGAAAGAAAAGTAAGCAAAATTACTACAAAAATCTAATAAACAGATATAATTGTGACAAAAGAAAGACATGGCAGGCGATGAAAGAAATTATTGGGAAAAAAAAGTAATTTCAGACAGCCTTCCTAATACGTTAAACATTAACAACAAAAGAGTAACAAATAAAAAACAAATTTCCAACTATTTAAATAACTTTTTCACAACTATTGGAAAAAATCTTTCTAATAAAATTCCGAAAATTAGAACTGATTTTAATACATATTTAACGAGAGTGAATAATACCATGTTAGATAATGACTTGACTTTTGAAGAGTTTGAAACTGCATATAAATCTATTAAGAGAAATAAAGCCAGTGGAGTTGATGATATAAATTGCAATGTGTTAATTGACAGCTATGAAGAAGTAAAACATCCTCTCTATATTGTTTTTAAGAGATCGTTAACTGATGGCATCTTTCCAGATATGCTTACAGTTGCGAGAGTTTGCCCTATTTATAAATCCGGAGACAGCTCTTTCCTAGGCAACTACCGACCCATCTCTATATTACCTTTTTTTCAAAGATATTAGAAAAAATTATGTACAATCGTCTACACACCCACATATGTAAAAATAACATTTTTTTCCCCAAGCAGTTTGGTTTTAAAAAGAACACTGCAACTGAACATGCTATTTTGCAATTAACAAACGAAATTACACAATCCTTTTCAAAAAATGAGTTTACTCTTGGCGTTTTTCTCGACCTCTCAAAGGCCTTTGACACAGTTGATCACAAAATACTGCTTAAAAAACTTGATAATTACGGTGTAAGGGGTAAATGTCTGGAATGGTTTCAAAGTTATTTAAGTAACAGAACACAAATAATTATGTGTGAAGGAAATAATAGCAATTATTGTAAAATAACTTGTGGAGTGCCGCAGGGTTCTATATTAGGGCCACTTTTATTTCTCGTCTATGTTAATGACTTCCATAAATCCTCTACGTTATTGTCACCTATTATGTTTGCAGACGATACCAATATATTTATTTCTGATAGAAACATAGATGGGCTGTTCTTAAAAATGAACAAGGAATTGGAAAATGTTTCTAATTGGCTCTACGCAAATAAATTAACCCTTAACACTCAAAAAACAAAGTATTCCCTTTTTCACCCTTCATCAAAGAAAAGTCTTATTCCTAAACAATTACCAACTCTAGAAATAAATGGCGTGATAATTCAGAGAGACTGTGTCACTAGGTTTTTGGGAGTTCTTATCGACGAGAATTTCACCTGGAAGCCTCATATTTCTTACATTTGTGAAAAAGTTTCTAAAAGCGTAGGTATTCTTTATAAAGCTAGGAGTTATTTGAACAAATGTTTATTAAAACAACTTTACTTCTCTTTTGTTCATTGTTACCTGATATACGCAAATATAGCATGGGGCAGTACGCACAAATCAAAACTAAAGTCTCTTTATCGTTGTCAGAAACATGCAGTAAAAACAATTTATTTCAAAGACAAATTAACACACTCGAAACCTTTGTTTATTGATGCAAATATATTGGATATTTATCAAATAAACATTTATGCCGTTTTATGCTTTATGTGCTCATGTAAATTCCATTTATCACCTGAAATTTTTAGTGACATTTTTAAATTTAAACCGAAAACCAAATACACTATGAGAACAGAAAAACTTTTCAAACCAAAGTGTAAATCCAAAGTTGAAGAGTTTTGTATTTATTATCGTGGTCCGCATTTATGGAATAGCATTATTCTGGGGGAGAGTACTCTTACAAATGCAGAAAGTTTGATGTTTTTAAGAAAAAATTGAAAACTCTTTTGATTTCTCAAAATGCTGAACAAAACCTTTGAAGCATTAACATTTGTTTGATCTTTTATATGTTTTTTAGCTTTTTGAATTGAAATTTCGCTTTCTTTGACAATCGTTTTTTCTTTTCTCGGCATTTGCTTTTGTAAATTTGAATTCTGTTCATTATACTATGATTGTAAAAATAAAAGACGGTTCTCGACGATAAGACCAATCAAACGGTCTTCTACGAGTACCGCAGTTGTATGTACAAAATTTATATATGTATATGCAATTGGAAAATAAATTAAAAAAAAAATATAATCCAGAACTAAAGATTGGAGTGAATACGTAGACTACGCATTGAATATTTCTTCATGTGAAATGATGTCAATGACAGAGAGAAACAAAAAGCAATACTCTTGAGCAGCTGTGGAGCTAAAACTTGTATGTTTTTAAGGTATCTATTAACACCAGAAATAACAGGAATTAAGATTTTATGCCGAACTAATAAAACTGATAGATCAGCATCATAACCCAAACCTTCGTTGATTCGAAATTAATAAACAGGATGTCCACAAACTCACACCTACAATCGAACAGCAGCGCTATGTTGTAGAATCACCTTTATCTTCCAAATCATACATATCGCGTCAAAAGCACCCAAATATGTAAACAAAACAGTTGCGACCTTATAATTTCGACACATCGCCGTTTCAAAGTCTCATTATTGCAAGAAGAAAGGACATATTTCAAAGGTCAACAAAACGGAATCGATGAGCATGTTTCCGCATTGTTCAAGGTTTGCCATGAACGGGTGAAACCGATTGACATTGCAGTAAGTAGTCAACAAATCAAGATGGAGGTCGACACCAGAATATGTTTGTCTATTAGAGAAGAATAATGCTACAAGAAGCTAAACCAAGAAAATCCGATAATAAACTGATAGGACAAGCGCAAGTGGAGGTGAACTACCAAGGGCAATTAATTAAGGAATATGTTTTTGTCGTTCTGGGGAAGAACACCAATTTGATGGGGCGAAATTGGTTGTCTAAAATTCAATTGAGTTTGCACGACATATTTGCATGCGAAACTCACCATCTATGGAAGAACTATTACGCGAACATGAAGAATTATTTCGAAAGGAAATGGGTACCATGAAAGAGGCGGAAGTAAAAATACACCAATCGCCAGATGCTCATGCAGTCTTTTGCCAAGCACAACCAGTTCCTATTGTTAAAACCGATGGATCCGTGTGGGGATGACAAGGTCACAATTAACCAAAACTAGACAATTACCGCATTCTTAGGACATCTACGCCTTTTTTGGGGAGGCCAGGAGTTTACGAAATTAGATCTTTCGCAAGCTTATCAGCAGACGGCACTTGATAAAAAATCAAAAGAGTACAAGACTGTTAACACCCATTAGGGTTTATTCCATCTAACTTGTTAAGCGTACGGAGTAAAATCGGCTCCTGCAATATTCCAACGACAGATGGAACAAAGATTGTACCGTTTCCTAAGGTGCGTATTGACGATGTACTAGTTGGTGACGAACAGCCGTTGAACATCTAGAAAATCTTAGAAAAGTGTTTGAAATTATCCAGTCATCAATGTCAAGAAATTCGACCAATACTCTCACGGTCGTCACTTCACGATATGCCCATCACAAACCGCTACTCGGACCTTTAAAGAAAGAGCGACTGCAGTCAGAGTACGACGGCCCTTAATTCTTGCTACTTACGCCGACATCATTACATTACCCGCAATGATTATTATGCGACCAAGGGTTCATTCGGTGTTCAGTTGATGGTGACCAAATTTGTTAAGGTTATACACAATCTATCTTCAATCATTTCACGTATATTAGAGGATTTTGCTATGAAAGGTGCTACCCATATTTCGTCTTAATTGTCACGAGGAAAGATACGTTTAAGATCAGAAACTGACTCATCAACAAAGGTCCCAAGCATTTATTACATTTTTATACATACATAAATTGCGACGACAATAAGACGATTCATTTTCATCTCCTGTATCGTTCTAAAAATAAAATAATATTAAAAACAAGGAAGTTATTCCCGAAAAAATGCAAAATCAAAAATAATTACTTAGAGCCTTAATTCCTTAATATAAGCAGCTAGAATTGCTCTAGCGGATTTCAGGAAGGACCAAGGGACCTGAGCCGGGTGTCAAACTTCTTACCACCATGAGGTGGTTGTGCGTACATGAGTGCCTACCCGCCACGCCCTCCTGGTTCCCCGCATTTTGCCCCACGGACCCCCAGAGGCCTTAATTCCTTAATATAAGCACCTAGAATTGTTCTAGCGGTAATTGTAGATTATATTTCAGTCATCAACGTCAATGCTTCATGCAATTGCGAATATTTCATGTCGAGAAAGCAAATTTGAACAAGCCATCCGCTAGATTTGTTACTTATTAAACTACTACACTTAAATGAGCTAATGACATAGCACGATAACACACAAAAAAATGGGACCTTTGTTATTGGTCGAGTTTTCGTTTCACCAAATCAACAGCTTCTTTGACAGTAAATATTTTCTCTGCTTCTTCATCTGTGATTTCAATTCCTAGAAACACACATTCATCTATAACGGCTATAAGCATATCGAGGCCGAAAATATCAAAAAAATTAAGCATATCTTAAGCATGTACTGAGCCTCACAAATTTATGATATATAAAAAAACAAATTTGTCAAAGTGTCAAATTTAGGGCTGGCGAAAAAGGGTAAGGTATGAACAAATGCAGAAAAACAAGATTTGGAAAAAAACGTTCTTTCTATTATTACATCAAAATAAAATGAAGTGAAAATAAGTATTTTTTATAACTATTCTTTAACGTTTTTTTTATCATAGTCCATATCAAGTTCAATCATTGTTAAATAGTTCAGTTAAAGTGGTTCAAGAATCAATGCATCAATAAATTCAAATAAATTTTTTCTACTTTGTTTTTTAAAATGAAAATACAAGCATATATTGAGCCTGAAATTGTTAAAATGCCAAGCATAAATGAGGCTGGAGCCGATTTTCCTTCATGCTTATAATAAAAGGTGTACAGAAATGCTCTCACAGGAGTTTAGTCCTTCAGGTAATGACAACAATATGTCAGGTTCTATAGCAGCATAACATAATCTTACCAAACTCGTCTTCGAATGCCATGACAACCTCAACAACATCTAAGCTATCCAATCTCAAATCATTTATAAAGTGTGCTTCTAAAGTAACCTGTAAAAGAAGATATATTTTCTTGTTTAGATAAAAACAACTCATTATGACTTTAAAAAAGCAGAGATAATATGAATAACAGTTCGATATTGAATCAGCCACATGGCACTGACCATTCCAGTGTTCCAGTGTTAAATGAAGAACTAATTAGATAGAAATAATTGTATTTGTAAACTAAAAATGTACAAATGTATCGACAAACTTGTCATAAATGATCAACATAATGTAAGATATAGATGGTAATGACTTTGAATTCAATCAAGAATGTTAAGCTCAAATCCGCAACAAACCAGTTTTTATCAAAAAGTTATCAGGAGTTCTTGAGCGAAACTCATCTGGCACAAATGGGACACCAGGCTAAGTACAACTTAAACAGATAAGCCTTGCAACATGTTCCCATAAATTAAATTAAAAATAAATGAAATTATTTTTATCGCAAAAACAGTTAGTTATCAACATATGTATAGCATTTCAAAATCATGAAGCTGATTCACTTATTCGCTTCCCAGTATCATAATTAATTTTTCTGCTCCTTTTCTTCGATAAATTTGACGCATGCTCTTTTTGTAATGCATTCAATGTGTTCATGGTGAGCTGTTGATGTTGAGGGTGAAGAAAAGGGTGATAGTATGTTCAACTCTCAGTGAATGTTGTTCAAATTTAAATATGAGAAAAAACCTCAATTATAGTTTAAATTTCTATGGCAAGCATTTTATGTTTTCAAAGCTTTGTAACATTCGGAAAGTTTTTGTAACTAAAAGAGATGTGATGGTTGGCGCATATATATATATTGCAAACAATTCAACCTCAAAAGTTTCTAATTTTGTTGAATATTTGGAGAGATGAGTACCTAAAATGCATTTTAACTTTGAAAACTTTAAAATTATATGCATGGCATAATTTGATCAAGAAGTCTCAAGAAAAGAAAAAGATATATAAAAATGTTTTAATATAAATATATACTATAGATGAAAGGTAGTTTCTTTAAAACAACAGGTACTTTGACATAACGGGAATTACGTATGTAGTCATGACCTAATCATTGCGCAATAACTTTGCACTCCAGAAATTCACACATTGAAACTGATTACGATATCATCATGATGCAAATAAGGACTTTGAAAACAAACTTTCATCAATTTACTACTATAATAATAATAAAAGAAATTCATCCATTGTCCAAAAAACACTGCTTTGTATCACTGCATAGATTAAGAAACAACTTTCAAACACCTGTTAAAAGCCACGATTTGAATAAAGAAGCACACTTATCAAATATATATATTTAAACCAGAATTCATGTTTTTTAATTTATGTGTATATTTAATAAGACTCCTGTCTGCAGATCGTGGCAAACGCGCACCCAAGATAAATGTGTGAAAAAAGTTAATGCGTACCTGAGAACGCAAAGCGCGTACATTTTCTTGAGCTATGGATATGGGGAAATTAGAAAAATTCTTGGAATACAGCGACAGATTAGCTAAAAATGCAAAGAAATTGTAGTTTGTCCTTTTTTTACTATAATCTGCTATATTCAGAAGCTTGTGTTATATACTGAATACTGTCAAAATTAGTGGTGCACTTGCGACGTTTTTGCGCACCTGCACTCAAAAATTTTGGTTGGTGCACCCGAGATCTCGACAAAACCTGCCACGATCTGTAGACTGGGCAAGACTTAGGAATCCCTTTAAACAACAGGAACCCTTTTGGTAAATTGTTCGTTAAATTAAATATACAAACTTTAACTTTACGGTGTTTAAAAAGGGTGGAAAAGCTTTTTTTTACTCAACTACGTAACTTTTATCTCTATTGGAAAACTAATGTTTTTTCGAACTAAAACACTACAAAGTCACAATTTATTTATTTGACTGGTTTTATGCCATATGCGTTTTTTGCGAATGAAATAACATCTTTTGTTTGTTGCTTTTTCGCTGTCCGTTAATTGACTGTCCGCTACTTCGAAAGTTTTGTGTGAGGTTTTGACCGCCGTTTTACAGGTACAAAGGAATTTGTCCATTAATTGAAGGTACCCGCTATTTGAAGAGTCCGTTAATTGGAGAGTTGACTGTATTCCTACATATTCCTACATATTCCTACATATTCCTACATATACATTTCTATAATTTCTTTAAATTTACGAAATATTTTGAATTTACACGCGAAAGAAAACAATGTAACCAGTAGAAACCAAATCTTGTAAAATTTAATATTGTTTTAAATGTAGTATTTACTTTATGTTTTGGTGATGAAATGTTTTGAAACAAATGCATATATACAAAGAATATTAGAATATCGCCTTTGAGAATGATGGAGGCCATGAATTTTAATTAGTCTGTGTTCGGTACTTTACCAAAGCTGTTCCATGAATGTTACGAATACAAAGTTTAATGTTCCCTCATTGACCTAACCACTCTAACGAATATGAGGGGAAAACATTATGCGACAGCTCCACAGGTGTGTTATTAAGAGGTAACTACAAATTGCAGTTTTATATTTTGACATTTGATTTTGAAATGATTTAAAACAATATAGTCACATATTTGAACTTCAGGCAGTTTTTAGTAAAAAGCACGTCTTACAAAAGCACAAAGGAATGCTGACAGCTGGTTAAATATCCTCCATTGAAGGAGTTAAGAGTGCAATCTGCACGTGGCTTATACAGCAAGTTGCTTCTTACTATTTTGTGTAATCTTCTGCGAAACGAAACCAAAAATACATCAATAAATTATACAGAATAAAATTAATCCTATTAACTCTATGCCAGCAACTGCTATAAAAACAGCACCTGAATAGAATGCTAATGTACGATAGTACAGCGTAAGAGCAGTAATATTAATTGTAATGGCCGTTAGAACATCGACCGACATCAGCACACCAAGAATTGTACCGTAATGTTTTTCTGAAACATGTTTTGTAACCATTGATCGGATGGCTGTCACTGCAAGTGGAGAAAATACACCAAGTAAGGTGGAAACAAAGGCTACTGTCAATGATCGGGATAAACCTACCGAGAGGGCCGATAACATTTCGCTGACAAATCCAATGATAACGAATGTCCTATCGGAGATTTCTCGACAATTATAAGCAAATTTGGAAATGAGGAAAATGCCAACAGCCCGTCCACAGCAGTTCATGAAAATGAAATATCCTATTTCAACCGCCGAGCTGTTGAATGGCGCATTTTTTAGATAAAGTGCGCATAGTTCCGCTTCTATCATTATACCTGATTTTGTAAAAATGTAAATTATCAGTAAAATGATAAGAAATCTCTTGGAGTTACGATCTAAGTCGCAAATAAGCAACCGAATGTGTTTGAATGGGTTCTTGCCAACGTCTTTCTTGTTTTCCGTTTCACAAGTTAGGTTTGTGTCTTGTGTTGTAGACTCCGTTACATTTTTGCTGTCGGATTTACTGACTAATGATATGTTTTCTTCCGGGACTTGCGCATTAAAGCTGTTATCTGCAGGTAAAAGTACAATAATGTACACCAGTATAAGTAAAGAAACTGCCATGGAAGATGTGAAAACTTGCCAGTAACCAAAATTCTGCAAAATACAGCCTGATAGCAACCCAGAAGAAGCAAGCGCAGCGTACAAGTATGCTTCTTGTAGCATAACCCTTCCTGTCCGCCTTTGCTCATCTTCTGCGGTGGCTTTTGCAATGAAAGAATTCCCAAGAGCCAAAACGCCCGCAACATCTCCAAAAACAGAAAGACAAAACCCACCGACTAATATCCATCCAATATTCAAACTTTTCATATAGACAGAAGAAATCAAGCAAATAACGCCTTGCAATATACTGCACAAAGGCACGATAAGGAATATTCGTTTTCTTCCGTATATGTCGCTAACTGGCCCGAGTAAAAAAATACTGATTGGTGCTGGAACACATACGCAAAGAAAGTAGATCATCGTCCAGTTTGTAGCTCGTTGTTGTACATACACTTCTTTAGTGACATTGCTTGCAAGATTCGCACAATAGTCATCGTCAAAGTGTTGTACGCAAGTTTTGCGCAATATCAACTGCGGTATAACCGTAACGTTTGTTGCTATTATAAAGCCGTATAAAAAAACGATTGGTTCAGCTGTAACGTTCCATCTGGCGATAAGCTTTTTCAAAACCATCTTGGAATATCTGTTATGCTCTAGAATGAAACGTCTGTTTTAAACTGTTTTCTTTGCTATCATCCGCTGTTAAATGTTTTTGTTTTTAAAACAAAGCGCGTTAACTACAGATTAAGGCTATGTTCACATTATACCGGATAGCTTTTCACAACGGCATAAAAAGCTATCCGATATAATGTGAACAGAACCGTTTCATGACGATGTTTCGTTTTCAAGGCGTTCACATTATACCGGATAAGCATACTATTTTTATGCTAAAAAAGCTTCGAGGTTTATTTCATTTCAGTTTTGTTAGAATAAATTTTCGTTTTTCGCAAAATTAACGTAAAAAGATGGTTTCTTTCCCCGATTTACAAGCATACCACATGAAATGATAATGGGAACTTCACTGTCCGCGATAGCGCAATGGTACGGTATTCGGCTCCATGCTATCACAAAGTTGTTTAGTGAGCGGTTATAAATAAAAAAATAATATACTTTCCATCTATAGCTCCCACAATTTGGAAGTGCTAGTCTAGATCCGAATTTTCTGTACCGAAAGGTTCAAATTGTCGCATAGAGACATAATTGTTGGTCGAAAGAGTATACCAAAATTTGTACAGACAGAAATGGTATAGGGAAATATGCCACCAATAATTTTAATATTTTTTGCAGGTAGTATGTGCAGGGGATCTTCTTGCAAACTTTATTTCAATTGGTGAAGCAAATATGATTGTTGAAGTTGACGAATCACTCTTCTCAAGGCGAAAAAATAACCAAGGCCGTGTATTGCCACAGTAGTGAGTGTTTGGTGGAACATGGTGTCGGGAAACAAAGACTGAAATGTTGGACTCGTATTTGTGTGAATGGATGTGGAGGCAAAGACATTATAATAATGTTGACTTATTTAAACATATTTTGACTAATATTGCCGCTTATCAATAGGCTGCGTGAATATCTATAACGTGATTGGCTAATCAAAAGAAAACAGGTGACTATCGTTTCAAATAGAAATTTTAACTTAAATTGAATGTATGCAGATTTTTTGAAAATCAACGTAGTTTTTCATATGCTTCTTCAAAAGACACTTTTACACCTTCAACATGGTTCTTCTGAATCCCCAAAAGATAAGCTTTCCGATGATATATAACTCGAATAGTCCCTTTTTTGATACCAATATTACCCAAATCTCATGGACTAAATGGAATCAAAAACGAGAATGAATGGTCTGACGTTAATTAGGTAGAATAGATGGGCGGCAAAGGATGTTTAAGTAGTTCAACGTTGATATTCAATAGCTATGAGCAATCCAATAGTTACTTTGGAAATGACTTTATATTTTGGAAATTAGTATTAAAACAGTAAAAGTCGTAAACTTAACTGGGAAATCAATTCAAATGAAATTTGTAGGTCTTTGTAAAATGCGACTGGGATGTGAATAACTTACGAAAAAATTGGGGGATATTTATTAACATGAAATAGAAAAACACACAAAAAAATAAATACTTTTTGGAAATGACTCACGTTAGGTGAGTTGGATCATCTCGATTATTAAGGAATTGGGGCAACTTCAGTGGTCTAAGATGTACGGTCTTTTATATGACATTTTTTAAAATATAGTAATCAGAAATTTGTTTTCCGTGAAAAATAGAAATACCTTAAGTTTTGTGTCAATTTACCATGCTGTTTGAGGTATGTCCATGTATTGTAATACGTTGTTCTTGTGGCGGAATCATTAGATCAATACTATATAAACCTCAAATGATATGTTCATTTGCGACTTATCATATATGGTCTCTGTATAATATATAATTCAATTACATATTAAGCAATAGGTTGTTGTTTCTGAAACGTCAGATGCATCCGCGAGATTAAAGAAGAATACAGGATAATTAAAGACAGAATTTTAGAACGTAGTGCTTGTCTCTGATGCATATCTTTACTACAAAAAAATTCATCTATTTGAGACTTTTACGACTATCTACATTCACAATGTCAATCGACAGTACGAAAAATATCTCATCAAAGCAAACATTGTAATTTCTAACGAGAGTTTTTAATGGTTTTCAATTTCTTCGAACGGATTTTGGGACAGACGGATCAAAGACCCTGGCTCGTTAAACAACTTCTGTGATATGGGGTTCTTTGAATCCCGACAAGATGATTGCTTTAGATGATTAAATGTAGTGATAAATATCAATAAACCAGAGAGCGCGCAAAGGTTTGATGGTGGTAAGTCGACTTCGACGTCGTAAACCATGACACCTCTTTTATGTTGAGCTAACACTATTTCTGCATTTCAACCTTTCAGAAAGGAATGATTTGCCAATCTTTTTACGGAGATATCAACTGTCTGATACAGATTTGTATGATTATTTGGCACATGTACGACCGGACAATTATGAGCACTCAACATGCTGTTGACAGCAGCAGTTTTCCAGCCTTTGAACACATAAAAGCTTAATACTGCTTTTGCGTTATGTTCCAGCTTCAATCCTTGTCGTTTCATGGTTAGGAAAGGAATTATGATTTTTCGCAAATACTCCATCTCAATACTTCTTGGTTGGACCAATGGTTTGATAAATTCGTGATATGAAATAACGCTGAGGTCTTCACTTTCGGATGGCATTTGTACGTCAAACCTCAATAAATGAGACAGCTGCGCGTGGTAAAAACTCGGCTGTTAATGAAGTAGCAAATGCCCTGTAATTTTTCATTTGTAGTCCAAGTTTGATATCGGATCTACTGTTCTTGCTTTAAATGTTACTTTATTTGGAGACGTAAATCGAAGTAGAGTCTGATCAGTATCATTTCTTTGTGAATTTTGTAGTTGAATAGAATTTCAGCAATTCTTCTTTCCAGGAGAAAGTAAGCTCATCATATAACGTTGGATTCACTGTTTTCTCAGCAGTTGTACTACGCCTTTGAATCCAGTTGAGAAATTGGAGAATATCATATGCCCATTTGATTGACAGCAAAATAGCTCCACCATGTTTTGCCATCTATTCTGGGAATTTCGAACTTAGTACTCCATTTCCAACAGCAATAATAACTTTTCTAGTAATAAATCAGCCACTTATGTGAAGATTGAGTATAGGTTTTATTCTAATGGTTAAGTCATCACTCACTAACTATGGCCTTCCACTCTTTGATAAATGGAAAAGTGTTTCTCGTATTTCAGTTTCCATTCTCTGAAAGGCTCTTTTTAAATTCAATTTCAGGATATCTCTTTGCCCATTTCCGAGCTTCTGGAATGCTATACTGTGGACTCTCTCTATCTCGAACTCGCAAGGGGCCAACAGATTTGTTCGAGATAGAGAAAGTTCGAGATAGAGAAAAAACGGCTTTGTCCACTTGTTCAAAATTACAACTTCGCATTTTCTTTGCATCAGAAGAGCTATGTTTTAACCCTTCAAACAGTTTATCTTTGTTTTTCATCCACGTGGATTTTGTGTTTATTGGAACACCAAACTTCTCTGTTCCCTTCTCAATTTGTCTAATGATTTTACACTTTTGTATCAATTTTGTGTTTTTCAGCTTCTTTTTAACGGCCGACATCTTGACTTTTAAGCTTAAATTCAAAACAAAACCTTTACACTTTGTAATATTTTGGTTGTAATCGAATTTTCAAATATCGAACATTTTTGCTCTATTTGCTGTGTGAATGAGGAACGCGACGGGAAAAATTCCGAGATAGAGAGTGAAATAGTCGCAAGGGACCAAGTTTTTTGTTTGAGATAGAGAAAAATTCGAGATAGAGAAGTTCGAAATAAAGAGATAAAAATAACTTAGAGAGTACACAAATGTCCAAGGGTCCGAGCTTTTTGTTCGAAATAGAGAGAAGTTTGAGATAGAGAGTAGTCGAGATAGAGAGAGTATACTGTACTTTCACGCACCATGTTTTGACAGTTTTAACTGAACGTTTTTATCGTGCCCTTGATGTTTCTGGTGAAGCGCGAGCAGTTGCTCTTGACATCTCCAAGGCATTTGATAAAGTCTGGCATCCGGGTCTATTGCATAAACTCAAAGCATATGATTTAAAAGGTTCCTTTTTCAAAATTATCTCTTCCTTCCTTTCCAACCGTAGATTCAAGGTTGTTCTTAGTGGTCATTCATCTTCAACTTTTTCCATCAATGCTGGTGTTTTACAAGGATCAGTTCTAAGACCAACCCTGTTCCTACACTACATAAACGATCTCCCAGACAATTTATCATCCAAAACCATTATTTACGCTGATGATTCCACATTGTATTCCTGTCTTGAAAAAATCAGATGATTGTGATAAGGTTAATTTGGCCTCTGTTTTCAATAAAGATCTCAATACGGTAGTTAAATGGGGTAAGAATTGGCTGGTTAATTTAAATCCATCTAAAAGTAGTCTTCTTTCCATTAATCATTTCAAGCAAGCATATTTACCTCAAATTTTGATGAATGGTTTTTATTTGCCTGAAAACAATTCATTTCGCCTTCTTGGTCACATATTTACAAGCGATCTCTCATGGCGTTCTTACATTGAAACCATTGCAAAATCAGCTGCCATGAAGGTTGGTTCTCTTTTACGAGAAATGAGTTACCTCACCCCTAAGTGTATCCTTTACCTGTACAAATTTTCAATACGTCCTTGCATGGAATACAGCTGCCACATTTGGGCAGATGTTTCTGCGAATTGCTTGAACTTGTTAGACCGTGTTCAACGACGTGTTTGCAACGCAATCGGCGCAAACTTATCTTCGAAACTGGACTCCCTATCACACCGGCGAAACGTAGCTTCTCTTCGTCTTTTCTACAAGTTTTTTTATGGACGTTGTTTTAGCGAACTGTCATCTCTTACACCTTCTCCCAGAATTTTTCACCGTACAACTAGGTTTTCGTCATCTTCTCATCATTTGCATTCCAAACTGTCACAGGGATTTCTATAAGAACAGTTTTTCCCCGCGAACATCCAGACTTTGGAACTCCCTTCCTTCTACAAACTTACAAACGTTCATCGATATTTGAAAACTGCGTAACTTTCCCTGTAACTTTCCTAGCTCTTTACATTCAAGTGTTCTGAGCAACAACAATAATAATAATAAAAAAATATCACGTCTTTCTTTATCCTTCTTCAGTAACTTCTCGCTTCTCTTTTAGAAACCTCTGCCTGTACAGAAGTGTTTCTCCAGCTGTGTACAGATGCTGGTGATACTGGAATCGACGTGTTGAACACACTGGTCCATCCAAATATTTAACATGTTTAAAGTACTTGATGGTACCCATGTTACAAGGCAACTTTATACTACAGTAGTGAAACCAACGACATGAAATGCTTAAAAGTGGTACTATCGATGTTGCACAATAGCGTACAATGCAGATGAATAGAAATGCAACAAAAATTTGATTTGAACAACAATTTTTTTCAGATAAACACATAACGAAACCAGTTATAAAATTACCCAATTCAACGTCTTGTATGTCACACATGCGTTTTCTTCGGAAATTGGTAGTAGATGACATCATGTATACAGGAATACACCTTTAAAATAATTCTTTGAATCAAACCGTAAATTTGCTAAAAGAAACCAACCAAACTTCAAATTGAAAACGACACATATTTCAATTAAATCACCATAACGGGACCGAACAAAATTGGTCAAGAAACAGTTGGGAGTCCATGGAATATGTCCCGATATTTATGCTATTTTTTATAATAAGGTGGATCTGTTAGTTAATACAGTATGTGAAACGCATGTGAGAGCCTCTCCGATAACCGAGAGGGGGGATTGAAATTTCAGTTCTGATCCACTTTCACATCCTTTGAAACTGACCCCGTAAAAGTTGAAATCTTTTGTATTTTCTTTTGTCTTTTTTGCAGGTGTTGACTTAGAAGTTTACATAATAAGATGGAAAAGGATGACACATTTTTATGTTATTTTACTTGAGTAGAAATCCTAAAGTGATATTTTTTGGCTTTGGCGTAATTAAGGCCGGCGGAAAAAGAACCGAAGCAGTGATACAAGGCGGATGTAAAATAGCTGATGCGAATGTCAAAAAACGACAAATTGATGTAAAGTAGCTGTCAAAATGGAAAATGTACCATCCCTCCTCTGATTAACACATGCAATTATTCTTACGTCAGGTTAAAAAACAAATGATCTCTTGGCCTACACTTAACTACAAGTCATGAAATCATCAAAGCGGTTGATTTTCTAAAGTTAATCTAAATTATAATTTATTAATGAGCTTTTTTAGTAATGAAGTTATTTTATTACTTCCATTCAATTCTAAATCATAACTTCCTCTGACTTCAGCAAAATAAGTACATTGATTTTATATCATTTTTCCCTGACTGACGAACGTTTCATTTGACGAACACATATTGACAAAACCTATTTACCACAAGTTTTTCTCTACTTTAGGGCAGAAATTTTCACAAACGGCCGAAAGATTCCCGAGGAGAAAAAAAGGGTTATGATGGTTTCATGAACGACGTTTTTTTGTTACAAATTTCGCAAATTGCCAAATATCCACCATTAATAAGTAAGTAAGTAAAGTATATATTTGGGAATTTCAAAAAAGAATACATGACTTTCATTTCAATAATAAAAGTAAAAAATAAAAATAGATGCCTCTTCTCCCAATCTTTAGAAAATATTAACTTAATAAAATAGAATAGAATAGATGAAAATGGAATAAAAATTAACTTAGTTGAAAATTAAAACTTTATAAAATTCGTGCATTTGCTTTGTCTATTAAATATTTTTAAACTTTATTACAAATAGATTCAATGTTCCTAATATATTTGGGTAAGCTGTTGGAAGCGGAACTGGCATCATCCTGAAATGTGCCTGGTATCTATGGTGCACAGGGTCCTCGTCTAACAATCTGGTATTTCTCATGAATTTTATCACCTCAAGCTTATTTATGTTTGGAAAATTTGTTTACGAAATGACCAGAGAGGATAGTTTGTTGATATTGAAACTTCTACGTTCAAGACCTGGAAGCCATTTAACAAAAAAATGTCCTTGAGTGCGTATTTACCAATAACAAAACTTGCGGCTTGTAGCTGTAATCTTTGAAATTTTCCATTTGCTGATGTCAACGGTGAATAAACGTGATAATTTTAATAGTATGATACTTCCTGTTCTTCGTTTCCCATGGGAATTTCATCTGTTGAATTTTTTAAATATTCGACGTTTTTTTCGTAAACAGTTGTTCGTAAAACAATTGTTCGTAAACAATTGTTCGTAAAATTAATTCTTCGTAACATAATTCTTCGTAAAGCATTTCTTCGCGCATGCAATTGACAGTAATACTAATAGACCTTTTCGCAATTAATTTGAAAGATCTCAAAAATTTAAAAACGCAATGCATTGTGGTTACTCAAACTGGGTAAGTCTAATTTGTTGCGTTTAAAGCGTGTAAAAAAACATAGAGATATGAATGAAAAAAGTTCCACAGAGAAACAGAAACGAGCAAAAGAACAAATAAATGGCGATCATTGTGCTGTCTACGGTTGCTCAAACAACAGGAGAAAGAAAAGGTAATGTATATTTCAAATATTAAGTTTATTTTAGCAAATATTTATGTTTTTAAGATTATTATTTTCTTGTTTTCAGGTTTAAATAGCCTCGAAGCATTTAATATGTAACTTTCCAAAAAATGAAATTTATTTATATAGTACGCGATTGTAAACCTCATGTTGTTATTAAATATATTAATAATTTGTTATTTTTTTAGCAATGTTGTTTTCAAATCCTTTGAATGACATTCTCCAAAAAATAAAGATGACGCTCGAAAATGGCAAATGGCATTGAATGGATTTACAGTGCTGAATAGTTCTCGTAAATTGGTACCACTTAAAGTTTGACCAAAAGCAACAAAAGTTTGTTCGAACCATTTTTCTGCGGGATATGATATTCAATGTTGATTGTCCTGTGCTGAATACAGAGAATTGTTGTATTCGAATAAATACCAAATAATGTGCTTTTTCATTGTGCTTATTTGTTTATGTCGTCGTAACTTGGTTATTGTTTTCATCAAAAATGTTAAAGGAGTGTGTTTTATAGCTACATAGATATTCAGGATTTGTACAATTTGCATTATGTACCTTTATCGGAAATTTCAACATAAACCTTGCTGTTGCAAACAATTCTTTACGAACAATTTACCTATCACCTGTTTACGAACAATTCACCTATACGAAGAATTGATGTATACGAAGAAATGCTTCACGAAGAATTGTGTTACGAAGAATTAATTTTACGAACAATTGTTTACGAACAATTGTTTTACGAACAATTCTTTACGAACAATTTACCTATAACCGTTGTATTCAAAGTTAATAGGGCCGTATTTAAATCTGGTCAAAGATCTGTACACTGAACAGGCAGAAGAAAGTACGACCAAGAATTTTACAAGAATCAAAGGAAAGATCAGGAAAGATTTCTTTGCCGCATTTTTTGCGAATTACGTGTGGAAGTTCATTGTACCATTTACTACCGACATATTTAAACGATTTTTTGCCGAATTCCAGTTTATAACGAGGTAGTTTTACTGAGTAGCCGTTGTTCCGTCCCAGCCGGCACAAGAAGTCTTAAAAACCTTTTTTTTGTTTTTTTTTTGGTTTTCGAAAAACCGTTTCCAAAAGAGTTTTTAAAAACGTTTGAAAAGCGGTTTTAAAAAGAGCGCTTTCCAAAAACTTCTTTTATTCCTCTTTTTCCGGGTTTAAAAAAACCACGGTTTTAAAAGCGGACATTTGAGACTGAAAAAAACCTCTTAAAACCTCTTTCAAAAACCTTTTTAAAACGGATGAAAAAACTTCTTAAAAACCTCTTTCAAAAACTTCTTAAGGTGGCACTTCCCTATTAATTTTGATATAAAAAAAAATTTTCATGATTTTTTTATTTTCATTGATTTTACTCAATTTGGGTATGGGGAATCCAAATCTAGTCTCAGAAATTCCATATTCTAAGCAGAAAGTTAGAATTTTATCATAAACAAACTAGTCGTTGTAAAATATCTCCTTTAGTAACGCCCTAGCAACGCATTTTGGGCAATATTTCTGCCCCCATATGTGGTTTTACTCCCCCATATCTTTCAAATATAGCCGGTTCGCATTGGGGCAATTATTGGTCATAATTTGAAGCAACAAACATCGTGTTCACAGAAAATAATGGTACCCCAAAGTGGTGGACTATTTTCTGAGTTGTGTTTTCAGTTTTCTTGATGTAATTTTGTCTAAGACTCAATTTGTCTTATCTAAAATGTTATTTTCTTCATATTTTACTGCTTTTCTTTTAGCTAGCAAGTATATAAAACAACATGGGTAATAAACAAAACCAATCACACAGAAAGAAGTCTAAATTTCAGGGTAATAGCTACTCCAAAAAAGCAACAAAAATAAAGCAACATCCGGATGGACATTTACCAAAACCAAAAAGATTAAGAGTTGAAGAGGATAGTTTTGTGGCTAAAGGTTGTAGTAAAGGAAACAATGAGGACTCGTTTTTCTTTTTCATGCATTTTGTGTCAATCAAGAATGTTTTTGAGAAGTTTGGTTGCTGTCCTGAGTGTCAATCAGCTCTATACTTAAAAATGAATATTGACGAGAAGAAAGGATTTGCATTGAAAATTCATATTTTATGCACTGAATGTAGTTTTACTGATGTATTTTACACCTCACCACAAGCTGAGGATTCAAAATCTCCTGGCTGTAATCAGTTTGAAATAAACATTCGCTCAGTAATAGCATTCCGGGAAATTGGACGTGGACATAATGCAATGGCGACATTTTCAACAATGATGAATATGCCTCCGCCAATGACAGAAAGAATATACAATGAGACAAATAACAAATTGTTACCAGTGTACTCAAAATGTGCATATCACAGTGGTAATTTTTCATAGTTTTTTAGTATTTATTTTGTCTTGTTAAATATTTTTTCAATTTATCATTCATTTACTCAGATTTACGTTTTGATGAGTTTTCGACCGGCTTGAAAGACAATAACATTTGATGTACTTAATATTTTTCAATGAAATTTTCAGGTTACTTTCTTCATAATCATACCTATCATATATACTAGAATAATCATTGTTTAGAAAGTATTTTTCTCTAAATCTCTTCAAACATAACTGTTAAACTGGAATTTCTTCGGTTATTTTATGGTCCTTGCCGCCATTTTGGAAGGAAATTTTATTTTTCATTTATTCTAGTATATATGATTTATGTTTATATAACTAACATTCACACAAAATTTCAATCGTTTTTGACAAGTTCTAAGTGTCTTATAGTGTTTCAAATAAATCATACTTTTTTGATTATTTTTTGCTGACTCAGCACAAAAAAATTGATTTTTTTTCCAGATTTTTGTATATTTTGACACGACACACCTTAATATTTATAATAAGTGGAAAAACTATGAAATTACATACATTTTTCTTACTTCCAGTCCTAATAGGGGAGTGCCACCTTAAAGACGAATAAAAAAATTGTCTTAAAAGCCTCTTTCAAAAAACGGTTTTTAAAGCGGACATTTTAGACCAAAAAAAAACCTCTTAAAAACCTCTTCCGAAGATAAAAAAAATTTCTAAAAAACTTCTTTGTGCCGGCTGGGCTGGAATAGAAGGAGACTTTGAATCAAGAGTGTGACTCCAAAATAAACAGCTAGATTGTGTTCTTGTGCTGCTCACTTCTTGTTGGCATCGAATATCATCACCTCTCACAACATTTGATTTGATTTTGAGCGGTTTAACTAAGAATGGTTTGTCAAGATTCTCCGGAAATCACCATTTTGAAGATTTTTTGTTAACAATTCGAGTTGATTTACCGTCTGGATTCGCTCATGCATGTTTACACTTTTGAGAAATTTGCACGACAATAGTCAAGTGAATATATCTGAATTCAACCAATCAAACCTACTAAAAATGACAACAAACTTGATACAACACTTTGAAGAACTTACCAGATAGGCACCGAGGAAAAGTCATAAATGACCGGTTTCTCAAAATATTTTTAGACAGTACTTTCTTGTTGAGGATGAGGAATCTCCAGCAGAACTTCTGCTTCGAATTATAAACAAGAAGATGCTTCTTTGTACAAAACAACACCGTATCCGAAATGCTAAAACGTGTCCTGGCATGCCTCAATATTTTTGCCTTAGTTATTCCGGATCATTTCATAGTTTAAGACACATCGTGAAGTATAATTAATATTTTTAGAAATATTTTTTACAATCATCTTTCGCCATAAAATATTTGAATAAAAATTAAATAAATATTAATTATGTTTTTGTATTTCATTATATATATTAAGCTGTTTATATATATACATATATATATAGTTTTTTTATATGCAAAATAAATATAAACAAACTTTTCAAACTGGATAAAAATCAATAAATATGATGTTGACAAACAAAAACTTGGAATACAAGTCAGATTACGCAATCTTTACATTGAAGCTTCGTTTCTGAGAGCAAGTTTTTTTCTTGATGTTCTCTCGTCTTCACTTTCAGATTTTTCATCTGAACTGCCATCTCGTTCCACAAAATTCCACTCGTCAAGGTCACGATTGCGCTGAAACACATATCAATCATATATAATTAAAGTTCAATTGAAGCGAAGCATTTTAAACTGAATGTAGATTTGCTTACAGGTGGTCGCCTGAATGGTAATGGCGGTGGAAAGCTGACAGATAGTCTCTGCAACTCGGATATAATCGTTTGTTTTTCGTGGCTCACTCGATCGTAATTTTCAGTGATCGTTGTATTTCTCGAGCGAAGGCGAGATACCAGCGATTTCGATCTCTCCAAATCTAACTTCACTTTGCCCAACTGGCCTTTGCATTCTTGTAGTTCCTTTTGCGTTATTTCGTAATCTTCGCGGAAAATTACCAACTGGAAAATTCAAGTAAAGCAAAGCTTATATGTTTCAGATTATTACCGAAGAAAAACGACAGATATTAAATACTGCAAGAACTTCCTCTGAAGTAAACTTAACAATTTACCTGCTGCTTAAGAGCTTCAATATCACTTGTTTCGTTACTAAAGTAAGATGACGGATACACAATTTTTGCTTCCGAGTTCTGCTTAAATTCGAGCTGCTCTTGAAGCTTTTTGTTTTCGTTCTGTAGCCTTTGCAATTCCTTTTCGTAATGTTCCAACTTCGCATGCTCCTGTTTAAGTTTATCATTCAACGAGTTGAAGTCTTGTTGCCAAAGATGATTGAGCCTTGTCACCTATTGAATTAAGAATTTAAATTAGCAAAGAGTTTACTATTTTAAATGTTTCGGTCCAAAATCGAAATGTGAAGTGTTAAAACCATTCAATTTGACAAAGTTAGTCTAAAAATCAACTAAAAAATGTTTCCTAATAAAAGATATAACTACCTCAGCCAGTTTATTGGCAGCACCACACACACAAGCCTGTGGTTCACTTTGGTGCAGAGATGATTGGACCTGTCCAGAGAAACATGGTTGTTCAAACTGGTTCAATTCCACTTCCTAAAAGAAATGTGAATAGGATATACCAAATTCTATTGTTCGCTAAACAAAATGAATGCAAATGAAAGCAGAAATATTCTGGTAATTTCCCTTGGGAATCTTACTAGCCATTTCATGTTAAAAGATCTAGAGGTAAGCAGTGTTTTATCAGCTACAAACATTATGAAAATATCTTTAAAATTACAACTTGACTTATGAATTAGATACAAATCTATAAATTCAAATAAAAATCTAAATATTTACTTCAACTGGTGAACTTGAGGTGCTTGACAATTGACGAACAAGTTTTGTGATTTCCTGTGTAAGGCTTTGTTGGGGATTTCTCTCAAGCAGTCGAACACGGCTTTTCAACTTAGCTAGACTTTCCTTCGTTTCGTACAGTTCTTGCTGTAAAATGTAAATGACCATTTTCATGTTGTCTTATTCACTGCTAGCTTTATTTTAGCCACCTACCAGGCAATTGTTTTGTATATTCTTTTAAGTTCGTTAAATAAGATTTTTTTTTAGATTAAATGACTTTAAAGTAGCGATTAGATCATGCTTTAGATGAGGTAAAACACCTAAATTACTACTAATAATGTGGTTTTTAATGTCTTGTCTTTCAACCAACCTGCACTTTATTTGTTTCGTGTGCCTGTATTGCGAGTTGTCTGTTATTGGCGAGAAGTTCGAAGTTTGACTTTCGATAATTTTGCACTTTTTTCATGAGCTCTTCTTCTGTTAGTTTTTTAGATGTTTTCTCGAGCGAATGTATTGCTTGTTCTTTTTGATACGCCATTTTGTCTTCGTTGAAACGTTTAACGCCAAACGTCTTTCTCTTTATGTAATTCCTTTGTTATATGATAATAAAACTTTAACTTGAATTATTTTCAATCTAGATCCACAAATTGTCATTTTAAGCAGTCAGTCCATATATTTATCAACAATTGTCCGCAAATGTCCGAAAATGCGCATGTCATCAACACAATCTTGTTTTTTCTATTGAGTAACAAAAATAAACAATGAATGAGTCATGCGCAAATTATTTGTAACTAGGAATCACATGGTCACTAATCTAATAAAATACATCCATTTTGTTTTGAACAAAAACACTGCAAATTCCATCTTTACATATACAAAGCGTGGAAAAACACATTCTTATGCTTAATCTCTTCTTTAAGGGAATATTTAGGTCCCACTTTTAGGCTTCTCAACCTCTGTTTCTGAGCTTTCGGCTATTCCTGTTTTCGTTTTTCAATTTTGAACACGTCGGAATTTCAATAACTTTCTGGCTTGAGGTTTTTGTTATGAAACCTTAAAGTTAAACGTCATTGGAATTTTTTAAGACCGTATTGACAACAAATTGACAGTCCATCGCTCTTCATCGAGTCACAACATTTATGTCGATGTCATAGAAACGTATAAGCGGCAAGGATTAAAAACAGAATCAGATTTACTAATAAAAGTTATTTGGGAGAAAAGGTTGCATACAGATTAGTATCCTCGAATTTACAAAACACATATTGCAACACACAAATTAGTAAAAGAGAAGGAAATCTTTTATTTAGAAAGATTAAAGTTAAATTCTTCCATTACATTTACATTATTCCACAATAAATAATTTATTATGAATTGTTTAAACAATCCGAGTCAAACGTCAAAAGAATGATCTATAATTTCACAGACATTTGAATGTAAACATAGTCAGCACTTACGTCAGAATGTCACATTGATTGTATCAAATTGCTGACGATTGTCGTTAAAATAAACACCGAAATACGTGCATGCGGAATGCTCACGATTTACTATGAACGTGCTAATTGCGGAGCAATTTCGTGCATCTGAAATGTCATCGTGTGACGTTTGGGACTTAATGACGTATTTATGATGGCAAAAAAAAATAGGGTAATTTTCAACAACCTTTAAGAAACTATTTCTTTTTAGCTGTCTTAATATGTCAAATAAGTATTTATTAAATACTAATATTTCCATGTTAACCAAACCAATAAAAATAAACAAACTCCAAAAACCTTGTTCCAAATGAAAAATTTTTACGCTGTTTTTTTTTGGGAATTTAACAGCGGAAAGATCCTCTGCATGATGCCGGTCGGAGTGAACACACACTGGTTATTAACTAGAGTTTTTGTTGTCATATTTGCTGTTGTTTTGGTAAACTTTCAAAGTTTTCAGCGTGAAAAGTACTCGCCAAATATTTTTATGGTTAATTGGAACTTACATATCCCGTTTGGATGTATCTGTAAGAGTTTTATAGGGATGAAACTGTCCTGTCCTAAAGGAAACTTGTTTTTATCGCTACTTCTACTGATGGCTGGAGATATCGAGAGCTGTCCAGAACTTGACTTTATGATTCCTGAGTTGTATACACTGCTACCGAACAAAGGGTTAAACATTTTTTACCAAAATATACGTGGAATTTCGATAAACATTCCATACGTAGAAATCATTCTTCAAATATATAAAAATATAGACATCTTTTCTCTCGGCGAAACTCACATCTCGTCAACAGATTGCGGCTCATTTCAAGTTCCGGGGTTCATTTTTTTTCAGCAAAGAAAGAATGTATGGAAAGGGAGGAGGAGTTGCTGCTTTTGTTTCCAAAAAAATTCCGATAAAAAGGCGTGAAGACCTCAAAACTGAAGGACTTGAACGTTTATGGCTGGAGATTGATATAAAAAATACTAAAAACATCTTGCTAGGTATTTTGTACAGACCCCCAGATTCTTCTCATTACTTGCCGAAAAATCTTAACAATCTTTTTGCTGACAACTTATCGGAAGTCATCAAGAAAGAAAACAAAGAAACGATTGTTATGAGAGATGTAAACGTGGCGCTGTTTTTTTTATTAGCTAAATTGTCGGACGGAAATTCGATAAATTGAACGCTTATTGAAACGTGTATGGGATAGTAGCGATCTTTTCTTTTTGTATAATAGTTTAAATGGACCAGGTTTTGTCAAAAAACAAAGCAAAGGATTTAATTTCAACCTTATGCTTTCAAAATTTTGAAAAAACTGATATTGTCAGACGGAATCGATAAAAAATAGATTTAACAATGTCGACTTTTCACATCATGGTTTAAGTTGTTGAAATAATAAGTGTGTATGGTTACTAGATGGTAACATCGAGTAAATTACGTATCAGTTTTAAAAATATGACTAAGATATCTGTTTCAAATAAGAAAACAAGGCGTTTTCCGTCCGACAATAAAAATCTAGTTTAATTACAAAATTTGCGTAAATACTTGTGTTTGTAGTGATTTTTTTGTAGAATTACTTGATATTATCCTTTAAACTATACATTCATTAAGTGTCAGAATTTACGTTTTTTTCAATTTTTAAAATCACCAATTTTTCAATATTTTTTGTCGGACGGATTAAAAATTTAAATTGTGTTTTGTTGCTTTTCTGCCTCTTTTCTGTAAGTGTTAACCACTTTTATAATCTCTTTTCTTCCCAACTCGATACCTTAAACGTATTTGAACGTCTTATTCAACTTTGAAAACTCACAAAAAAACTTTAAACCTTTCTTATTGTTGTCGGACGGAAAAATTAGTAGAGAATCTTAAAAAAATTGTTTATTGACTAAATCAGCTAATTTGTGGGCATTTATGTTGCAAGTTTTAATATTTTGACGCCCTCTACTTTTCAACTATGCTACAATTTGTTTCAATAAGTAAATGAACAAAACACAGCACTATTCTGTTTGATAATATCAAATTTCCGTCCGACAATTTCGAGATGAGATCGTTGTTCAGAGTTAACCACATTTTAGAAAAAAAAACTCAAAAAATTCTTACTTTTTAAATTCATAACTTAAATTTGATGTTTGTACCTGATGAAAATTGCTTTTATATGCTTTAATTCTTGGATTAAATTTTTGATACTCTGGGTGACCTTTTTTAAAACAGCGACACGTCAATTTTCTCAATAAAAACTCAAACACTGATTTAAAAGCGATTTTGAGTCTTTTTGGGTTAAAGCAATTAGTTAAATCACCCACGAGAATTGCTTCTGGATTTGAAACACTAATCAATATTATCGCATCTACTCACAGTAACAACATAAAAAACTTCAACAATTCCCTCTGGTATCGCCTACCATGAAATGGTTGGATGTATACGAAAAAAACATTCAATCAAATTTACTCCTAAGAAAATAAACTGCCGAGACTACCGAAATTATTCTCCTGATACAATATGCGACGACTTGGCCTCTAAAGATTTTGGAAAATTACAAGAAATATCAAAGGTAAACCATGCCCGTAGATAACTGCAGAAATAAAAACCCTTCTAACTGAAAGAAACGAAATGTTACGTTTAAGTCGAAAAACCAAAAACGAAAATAATAAAAATATGTACAAGGACCTGAGGAATAGAGTTAACATTCTTGTACGCAAAGCAATCTCAACCTATAACAATAATTTACTCCAGGAGAATCAAAACGACCCTTCAAAATTCTGGTCAACCATAAAAGCCATATATTCGGTAACTGGAAAATCTACCGCTCAATCCACATCCTTCTGTATTACCGGTCAAAATACTACAAACAAACGATAGAAAGCTGACGGTTTTTGCTTGATTTTAATACCATTGTAAATAAGCTGAAGAAGTGTGCCATTCCTTTAGTAAATTTCACTTGTTCCTACCCAAACATTCAAAGAAATTGCACATTTGATACCTTTAAATTTACTTATGTATCTGTTGTTGAATTTCAATCGCTACTGAGATCATTAAAGTGGAAAAAGTCTCTGGTTTGGAAAAACTTCCTGCTGGTTTCATCAAGGATGCTGCACCGATTATTTCCAAACCATTATCGCACCTTATATACCTGTCGTTGCAGAGTGGCGTAGTTCCTAATGCGTGGAAATCAGCAAAGATAACTCCTATTTTTAAATCGGGATCAAAATGTAACTTTGGCAACTACCTGCCGATATCTATAATACCAATAATATCGAAAATATTGGAGAAAGCAGTCCATAAACAGTTGATCAGTTTCCTGGAGAGCCGAAACCTCCTCTCTAAAAATCAATTCGGTTTTTGCTCAAAGAGATCGACCGAATTTGCTACTACTCTCTTAGTTGACACCATTAGAGACTTTGTCGATCAAGGTAATATTGTAGGTGCAATATTTGTTAACTTTACCAAGGCGTTTGATGTGTTAAGTCACAGTCAGCTATTATCGAAATTAAAGTGTTATGGAGTTCGAGATACTGAGCTAGCCTGGTTTACTGATTACCACTTTAACCGTAGTCAGAGAGTCGTTTTTAGTGGTGAAACTTCCGAACCCGAACCTGTGACCTGTGGAGTACCTCAAGGATCCCTGTTGGGTCCTTTACTATTCCTGCTGTATCTAAATGAAGTTGTTGACCACATTAAAGAATGTAAACTTATTCATTATGCTGACGATACAGTATTTTACACCGGTGGGAAATCTCTTGAAGACATCGAGAACAAGCTATCTGCTGACTTCAGGCGCCTGTCCCAGCGGTGTATTGACTGTGAATTATTACTTAACCTAAAGAAAAATAAAACTGAGGTGATGTTGTTTGGTACCGCTCAACGATTAAATAAACTTTCCAGGCAAATCTCAATCAAGTGCAATGTCGGGGATATATGTGTAACCACATCATACAAATACCTGGGGATATCACTAGAAAGTTCACTTTATGAACAGCTATAAAACAGCCACCAGTTGTTTACACTACGCTACGCTTTACACTACGCTACGTCACAATATGGATTCGGAAACTGCAGCTGCTATCTACAATTCCATGATCATCCCCATGTTTACCTATTGTAATCTTGTACAGCTTAAAAACACTAATACCCAAATTAAAAGATACGAGTTATTCGAACAAAGGGCAAGAAATATTGTACAGCCGAAGAAAAACACTAAACTTTGCACCATCATTGGATCCAGGAAGATAGCTGCATGTAAATTTGTGCGTAACTGCATTGAAGGCAAAGTTTGTGAAGATTTCCTTGGTTAATTTTCAAAAATCGATCACAACATTAATACACGAAATAACAAACTTTCGATGAGACTACCTTGGTACAAAATTGAATATGATAAGCGATCAAGTAAATTTTTGGCAGCTAAGATTTATAACGAACTGCCAATTACCATTTGTGAGCTCCCATATAGTGAATTTTTGTCAAAAGACAAAAAGGTTTTTACTTAGGTCACTGTAGCTTAGTGGTTAGTGCATTCAACCCACAAAATCAAACGGTGCTGGTTCGAAACCCAGCTCGGACATATTTTGATTTCTGAGTTACAGTTGAGTTATTGAGCGGAACTCATTGCGTAATGCAAGCCTAGCTCAAATGGTGGGTTGTCTGGTGAAGCGACTTCGTAGGTGCAAATGGGTGCCCTAAGTACGCCAGGACCTAAACCTTGGGATAAGAAGAACCACTGTTACATGTGGAGAGTCCCGTAAAAACTCCATTATATTATATTATATTATACTTTTTTATACTAATTTTAGATCCTAAGCTTTTAACTACTTGTTTATATTCTTTTTACTGCAGCATTTGACTTTTCAAAAGGCGCTGTAGCTCAATGGATAAATTTTTCGGCTCACGAAACCAAACCCGCCGGTTCGAATCCCATCTCCGGCAAAATCTTTATTTCTGAGTTACAGTTGAGTTCTTGAGCGAAACTCATTGCGTAATGCAAGTCTAGCTTAAATAGGTTAGTTGTCTGGTTGAGCGATTTTCGTAGGCGCAAACGGGCGTCCTAAGTACGCCAGGACTAACCAACGCCATGGCATAGTGGTTACTGTGAGTGTTCGCATTCCAGCGACCCAGGGTTCAATACCAGGTCATTGCGTCAAAGTTGACTCAGCTTTCCATTCATTCAAAAGGTCGGTAAAATGACTACCAGTTTACTGGGGTAAAGATTGGGAAAGGAGTGGCGCCCTCCCCTACCCTTGTGGTAGTAGCCATTAGAAAAAGGAGCCCTTCGGGTTTCCTTCGACTGCGGTCGGTTGACTTTTCACTAATCTCCATATACATCGTTTTTGATCTAATTCTCTTTTAAGCTTTTAACATCTTATTTTTATTTTTTACTTTTCATATTTTATATTTGTTGATATGTATATCCTGTATAAATATTGGTAAAATAAATAAATAAATAAAATAACACGAATTGGCTTTGTTATATGCATTTATTCTTGATAATCTTTTTCAATGATATGAGCTAGTCTAGCTTTCTGTGGATTTCATGCCTTGTTTAGTTCAAACACTTTTTTATATGTAACATTATAGCTTGTACAGTATACTCCCGATAAGTGGGACCCTTGATAAGTGGGACATTCGCTAAGTGGGACAGATTTCGTCGGTCCCCTGAGTGTTCCTCCTTTCGGGATTTTACTGCATATCTTATTGTTATTATATCATGTGCTGATTATATGCTTTACAAACGGTTTATCATTCGGCTAAACCGAATAGTTATGGATTTATAAGTCACTTTTAAGTCACTATGAATAGAGAGAATAGGAAAGTGAATTTAGTTCTTTATTTGAATTCATAACCTTGTCCACTCATATAATAAGGGTCCTAAACGTGACGTGTACCTAAGAATAAGTTGTATATCATGCTCTAGTTAGCTACCATTCAACAAAAATAGAAAAACACGAAAAACACTTTTCTTGAATAAAACACACAATCATTGACAACAAGCATAGTATATACAGAAACGTTATCACCTATAAAAGGATATTTTCTATTACTTTGACATTTGTGAAATATGATGAACCTACCAGCCGCTAACCACACATCTATTGTTGTTTTGATTCACGCGTAATAAGTAATGTCAAGAAGGAACATTCCGTTCAATATTCAGAGTAAAATCAGCTGTTCTGAAAAAATTTAGCTAATCTGTTTGGTAAATAAAACATATATTTACCCAATAATTGTTTGATAGTACACTAATAAACATATCGTTATAAACATATCTTAGCGTTATAAAGTTCTTTAGACGTTCTGCAGGGAATAATACCTCTGCATTTCTTTGGCTTGATAGAGCAGCAGTAGCCACTTTAGACGCTCCTATAAAGGTAAGTTAAGAGAACAATCTTTTGGAACCATCGATTCTTCAAAGAAAATATAGTTAATTCCAATTCTAGGATTCGAACGCCACACGAGTTTGCTCAAGGACTGTTGACACAGCTATAGCTGTTAAAAAACGAGGGCCGTCATAACGAGCACGCGCGCGTATTTTAGCAAAAACATTTATCAAATTTTCCGTTTGATCGTAGGAAACCAGTATACCAGATCCGAAAAGGGATTATTAGTATCTTCTAACAGCAGGATTACCCAAATAAAACACTTTCAGTCTCGTGTATATAATTATGGGTGATCAAAATCACATTCTGACGGCATCCGAATAAAACCCTTCCACAAGAATTTTGCTTGAAAATTTGAAATAACAGTCTTCGGTATCGGAATTTTGTCTACGAGAGATCATGAAAGTAAAACGTCGCGCGCGCGTAGATTATTGTGCATGTTGTAGAGTGTATTACAGGAAATGATACAGAGAAAAAAGCTCGATGTCTAACTAGCCGTAAATAAGTGAGGCAAATCCAAGTGCAAAAATAAATGTTTCAGTCAAAATGGTGAGATCATGCGCTGCATATGGTTTTCAAAAGAAAACCTAGAAAACGCCCTAAAAAGTTACGTCGTCAAGTAATAACACAAAAGCATAAACAAAAGCTGAAAAGGAAGGAACAAAAAGTTGAAACTCTTGCCAACCTAGTTAAAAGTTTAAAGGGGGGAAACATGATATCCAAATATATTGGGCAGATTATGGAACAAAACCTTTCTGGTGTAACAAGGGATCTGATCCTTTCCCAGTTCAAGAACGAGAAAGACAAGTCACCTCATGGAATACAGCATTCGGATGATTGAACATCATCCGTCGACTGTGAACCAGGATAAAGAATAAAGAAATAAAGAATTGATGTTTTTATGGAACTTCAGCGAAAGTCTAGATAAAATGAACAGTTTCGTGAGTGTGCATTGATGTTTGATGGTGTAGAAGTTTGGTTCGGTTTACAACCACAACAAAGGTGTCTATGAAAGGTTTGAGGCATTTGGTGACAACATCGTTGTAACTAAGGTGGAGAAGATTGCAGCAGAGGCCCTCGTTTTGATCTCAGTCGGATATGTTCTTTGCAATGGCATCAATTCTGTTAATCTTCATGCCCTGGTCAGAAATTCACTACATCTTTCTGCCGCCCACAGGCTCGATATACGCAGTGTTATGTGTGATAATATGATGTTTGGATGTAAATTAGGTGCAAATTTTTGCCAAAGGGAAAGGACACATTCAGTTCAAAAGTCATAAAATGAATGTCAAAAGAGCTGCCTAACACTGAGTAGTTCTGTTGCCAATGTTACTCAGTGTTTGAAGGATGCCCATCACCCATTGTGGTGATTCTGAAGGAACGATCAATTTTATACGTGTCCCATTGTTCGACATTCTGAACAGCCGAAGCCCATATGCAAAGGTTTATAAGAAGCCACTGTATTATAATGATGTTACACGATGGAAGAAGATCGCCGAACATTCAATTCAGTACCTATCTCAATTAAAAGTTAAATCTATCAATCCTCAAGCATGGCCTTAAGGTTTCACTAGGTGTTCTTCGCTTAGTCCAGCAATTACTCTCTGCTCATTCTTTTCCGTACCTTCCCTTCTGACATACAAAATGCCTCAGGATCATCTGGAACTATTGTTCGCATGCCATTCGTGATAAAATTGGTTTCAACAACAACCCAGATATCAGACAATTCAAGTCCACATTGAATAAAATTTTGTTGAGAAATTCCATCATTGCATCAAACAGAAAAAATTGTCAAATGTTTGAAGATCATTCCAAAGGTTCGGCATTTTCCTTGAAATAGAATAAACAAAATGCACCACTGTTCAACTAAGAGGAAGATGTAGAGGTCGATGCTGCAGAAATTTTTATCATGAGAGAAAGGTTAAATTCAATCAATGTGTCTATGTACCAAGAAGCGATACTTGGTTAAATTTCAGGTTTCATGGTTAGAATAAGATTGTCCCTAAAATTTCTTGTGTTGAATTTTCCGAAGCTCTCACGAAACAACGCGCGGAATCATCTGGCCATAATGATCAATGTTATACACTCTAGATGTTTCCATCTTTGTCATTGATCTCATCCAAGAATAGAGGAGGATTAATTGTGCCGTTAAAGTTAGACTTGAAGATTGTTGATAAATCAAAAAAACTTTTCCACCTGTCTATTAATTCTAAATCTAAAGTAAATAAAACATCATGTTATATCAGATCTATTTATGCGTGATTGTTGAAAATTTTGTCCTGAGTTAGAAGAGCATGATAAAGAAAATAAACCTGTTAATGAAGATATGCACTCTACCCAATTGGTCAAGAAAATAATCAACAAAAGGTTTTGGAAATTCGCCTATTCGGCTACACAAAATAATACAACAAAGACATCCATCACAAGGACAGTATTCGAAGTTAATATTGTTTAGTGGGATTTAAACTTTATTCTACATTTATAGTTCAAATATTTATTTAGAGTTTTATTATGATCCAGATCACAACTCTAGATAAGACTGTAACAATTAGTGTTGATTTTGAATCGCACTGTGAAGGATAAAACAAAAACAGTAAACTCCAAATGAACCACATTTACAAACACATTCTTACCAACCCAGTGCTGTTTTTGCCGCTATTTTGCCACTTATGTTTTTGCCTCACGTACTAAGCGAGAAAAATAGCGAGTTAGGCATCTAGCTTATTTCTCTATATAATTGGAATTACGCCATCGATACGTAGTCTGTGAGGAACTGACCGTATCAGAAGTTGTTGACACTGATTCAAATATTATGATATAACGACAAACGCCTCAACAACCGACGAAGAAATTCTAGAGTCAGTTCAGTTGGAAGATAATGAAGTTGATGAAGACGATGATATCGAAATATTTGGCGAGCATATGTGTCTCAAGATATCAATACATATTGAATTCTATTATCCTTGAACCCTCAAACACTTTGCCGACTGTATATGCCAAGGCAGAAATAAAATAGCTGATGCGAATGTCGAAAAATGACATGAAATCAGTCAATGACAAACACCATCCTGTTAATAACACATGCAATTGTACTTACGTCAGGTTAAAAAACAAATGACTCTTGGCCTACAATTACAGTTTTATAAAAGATTGCTTTTACGTCATGAAATCATCAAAGCGGTTGATTTTCTAAAGTTTTTTAATCTTAAAATTTAGAACTTTTCTAGTAATGAAGTTTTTTTTATCACTTCCATTCAATTCTAAATCATTACTTCCTCTGACTTCAGCAAAATAAGTATATTGATTGTAAATCATTTTTCCCAGATACCACACCTGACTGACGTTTCATTTGACGAACACAGATATTGACAAAACCTATTTACCACAAAGCCGTCATCTCTTGAGTAGAAATGTTCTGTGTTGTTAACACCATCTTAAAACAATGACCTTTAACTGACGTTTACGTACGTATGCAGTTTTTCCTTAATTCATTATTGATGTATTAGCTAACAAAAACACGTCCTTGATTCGATTTTAAGCGGTTTAACAAAGAATGGCTCGACAAGATACTCCGGATATCTCCATTTCAAACATTCTTTTTCTTTCACTTCGAGTAACAGTTCCTCTGGCAACGCTCATGCCCGTTTACTAAAAATGAATGAAATTCGTACGACGCTAGTGAAGTGAATATATCTGAATTCAACCACTCAGACCTCCTACAAATAACAACAAACTTGATACAAAACTTTGAAGAACTTAACAAATAGGCACCGAGGGAAAGTCATAAATGACCGGTTTCTCAGAATATTTTTAGGCAATACTTTCTTGCTGAGGATGGGGAATCTCCAGCAGAACTTCTGCTTCGAATTATAAACAGGAAGATGCTTCTTTGTACAAAACAACACCGTATCCGAAATGCTAAAACGTGTCCTGGCATGGCTCAATATTTTTGCCTTAATTATTCAAGACTTTCCATAATTTATGACTTGTCATGAAGTATAATTAATATTTTTTTAAATACTTTTTACAATCATCTTTCGCCATAAAATATATGAATAAAAAATTATATAAATATTAATATGTTTTCGTATTTCATTATATATATTAAGCTGTTTACATATATATATATAGTGTTTTGCATATGCGATATAAATTTAAATAAACTCTTCAAACTGGATAAAAATCAATAAATATGATGTTGACAAACAAAAACTTGGAAAACAAGTCAAATTACGCAATCTTTACATTGAAGCTTCGTTTCTGAGAGCAAGTTTTTTTCTTGATGTTCTCTCGTCTTCACTTTCAGATTTTTCATCTGAACTGCCATCTCGCTCCACAAAATTCCACTCGTCAAGGTCACGATTGCCCTGAAACACATATCAATCATATTTAATTGAAGTTCAATTGAAGCGAAGTTCATTTTAAACTGAATGTAGATTTGCTTACAGGTGGTCGCCTGAATGGTAGTTGCGGTGGAAAGCTGGCAGATAGTCTCTGCAACTCGGATATAATGCTTTGTTTTTCGTGGCTCACTCGTTCGTAATTCTCAGAGACCGTTGTATTTCTCGAGCGAAGGCGAGTAACTAGTGATTTCGATCTCTCCAAATCTAACTTCACTTTTCCCAACTGACCTTTGCATTCTTGTAATTCCTTTTGCGTTATTTCGTAATCTTCGCGGAAAATTACCAACTGGAAATAAAGCAAAGCTTTAAAATATGTTTTAGTGAATTACTGGAGAAAAACAACAGATATTAAATACTGCAAGAACCTCCTCAGAAATAAACTTCAGAAATTGCTTATAACAAAATTTACCTGCTGTTTAATAGCTTCAATATCGTTTGCTTCGTTACTGAAATAAGATGGTGGATACACAATGCTTGTTTCCGAGTTCTGCTTAAATTCGAGCTGCTCTTGAAGCTTTTTGTTTTCGTTCTGTAGCCTTTGCAATTCCTTTTCGTAATGTTCCAACTTCGCATGCTCCTGTTTAAGTTTATCATTCAACGAGTTGAAGTCTTGTTGCCAAAGATGATTGAGCCTTGTCACCTATTGAATTAAGAATTTAAATTAGCAAAGAGTTTACTATTTTAAATGTTTCGGTCCAAAATCGAAATGTGAAGTGTTAAAACCATTCAATTTGACAAAGTTAGTCTAAAAATCAACTAAAAAATGTTTCCTAATAAAAGATATAACTACCTCAGCCAGTTTATTGGCAGCACCACACACACAAGCCCGTGGTTCACTTTGGTGCAGAGATGATTGGACCTGTCCAGAGAAACATGGTTGTTCAAACTGGTTCAATTCCACTTCCTAAAAGAAATGTGAATAGGATATACCAAATTCTATTGTTCGCTAAACAAAATGAATGCAAATGAAAGCAGAAATATTCTGGTAATTTCCCTTGGGAATCTTACTAGCCATTTCATGTTAAAAGATCTAGAGGTAAGCAGTGTTTTATCAGCTACAAACATTATGAAAATATCTTTAAAATTACAACTTGACTTATGAATTAGATACAAATCTATAAATTCAAATAAAAATCTAAATATTTACTTCAACTGGTGAACTTGAGGTGCTTGACAATTGACGAACAAGTTTTGTGATTTCCTGTGTAAGGCTTTGTTGGGGATTTCTCTCAAGCAGTCGAACACGGCTTTTCAACTTAGCTAGACTTTCCTTCGTTTCGTACAGTTCTTGCTATAAAATGCAAATGACGTATAGAATATCCATTTTCATGTTGTCTTATTCACTGCTAGCTTTATTCTAGCTACCAGGCAATTGTTATGTATATTCGTTTAAATTCGTTATAAGATTTTAGAGGTAAAACTGCAACTCTCGTAAGTGCTTTTTAATGGCTTGTCTGTTTTAATTTTATCAACCAACCTGGACTTTATTTGTTCCGTGAGCCTGTATTGCGAGTTGTCGGTTATTAGCAAGAAGTTCGAAGTTTGATTTTCGATAATCTTGCACTTTTTTCATGAGCTCTTCTTCTGTTAGTTTTTTAGATGTTTTCTCGAGCGAATGCATTGCTTTTTCTGATTGGTGAGCCATTTTGTTTTCGTTAAAACTGTTTACGCCAAACGTCTTTCTCTTTATGTAATTCCTTTGTTATATGATAATAAAACTTTAACTTGAATTATTTTCAAGCTTGATCCACAAATTGTCATTTTATGCAGCTAACATGTATATTTATGCAAAACTACTGTTGATCGAATGCGTGGTTGGTTACAATGGAACGCAATTAACTACGTCACGGTGTTACAATCGCATTGTTTAAAACTACGTCATAATCTTATTCTCGAAGCCTTATCAAATACTACAATAATCAACGTTTTTCTAGCAAACTCGCTGTTTATCGAATGCAACTTTTGTTTGAATCTTTTTACACGGAAACGATGGTCGACTCCTTATATAGTCAGTGTTCGTGCTAATGGGCACATTTCTTGCGCAATTGTCAGCTCTGCATTCAATTGCTGAAACTGTTTTCAGGGCGTATTTGCGTACTACGCCGTTCTTGACATGTTCGTTTGCCATCTATGGGTTTTTTACCCAATCAAATCTGAGGAGATTGAAATCGTAGGAATGTTCACGATTGTCGGGTTTGACGACGTCGCTATGTTTTGACCATTTCCTTGTTTAACGTCATGAGAATCATCACAGCTGTCCGGTTTACCGTCATCGGAAATTTCATCCCTGATGCCGTCGTCGGAAATTTCCGCATCACTATCACTCGGTGTTTCATTTGATAACGACAAGTCCCTGAACGAAGTAGTCAGTAGTAAAAATAGAGACGAAGCAAAAGTGAACGGAATAAAGAGTGAATGAGAATTGACGAAATTACGAAATGGGTTGCATAGTTTTAAATCATAAATTTATAACGGAGATAAATTAAGGGGAAATTTTCTCATCATAAAAATAGACGACGAATTCGTTTAAGTCGCCAAAACGAGGTGTTTTTTAACAAATAAAATTTGACGTCGCATTGACGTAAAAGCACAGTTCAACCAATATAATGGTTTCCACTGACGTATTTCCTACTATATTATTATACTGACGACACCGAAAGGAAGACGTAAGAGCGAATCGATCTTTGAACGTGTAACCGTTAAACAAATACATTGCGAAATGCATATCGCAACTCGCCCCCGCAAAAACCTATTGAATGGAATTCCAGCTGACAAGCTCTTTTCAGCTATCTTTGCAGAGGTTTCGACATCTTTGTGCATTTAATCTGTCACTTAAAAGTGCAGGGGCGGCAAGGAATGCAATTTATAGCGTTACAGAAGTCAGCAAAGTACACCTTTTTTATTTATAAGCATAACGGCTATAAGCATATTGAGGCTGAAATTATCAAACAAATTAAGCATTCCTTTAAGCATGTAGGCTCAGCCTCACGAATTTATGAAAAAATGAACAAAAACAAGATTTGGAAAATAACGTTCTTTCTATTATTACATAAAAATAAGAAGTGAAAATAAGTATTTTAGAATTATTCTTTACTGTTTATCATACTTTAAAGGATGAAATTGTTGCGAGAAGAAAAAGTTGCGATTTTATTTTCGCAACTTTAAAAGAAAAAGTTGCATACATTAAATGTTGCGAGACAGGACATTCATAAAAAGTCGCGTACATTAAATGTTGCGAGTGAAGTTGAACTTACGATAATTTTTCTTGTCGTTCCAAGCAACTTAGCGTGTTTGGACAATCTATTTATCCCCAAATTAATACAGCCTACTACGGATTATTTGAAAAATCGGAGACGGATTTTCTTATAAGCAATTTCTACGGACCAGACTTTAATATTTTCATACCTCAATGTACACAGAAAGGTGTAAACTTCATATAACTTTACCTATACAAAAAAGGTCCAAAAACGAAAACGTTATTTTTGTTAGGATGCGTTTATAAAATAACAAGAAAAAGTTGCGGAAAGAAATTGTTGCGAACACTGGAAATAATTAAAAGTTGCGGGAAGAAAAAGTTGCGAATTGTAAAAAAATTAATTGTTGCGAGAAGAAAAAGTCGCGAAAGTCGCGAAGATTCGTTCGCAACATATTCTTCCCGCAACAATTTCTTCCTTTAAAGTAGTCCATATCAAGTTCAATCATTGTTAAATAGTTCAGTTAAAGTGGTTCAAGAATATTGAATAAAATCAAATAGATTTCTTTCTACTTCGTCATTTTTTTAAATGAAAATATAAGCATATACATAAGCATATTGTGAAATTGTTAAAACGCTAAGCATAAACGAGGATGGAGCCGATTTTCCCTCATGCTTATAAAAAAAAAAGGTGTATTCTTTCAACAAACTCCGGGTTGGGGTAAGTTAAATTTATTTCGGAATTTCTCACATCAAAATCGCGGACCACACTTCAAGCATTGCTTTATCATTTATTCAAGATGATCTTCATTAGGGCCATCCCATTTTATCGCGGACGGGGAAGTACTTACTTAGGTAGTTAAACTAAGGGAAATCTCGCGTTTCTGTGTCAACAATTGCAAAATCGAAGGTTCTGTTCAAATATTTACACGCGCAAAAACACTCTACATGCCCTTTATAAAAGGATTCGTTGGCGCATGCGTTTAAAACAAGAAAATGTCGGCAAGAACTGTGTGAAAATTCCTAATGGTATTAATAAATAATTTTCGTATCGCTTTTCGGTTAGATCATGCCAACGGAATTTTACCGATTTCCATGGTTTATCAAAGAAATAAACTTAACCTATTATGACGTTTTTATAGAGGATGTACCGATTAACTCTAAGTTGTTGCTTTTCAAATCAGCATTACCATAGAGACGTCGCTACAAACACCAGCCAATGAAAATACGTCATTACAAACACCAAGCAATGATAATACGACACTATAAATACCAACAAATGAAAATACGAAACTATAAATACCAACCAATGAAATGCTACATTTGGGGTGTGGAATTACGGTTATACCCGGGACAAATAATATAAAGCTGAATTTTGGCCAAGAGGTCAAGATCCGCAGGAAAAAACCTCGGACCACAAGAACCCTCCTTATTTGGGCATTTTGAGTTTTCAAAATGAAAATAGTTTTGAAACATCTAAGGTATTTTGATATAATTACACTTCAACATGATCCTTCTGAGCATTGGCACGAACAACTTTTATGGTAAAAGAATTCTCGCGCCATTCTTTCCCATAAGAATTACTCCGAGAGCATCTCAGGAATTACACGAATCTCGTGTTACGACAGAATGAAAAGTGTGACGTAGCGCAAAAACTGCGGTTGGTAATTCCGCAAAATCTACAGATAGAAAAGCTTCTTTACCTTCTCCCCGGGAAATGGTTAGAGGCGTGGTTGGGGTTATAGCCGTTCTCGTTTTCCAAATCGATGTTTTCCATATCTAAGCAAAGAGGGGAATATCAATCACTTACGTTATTACGGAAGTCATAGTTTCACCGGTATTTTTAATGGCTTGGTATTCTTTTTCGCATTGCTCAAGCCATCGTGCTTCACAATCTCTGACGTCACTTTCTGTCTCGCAGGCGCTGTACGAGTTCAGTATCTCACTAAAAACACGGGAAAAACGCGCTTATCGCGTGTAACTAAACAGATAGAAACGCGCTTATCGCGTGTAATTAAACAGGTAGAAACGCGCTTATCGCGTGTAATTAAACAAGTAGAAACGCGCTTATCGCCTGTATACAAACCCAAAGACACTTATCGCGTGAAATAAATGTGGAGAAACTAGCGAAAACTAACTTTAAAAGCATTGATGACATTATAGTCAAAGGCTGGAGAAGAGTAATATCCCGAGTGAAATACTGATTATTTCTGGAAATTAAAGGCTGTTTCTAGACCAAGGACTAATTACAACACCGCAAATATGTTGGGTGTGCTGGACAACTTGGAATGGATGGTGTAAATCATTATCACACAATCTTTTTTATTTTTCAGTCATTTTTCAGTGCAACAAAACAGAAGAAGCGTCTGTTTTTTTATAACCGTTAAATGAACCCAGGTAATGAGATATCTCAGCAAACATACTCTCCTTACCAAGCGAATGATTAACAGACGAAACCATCCTAAGGTTAATGTTTGAAGACTGGCGAATAAGCAGACAGGTGTTCATCACTAGATCGTACCGATTCTAAGACCGTGGTATATAAAATACAATTGAACCCTTAGAGTTTTTATCTAATTGAATCCGGTCGATTAACTGTTAAAATATGATTCCAATGTGCTTCAATGTTTGATTGTAAAACAGAAACTAATGAGCAAAGTTTACTTTTAAATGAATTCAACTAAACTACACCTGTTCAAAGCGTAGAAATTCGGGCCCCATTTGAACCTTTGTAGCAACCTCTCGCCATATTCCTTGAACCCTACCAGATCATGGAAAGTTTAATTTATTGGGATAATTCCTTCCAGCAATAATACCGATGTTATAATAGAAAATAACTCCCTTCTCATCCCACAGTAAAGCTTCCAGTGGTATTATTAAATGAACTGTACTTTTACTAATATGCATTACCAATTTTCACTTCCTAGTGTTATTTGTGTCTCACCCACAATGTGCAGCGTAGCGGCAAACGCTTCCACGCAGGACAGCTTGAAAGGACGCCCGTAGTTGACAGGGTTTGCGGCGAGAAGATGTGGAAGCAAACGAGGCTGCGCGCACTTCATTCTCTCGAAAGGAGTGACATCTAACTTCGCCCACGAGCAATCGATAACAGCGCTACCGTGCGTCTCGACCAGTGGTTTGTCTTCTGCGGAGACATATCGTTTCCCTAGTGGACTGAGAACGATGCCGTTGAAACGTTGGTTCAAACGAAGCGGCCTTATCAACCCAAAACGCTGCAACTTACGACCGGTGCATCTTTTAGGATCACAATGACCTAAATCCTGCGAAACAAATATTTTATGAGAAACAAAGGCAAAAGTTTGCAATTTAAGGGATTTATACCTCAGTGAAGTGGGGTTAGGATTGAAAGATTTGAAAAACATTTGATTTGATTTGTAAGAGAGATGGCAACACTTTTAAGTCTCTGGAAGTACCACACTCAACTTTATAACTCAGTGAAGTGATATCATGTTTCTGAGGTTAGGGTTGAAAGAGAGATGGAAACACTTTTAACAGTCTCTGGAAGTACCACACTCAACTTTATACCTTTGTGAAGTGATATCATGTTTCTGAGGTTAGGGTTGAAAGAGAGATGGAAACACTTTTAACAGTCTCTGGAAGTACCACACTCAACTTTATACCTTTGTGAAGTGATATCATGTTTCTGAGGTTAGGGTTGAAAGAGAGATGGAACCACTTTTAACAGTCTCTGGAAGTACCACACTCAACTTTATAACTCAGTGAAGTGATATCATGTTTCTGAGGTTAGGGTTGAAAGAGAGATGGAAACAATTTTCTGTAAAACCCTCAGGAAATACCACACTCAACTTTATACCTCAGTGAGGTGATATGAACTTAACTGTGACTTACCCACATTGCCAGATTTAGAGGTATCTTGTCTTCATCATCATCTTCATCACCTGTAATCCAGAAGGTATAATGATTTAACTCTCTCCAAGAGGTGTAATCATTTCAGAGATAATAATTCACTATTAATTCAAATTAAAATCAAACCATATTTATTCCAGAAATAAATGACTTGATTCGTCAACACTCCAACCTAACTGAAAGATTTATAATAACAATTCTTACCCAGGGTTGCCACTAATATAACCACAGACAGTATACGATAATATCTATTTACAGATACATTTTAAGGATGTAGTATTTTCAAAAAAAGTGGTCAGTATGAAATTTCTAACAATTTGATATATAAGATGAAAACTTTACATAAAAAAAATTTCAATGCCACCGGTACCCCAAGGACCGAATTTGGCCCAAATCAATCTGTAAATTCCAAAAAATAAGCATAAGTTTTCCTGACATTTTAGTGTTATTTCTCAAATTCATGACAATGTGGCAACCCTGCTACAGTAAACACCTGCCTTAGTATATGACAGCAGTTTAATGGCATGTCCGAAACAATTAAAGCAAGATCAAGAAAACCAGAGTATGAAATACATTTTTCAGACGATTTGATAATTATTCATGGGCTGCAAATCAACATACACTAAATAGTGAAGTCTTCGAGATATGTCATTAGGCTATTATTGTTATTATTATATTTGTCATATTTGTATATGTTCGTTTGGAATACCTAGTGTTTTGAAAAGTGAAGAAGCCAGCTAGTGAGTATCACATTTTGGAGAGTGTGTGTTTTGAAACAAATCGATAAGATCAAATATGTGGGTGCTCAGTCACCCTGACTTCCATAAATGCTCGGTCACACAATTCCTTGATAATCAGCCACTCGTGGTGCAATGTAACATTTCACGTAATTTTTTAAAAGAGAACTTTATTAATTCAGTGGTTTGGTGTTGTTTTAGTGGGAAAAATACATCAGTTATAAAAACTGACCATCTCTGTAAATTCAAATTATCAGGCTTTTCTTGCAAAATGAGCAACATAAGTGATATTTGATTTTCAAGAAATTCATTGAAACCAGTGTTGCTAAGATAGCTTCTGACGAGTGCTAGTCAAAGATGTTGCGAAAAGAGTTTTCTGAATGCAAAGTAAGTTTTGATGATGCCGCTTTTTCCTCCATCAAAGAAGGTAGACTTGTTTTCAGTCGTCCTGTCTCCTTTTCATCCAAATAAGTCAACCTCATACAGTATTTGAGTGGTTATGTTCTCTTGTGGAAACAAAATTTTGGCAGTTCACAGATGAAGCGTCCGATCATTCTCTTATGTTAACGATAATTGCAAAGTACACAATATCCAATCAAAAAAGAAAATAGTAAGATCGCTTTGTACAGAAATAAAAAAGCGACTGGCAGTCTGGACCAAGGACATTAAAAAACATGTCTATATACTAATACTGTGAAGTACCATTTCCATTTGAAAAATTGACGATATAAACAATGCTCATGCAAATGGACAATCCTCTCCGGCTTGGAAAATAATAAACATCATTAGTGGAAAGAAGAAGTCAAATAAAGAAAGCTCAAAGCAGATAGCCAACAGGAACGACTTAATAAATGGAAAACACATTTCTCTAATCTCCTAGGCAAAACTCCTACAGTGTCAAACAAACCGATCAAAACGATCATAGAAGAGAACCTCCAAATAAAGCTAGAAAACTATACTGAAGCTGAACTCATGATAGTCCTCAAAAGACTTAAAACAAGCAAAGCTGCTGGTCTAGACTCAATACCTCCTGAAGTATGGAAAACAGAAGCGTTTAATGACATAATTTTACAACTTTGTAACGCTATGTATAACGGTGAAAGAATTAACAAATGGTCAGAAGGATGCGTACTTCCATTTCCCAAAAATGGTGATCTTGGCGACCCAAAAAACTACAGGGGCATAACCCCATCGAGTGACTGAATGGTCTGTAGAACCTGGACAACAAGACAGTCGATTGGCTGATGACAACCTGCCCGGAGATCTAGCCTGGAAGACAAAGTTCTGCTCATACAAAGAAGAAGAACACAACTATTTAAAAAGCTATACAAGCAAAAGTTTTATTGATGAAAAACAAAAGTAAAATGTCTCACATAGTCTACTATATTCTTGAATTGCTGTTTATAAATTGTCTATAATACTGCAGAAACAGACAGTTTCAAGTGGACATTGATCTTTACACTATAGTTTGATTAATGTTTTTTGTTATTACAAAACTCATTTTTATTACTGCTAGGTAACAAAACCAGTTTATATATATATATATAATATATATATAGTTCTTCTCTATCCAAATAGATATATGAATCCATGAAATAGATCCAGGAACTGGAGGGAAAATTGAATCTTCGATTAGAGAGAAAAATGACGCAAGTAATATCGAAACAACTTCTTTTACAAACCAACTAATAAAATACACGTGGAAAGACTAGCCGCTAGTAACTTCGCTCAAACGCAACTGGGTCTACCATTATTGCCACAACTGCAAACATACCGTGGTGCATCCAGTGAACTCGATAAGTCACAAAATGGTAGACAGTTTGTAAAACACAATGTTCAAGTTATCACATTCCTCCACCTTTACTCTGAAACATTCACGTTTCATACTCCTTGAGGTATGCCGGAGGTCGACGTGTTCGACTCAGTCGGCTAAGAGGTGGAGTGTTCTGTTTGGTGGTGCTATTGACTGTAGACTGAATCTCAGTGGCAGTCGGTGCCTCAATTTCTGGAACAGTAGTTTTTATTAACTTGTTTGTTGGTAAGGAGGCTCTTTCAGGCGGTAATAAATATGGTTCAAGTGGGGGATCGTTTCGCGCAGCCGGCGTTGTCTCATGGTCTCGTTCAAATATGTTTGATGAATCCACAAAGGGAAACTGAGCGGTGTAGTAGTTTCGCATCTGATCGACATGCCGCTTCACAACTCGCTTATCCAACAACTCTACCTCATATGACAACGGACCAGTGATCTCTAACACTATACCCGGAAACCAATCCACATGCCCACTCCCAAAATTTTTCACTAACACTTCCTGTCCAACTATAAACTCCCGTACTCTACCCGACCGTCGCTGGCAAACCTTTTCCTGTCTACTTCTCACCTTCTCCCTCAAATTTGGTCTCGCCAAATCTAACACAGTCTTCAGCCTTCGACCCATCATTAACTCACTCGGACTCTGACCCGTAGTAGTCTGCGGGGTGACCCGATATGTAAACAGTAATCTATCCAACTTCGCTTGCAGGTTACACGGTTCTTCAGTAAGTTTATTGAAGCTCCTCTTGAATGTTTGCACTGCTTGCTCTGCTAATCCGCTCGATGAAGGATGGTATGGAGCTGACTTGGTGTGGATGATGCAGTTATGGTCTACACAATTTTTGAATTCATCACTGGTGAAGCAGGTTCCATTGTCTGACACAAGGGTTCCTGGAATTCCATGAATGGAAAACAAATGACGTAACTTATTTATCGTTGTTGTCGACGTGGAATTTGTTGTGGGAATAACATCTAACCATTTTGAAAACGCATCCACTACAATCAAAAACATTTGATTGTGATAGGGGCCTGCATAATCAACGTGTATGCGATTCCAAGCAGATGTCGGCCACTCCCAGGGATAAATCGGTGCTTGAGTCGGGGCTCTCTGATGCACCTGACAATTTTCACAGGATTTGACGGTCATTTCTATCTCTGAATCCAAATTGGGCCACCAAAAATAGCTTCGGGCTAAGGCTTTCATTCGACTGGATCCCCGATGGCACTGGTGCAGTTGTTCCAGTACTGTAGATCTTTCCTGTGGTGGAATGACCACTCTGCTACCGTACAGTAAGCACCCATCTTCAACACTCAACTCGTTCCTTCGACTATGGTACCATCTTCATTTGGTTGGAATTTCCTGCGGCCAACTCTGTAATGTAAATTGTATAACTCTCACCAGGGCAGGGTCACGTAAACTATTTTGCCGCACTTGTTTACATGTGACAGGTGTTTGACTAAAATCCATTAGTAACACCTTTTGATATGCTTCATCTGGGTTTGAATCTCCTATGTCGGGCAAGGGCAGTCGACTAAGTCCATCAACATTACCTTGCTGCAGCCCAGGTTTGTACTTTAACGTATAGTCGTACATGGCTAGAATTAATGCCCATCTCTGTATGCGTGCTGTAGTCATTGCAGGTATACTACGGTCTTCCTGTAATAGTCCTAATAATGGTTTATGATCCGAGTATATGGTGAATAGACGTCCATAACAATATTGGTGGAATTTCTTTACACCAAAGATAATAGCTAACCCTTCCTTTTCGATATGACTGTAGTTATGTTCCGCTGCATTTAAACTTCGAGAACTGTATGCTACAGGGCGCTCGGATCCGTCGGACAACACATGAGACAAAACCGCTCCTACACCGTAGGGCGAAGCATCACAGGCTAATACTAAAACCTTCGCTGGATCATAGTGGATTAACAACGACTCCGAAGTTAACATGTCCTTTACATGCTGAAAAGCTTTTTTGTTGAGCAGGCTTCCACTGCCACTTCACCTCTTTGCGCAGAAGCTGATGCAAAGGTTCTAATAACGTAGATAGGTTGGGTAAGTGTCGGTGGTAATAATTTATCGTACCCAAAAATGACTTTAACTGCAATACGTTATTTGGTGGCGGAGCCTGGTGAATGGCAACCAGTTTATCAGGTTCAGGAGCTATACCATCTTTATTTATCCGCATACCAAGAAAGGATACCTCTGTCAACATAAATTTGAAACACTCCAAATGTTTTCCAAATGTTCTGCATCAGTTTTGCCACTAATTATTACATCATCAATGCATACTTTGGTGAATGGTATGTATTTCAATTTGTGTTCCATTTGTCTCTGGAATATTCCTGGAGCAGATTTCACACCGTAGGCTAAACGAGTTGGCTGAAATAACCCCTTATGGGTGTTCACCGTCATATATTCCCGTGATTGCTCGTCTACGACCATCTGTTGATACGCTTGTGAAAGATCTAATGTCGTAAACTTTTCACTTCCAGCTAAGCATGCATATATATCCTCGGACTTCGGAATGGGGTAATTGTCTAGTTTAGATGCCTTGTTTATAGTAACTTTGTAATCACCACACAGACGGAGAGATCCATCCGTTTTAACAATTGGTACGATAGGAGCTGCCCAATCGGACACTTCAACAGGTACGTAGATACCTTCATTAACTAAGCATTCAAGTTCAAAGTTTATCTTCTCTGTTAGCGCATATGGAACTGGACGGGCCTTGCAGAAAACTGGGCGGGCATCGGGCTCTAAGTGGATTTTCGCTTTTACACCTTTCATGGTTCCCAGTTCTTTCCGAAATATCTCTTGATACTCCACCAGCAATTCCTCTAAAGGTAACGGACAGCCCACTCTGAATATCTCGTACCAATTTAATTGTATCTTCGTCAACCAATTTCGCCCCATCAAGTTTGCACTCTCCCCCAAAACTACAAAAATGTACTCACTCATCAACTGTCCCTCATATTCAACAACTACAAGAGCTTGTCCGATTGGTTTAGTAATTTCACCGGAATAGGTTTTAAATTTCACTTTAGTCGGTTCAAGTGGTACTGGCTTTACCCTATTAACAACCTCTTTAAAACACTTCTCACCAATGACCGTTAACGATGCTCCCGTGTCAACTTCCATCTGGATCGGTTGACTGTTCACGGAAACATTCACTCTTATTGGTTCTACTTGTTTATGTTGTTGAACTTTATACAGGTTGTACAATATCTCATCACTGTCATCCTCACTGAAATCCTCTAGTTGATGGTTGTTCTTCGGAAACTTCCAATTCTTGGAATTGCAAACTTTGGATATGTGTCCCTTCTTCCTACAAAAGTTACAATTCAATGTCCTGAAACGACATGTTTCAGGATTATGTGATTCCCCGCAACGATAGCATGGTTTAGACTGTCGATTTTTATTTTGAATATTTGGTTTTGACCCTGCTTCAGCTACATAGTGTTGTTGCTCAATAAAGTTTGATGCTGGTGATTTGCAGAGGTCTTGAACATTTTGTGCTGCTCTCTCCATCGAAATAGCTATCGAAACTGCTTTCGACAAACTCAGCTCATGCTCCGATAACAATCGTTGTTGAATTCTATCATTTTGGACACCGCATACCAATCAATCTCTCAGCATGTCTTCCAAAATAACCCCATATTCACAAAATTCTGACAACTTTCGCAGTTCTGACACGTATGTTGCTATTTTCTCATTTGAGGCTCGGTCACGTTTATTAAATTTAAACCGTTCCATAATTAAAGAAGGTTTTGGGTTCAGGTGCTGACCCATAAGTTTTATAAGTTCCGGATACGTTTTACTTCCTGGTTTCTCCGGGGCCGATAGATTCCTTAAAAGTTTATAAGTTCTAGCTCCACAGCTGCTTAAAAGTATTGATTTTCTTTTTTTCCATATCATCAACATCATTTGCGCGAAAAAAATGATCTATTCGTTCAATGTATTCGCTCCAATCGTCTTTTTCAGGATTATATTCTTCAACTTTTCCGTAAGTTGCAGAAGTCATAACTTGGGTTAAATATACCAAAAATCTTGGGAGGGAAAATTGAATCTTCGATTAGAGAGAAAAATGACGCAAGTAATATCGAAACAACTTCTTTTACAATCCAACTAATAAAATACACGCGGAAGGACTAGCCGCTAGTAACTTCGCTCAAACGCAACTGGGTCTACCATTATTGCCACAACTGCAAACATACCGTGGTGCATCCAGTGAACTCCATAAGTCACAAAATGGTAGACAGTTTGTAAAACACAATGTTCAAGTTATCACAGTTATTCCAAAACTCATTTTTATTACTGCTAGGTAACAAAACCAGTTTATATATATAATATATATATATATATATATATAGTTCTTCTCTATCCATGGAAAGATGTTCTTGCAAAGTGTGAAAAAAAACTGTTAAAAACAACCAACATGCAATACAATACAATAATAATGCAATACTTATCCAAGAGTTACAAATAATGATATTTTGTAACTCTTGGATACATAATAAATGCAATGGATTAAATGAGAGAGAGAAAACGAATGCAAATAGAAGCCAAAAAGCAAGCAAGAATTTTGTCTGCTGTGGGGAAAACAACCGAAATAAATATTGATAATATGGATCTGTCAGATGATTAGAACAAAACAAATGAAGAACAAAGTAAAATGAATGATGATTAAAAAGAAAGCAAGACACAAGAAGTTGGAAGCTCAATCAAAAGAAGGCTGATAAAAAAAAATGTCCATATGTCATATCAAACAGAATCAACAAAAACACTGCCAAACAACCCAGTTCGTTAACAGAATAGGGAACGAAACCCTTTTGTGGAACCAAAATACTTAGAAGCTATGGGATTATTGATGTCAGATAATCTTAGTGCATCTGAGGCTTTGAAGGCTGTTTACACTGTAGATACAGTTGTTTGGGGACAAACAAAGCACTTGCCACTTCGTCTTGATAAAAAATACATGAATGCTTACAAAAAGCTGAAGAAGTTGATACCCAATGTGACATCTAACAAAGATATTGATGGCATTGATGAACAGCAAAAGAGTGGCCAAATATATGAAATTGTTCGTCAATCATTGACAATAGACAAAGTTTATATAAATGAAACTAACTCAACTATAAACTATCCGTCCAAAATTATAAATGATGGAAAGTAAACCCGTGAAAAAACAATCCATACAATACACTACCTGATGGTGTTTGTGTTAGGTACAATCACCATTTGATGTCAGTCTACTGCGAGCAGAAGATCAGACCATATTATAGGCGCCGGACATAAAAAAATTTTGTCCGACAATTTTATATTTCTACTGGACATTCTGTCCAGCAACAAATATTTCTGCGAGGAGATGCCGAAGCAAAAGAGGTTTATAGTGCCCGATGGAACATCTCGACAAGGGATTGAAGACATTGCTGGAATGGTTGTAAAAGTAGGAGGCAAAATCCGTGCCTTAAAGTCATTGAAGATAACAAAAGGAGATTGTTTAAATGGGGAAACAGCAATTATTCACATGCTTGACAGATTGGCAACAGCTAAAAAATGTGAAGTTAATGACATTTGGCTCAGTATGACAGCCATGGTTACTGACTTGTGTAAAGTTAATAAGAAGCTAGCAGCTGAAATCAAAGCTATGATTGGTTCAGAATGGATGCCAGGCATTCTGCAATCTGCACTTCACCTTCCCTGAGGGGATTAAATCTATGTTGATAAACTATAAAAGTCACATTGGTGCAGACAAGCTTTCCTAAAAACCATCCGTTTTGAAACAAATATGGAAGACAAGATCGTTGGTGTACAGATTTTGAATTGTTGGATGCGTCTTATGTCAATGTGCTGGCAAGGGCATGGAATAAGGATCAGTATAAAGTTTGTAATAGAAAAATTTTCAACCTTTGAAATCCAAAATGGCAGATATTTACAAATATTTGCAAAGGACTATTTCAGTAGGTCTAGCAGTTGCCTTTCACCATTCTAAATTTCAAGACCTGAAAAAGATTATAAGGTTAAAAATTGTGATTTTTCACTATTTTCGAGCTATTATTTTTGTTAAAATTTGCCCCCAAAAACATTTTTTGAAATACATTCTTATTGTTTGGAGGCTGTTAATAGGTTTGTATAATAAAACTATTTCAAAGTATTTAAAGAAAAACTGATTTTTGACAAATTTTCGAATGATTATTTTTACTAAAACCCGGGGCAAACGGTGGGTTCTGTTGTACAGAAAGTCTGAGTCTGTATTTTATACACACGTGAAATTTTTCCATTCAGTCACATTTCGAATAATGAACTTTACCAAGTCTACAAGAAAGCAGGAGTCCATATCGTAGAAATGATGTTAACCAATTCATTCTACCTATATATATACAAAATTTTCAACCAATGAAGGATTTCGCCATCTTGTTATTATAACGTATTTGATCGGAAACCGAAAAGTAAAACCGTCTGCAAGGCCTTTGACAAATTTTCACTACCCATTAATCATTCCAGAGAGCGAGAAAATAAAGAAACCTACAAGGGGAAGTGTACAAAAAATGAAATAAGAAGAGAGAGTCAAGAGATATGTTTGTCGATACTGCTCTGACCAACCACCTCTTTGTATTGATATCTGTTTTCGAATGTACCACCAAAACATGGAACAAATTGATGATGCGCCAATGGATTTGAGCGATGCAGATGATAATTAATATTTATACATAAATGTAAGCTTTTAATAAGTCAGTCATTTTTTCAGGGATACATAATTGAAAATATGCCTTAAAAACTATTACTTCCCATATTTTGTCCCTAAAAACGGCTAGAGTTACCATTTTTATTAAAAAAATCAAAACTTGACAAATAGATATTCTCAATGGAAAAATTAATAGATGCAATTTTATGCAATATCTTCAGAATGATGAAATATTAACATTTAAAGTCAAGCGAGTATACTCATTGTACGCAAGGAGTTTCCTTTGACGAGTACACGCTTTGTTTCGTTATAAGCATAGACTTGATTCGGCCAGGGTCAAGTATTCTTAACTTTTAACTCCAAATCAGGCTGAAATATTCTTAGCATTTATTCTACTTAAAATAGGTTGTATTCTTATTTTTTGTTCTATAAAAATTTCTTAATGAAGTTTTTTCTTCTATTATACTGTGTACATGTTTTGATCGTGTATGCATTTATAGAAGACATCGCACAACTTGTCACAATTTATAAATACATATCTTATTTTCTTCTATTAGCTTTTGTAAATTCAGCTATATTTCACCAAAATATTTCCCAACACAGTAGAATTCACACCCTGGGCATATTCTTAGAATATTCTTCAAAAAATACCCATTTTCACCCAGCTATTCTTATAAAGCGCATTCTTATAAAAAAAGGTGTCTCATACTCGTTTTCCGTAGTCAATGTGTTAAGAATATTTTTTATATAAAATATAAAAACAGGCATTGGTTAAATTAATATGGTAGATCAGAAGTAGAAATTTTTCTCTCCAAATTCAACCTCAAGTCAATTGTTAGTGCACTAAGATTATTCAAAACGACAATCGTAAGGAATTTTTCATTTCATTTCTCAAATTTCATTTCAAATTTGCTGTGGTTAAAGTCTTCAAAAAAATTATTAAGGATTATCTGTTATCTCATCTCCTAACACATGATTTACTTAGTAGTTACCAACACGGCTTCCGACCTGGACATTCATGTGCCACAAATCTTTTACAGTGTTAAATAGTTGGACACAAGTTCTTGATGAAGGGTTTGCTATTGACAATATTTTAAAGGGAAACGTAAACACAAATTTAGTTAGATCTCGTCATGATAACTTACGTGAATCGTCACGCGTCGCATTAATTGTTTCAAAGAGGGTAACTGATACTAGGCTATTTGCAATTTGTCCATCTATACACATGTGAGTCCAACACTTGATGCAGTCTGTTTCTTAAGTACCGTAAATGACCGATGAAACGCCCTGGGCGTTTATTTTAACAAACAAATTTTACCCTGGGCGTTTATTCGGGAGGGGCGTTAATAAACAAAGTCCATCAACAAAAGTAATATAATCGAGAAGATGTACGTCGACTACATGATATCAAGTTTCTCGTCATTCTCTTCATCGTCATCAAGGAGGTGGAATGGCTGGGTCGCAGCCTCGATATCTTCTTCATTAATGAAAGAAAATGGATTGGTATCACCTATCTCCTCGTTTGTCATTACAGCTAGTTGTGCTTTTAACTTTTCTGCTCATGCCTCACAAGTCGTACCCCCCTTAAAGCAATGTATTTGGTCATCTTCAGAGCCATTTGTTGGGAGATTTAGGGCGCAAACCTTGAACAACTTGGCAATCATTTCTTTCGATAGATGTGACCACGATTCGAGAATCCACTGAACAATTTTCCGCCGTGGTGCTGCTTTGATATTTCCAGCTTCAGTAAATTCATGTAAACCCTCTGCTAACCACTAGTCAAATTTTTCTGTAATGTAAGCCTTGAAAGGTTTATTCCAGCTAATATCGGGGGCTTGAATATGCTTTGTGCACCCCCTGGAATGACAGCCATGTGCACATTCGCAGATTGTAAAGCTTCTTTGACACTTTCCATTATGTGACATTTTGCTGTGAATCAAATGAAAGCCCATGGGCGTTTATTTTAATTTTTCTCTATGGATCTGGGCATTTATTCAGGAATGGGCGTTTAATCGGGAGTGGGCGTTAGTTAAAAAAATTTAACTTTAACCCTGGACGTTTATTCGGGAGAGGCGTCAGTTCGAGAGTTGGCGTTAGATCGGTCATTTACGGTACGCCTGTGAAGCACGCACACGCGCCCACACACGTCATATTGATTTGCGCGTGCTGTTAATTGCACATTATCGCATGCCATAAAAATACATTGTACTGCTATTTTTTACAAAATTTTAAAATTCAGTCTCTACTCGTCAAACCAGCCATTAAAATGGCGGTAGAAATTGCCGTTGTTATCAAGTTTCAAGTTTCAAACTCGCTCAGCAGACCTGAGGTTTTAATCAGCAGTGTAAACTAAAGTTTAAAATCCTTTTAAATGGCCTATTTTAGGTGGATAATAGCTGCTATGTAATTAGAAATTACTTTGCAAATATAAATTTTAACATAAAGTTAACGTTACCAATCATTTATTAAACGTTTCAAAAAGGTTGATATGCAACGTAAAATAGGAAAGAAGGAAACCGACAGACATGTTTACATATGATGCCACAGGTTGTTTAAAAGTTCCATTCAACTTAGAGACAGATAAATGCAGAAGAACTATGCTGCATTTGATGGAAGAAAAAAAAGATCAATACACAAAGAAACAATCAGTTTTGTTTACAAAAAAGAATGAAAAGACACTTTAAAATGCAGAAGAATTATGCTGCAATCGATGGAAGAAAAAAAATCAAAACACAAAACATTTAGTTTTGTTTACAAAAAATAATGAAGACGTTTTAAAATGCAGAAGAACTACTTTATTGTCAGAAAATTTCGTGAATCAAGCTTGTCGCAAAATTTTCTTGATTTCGAATTTAATTTCGCGAATCAAAACTGATATATTTTTTTTTATTCAACATTTTAGTTTGTTTATTAACCAGATGTTTTTTTCTTCACACTTTTACAACATGTCGTATATAATACTAACATAACTCTAAAGAAATACTAAGAAAAATTATATTTTTCATGATATCTAATGTTCAAATGCAGGGTTAACAAAAGCCTCTCTTTCTTCCTCATTGATTTCCGTCGTGTTGATGTTGTTCTCGTGCGTGACTTCGGAAATAAAAGGGTCGATATCGCTGAACAGATCCAAACTTTCCAGATTCACAGGTTTGCTAGAAATTAATCAGAAAAATCGAAAAAAAGTACTAGCATTTAATTTCGCGAACGAAGAAAAGGTTTTTTTCGCGTGAATTAAATTTTGCGAATGAAGGCAGGAAAGAATTTTCGCAGAAATTTAATTTCGCGAATGAAGGGCCAATTCGCGAAATTTTCTGCCATTAAAGTATGTTGCAATCAATGAAAGAAAAAAATCAAAACATTCAGGTTTGTTTACAAAAAAGAATGAAAAGAGACTTTAAAATGCAGGAGGACTATTCTGCATTCGATTTGAGAAAAAAGATCAAAAAACAAAGAAACGATTCGTTTTAATCTGTGAATTAAATTGTTTTCTTGTATACTGTAAGAGAACCTCATAAATCTCTATCTCTAAAGAGAAGTTATAAAATAAAGATTTAGTTATTGGTGAGGTGCAACACTCGTAGCTAGTAGTATAGAACACTTTTAAATCAAATGACAACCCCAAATTTTTATTTTAAAAAATCGCACGTCATGGCTATTAAAATTTATTTATGGCGTGCGATTCACCACACGCGAACAAAATATTCAAGAAACAGACTGTGATGCGAAAAGAATGTTGTCTTTTCGTCTATACACAGGCGATTAAAATGCAACAACTTCTTCGGGTTTGTGAGCATGTTCTTCTTTATATTCAAATTGACTCCTGAAGACTAATTTAATTTATCTACGATCGTTTTCTTAAACAAAATTGTATCTTTTTATTTTCTGGCTTTACATTAATTTGGGATGAGAATTTGGGATCCCATACCGGTTGACCGGTAGCAAAACCACTCTGGATACGTCACTGTATATATTTTACTAATATTAAGCTGGCTATAGACTAATCTTGTTCTAAATAGTTATTTCACAACAGTACATTTTTCTCTGTTGTTTCGTCCTTTGATTTTTTTGCATTTCTGACTTTCTCCCCTATCATTCACAAACAAGTTTTTATGCCTGCACAATCTAAATTTTTATTTTAGCTGATAGATTTTTGGATTGGATAAGCTTAAATAAATAAATATCATGCAACATACAAAATAGTAAAATAATTGTGAAAAATAAATTGCCAACTTAAAGTAGCATAAAAAGGTGAAAGAAAGTCGCTAAAACAAACTAAAATAATTAAAAGACCCATACCAAAAACAAAATACATGACATGTTCCTAAAAAAAGAACTCTATTTTAATCACACAAAAACAGGATTACGCAACTAACTATTCACTACTTAATTATATGTGAAATTTCCCTGTGCAAGTGCAAATAGGCTTTCAAAAAGGTTTTCATGGCTGGTTGATGGGTGCATGTGACAAGCATTTACATTAGCTATGATAAATAGTGTCCACCGCAAGGAGTTGATACATATACATAAAAACTCATAAAGGTCAGACTCTTTGCTATAGAAGTGTTGAGTGTGATTTACACAGGGTTTATATAGTTAGTTAGCAATAATAAGAAGAGAGACATTTGACAAGGAATTCCAATCTTGGTGAATATTAAACAAATTTCAAAATTCCAAACATTATATTAGAAGAAATGTATCAGCAAAGCAAGCAACAAACCGAGGGAAAATACAGGTTTAGTTTCCTTCGCCTTCACCTACCTTCACTGGGGTGTTTTGGTAACGATGTACCACTTTCATCTTCACGAGGGCGTGTTTTCTTCGAATCACGCCTTTGTTTTCCACGACGATTTTTCCCCATGTAATTTTAAACAAGCAAATATTATGACAAACAACTTTAATCTGAAAGGATTAGAAAAGATTTTAAACTTATGAACGGGTGTGTTTAACACCTAAATGAAATTTACTACTTGTATTTAAAGTACATAATAATTATAATAAATAAAATTATTGTCTTCAATTGCAGGGTTTGTATTCCTAAACTGTACTACAATATCTCCCTTTGAAATAATGAGTCATACTACTAAAATTTGCTCTCATCTAATAATCTAGTGTTTTTTTACTAATGTCAGGTATGACTAGTACAAAATGCAGACCAGAAAACAGAAACAACAGTCGTTCAGCTTCTTATTATATTTTACCTTTACAAAGGCTAAAAAACAAAATTTACAAATCATGATAATTTTATTGTTTGTTGATTTGCTCTTTACATTTCGCAGATGAATAAATAGTGGAGATAATGTACCATAGTTCCGCACAAACTTCCATTGTAAAGACAGAGAAAGCAAAATAAGGTAGAAAATTATGCAAAATTATGCGACGCTGCCATGGCTATAAAAGTACGAAGAATTCAAAACGCAAGCGATGAATGATAGCTTTATACACAATTCCATATCCTAATAAAAAATATATTCAATAATATAATATGTACGTAATATCAATTTAAAAAAATGAGACAGAAAATAAAATAGAACATATATGTTGATGATTTTAAGTGTCACATGGTGTAGGTAACACCTGGGCAATGCCGTTATAATTTATAAAAAAAAAACAGCTACTGAAAACTGCAATTTTTTTAGATAATTTGTTTGCCTGGAATTATTTCTAAAGAAATTTAAATTGTAATTTTTTAGAAAGATAAACAAACACAAGAATAATGGAAAGTTCAACATAACATAAATAAATAACAAAAAAATGTATATAAAAATTGAATGACAAAAACAAAATTTTAGAGGTAAAACACACCCTAGCAAACAATGGATTTCAGGTAAATTGTTCACGAGAAAAATCGTAAACAGAACAATAACAACATGCAACTTTACAACAACATACGTAAAAAAACTTAAAATAAGGAAAATAGTCTTGGAATTGATCTATGTAAAAAGACTGAAAGAGATTTAGAGATTTTTGAGAAAATAGGTGATTTAGAATTTACAAAAGGGCAGGAAAACGAAAGGTTGTGTGGAACTGTGAAATTATTTGAAGCAATCATTAAATATCTATTGACTTTCACGATTGTGCGCGCAGTTGCATCACCATCAATGTAAAGTCGAAAACAACAACTACAACGCTGTCAATTAATAATCACCATTCTCCAAATCAAACAACGAAATGAAGTTGTCGGTGTGTGATGCATTGAAGACGCCGTTTTCATCATTGTTCTGGTTACGCATCGACGCATAACTGTTGTTATGCTGTATGAGGTTCGGGTCGAGACACGTCAACTCGTGCGCGTACTGCGAACTGTCGATCATCATCTCTTTGGTGGGAATGTTTTGCAGGTGGAGTGTGTGGTTGGAGTTGGAGTCGATGTTGATCCATTGCATGGAGTTGTTGCTGCCTACTAAGTTATTGTTATTGTTCACAGAATGCTCGAGATCCATATTCTCCTCGACTATGTTTATCGGAGAGTGGTGATGATCAAAGTCGATGTTTAAGTACGTTGTCTGTGGTGAGTTCATGGATAGATCCTGGTAGCTATCGGCGTTGTGGATGTTCCCTGCGCTCGACGACTGGTGGAGATCATTGAAACTGTGGTGCAACCCGCCACCTGAGTGCGTGCTCAGGTTACTGTAGCTCCCGTTGATCGAACTCGGTTGCTGTAAATTGGTGAGACTTCCACCCAAACTGCTATACGGGCTGGGTAAAAAATGGTCACAGGTCGGGCTGCTCACCAACAAGTTAGGGATGTCAGGGACAGAAGAATAATGTTTATAGGTGTGTTGTGCTGACAAAAATTTATTGATTTGGGTTTTCGAGGGGTTAAAAGAGCAACTCTCATCTTTCGTGTGGAATTGATTAAAGGTGGGTGAGTCAATGTTACTTGGAGAGGGGGTAGAGAGCTCTAAACACAAATAATCACAGTTTCAGTTAACTTTTTTACTGTTGAGATTCTGTATTGGAAGAGTAAAACCCTTTGAACAAATATTTCAAAACTCAAATATAATTTGCACACAAAGTTATCGTTTTGTTGTGAGGACATTGTAAAGTGACATTTTAATCAAACCAATCAGCAATCAATTATACACCAACAAAATGAAATTTGCTCATTGTCAATATCATACCTCCTATAATATCAATGATGTCATCCATGTTCCCATCACACTTCAATTCCTGTTAAAAGTTTGGACGTATTATTTCAAAAATTTCAATTTAAAAACTCTACCTTGCTATTGCAATTCACATGCAATTGCTTGTGTATCACCTGGTTGTCATGTGGGGATTTCACGCCTGTCATCGTGTTCTGGCACTTGTAGTAATCCACTGTGCGAAACGGTTCCGATGATGCTCGACTTCTGAAAGAACCGTCCAAGGAAAGGTCACACTTATCAGTGGGTATGTTAACGGACGGTGGGTTGATGATGTAGTCGTTTGGGTATTTGAGCGGTACGCTTTGCGAAAGTTGTGTCATTGAGGTTTGTGGGCTAACAACGTTCGGGGCCATGTACGTCATTCCGCTTGATTGGTAGCATGTGGCATTTGAGGTGACGTTGTGCGGAGGAGACTGGTAGAGAATGGGAGGAGAGGGAGAGAACTGGAATTGAAGATGTGAAGAATCTGTGGGGGAGAACGGCTCCGCGGTTTTGTCACTGACTATGCCAGTTTGAGCCACAATAGGTTGTAGAACATGTTGGAGTTGATCATGCGACAGATAATCGGCTGGGAGAACTTCATGCAGATTGTTACTTGAGGCTGGTATGGTCTGAATTACCTGATATGTTTGGCCGGTTTCTGTAGCATATGTAGTCACTTGCATCATTGACGTAGGTAAGGGGTCCTTGCAGTTATGTCCCTGGCTGAAGTCTTGCAGACTGGCAGTACCCGCCTCGTAGGCTAACAAACGTTCAATTAAACGAGCCTTTGAACCTGATACCAGCAGACCACGTTGCTTTAGTTGAGCGCGTAACTCGATGACACGCATATCCTCAAGCTTTCTCCCTTCCAGAGAATTGATGACAGGCAACTCAGGTTTTCGCTCTTTATCAACCACATTTTCAATCTCCTCCGTAACGGCTGCCAGAGGTTTGCTGTTGCCCTGCAGAGCGTTCAACATTGCATTTTGCTGCATCACTTGCAGGCGGAGGTACATGGTCTGTTGCTCCAAGAGACGCTTGTAGCGTTGATCAACCTCTTCAGTTGAAGCAGGCTTCATGTCAGCAGGACGACATTCATGGAACTTCAGTTTCTTCACCTTTGGTTTTTGTGTGCGCGTCTTCTTGGTCATAGCGCGAACCAATTTTTGATTTTCTTTTTGTGACAAAGATATTGGCGCCACAGAATTGCTGCTGTTGTTACAAACCCAGTCTCCAGAAATAGATTTAAATATAAGATCAGCATCAAGCTGTTCTTTGGTCGAAGTATGGTTAAAAGTTGTTTTTTTGTTTATTTCGCTGGTAAAGGCCTCGGCAAACGGGTTTCTTTGCAATGAAAGTGGTGGGCTGGGTGATGAGGCACAGTTCAATGTTGTGATACCACTCTCCAATTCCAATATGCTAGGAGAATCTGTAGGAGAAGGAGACATCTCATTGTACATAACCTGCTCTGCAACATGCTGGATCGGGGAATCCACTGGCAAGATTTTCTCCTGTATGAGTTCTATTGGGCCTGGTCTCTGCTGCAGACGCTCGTTAAGCTGGTCAGCTATGCGTTGTCTCTCCAGCTTCCCGAGACATTCCAGCAACGATGGGTCAGCACGGCTATCTGTAAAAATACACATTAGTGAAAAGACAAACTCTTGCCAACTACAATCTTCAATCAACTTCATTGTGCACACCCATTTCAAAACCAAAAACAAGAAAGTATCTTTAAAGTTGATCTTGAAAACTTTTGAAAAATAAACTCAGCATTGATCTCCATGCAGCTATAAATCCTTTTCCTGACAGTGTTTTTAACAACAACAAAATATAACCCGCTTTTGATTTGTGACGTCAACATAATAGTTTAAAGTGCAATATTTAAGCTGGGTAGATTACATATGAAAACATAATGAAGACCACTGTATCAGTCTGCTATGAAAACTACTGCACGTTAGTACCCACATCATCATCATCACCGTTATTGTTTTTTTATTGGTTTTGTAAATAACAACAACAGTTCCAGCTTTGCCAATTGTTTTTGAGACTGTTATCAAAATACAGTTTCATGGGTTCGGTAGCTTTGTGACACATTTAATGAAGTTGTTGGCCGATTGCAGAAATAAAAATAGCAGACCAGATATTTGTTAGATGCTCAAGAAACAACACAAACCTGCAAGTATATGCCTTTGTACAAGTTGCGAGCGACTTGGTCTTACACGTATTTTTTTTTGGATAATATCTCCTGTCTAAAAAGAGCATTTAAAACTTAAATAACATCTTGTTTCTTTACCACAAGAAAACAAATTAGCTTGTCATTGCTTCAAGCAAATTGTTGTTATTTGTTACAAGGTACAAAATAAAATACTTTAAAATCAAATAACAATATGACTTCTTGTACAACTTTCGAAAAGATTTATTTCGTTAGCCAACACAAATTCAAGATAAACTCATAAAATAACAATTAAGAATCAAAAAATAACAATATAAACATAAGAAAAGATACAAATATATAAATAAATATCTAATATTTTTATTTCGCACCTTGCAATTATTTGACATTTATCAGTATTTTAACAAACATACTTTTTTACGCTCCAGTTGTGTCAGTTTGTCATAAATGCTTGGTGAGGTGTTTTGAGCTATGATAAAAACAAAAATGCAACAGATCGAAACAAGATTTATAAATAGCACAAGAATTAGCGATGGCATTCTATATAAATATTTATCCTGAAGACAATGACAGGAACAACAATTAAACACAAATTTACCGAAAATTTTATTTCAAAAATATATTTAGGTAATTAATTATAAGCTTTTTGGTTTTGTTAGATAAAAGATACAGTTTTGCAGCAAAAGTGAAAATCTACCCAACATGGGATCTCAGTGGTACTTAGTGTATAATGCTACTGCAGCTAACACAGCCACAGATCAAAAGCTAACAAGAAAAGGAAATGACATTGAATACAGGGAATCTGTTGAACAAACAATTTTTACACTTTGGAATTAGTGGGCACAGCAGGTTGGATTTAGCAGTTTTGTCTGAAACATCAACAATCGCGAATCCTTTTCTGTTAGTTATAGTTTTGTTAGTTTTTTGTCACATTCTTCTCAATATAGCATGCTCTTGCACAGAAGTCAAAACTTGTTAATTGGAGCAGTGAATAGTTGTTTGGTCCTATCCCTTACCTCAAAGGAATTTACTGGACCATCTCTAAATGTGTCAAACAATATTTGAGACATGTACAGCCCTCCCCTTTTTGAAAGTCGTAGAAGTTTGCACTGTTATATTTTAAATATTTGTACAATAACTCACAGAAAAGTGTATTTAGTTAAAAGGTCAAGTTATAATACAGTATAAAATATTGCATAAAGCTACGTGAATGCGCGTTTAAAAGCACTCTGTTTGATTGGAGAGTCAAAATGTTTTCAAAAGTTTGTCTACAAAGCATTTAATACAGTACAGACGTCAATATTTACTGAGCAATAAATTCAGACGAAAAGCAAACTGCAGGATTGTCATACGTGAGAATACAAAACTCTGCAGCTTTCTGAGATGAAAGATGGACTGGTATGAAATCACAGAAGAAAGTACCAACCGTGACAACATAACTGTTAAATGACATTGCGTTTTGAGGTTAGCAGTAAAATAATATTTTGCTTGAAGTTTAGTTCAGATGGAGAGACGAAACCACTTATGTGGAAGTACCACACTCCGCCTAATACATCAGTAAAACAATATTTTATTTGGTGTTAGGGTCAATAAAAAGAGGTGAAACACTTGTAAGTGTCTGGAAATACCACACAAAACTTTTTCAGAGACATCAACAAGGCAATATTGCTGTACTTGAGGAACTCGTGCATACAAAATTGTTCAGTCAAACATCCGCCAATGCAAGCTAGACTTGCTTTATACAATCAGCAAATCCCTTAAACACCCTTAAACATGTAAAAAAAGGTTGAACACAACAAAGATTTGAACACAAGCCTTCTTGATAAGAACAGGCCGCTGTAGCCGGCAGTCAACGAAAACAAAGCATATTATTTATTATTATAGCATTTTTATATATGAAATAAAAATGTTTGTTTTTATTCGTCACAAAACAAAACGTAACAAAATGGACATAGGCAGTGATGAAACAGTGCAATATAAGGTCAAATAAAAACAATAAGGTGACTGTAGTATAGACGACACAATGGTGAATACAAAGCCACAATATTGCTTTCTATCGTTACGCAGATTAAACTTGCTAATACTTGATTACCTATCAGTAGACTTTGATTGGATCAAAATCCAAAGTGCAAACAAGATTATATGTGAGCAAGTAGTATTACAACATGTCATCAATGGTTACTAACGCTCTTAATCAAATACAATCTCTTCGCGAATAAATCAATAATTGGTGGTTTAAGAAAGTTATCCATTCATAGACTTGCAAGGACGCCAATTAGTCAAAGTTTCTTAAACCCACCACGGCAATGAGTCAAAAGTTTTAGAATCATTTATTACATTAGAGCGTGGTATGAAAGATGGCCTAAACAAACGTGACGTACAAAAAAGTAATCTGCAATAAATAATCTGTAGTTTCTTTCCGTGGGAAAAGTGACTAATTTGCCCAATACACCACAATGACACAATCAGCAATCAGTGGAGCACCAAAATGAGGCTCGCACAGATATTGTTTCGTATGAGCATTTGTATAACTAAAACAATTCCCACAGTTTTACAGAATTTAAATCTAAACTTGAGTAAAAGATAGATATTGACTACGCCCTCAATTTCAAATTCCCCACTTCATATTGACAAAACTGAAACATTTCTAAATATTTAGATAAATTTATTATTAATATTTCTAAATAGTTGTTTTCAGTGAATATAACAGAATTACGAAGTCGTATTCTATAACAATGTCATAATTGAATTGAATTATGCAAGGAGCAAACATTGACAAGAGCTAATTGAGAGTGCACAATGATCGTTCCTTCTTGCATAATTGGTTTTAAAATGTGGTTTCCAACTTGCACAAGACAAGTTCAAAATGCAAAATTGAAACCATATGCCTTTACAAAACTTTACTGAAAAGAAAAGACACTTAGTATAGAGAGAATGATTTTGGTCCGACAAAACTAATTTTCTTGAAAGCTGATTAGGTCCATCTAAAGTCGCAAGCAATTAGGGAAAACCACTTATGTATCCAGGCTAAATGATGCTATTTTTCTTAAGAATATTACCCCAACTTTTGTTACGAATTGAGACAACAATAACATCTATATTCTTCTTAAATTAAGAGGTTTTTGTAGCATGAATCAACAACCTCAACGTCTGTCGTCATAAAATATTGTCTATTGACTGACCTTTTGTTCACTAAGGACGGAACAATTTCAGGAATTGTGCAATGTTAATATTAAACTGTATAAAAATATAAAATATATATATATATATGATTAAATATTCCCTTTTTAAATAGTTTGACAAATGATCAACTCAAACAGAAGTTTCTTAGTTAATACAAAATCAAATGGAAACAGAAGATATGGAAAATATACATATTTTTGAAACATTTCTAATTTCTATTTTTAGATTCATTCAAACAAAACTAAATAGTTTCCGCTTGGAAAGAAATCAAGAAAAGATATGAATTGTCGTTGAAAACTAAAGAGTCTAAGCACAGAAATAAAATCATGAGAACTGGATGTCACCAACTCTTGTGTTTTCATGGAGATAGTAATCCTTAAAAAAATACACAGTACCTGGAATAATGTTCCTGTCAACCAAGGACACACGATCTGGACGATTTTTGAGGCGCCTCGCCAGTACTAGAAAAGAAACGGCAATAAAATCAATCATAGATTTTCACAGTCCATCAAAACGATATTTTCATCAAATTAAACAAGAATACCTATTGGCTGAAACAACATAAATCAGCAAGAGAAAATGTTTGCACAAATTGCAGGGTTAAGAGTTGTCACCTTAAAACCAACACACAGCTACTCATGTTTTGAATTTAACAAGGGAAAAATATACCAGATGTGTGAAGACATACCATGACAAAAAAAAACATTTTGCATAAAATAACTTCATTCATTCTACTCTTGTCAAATCTTGCCAACAATTGGTCATCAAACTGAGAATATTTACTTTGGCTCGTATTTCGATTAAATCCGTCATTACAAACAGCATTTATCGTATATTTAGAACTTGTTATATCATAAAAAATCTCTTGCATTTAAAGGAATTTTGAGATTATTTTTCTATCCATATTTTTTTAAAAAGTATAAATAAATAAATTTATAAATATATATTTATAGTATAAAATATATAAGACTGTCATATTTTAACCAGTAAAATCAGAAAGTAAAAAACTGCAATAATTTTGGCAACATTTCATTTCATCGTGTGACCACAGTATTGACATATTTCCTTTAGTGGAGTAAGGCATATTCAGGTTAATAAACAAACAGTCTGAATACGTACGCAAGTGTAAAACAAAAAAAACAACCAAAAAGAACAATATTTGTGAACTTGTTAACTTACTGTTAAGTCATTTCAAAAACTGAGGAATTTTTTTTTGAAAATATAAATTTTTGAAGAAAAATAAAAAATAAAATTATGAAGATTTATATGGATAGTTAATAAAATTGTTTTTTATGAATTTATATGTGTTTTTTTATGTTCCACAAGAAAATCTTTTTTTGCCATGTAGAATGTTCGTAAAAATATCCCTAAACAAACAAATGGGCTGGCCTTCAACTCTGTAAATGTATTGCAAAGAGTTCAATTTTTATTTTCACTGCGGGCCTCAAACGTCATAAATTATTTGTTCAGTTTGAAGGGTAAATAAACAAGAAACCAACAAATTCTTTACTGATTAATAATGCATTCTCACTGCACACTACATTCATAATGGGGCATTAATAACAAGGAAATATGTATCTTAAATTAAAAACACACTATTGGTCAGGAAAGCATTTTACTAATCTGTAATCATGTCTTTTACTCCTCCTGATAGTAGGGCAGACACTGATTTGAAGATAACCGTCTTGACTAGTTGCAAGTTCTACCTGCCTTTATATTGCATAAAGACATTTAAACAGTTATATACAAGGGTAAAATGTTATCTCACATTTCTATTTTAAAACATAGAAAACAACAAAACATTCTCCTTGCAGTTACCCAGAGTAAAAATCGTTTTTCTACAGTGGGGCAAAGTTGTACAATGAACTACACTTAAATATTAGAATATTAGAAAAAAACAATTTGTAGCTTTAAAATCTATTACGTGAGTATTTTATACAACTATTCTAACCAATTTTTATTTCTATTTTTAGTTGCTTTTTTACGCTGAAGTTTTTATCCTATGTAAATATTTTTAAATAATAATAATAATTCTACTTTAAACAAAAAATTTCATACATTCCTGATTTATTGAGAAGCAATATTGTTAATTTTAAATATACAACTTTCAAGATTGCAGTAGATGGCAGAATCCAATGATTCTTCGTACTGTAGGACACAAATTTCTACAACTGAACTACCAAAATAAATAATGTCGGCCTTGTCATTAAAATTTATTGGAACCAAGAACAATTTATTAACTTATATACATATATAATATATATATACATCTAATCTGGGAAAGATTGATTAAATGCTTCTAATGCAGCATGGAAATATAGCTTGGTGAGCTCTGGCAAAAGAACTGAAAGATAATTTTTTGTGAGGTGCATGTTCATGGAAAGTCAGATACACGGTCCTCCATGATGGCGTGCACAGAAAGCTGTAGACCATAAACAGTGAGGCCTGTTGTAATGCATCAAAGTAAAAAATAATATGTGAATTATATAGGTTGGTTTCCATGGTCCTAGGTTACGGAATAGTTGGGGAAAACATTGTTGCTCAACTCCAACTAGTTCATGATGCCATGATGAGTTCCCATCAGAAACTTATTTAGAAGTAATTTAATTATTTCAGAAATAAACTTTTGATAAGTTGCATGTGGTCATTAGTGTAAAACACAAATACATACAATGTAAATATTTAAAATGATTGAAGTAGAAGAATATGATGAAAGAAATGTATATATAGCTTACCTTCTCTGTTGCTAAACAGGTTTTCAAGAGAAGGAGAACTTCTTTGTTTTCTTGCAACTGTCATATCTTCCGCTTCTTCCTCGAGTGATAAAGGGAAACAACTGCTGTCCAATCCTAGAAAATCCCTCCCTTCTTCGTGAAAATTTTCCATCAGCAAAAGCGACTTGCTATCGAGGAACGCATAGCCACCAATTTTTATGATCGAACCCACGGAAGATTTATCATATTCTCACTCTTTCAAGATAATATTGATCAAACTATAAAGCGTCTACTTGAGAAAGTAGTTCCTTTTCGAGTGTTTAATGTGTACTGCAGGTACCAGAACCAAACTATTCCCGATATTTAGCAGAAATTATTTCCCAAAACAGTAACTTTGCAAAACGTGGATGAGACAGACATATTTTGCGTCCTTCTATTATTTAGTTTGAAAATTCAAGCTGTCAATCAAACTAAAATTATAAACCACAGCCTCTTTTTTGAAAGCAAAGACTTTACTTTCGCAGGGAATACCTTGCAATCGGGTTGTGAGGCGTAAACTAAAATATAAACTACTGAACAGTGGCTTCACTTTCAAGGAATGTTGTTTTCAAGGACTCCGCATAATCAATCATAATTTTGACAATCATATTTTGTATTACAAAAACGTACTAAATTATTGAATAGAAATACTTCTTTAGATCAGAGGATTGTTTATGGCATTTAATAGGTGGCATGTGTCCCAAATAAAGCTTTACCAGGTGTTTTTGTAGATCTTTTGTAGGTGCGCCAGTTTTCGACTGACAATGATGGAAATAAAAACAAACAAACAAAAGTAAAGAACATTAAATCATAACAGTGTTTCATCCAGAAGTTTTTGAAAACGTCAGGAAGAAAAACAATTAAACAATTGTGTGTGTGTTTTTATAGAGACTTAGCACTTGTGGCTTGATCGCCACTATTAACTGAAAAGAAGCCACTCAATCAGTTTTTGTCAAGGAACATTTACATTAAAATAATAATGTTTAAATGAATTTTCTCGTGCAAAACGCTATTTTCATAGCGATAAATCAATATTTAAATACAGTATTTGTGTTTATAATCGTAGTTCTTCTCGTACAAATATTGCGGATGTTGAGTCGATTATTAAGAATTAAATTGGCTGTTCATCATGGGATTATTAGTTTGGTCAATACTCCAGACGGTTGTAATGTCAAATGAATTTTTTTTATTCACAAACTGTTTTTGTCTCGTTGACCCAGTTCACACGGGCTCATTAATCTCGTAAGATGTCACTGATAAACAAAACTTTTGAAGTGTAAACAAACAGCAATCCGTGCGATTAAGTTATGACGTCAGTTTCAAACAAGCACCGCACGCCTGTACAATGCGCGATGTTAAACTAAAATTCGCTAGTACTTGGCTCTAAGTTAGATCAAGTTTGTTTATTTGAAAATTCAGAAAACTTTCTATAATTTAATCAACCGATTAGCTCCTTGCAAAATGCAACTTTAGATGTTACAAATTCGATTTTTAATGTCTAACGTTTGATATTGTACAGGAAGAGTTCTTAAAGATTATAGGCAAGTTATTAGTTGAAAGGCGATAGATGAATATTAGATGCTTGCAAAAGGCAATATTATACGCCGTTCTACATAAAAAATTATCAAAATATTTCATGAAACGATTTGATTGTTTAAATCCTTTTTAGTATTTTACCAGATAGACTTAACTCGGCTTAGTTGTCTGTAACATAGAATGCATTCAACTTAGTTGTGATGTGTAAGACCATTTGAAATTTTTTTATCAAATCCGGATGAGAAACTATGCTTACAGCAAATATAAAAACATGATTGGAATTGAGTGACAAAATATCAGTAATATTGTTGGAATTGAATAAAACAATATTCAAACACGTCTACCATGGATGCAGAGACAACCTTGACAGTCAGGAATTTGTCACTTCTATGTTGATTCATGTTGGTTTGTTTTAACGAGGCTTTCAGAACGCTCATTAAGCATTATCATGAAAACCTCGACCCAGAGTTTTAGTGTATTTAATTGCTCCCATTTGTGCTACGGTTATTTTTGATGAAATACGGCATTTTATTTATAACCGCTAACTAAACAAGTTTGTGATATCATGGTCTCGAACCCAGAACATTTGGATTAAGAGCCGAACGCCTTATCATTACGCTATCGACGGATTAGACAGATTATACCATTTATATATATTGCCGTTGTTTGGTATTAATTAGTTTTGAAGAGGCTTTTCAACATAGCCGAACCGCACCAAACTCTTTTCAACTACTAACAGACAATTGATAGATGCAGTTTCAAAATACACAACATACCTTGTATGACCACGGTTGCACTTTTACCATTGATAAATTCTACAAATCGCTGGACACACGTGCTAGTGTTTGCGATGTTTAGAACATGCGCTTGTCGTTGTGTTACGTGATACTTTACGCGGACCAGTTGCTTTCACTTTCTACTCGGAAACTCGCATAAGAGCGCAACGAGCGTCATTATGATGACCGGAATTCCTTATCAGCTTGAAATCCTTAAATGCGGAAGCAGACTAATATATCTATATAAATAAGATAATAGTAGAACATATTTATAAATTATTTTAAATAATACAACAACATTTTTTATCTTCTTTCTTATCTACGTGTTTCGACTTTCTCAAAATTCTTTTCAAGAATAATGTTGTTTAAAGGGAAGGCTTTCCCTAGAATATTCTTTCAAAAAATTGTTTTCAATTTGTCCCATGAAGAGATTGATGTATTGACGCTACGTTGACAATATTTGTTGTTGTTTGACAATGAACTAGAAGGTGTTGTATTTCCTAGTTTTGTTAATACTCAACACAATAATATTAAATGGGAAGCAACTCAATGATCAAATCGTTTTAGATATATTAATTACTAACCAGGACTAATTGTTAGCATTCACTGGTTTGTGAAGTAATTATTGAAGTGTTACTTCTTTTTCTTATAAAATTGGCCTGAAAAAAAATTTTATTGATTTTTTTAATTGATAAATTGATGATTGATAATTGATAATATAAACTAAATATTTATTAGGAATACTTTCATCAAGATCGTTTACAATAATCAAAAAATAATAAACAAAAAATAAACACCATTCAAAACTGATTTTTCCATTAAACGATACTTGAACTCAGTTTACCGCAGAAAAGAAGAAGACCCCACAGACAATCTACACTCGAAGTTCGCTAAATGAAGATTTTTTCTCTGCAAAAAACATTGTAACATTGTAAAAAAATTACTTTGTGACAAAAGATAAAATACATCGTTATCTTCGCTCTAATGATATGTAAAAATTTGTCTGTGCAAGTTGTAATACTTGTTACGTGGGTCAAATCACTCGCCATTTGAGCAAAAAGTTGATGAACATCTGAAGCCACAAAAACCATCTTATGTATATCAACATGTGAATTCTAGTACTGATTGTTTTCAAACCGCTTCTAAAGATTCGTTTTCTGTATTAGGCTCGACGCGAACCTCCTACCAATTTAAGATAAAGGAGGCACTACATGTATGCTGGGAGACACGTAAGCTAAATAAGTTTATATTTACACACTTTTTTCACAATTCTAAATTCTTCAGCTTGCTTGAAGTTGCTTTTTCACAACTTCATCCTCTTCCTCTCATTAACTTTATCCTTTCGACATAACTTCACACCTCTGACACAAACGTGACGAAACAAGTTTAATGATATTTGAATCAACTACTTTAACGTAACATAAAAGTATAATTGCAGCTTTACATAAAATTATCCTTGGAAGTGATTTTGGAGAAATCGAAACATGTTGAAGATGAAAAATGTTGAAGATGAAAAATGTTGAAGATGAAAAATGTTGAAGATGAAAAATGTTGTTATTGTTTATTTATTATTATATAACTCTTAATTTTTTTTATTGTTACTTAATAGTATTTTCTGTTCTACCTGACAATCTCAGTAATAATAATCACAAATAATCCGATTGCCATCACAAAACAAGAAATATAAAATCCTCATCTAAAATCATGACGTAATCCGAAAAACCCTGGGAAATCCAATTTCAAACCAGGAGACAACAGAAAGTGATTTAACACAAAGGAATTTCAAGCAAATTTCAAACCTTAGGAGGCAGTGACATAAGGGCGGGGAAAACCGACTCGACTCCAGTTTACAGAATAGTGTTAAACAAAGCTAAAAATTATACAAAAAAAAGATTTTTATATACTGTATATAATTTACATTTCAAGGGAGATTACCGGCATAAGCATATAAGCATAGTTTCTACCCCTGCTTTCCATACACATAAGCATATTTTTATGGTAAAAATTGTAACATTGCTATAAGCAAGTTACCGTAAGGTCATTTTACAGTCTTGATGCTTATAAATAAAATTAGTGTATTATAGGTGTAGAAACTTTTGCGCAAAGAATCATCAAAAGAAAGTCCTCTTATATCAAAACAATCTCGTTTTACAGTATACATAAAGGCAAAAATTAATAGATATTAGTTTACTAGGCATGGAACCCACGGAAGACCACATGGGTGCCAATAGTTGCTGACCAAGTGAACTCGCTTGATAGGACACTTGAAATGTAGTTTTGAATTTCGTTACTTGCTATGTCAAGAATGTGAGCACAATCCTTGTGTTATTAAACAACACAATGAATATAAAACAAAATTCAATAAAAATATACACGCGATGCCATATATTAAATATAATAAAAAAACAACGAGAGTATTATAGAAATAACTTGTATTACAATAATTGTAAATAATTGTTGTCAATTTGTCAGCTCGGAGTGTTCTGCTTCCCCTGATGCATAATAGTGCTGAACGGATAACCAAAAACGGCAACTTGCATCTGATGAAAGTCAAAACCTTGACGTATTGTTCCAAAGTTTTAGCAGCGATTAATTCGGCTAGATAAGCGTGATAGGCGGAACATTCAGTACCAGTACGCCCGAGAAGTGTGAAAATTAATGGGGTAAAGGTACCATGTTCAATGTCCATGACACGCTGGTTATAGTTGCGATGTTTCTCTTGCTCGTGTTTTCGTAGGAAGTTTTCGACAACATCTTTAGCAGAATCGCAACTAGCATTAGTGACCCGAACGTCAAAGTAGGCATTTTGGCCACGTCTCCAGAACCCTCTGGCCCTTATGTCCAGCCTTGCTTCGTCACCTTTAATCGAGCTTTTCGAGAACTCTTCACCTGTTATTGGCTGCAGCGGCGGCTCTAACTCAACGTCGGTGCGCACTTTTTTAAAGTAGTATCTCGAATTTTGTTGTGTCTGCATATTACGAATCCCTCTCGCTTGCAATTCAAAGCATGATTTGCGTTAAACTTTTCTCCGCAAGGACATTGGGAAGATAGTGCTTCCATGGTTCGATTAAAACGAAGGCAGAGTGCATCTCGGAACTCCCCCTTGTTTAGGTTAAAACCGTGTTCGGCAAGAGGAAGAACACTTAGCCCATTGTAACCCCTTGTCGCTTTGTTTGTTGAACGACTCTCAATGTTTCGGGTGTAAGCGTGTTCTCCACGTCTTTAACTTTCATTTTAAGGATTACCTCCTTGGTTTTATTGATTGCGTTTCTTTGATTTCATTTCTTCTGCGTCCGGTAAAGAGTTACCTTGTAATGCCATAATCGTTATAAGTGGAGCAGTGACTGATCTTGAGTAACCATATTCGATAGGTGCCTTTTCTGTAAAATTTGGAATACCTAAACCGCCATGTTTTATCGGTAATCTAAATAGTTTCATGTCTTGTTCTGTCATTGTAGAACCAAATATTGCTGGAAGAAGTTTTGAAAATATTGCGTCATCAAGGGCTGTTATAAATTTCTCCATCCCTTCAATTGTTCGTAAAAAGTAAGTCATGCGGTGTTGTTCACCATGAATAAAGGCCGAAAATGCGGCATGTGGTTGAGTTCAGAGAGTCTTTCGATCTCCTTACACCACTCGTTGACTTTGTTCGATACATATTCGGCTTTAAATGATTTGCTACCAACTGACGCACCAAGATGTCGCTTCCCTTCTGTGGTAAAATTTATATCACTGCCTTGGAATAATGTCTTTGCTCGGTCTAGATTATTTGGATCTTTGATTATCAACCATGATTTTCCGGCATTGACGTGGTCATTTTTGACCTTCCGTTATGACCGTATCCCTCCAGAATTTCAGACTTGACAATCGACCAGCTCCAGTGGCACCATCGGCAAGCCACACCTGTTTTACATTCGATGCTTTAGTTCTTAACACATTGAGCAGAACTGTCGTACCTAAACCATAAAATGACATCGCTAGATTGTCACCTTGGGTGGTGGTCTCCTTCGAAGATAACTCTTGACTACTTGCAATTATAAGACGGGAGGGTATGCGATAAGTGTTGATAAGTACAATAGAGAGAAGAGGACAAATATATCTGATGTTGTGAAGAGCGACTTGTCGGTTGATCGTGTTAAATGCGTTGCTAGCGTCTACAAGGATAACGCCATCGGTGTCATCGGCATCAAAAACGTCTTTCATAGTATGGATGGCTGCTGCAAAACCTCCTTTCAGACCAGTTGATGCTTGGAAAGGGCCAGCTGCGTCTTGTATCTCTGGGTTTAGCACCCAACCTATGGCCTTCCCTACAATACGTCTCAGTATCTCTCCTATGCCAATGGGTCTTATACCCGGGTTTTTGTTGAGCGGGATGAGTCTGCAAGCAACGTATGCTTCTAAACAGGTGGGATCAATGGATATAGTTGCGACAATTCGAGCAAATACGGTAATATGTTCTCTTGATGTTTTGCCTTCCGCTTTAAAATTGTTACTACAAAGTATACGCCTATATAATGCTCCGCGTCAAACTGAGATGGTCTTGCGGCACCCTTTGTTAGCTTCGCTGCTAATCTAATGGTATCCTCGTCAATACTATCGAAATAACTTCTGTTTATTGGTTTTAGTGGACCATTCAGCAAAGTGTTTGGTTAAATGGGCGCTGGGGTAGGGTGTTTGATTTTCAATTCTTTGACTACTTTCTCTGACGTCTCAAGAATCCCATTATCGCTTTCTTCAGACAAGAACTTGAGTGCTGCATTGATTTTACCTTTTAAGATAAAGCCAGAAAATATTCGAGCTGTATCTTCCTTACTTCTACGTTTTGAAGTTAGTAATTTTCGCTGAATGATATCTCCTTCCTCTATTAATTGGTCTAGTTTTCCAGTATCCCAAAGGTCTAATCGTTCCTCTAGCTTTTGTATGTGGTCTTTTGATTTACTCAACCTGGATGGCTTTTGGAGTAAAAGGCTAGGAAGTAACATGAATTCTTTTATAGAAATACTAAATATAAAGATAACAAATAATCATTTTATGGTTTATAAACAAAACATTAACAAAAGATAAACTGAGACAATGTTTGTTTCCTTTACAGATTTTCTAACGTACCAAAAATTGATAACAAAGATTAAAGAGCGTAGAGCCCGTTTAATATTATTTTTATCGGCGCTGCGCTCGCACGTTTAAACAATAATCGTTGTAATGTTCATTATTTAGTATATGTCTATAGAGCTAAAAGAAAAAGGTTTAACTCATTCAAATCCCTCCCTAGTAAGTACTCTCACTTACACGTTTCATACATTACTTGTTTTGGTTTTGTTGATCAAATCTTAAACATCTTTCTTCCAAACTACAATTCACATAGCTCGAGTCGTGATTGCTCTTAGAGTGTATCAGTATTGATAGTGGCAAACTGCAGTGGTGAACGATCATTTTCAAAACTAAAATTGATTAAGAATCGGTTGCGTACATCGATAGTTCAAGACCGCTTAGTCAATTTAGCAATCATGAACCTATCAATTCAAATCTTTCCCACCTCGGAAGGAAGAGGGCTACAGAATATGTACAGTCAACTGGAGTTTCATCGGGAAATAACCTCATTCGCGCACCGTCTTCTCCATCGGAATATTGGGAAAATACTTGCAATTTTATAGAATTCTAATTCAATAAAAACAATTTAAAATAACTCTCCCGCAAAAAATATCCTGTTAAATAACGAACAAACTAAAAAAATATAGTAATACTGTCTCTCACTGTTCGATCAAAGCTGTTAATATGGTTGTTTCTTTTTAAATAATTTTGAAAGTAAGAACAGAGGTGCCACTTAAATTAAAATCGATTTGAATTCCGAAAAAGAAAAATTGCCATAAATATCAAATCATAAAATACGGCTAAATAAATAACTAACACAACCACATAAAACAACATTTTTTCTGTAGAGTCGAATAATAAGCGTATGGTGTGAAACAAAAATGCGTTTTGAGCGCAGTTAACACGTGTTATACCCGCTGGATTTCAAACAGTCGCACGTCAGTGTCATACCATATGGGTGGGTCGATATTCCTGCGAGAAATACGGGACTCCAGTTAAAGCATTCCAATATAATTATTTAGACAGTTTCAATTTCATCTCATACAAAAAAAGAATTTGGAAACACTTCGCGGTATTAACTTTACTTACGAAGAAAATTAACCATAGTAACTTAACTTTAGCAAGAAGTGTGAGAGGTTTGTGAAAAGTGTTGGGCTATTCAAGTCACATACCGTAAGTAGATCACTCCCCACATGTAGGTCCTGAACCATAGTTGGGTGCCGCTGTTCGCCTGAATGAAATCGTACATTTATAACTGTGATTTTGTAGTCAACTTGACATGCTCTCTGGGGACACGGGAAATTACATTTCGTGCGGAACAAAATGATTCCGTGTTAAAAATGCACGGGAATATACGATATATTTTATTAGCTGATTGCACATGCGGGCAGAGATCTACGAAAAACATCTCAGAAGTTTCTAGAAAAAGAAAAATATCAAGTAGTATTAGTAACTAGGCTGTGATGATGATGTCGTGGAACTGTTAACATCTGTTGCTTGTTTTGTATTCTGCGGATATATTTTACAGATTTGAGAGATTGAAAGGTAACCTCCTCCTATGCTAAACCTTCAGATGGCAACTGGGAACGCAAAAAACTCTTAAGACGTACCTGATATTTCCTTATAAGGATTGGGTGGGGCACAGGCAACAAACCAACTAATGTGCCATGCTGCAGGAACTTGATGATCTCTGACTCATCGGTTAGACCTCTGTAGATGACAAAAGATGAACATTTAAAAAGGCCACCGATGTGAAGCATACACTTGATTTACTGTCTGACGTTTTTGCTTCCAATTTTCTATTTGAAATGTTTGTAAATGCTATAGTTCTGTAAGCAGTTTTGAGCATATGGACCATAAAAGGAACAAATAAAACCCTAGATGTCGTTAGAGCAGTTCCGGATAACAGAGCAGGGAAGGGGAACTTACTTGTCTATACAGATTTTCTCGACCTGCGGCACAAGAACTTGCAACAGGCGCATGATGGTTTGAAGCGGTAACTTCTGTTTCCACGAGTGAACCTAAAGAAAAAACACCCATTCACCCATACACACAATCATTTTGCGAGTTAATGAATCCTTAATAAACATATTTCTCGCGAAATTTATCAAATTGTATATTTACAGTACAACTTTCATAAACATAATACATTCAATAACAATATATTGTACAAGGATGAAAATAAATAAATGAAAAATATAAATAATGGAACTTTTCTCAAAAAAAAGTAATCAATAAATGTTATGGATCAAAATTGTTTTTCATGAAAACGTTTTCTTTATTAGTGAAAATGCAACAAATTTGGATCTGTAGTTTGGTCACTCACCCATTCCATAGTGGGAGTAAACGAGCCCTTCCCATCGCCTTGCTGTGCTCGACGCAAGTTGTTTTCGCGGTTCACAGGTGCAGTTACGTCATAAGCATCACCCCCATGCTCATGCTGTTGTGGGGTGGTAGGCTCATCTGTACTGTTCGGATTTTGCACTGAAACATTCATTATATGTTGCTTACAAATCATTAATCTTTAGATTTTTGCAAATAATCTTTATAATAAATTAATAATTAAATTTAAAATTAATTGAAGTTTTCAGCAAAATTATTATTATTCTAAAGAGATTCGTTAATAATCGTTTTATTTATTTATTACGAATAAAGGATAGCCATATTCAGTTTACAAGAAACTGTTTTACAAATGCGTCCTTTATGTTTATATGTTTCTATAGTAACCATGCAATGATTTTTATTTCATTTTAGATGCTTATCAAATAAAATGTGCACCTGTTCTCGTTGTGGTGGGGATGGTTTCCAATCGAGGTGGTCTGATGTTTCTATAGCAGGAAAACAGGAAAGCACCTCAGTTAATGTAATATACACTTATCCCAAGTTTTACACGGAAGTTGGTTAGTCGAGGTGACAGTTTTACATGAAAGTTGGTTAGTCGAGGTGACAGTTTCACATGAAAGCTAGTTAGTCGAGGCAATGGTTTTACATGAAAGTTGGTTAGTCAAGGTGACAGTTTTACATGAATGTTGGTTAGTCGAGGCAACAGTTTAACATGAAAGTTGGTTAGTCGAGGTGACAGTTTCACATGAAAGCTGGTTAGTCGAGGCAACGGTTTTACATGAAAATTGGTTAGTCGAGGTGACAGTTTTACATGAAAGTTGGTTAGTCGAGGCAACAGTTTAACATGAAAGTTGGTTAGTCGAGGTGACAGTTTCACATGAAAGCTGGTTAGTCGAGGCAACGGTTTTACATGAAAGTTGGTTAGTCGACGTGACAGTTTTACATGAAAGTTGGTTAGTCGAGGCAACAGTTTAACATGAAAGTTGGTTTGTCAAGATGACAGTTTTACATGAAAGCTGGTTAGTCGAAGTGACAGTTTCACATGAAAGCTGGTTAGTCGAGGCAACGGTTTTACATGAAAGTTGGTTAGTCGAGGTGACAGTTTTACATGAAAGTTGGTTAGTCGAGGCAACAGTTTAACATGAAAGTTGGTTAGTCGAGGTGACAGTTTCACATGAAAGCTGGTTAGTCGAGGCAACGGTTTTACATGAAAGTTGGTTAGTCGACGTGACAGTTTTACATGAAAGTTGGTTAGTCGAGGCAACAGTTTAACATGAAAGTTGGTTTGTCAAGATGACAGTTTTACATGAAAGCTGGTTAGTCGAAGTGACAGTTTCACATGAAAGCTGGTTAGTCGAGGCAACAGTTTAACATGAAAGTTGGTTTGTCAAGATGACAGTTTTACATGAAAGCTGGTTAGTCGACGTGACAGTTTTACATGAAAGTTGGTTAGTCGAGGCAACAGTTTAACATGAAAGTTGGTTTGTCAAGATGACAGTTTTACATGAAAGCTGGTTAGTCGAAGTGACAGTTTCACATGAAAGCTGGTTAGTCGAGGCAACGGTTTAACATGAAAGTTGGTTTGTCAAGATGACAGTTTTACATGAAAGCTGGTTAGTCGAAGTGACAGTTTTACATGAAAGCTGGTTAGTCGAGGCAACGGTTTTACATGGAACTTGGTTTGACAGTTTTAAGCGAACGAAGTATTAAGCAGCAGATGGTATCACTAAATTATCGTCATCAGTTACTAATGTTACTTGCTATACTTTAGGTGTACAAACTTTCGCAAATCAACAATTTTGGGTTTTTCGCAAAGTTAGTATATCTTTTTGCGATTTTTTTTTTATAAATTTGTGAAAGTTTGTCTTGTTAGTATTCAAACATTCTTTTACGTCTCTGTTTAGTGCCCAACCAACAAATGAACTAAAACTCTCTCACGCAAAAACAACAATATTAAATGAAAACAAACATACCCATCTTCTTCATTAGATGAATTGGAATCTTTCCGATCCTTGCTCCCTGGCTTCTTCACTGAGGATGGATCGGTGGGCAGGTTGGCCATTTGATGGAACACGTTGCGCTTGCGTATGATGGCGTACACCATGTGTGCGTTGCCTAGGTGACAAAGTAAAGAAAATAGCGGATTGAACATTTAAATATCTGTTAAATTTCTTGTACAAACGAAAAACAATTATTTTCAGTTGATTGACCAAAAAGGATATATTTCTTAGACTAAAATAGAAAAAAACATTTTTTAGCTAAAAATAATTTTTTGCCTAAGAGATATATCCTTTTTGAGAGTTTTCAAATTTTCACTGTGCAGATTACTTTAGCTTTTAGCAACTTAACAACAAGAGGTGACAGACCCGCGAGTGCATGCCCTGATAAAATTTGTTGTAATATTCTTCATTGATGAAAAGGAAACTGCCAATAGAGGAAAATTACAGACAAATTTTGTTCTTCTTTTTAAGAAATTCTTTTAAAATACTAATCTAATTTGTACTGGTGAATGCTTTAGTTGAATTGACTGTAGGTACAGTAGTTACAAGGTTTGACTTAAAAGTGCAATTAGCACATGTTTGTATCGTTTATATCTGGCAATAGCGCAATATTTATTTATTTATAATAATTATATTATTTATAATAAATAAATAAATAATACACTAAAACTCTGGGTCGAGGTCTTCATGATAATGCTTAATGAGCGTTATAAACAAACAAACTACTAACAACGATAATGCCAGGAATTATTGTACTTTTCTACAATCTACTTACAAATAGTTTTCCTGTGCCGATCACTTTCGTTTTCTAACTTACCAAATTAGAGAAAATTGGAATTAAAAAAAAAACAACAATACTAGAAGGTTGGTTCAGTGCACCTGTGCACTAGTTTGTCCACACCACAACAATAATAACGACAAAAAATCAAGTGACAAATGTGTTAGTACATCAAAATGGAATAAACACCAGTGATGTGAAGTTCCAAACGCCACTTAGTTACGGTAATATACTTTTAAAAAATGTTTCGATATATCACAGATTTCATTTTATGAAGGTTGAGTGCAATATGTAAATCATATCGCTAGTTCTGAATATGTTGATCGAAAAATGCTGACAACAGCAGATTACAGAACCGACTTACCATCAAACTGATATTGAATGATGTTGTTAAAAGTCTCGAGTAAAAAGAACACCAAATGATGATTGGTGGAGTTAGCGAATAGAAACCAGGGCGTCGAGAAAGCCTGAAGTGAAAAAAATTGTTTAAAATATTCACCATCTGCCTGTAAGTCTTTGTAGCTAACTCCAATCTTTTAAACTCTATAGAAATTTTTAATAAAAGAAGACATGAGAGCATAAATCTCATTGTTAACATGGATTAGTGTGGTACTTGCATTACCTCCAGCAAGTGTAGTAGTTTATTGGAAGCAACCATGGACAGCGACTTTAAGTATGGGGATACTAAACAATGAAAAGGTCACACAAAGGTTTCACAGAGTTGAAAAAATATTACTTTTTCTTAAATATTCAATGTTTTTTTGTTATTTTTTCTTAAAAGATATCAGTTTGATGGTAGAATATACATAAAATATAAACAGTGAAGTATGGTTAATCATTGTAGAATGCAGTGAAGAATGAAATACACACCGTTCACAATAATTGTTAGCAAGCAATCAAACAAAGGGTGCAACCTCTGGTGGCCAGTCGTGATGATTTTATGAAAAACCTAAAAAGTTCACAATCAAGTAAATGTGACCAATGAGATCATTATATTGAGTTTACAATCAAGTAAATGTGACCAATGAGATCATTATATTGAGTTTAGAATCAAGTAAATGTGACCAATGAGATCATTATATTGAGTTTACAATCAAGTAAATGTGACCAATTGAAAAACGTTCAATTTCGACCTTTGTTTAAGGGACAACAAAACTTTTGAGACAACTTACAATGATAAGGAGATCAGCATGACTTCCATTAAACACTGGGATATCCATTGGTATACGGGTCGAGTACGGCTTATTGAGACGGACTCCTTTAACCAAAATATAAATTTCCTTGCTAAATTAAAGTTATTTATGGAAAAAAACATCACAGAATAAAAAGTTGTTTCTTCAGTACAACAGTTTCTTGACAAAACTTAGATTAATGAGTTTTTGTAATAAGTAGTAAGAAATAAGGTTAGCAAAATCATTGAATGTTGTATTAATGATGACAAACCAAAGTTCCGTTCCCCGCTTAAAAGCAGCAATATGAAAACCCCAATGTGCATCAAACCAATACGGGCTGAAATAAAATAAAACTTAAATAAAAAAACCTTACAAATATTATTTCTGTGATTCAATATAATTAATAATTATTTTTTTTAAATCTTCAAGCAATTTTAGTAAAAATAGTGATACATAAAATCCAGTCTTATGAGTCTTGTTGTCACACATGATTGATTTAATTATTGGAAAATTAAGTAACAAACATACAAGGGTCCCCTCTTGCGTCATTCAAGTGATAGAGGATTGGCACTAGCACATTTAACACATCACTGCTCTTCAACACATAGAACAGGAATTTCTAGAAAAACAAAATATTTACAAGCATGTAATTTCACAGAGGGAGTAATATCATCAGTATTTATTGACACCTGGGGAAAAACCGGGAAAAACATTCAAAATATAATAAATTAAATACTAATGTATATTTAGCAAAAATATTTCCACTTAAAAGGAAAGGACGTAAATTAAAGAGTTCATGAGACCTTGTTTAAATCGCAAAGTTTCCAGAACAGTACAAACAGCTCTTGATGGAAGCCAATTCTTTTGCATGAGTTCGGTAAATATGTCTGGAAAATCAAAACATTGTACATTGAGTAAGTATATATAAAGAAATATAAAAACTTTAAAATGCCAACATTCTTTTCTTAAATATTAAAAGATATAAATAAGGGTTAACAAATTAATAATAAAAATAGAAATAAGAACCATTTGATTTATAGACAACAACAAGTACAGTATCTCACACACAGAACCAGAATCAAACCGATTGAGTCTCGAGCATATCTTTCTTACTGAGTTACGTGCTTTTGCACAAAACTCATTGTGTAATGTAAGCCTAGCTGGAAGTTAGTTGTTTGGTTGTTTGATTCTCGTAGGCACAAGTAACATCAGGACTAACCTTGGCACCTTAAAACTTTCAAATAAAATGCTCTTTGTTCTACTATTCCTTATTGAACAAAAAAAATTAAATAAAAATTGTTACTTACTTGAATCAAAGGATTTTGCAGGAGGCTTGTTATTCCTCGGAGGATGAAGTGGAAATCCTAAAGAAGATGAAATCAATACTGTACGTTGATTTTTCATTGAAATTTATCTTTATCTCTTTTCTATTACAACAACTATGACTTGTTTAATCAAAATAATGTATGATTTATACACAGGAGTTAGGCATCTTTAACCGTGAAGTTTAATAGGTAATTCATATATAATTGTCTACATAGGTATGGACTGAAAGGAGCAACAGCTGGATTAAACGTTGACGGAAGACGAGGCAATAGAAGACCTGGTTAGAAACTGTTAGCTTAGATTACATATTAAACAAATGATGGAAACTTATAGGAGTTAAGTTTTCATATTTTTTCTTGACACCAACCATTAAAGTTAGGTGACTGTTTTTAAGATTTTGGCAACTTTGAATGATATATATGCACAAGTGCAGTAGTTTACAACATACAACATCTCACCTACAATGTTACTTGCAACATACAACATCTCACCTACAATGTTACTTGCAACATACAACATCTCACCTACAATGTTACTTGCAACATACAACATCTCACCTACAATGTTACTTGCAACATACAACATCTCACCTACAATGTTACTTGCAACATACAACATCTCACCTACAATGTTACTTGCAACATACAACATCTCACCTACAATGTTACTTGCAACATACAACATCTCACCTACAATGTTACTTGCAACATACAACATCTCACCTACAATGTTACTTGTCTGCATTCTACTTATGGATTTAGAATTAAGAAATTTTATTTTAAAAATCCTGCAACCAGAGCTGAACCACCCTAAGCACCGTGAGCTATTTCACCACCAAGTGTAGATTTTCTTTGGAAAAATGATGCATCTTTTAAAACGGCAAGAAACAAAAAAAATCAGTTACCTCCTCCCTATGGATCCGGGTGAGATAATTGCAAAACAAATTCTCCGGGCCACTGGCCTGAAAAAACAACAACAAGAAATTAAATTCATTAACATTTATATATATGTAGTTATTATATATGGCTGCAAATAAATATTGAAAAGCCCTCAGACATACAAATACAATTACTATTGAACATAGATTTAATAAAAAATATGTTTAAGTCCGTATAAAAGTAAAAAAAGCGGAGAAAGTAAACTCGCGCTATATATGATTGCATGCTAACTTTCGCACGCGATATACCACATTTAGCTTGCGTATCAAATAAATCGCGATGTGAGTTATTTGTGACAAAGACAGATTTCTAGACTTTAGATCTAATCTATTCATAGCTAATATTAGCTAATAAACACATATTTTATTACAATAAGTATTTTTTAATCGGACATGATGTCCGAGAGAAATCAATTTGAGTCAGAAAAACCATTATTCATATCTTTGTATGATGACTGACTCTAATTTGCAGCGTTATCTACCTCAAAACATTATGTTTTGCATAGCGATTATATCAAAATATTGTTTTGTGTTGGGATGAGATAAGTTGGTGGAGCAAGTGCAAATTCCTCCCGCCTCAAATATTTACTGAACAAGACTCAAAATTTATAGCTAGTTTATTATGAAAAATTATATTTTTTAAAGGTAAGGTTTTTTAAACTTAGTAAGTAAACAGCACAAATGAGAATTCACTGACTTCAAATAAGGGATATCATTTCAGTTAACAGCATCAACATAACAAAAATTTGTTTATTTCGCGGGAGAAAAAAAAAATGTAGAACCTCGTAAGCTTGGTCAGGGTTATTCACATTTTCCATGATCTGCTGATGCTCCATGTCATAATCCAAAACCACTACTAGTAACTGCAACGCGACTTCAATCAATGGCTCGCGAGTGTCAGAAAACATTACATGGTTGTAACTGCAAAGAACATAATTATGGTAATCAGCACTTAACATGTTTAGACTCCAAAACTAAAAAGTGTACAAAAATGTGCTGACAAAATAAATGGTTAGCAATCATCATTAAAGTTAATTTGCGTAAAAAACATATGTTATATATGTATTTAAAAATTATTGGTTTATTATTTTAATAAGAAAAAAAAATTCAGAGAATGTTCATCGTTCATGTGAAATGTACAGAAGATAAACAAATGACAACTTACGGTATTCCGTAACCTATCGGGTCATAAGCACAAACCACATTCACAAGGGAAGTGAACAATGGCAAAGCATGCCTAATAAATAATAAGGTGTTACAAGAAGAAATTGAAATAATTATCTTTTACCTAACAAATTAAATACCTCTTAAATGTAACAAATTATGCCGTAAATTATTTATGACAATTATTTGTTCATAAAACAAACCAATTATTAACAGGAATATATTTACCTGTTATCAGAAGAGGCGAAATATTGCAACCATTTGTTAGCAGCTGTAGGAGCTTCTAAGGTAGAGAGAGTAAACATAACTTGAATGGGATTACATCAACTTCATTACTTAGCTTAAGTTTTCCCGGACATTTTGAAATTGAAGTTTTAACTAGTTTTTTAAACATACAACCACTTAGTTAGAGGAGAGAGCAGATACCATAAATATGAAAGGATATCAAGGTAAAATTTGGTTTTAGTTTCAAGGGAAACTTAGGATTTTTTATCAAATGTTGCTTTCCATTTTTCATATTAAACACTATTAAATCCATGACATTGCTGTAGAATACAACTTCACAATTTCGTTATTTCCACTCAAAACAGCTTTCCATTTTTCATATTTGTAATGAACACTATTAAATCCATGACATTGCTGTAGAATACAACTTCGCAATTTCGTTATTTTCACTTAAACAACCTTAACATTTTACAAAGTGGAGAATTCAAACACCATATCTGTAAAGAATGACCATACCATTATTACCTGCTGGTGGGAGGTACATGGCTTCTGAGAAACATGTCAACAACAACTTCAATAACTCGGAGCGATGGTAATCGTGCAACGCTACACGAGGAGGAGAAGTCGCAAATCCAACACCAGCTTCCCTGCAAACAAATACGACAGAAATTGAAATCAAAGAAAATCAGGAAACAAAGAATTCAAGTCACTAAAAATTTATAACAAACTTACTAAAAATGACTTTGCAATTAATATACTACACCTTACTTTATGGCTGAATAAACCCTACTGTTGGGAACGGGCATAAACGAGGGCGTTTATCCCATTTTCATTATCATTATTCTTTTTCATAGAAGTAATGAGTGCAAGGTGCACAAGTTATATAGCTAGTGTTTAATAACTAGGGAACTTAAGCTTGAGCGGTCGGTGGCAGTTCATGATAATAAAAGGAACAATTGTAACAATGTCCAGAAGGTAGGCATAATTTCCGAGAGGTTTATTGATTTCAGCAACGAATGGTCAGACATGTTCGAAAGATGGATGAAATGGAATGAATATAAAATGATCGGAAAGACTTACCAGATGTAAGCACAGCTATCGATGTTCGCTAAATCTTCCGGGTTATCCTTAGCAAAAAAAATATTTAAGAAAATTTATTTCATCTGCCTAATTATTATAATTATAATTATTATTATCATTTTCACACAATGTATACTTTCTTTTTGCATACAAATCTTAACAATTTAGTACACTGCTATGAAGTAAGTTTTCAAAAATTAATCTTTGAATTTGATTTGACAATTTCAATTAATGCCTGAAATGGTGCACTAACAAAGGAAAGTCATTAATTTTTTTACCTAAACAAAGACATTATCGTTCAGTAAAAGACAACAAAATATAATACCGGTCCCGATCGTTTTGCGTAGACAGTGAAATCAGGGCAGAACAGCAGATCCTAAAAAAGCCAACACTCAAAACACCTTCAAAATATAATGTTGTGGCAGTGGTGAAAAACAAATCAGCCCCTAAACCATCATCTACTTTGTTACTCTAAATATCTGGAAGATGGTCACTCATCAAGGTTTTTCATGGAATCATGTGTCAAAATAAATTGAAAAACAATAGTCTGCTAAACTTATAAGAGTTTAAAGATGTAATACAACAAACCAACAATGACTCACACAAACGGCAGCAACCAATGATTGAGCTAAGGGAGTGGCCGGTTCGTCCTTAATCAATAAAGTTATTGCATTTGTGTTAAAAACAAAATACAAGTGTCTCATTTCAAAGCAAAGATAATGAAGAGTGGAGGAGACAACTTCCAAAAAATACAAATGAAAAAATTGCAGAATGGTGATATAAACACACAAACCTCCTGAGGTATTTTCTCTGATTCCCCCTACAACAAATGAGAGACATTTCAATAAATTTAGCTGGTGAATGAAAAAACTGGAAAAACTTTACTTTATAGTTTTCGCATTCTTCATTTTTAAATCATTTTCTTTATATTTCATTTGAGAATATTTAATTAATGTTAAATGAATCTATTTGAACAAATTTAAAATATTGTTAGCAAATATATATCCTTACTAAACCCTACCTGTCCTGGAACCGTTGACCAAAAGAACCCTCTCCAATCAGGGTCCTCGAATATGTAGGGCATGATTCGCGTCAACAGGCGGCAGCAATTTAACACTAGAATAAAAAATTAACATTTTTCTTGCAATCTGTATCTACTGCAAAATGAAGCAGCCCCTAAACCCTCAAGCAGTGGTGTACAAACACATTGACATAAAAACATTGGTGGTCCCGTAGAGACATTTCATAATGCTTTATAGTTTTATAGCATAGCATTGTTTATAGTTTATAACAAAAAAAGTGAAATATTTTCTTGTAAATTTTGGTTGCCACAAGCTCCCAGCCCATCAATATAAGCGTTCAAGACTATTACGGTGTTGTTTGTTACATTTACCTGCCACATGTTCTTCCTGGCCTGCACAGCCAGTGGATGCTGCATTTACCAATTTCTCCACACACTAAAAACGAAATGAACAACAGTGTTATAAAATTCTAGTAGAGAAGATAAAAACAAAGAGAGAGTTATAAAAAGAGTTAACTATTTGAAATGTTTTTACCTGTATAAATAACTGTGGCCATTACAAACACACAAATGCAGGACGGCTATGCTCTATTTAAGAATTGATGATTGCTATTTGCAATATATATGATGTACTAGCTATAGCTGGTCATAACAGAACAAAAGAAATTCAAAGTCAGTTTTTGGTTTCAAATGTTTTGAAAGGCTTAACTTTTGATTTGTTCCGTGTAAAATGCCCTTTTAGATTTTTCCTGCATGAATTTCTGTCGGCAACAATGCATATGCACAGGTAAATTTAATTTTAAGTAGTGAATGTTGCTCCATCCCATTTGTGTGTGTTTAAAATGCAGATCTTCTTTAGAAACATGTTATGTATTTTGGAATGTTACATACATCGTCTAATTTAATTTTTTTAGTGTGTTTATGTGATTTTTTTCCATCTTTTAATGCTACTTCAGGGGTAAATAATAAGAGAGAAAAAGTTTATAAAAAGCAATTGGTATAAAAATCCGAGAAATGTAACAATTAGAAAACAACAAAAGAATAATTGTTACAAACAAAAGAATAATTAAGAAGTCCACATGTTAAACAACATTTTTAAAATCAACGTAACATATTTTTTAATACATGTATTTCAATCCCATTTCCATTAGATGTGGTTAATTGTTGAGACATTTCTACAGTTAATGAAGCTATGAGGACGAGAAAGTTTTTAACTCACAAACCCAGAAATCATAAATTGCTGAGTACTTATCTCACCTTATAACACAAGGTAGCAAGATTTGAAGGACATTCCTCTCTTAAAGTTCGAATCTCGGCAGCTGGAATCAAAGCAAACACATCGTTGACGTTTGTTATTGAATCCGTCCAGAACTGCTCCCAGAAGGCCTCGTCACTTACTTCTACAGGCTGTAAATAATATGCAGATCATCATAATGGAACAAACACATAGACAGAAAATCAAATAGAGAAATAAGAGTTGCATTACAAATGAACGAATCAAAATTACATCGATTGGATTAAGAATCTTACTGTTTTCTTTGTTGTCAATTGGACGACAGCCTGTCGAAAATTTAACTTGCTGTCTGCAGCACCCATTACATTTTACACATTTCTACAAACACAACATGAAATATAATATATAATATTGACTTTATAAATACTCAAAATATTTAAATATAGGTAACAAAAATCCTCTAACAAAACATGTTATAAACATCTTTTTTTGTGATTTTTGAATGAATAATGCACGCATGTTGGTTGTGTTTCCATGTGAATTCAAGGCAGTTTCACCCACGTAGTTAAAATTACCTCATTTTTGGCACAGTGGTACATAATTATATCAAGTGTGCATATTATTTCCCCACCAAATTTCAATTATTATTTATAGACAGAAACATGTAGATTTGAATTTGCCTTTTAGCCCCTCGCACACCTCAACAACAGGGAAGGCCAGTGTACTTGACTAAACAAACCTTTGGGAGAACTTCAGCAAGAGTGTTAAAGAGGCTTCCAAGCATTCCCAGAAGAAAATAGAGAAGATAAAGCAAAACATTATACCTGTTGTTGTGGACATTAATGGAAGTAGTTGATTTGTGCAATAAACTGTGATGAAAAACACAGAGAAAAGAGAGATGATGACTGTTGGCGTGAGAGGTGTGGAAACTCCTCCTGATCAAAAATCATGAAAAAGGAAATGAGAAGATTTGGCAACAAAGATCAAAACCAATCCTATATATATAATTTGTTTCTGAAGATTCCTGGTGAAAATTGCTGCACTCAAATAGATGATGTCTTTGTTCACTTAGAACTGATATTGAGGTAACTTATGCAAAATGGTTGCAAAATTGATATAGGCATCAGAAAGTTGAGTCAACAGATTCTAGCTTAGAGGTTTCTTGTATGATTGATTGTATGGTCCTTAAAAACACACCCAACACTCTCAGCTGAGCTGAAACTCTTAAAGGACAACCCTTAGTTAGGGTCTTCATGTATAAGAAAGTCATAAATCAAGAAATCACAAGGGCATATTTTGGGCATGAGACATTTACTTTGAACATGTCAGCTTATTTCAAACCCCATACACCTGTACAAGAAGAGCTTCATATGGACAAAGACCACTGAACTAACATCAGGAAAGCTCTGATCATCAGTGGAGAGCATCCCAGAGATGACACACCTATATGCGCACTAAAGACATCTTAATCATGCCTTACTGCTAGATGCAACTGTCACTTTCGTGAGTCACCACCACCTCTGCCATTCACGCCTCCTTTCCACCAACCGAGGAGAACCAGCATGAGATGGCTGCTTAAATACTATGCTTCTAGTACCATCAATGTATGCTATTCCCTTAACTCACACAATACCGCAATGTCACCAATGTCCACTGAACCGGGCTTCCACACCATTAACCACACATGCTTCACCAGGCCGACTAAAAATTCTGAGACTCTCTTCACTTTACAACCACACAATGCCCTTGGCCTGAAGGAAAGCATCACATTGAATCGTTGCTGCCAGAATGCCTGAAACCCTGAGGTTTTTACTGTTTCACCCATCACTAAGACCTGGAGGGCATAGAGGACAATGAATGATGCTTTAATTGTATATTTATATATATATATACTGTGAACACTTCCAACATTGTTAATGTATTTTTCTCTTTTTCAGTGTAAACATTGGTAATGATTAGGACTGAATGACCAAATGTTTATTTAGTACAAACTTCTAGAATTTTAAAATAGAATATAAGGAGTTTTTTTCTGTTCTGTCCTTGGTATTCTGGAAAATCTGGTGATTTTTACTTTGATTTTCTTTTGTATTTATTGCACCCCCATAGGGTGACTTCATTTTCAAACAATTCATTATTATTATTATTATTATTAAAAATCTTTATACAGGTTAAAAACGTCAGTATGTAAAAATTAAGATAAAATTCACAACTGTTATCAATGTTCCACCTGTGTGAAATAAATGAATAAGAATAAACAAATAAAGTAAGGAGTTAAAAAGTTAGTTTAAAAGCATGAAAAATGTCAAATAAAAATTAAAAATCATAAATCAATATTAGTCTAGTTTTAAATATGCTCTTAGATTTTTTTCAAAGCAATCAGAACTACGAATAAAAAGTGGAGGATCATTAAAACGTTTAGCACCACTATATCTGAAAGTTTGCTTTCCAAGTTCCAGTTTAAACTTAGGAAGAACAATTAGATGAGCATTGTTTCGTGTAGCCACACCATGTTCACGTATTTGGAAATAATTTTTGAAGTTGTCACAAACGTTGTTCTCCAGTGATCTCTTAACAATGTTGAGCGCCTCTTTCCTCACCGAGTTATGAATTCCAGGAACCGAACGACCAATCACTTTTTTTGCTCGACGTTCAAGTGACAAAAAGCGTGTTTGTTGGGTGCTGGTGTAGGTCAACTTCACTGGGCCTCTGTAGGTTAGTAGAGGAACAATCATCATCGTGTAAACTTTGTAGGCTGCTTCCATTGTCAGAAAGTAACAAAGACGTTTTAACAACCTCAGCCTTCCGCTTGCTTTCTTGTAGATATTTTCGAAGTTCTTGTTGAAGTTGAGATTTTGGTCGACGATGTTACCAAGATACTTGTACTCAGCAACATTGTTTATCTGTTGTCCTTTGTATGAGACATGTAGATTATTGTTCGCAGTCTTCAGTCGTTTAGCTGTTCCCAGAATCATACTTTCAGTCTTCCCTTTCTTTAAATTGATTATAAGTTCATTTTTATCAAAATATTTCGAAATTTCAACAAGGTCTAGATCAAGTAACTTTTCGATATCCCCTTTCACTTTTCCACTCACATACACCACTGTATCATCAGTGTACATGATGGCTGTACAATGCTTTAAAAATTTTGGGAAGTCGTTGAAAAATATGAGGAACATTAAGGGTCCTAAAATCGAACCCTGAGGTACACCACCGAATAATTTTTGTTTTGAAGAAAACGCATCTTCGACACATACAATTTGTTCCCTGTTAAAAAGGTAGTGTGTGAACCAATCTAACTCAATACCATTTACACCATATTCTTGTAATTTTTTCAGTAGTAGCCCATGGCCAATGGTGTCAAAGGTTTTGGTCAAATCGATGAACACGGCTCCTACCATGTTGCCGTTGTCGATCCTTTTTCTTATGTCGTCAAACAAGAAGATTGAAGCCAGTTTGGTGGAGCGCTGTTGACGATAACCAAATTGTGAGTCGGTGAACAGTTTGTTTGTTTCCAAAAAACCTAGAAACTGAGTTTTAACCACACGTTCAATGATCTTGGAAAAAGTTGGCAATATAGAGATTGGACGATAATTTTCTGGTTTTAAATCACCTCCTTTGTGAATCGGTATCACCTTTGCCTTCTTCCAGATGGAAGGTATTCTACCGGTTTTGATAGATAGGTTGGTCACAAAAGCAAGTGGTCGAGAAACCTCATGAGCGCAGTCTTTGATCATTCCCGGTGGGAGTTCGTCGAGTCAAGTTGATTTACCTCGTTGTAATGTTTTCAGTTGTTTTGAAAAAACTTTTGAAATGTACAAAAATTTGAATACCTTGTCTGTTTTTTGCTGAATTGGATGAGTTCGCCATACAAAGTTTGTTAGAGTTGTAATTTTTGATTTGATGGTCTTCACGGCGTTTGCAAAGTAGTTCAAGAAAACATTAGCAGTCTTCTCGTTTTCGGTTTTATTCTGGGTCAGAGATGATTGAGACTTCGAATTTGAAGTGAAAACATTTTTGATGGCATTCCAAAACTTCTTTGCATTTCCATGACTTTCATTGATGAGGTTTTGGTGGTACTTCTCTTCGCTTCCTTCAGTTGTTTGTTGCATTTGTTCCTAAGATCCTTGTATGCTCGTACGTCAGCCACTGAGCTCGTTTTTCGAGACTTACGTAATGCTTGATCCCGCTGGTTCATAAGTTGACAAAAATCTGCTTTTAACCAAGGGGCAGGCTTTCCTTTTACAACCTTAGTTTTAAAGGGTGCGTGTCTGTCAAAATTCTACTTCAATGTGTTTGTAAAAATGTTTGCCGCTGTTTCAACATCAGTGCATGTGTAAAGTGTATTCCAGTTTATGTTTTTTACATCTGAAATAAGTTTTTTGGGATCATAATTTGTGTAATCTCTGGAAACTTTTGTCTTTGAAACGTATTTCTTACAATGTAGCTTTCTCACGCAACCAACAAGTTCATGATCTCCAATAGACAAAGGTGAGACAATTACTTTATTGATGTTCACTGAATTGTTTGTAAGTATATATCAAATCAATCAATGTTTTTGTAGTCGACGTAATTCGTGTTATTTGTAATTTTACATTAAAATGTCTTCTCAGATTCCATACATGACAAAACAAGACTTTTCAATTTTCACCTGGAGAGTGACAACTAAATTCTGATGAGCGATCGAAGATTAAATTAAATCATTGGATGAATATGATTATTACAAGGAGAAGGGTTAACTTTATTGTAAAGAAAACAAATTCTTTACAAGGGAGTGTTTTGGTTTTAACTTGACACCCATATCTCAGATGAGAACCAAATATTAAATTATAGACCCTTTAGTTGAGATTGAAAATTGACGCAATGTCAATATTTTGGCCAACACCTCCCCAATTGAGCTCCTTTATCCGAGAGCTAATTCGTTTAGATGCTATTTAAACATTAGATCATCTCCATACTGAGTTGATAGGTTGAGTTGATGTTGCCCATTGACTCTCAAAATGTAATTATTTCTTTTCTTTATATATAATAGTTTGCTTTGAACAAGATTAGATATATTTTATTACCTACCTACCACACATATATAACTAATTTATAACTTCTTTTTTAGAAGTAGAAAACGAAAAACTTTACTACGACAATAATGAGAGAAACGCTTTTTAACTGTAGAATGTCGAACAAAAGAAGGAGATGTTGTTTACTTCCCGTAAAACAGCCATATTGAAAATATTCTTTTTATCGAGCGTGGTTTGCTGATCTAAAATCGATAAATACGAAATACAGTGAAAGCGGTTCAAACCCACGTTTTAATGGGCTTATAACGGGTAGGGCTTATATCCATAAGGTTTTGTGTCAAAAGAATACCAGAAATTCATTCATAGTATTAAATTCAAAAAGAATAAAAAAGGTTTGGCCAAATACAAATGTTGTTCAGTATTAAAAGGTTCATCGAAGTTCTTCATATTGTCCACAGGGAGGGTGTGATAAATAGATAGAATACTATGAAAGAAGTACACAAATTCAAATCCTTCGGTGCACAAGTGGCAGTATATGGTGACGCGTATGACGTCAAGTGTCGACTAGAGATGACCAAATAATTTGCAGTCAATCAAATCAATATCTAAAAATCAAACCGGCCATTATCACATCAAATCTAACAAGAGACGCCAAGAGGCGACATAGCCCGCGCGGAAATGCAAAGATAAAGGTTGCTGGACCTAAAAATAATAATATAAAAAGCGTGGTTTGGTAGACGAAAGCCTTGATTAAATTCTGGAAAGTTTAAACTGCCTTTTCACGGCCCCCTATTACACGTCTCAAAACAAAAATATAAATTAATACTGTCAAAATGCTTGGAATTGTTAGGCCACGCTTTGCACACAAAACGTTTGCACGTTTGCGTGTCCCGTACGGAAGTGAAAATCTGTTAGATGATAGACAACGTTGCATTTCAAAAGCCCTTACGTACTGCGGGCTAATAAGTAAAATAACAAAGGGGAGGCCGTATATTGAAACGAGAATTGGATGTAAAAAAGAAGGAGCAAAAAGATTGGCTGTTCTGAAAGAAAAAGAAACGTTTGTATGCCCACAAGGAAATGTTATGGAAAGTTAATTTGGGAGAGGTAAAGCCGGAAATTCACGTATTCAGTATATAAATATTGATGAAAATAATATTTTTGATCAAACAACAATTTTCAATGAGTTTAATAAATATTTTTCGTGACCATTGAACTTAATTACATTAATGAATAACAAAAAAGTAAATTTTATTAAAATATATTGTTAGTGTCAAAAAGTTGTTATCTTTAATCCGCGGGAACCCCCATAAATATGATCCTCCATAGAAAATAGAGAAATGCCCAAATTGATTGTGTTTGACAGAAAATTTTTACTTTATCCCATAAATATTAAATAGCATCCATTTGCCATAATTTAAGTACATTTATGAAGAAAACAATATTTCGTTTGATGTAACAAGAAATTCATGTTCGCTAAAACGAGGACCCACTGCTCGGGCATCACATAAAATAAAACTTTTTTGTTTTAGAGTAAACATTACGTGTTTGCTACCTCTTACTTCAGACAATGTCTTCTTTTGCTTTAAATCGCAAACAACAGAATTCATGAGTGTTTATATTATTTCAGCGAAAATAACTGGACGTTCCATAAAGTAGATATAAGCAGACACTTTTCTTTTTTTTTATGAGCAGACACTTTTGTTATCTTTAAATACACTATACCATCTTGCTATTGTAAGTTTAAAAACTTGTGGAATGGAGAGAACAGGTAGAGACATACAAGAAAGGCTCCATTCAAGACAAGCTGGACAATTCTTACCTTATCAGACCCGTGTTCATTTGAAGCAATTTAGAAAATTCACCTCAGGTCTTATCACAAAACATGTTCTTAACCCGACACTATACGTTGGCATAATATTGAATTTGCACAAACGATTTTTTTTCAAATAGCTACCTCTTCATATTTATTGCTTGTTTGTTTATATGTCAAAAATATCATTTTTTGATATTTTTGCAGTAAATTATTTTTTGTGACACAATTACAAGACTACGAAGTTTTAAGCTTTGAAATCAAGTTTTAGAAGATTACCTAATAATAAACCAAATAACGACCAGACTTATAGCTGTTTATGCCTTTCTGGGTTTAACTAATTAGTTAATTTACAAATAATAATTGTTAACCTGTTAACTAATCTTTCATTTGGTTTAACCCTCTCTTTACAGCTCTTATTGTTTCTCTTCTCTTTTTCCCATCCTCACAACCTTTTCTCTCGGATTCTACAACGCGTTCTTAATTGCCTGAGCGCGCAGCACCTTTGGCAAGTTCATGAAAAACTTACCACGGGCTAACCAAAGCCTTGTGAGGGAGATTTGGTAGACTAGTACAGCTGTGGATGAATTTAAATAATTATTGTTTACTTGATGTTTTCAAACTGATCGAGTTCTATCCTCGCGAGACCCATGTTTTCCGTGGACACGCAATGATAATACAACTGCAAAAACGAAAACGAAAGTAATGTTTGAATGATTTGGACATTTTTTACAAACAACAACGTTCAAAACCCAGTGTTATTTCAGTAGAAGGTAAGCTAGTCAAACATTTATTCCTCTATCTAGCCAGCAGAGATTCTATTATAAAATGAGTAATGCGATTTAATTCTTGTATCTATTTTGGTAAGTTGATACTTGGATTGTTGATATTACACCAACTACCATCTCCTTTATGGCATAAACGATATCTTGTGTCTAATTCAGTGGAATCTATACAATTCCAAAAGAATTGAATTGCCCATACAACCTTCTTCAATGCATAGATGTTTTGGTATTATTCCTAATGGATTTACCATAATAATTCGGCGTTGAACTGATATTTTTCGGTCAATTTATTTTTCCTGCGAAAGGAGTTTCTGTTCCCTTGAGCAGCTTCACTAAGTTTCGCAACTGTGTACGAGTATCTGTCCTAAACGCAATAGCAGAAGATCCATTTAAACGGAATTATAAACGAACTCTAGAATTTTTTATATTCCATTGATGTAAACAACTCTGACTTACTTTCACAATCATGGCAAATAAAGATAATTTGAGTGTGTACCCACACCCGAAGACAGTTCATCTGTCAGTACAACAATTACATTCGGGCAGGAATGAAAACTTGAAGCAAACGAGGTAAACCTATACTCTAGCGTCGGAAATTAAATACGGTGGATTTTCTATAACTCGAACCTCTATAACTCGAGTCTCTCCTTAACTCGAACAATTTCGCTGGTACGGTGGAAATTTTCTGATAAAAACTAACTCTCTATTACTCGAACCCTCCTTAACTCGAACGCTTTCTGATTCCCCGTGGGTGTTCAAGTTATAGAGAGTCCACTGTAGTTTCTATCACAATTTAGCCACAGTCACTAACACACTTACTAAAAAGATTCTATAAAAATGTTATAACGCGAATTTTACGGACACTAGGAGAATTTCCCGGGAGGCAATTATGATTTGTCAACTTGTTTTTTTCCGGTGATAAATTGAAAAATACTCAGAAAATAAATAAATATAGGAGGTGGTTGCGGCTCCTTTTGGTTAAATATAGGAGGTGGTTGCGGCTCCTTGTGGTTAAATATGGGAGGTGGTTGCGGCTCCTTTTGGTTAAATATAGGAGGTGGTTGCGGCTCCTTGTGGTTAAATATAGGAGGTGGTTGCGGCTCTTTGTGGTTAAATATAGGAGGTGGTTGCGGCTCCTTTTGGTTAAATATAGGAAGTGATTGCGGCTCCTTTTGGTTAAATATAGGAGGTGGTTGCGGCTCCTTTTGGTTAAATATAGGAGGTGGTTGCGGCTCCTTGTGGTTAAATATAGGAGGTGGTTGCGGCTCCTTTTGGTTAAATATAGGAGGTGGTTGCGGCTCCTTTTGGTTAAATATAGGAGGTGGTTGCGGCTCCTTTTGGTTAAATATAGGAGGTGGTTGCGGCTCCTTTTGGTTAAATATAGGAGGTGGTTGCGGCTCCTTGTGGTTAAATATAGGAGGTGGTTGCGGCTCCTTGTGGTTAAATATAGGAGGTGGTTGCGGCTCCTTTTGGTTAAATATAGGAGGTGGTTGCGGCTCCTTTTGGTTAAATATAGGAGGTGGTTGCGGCTGCCTTGTGGTTAAATATAGGAGGTGGTTGCGGCTACCTTGCGGTTAAATATAGGAGGTGGTTGCGGCTACCTTGCGGTTAAATATAGGAGGTGGTTGCGGCTCCTTGTGGTTAAATATAGGAGGTGGTTGCTGCTCCTTGTGGTTAAATATAGGAGGTGGTTGCGGCTACCTTGCGGTTAAATAAAGGAGGTGGTTGCGGCTGCCTTGTGGTTAAATATAGGAGGTGGTTGCGGCTACCTTGCGGTTAAATATAGGAGGTGGTTGCGGCTCCTTGTGGTTAAATATAGGAGGTGGTTGCTGCTCCTTGTGGTTAAATATGGGAGGTGGTTGCGGCTCCTTGTGGTTAAATGTGGGAGGTGGTTGCGGCTACCTTGTGGTTAAATATGGGAGGTGGTTGCGGCTACCTTGTGGTTAAATATGGGAGATGGTTGCGGCTGCCTTGTGGTTAAATATAGGAGGTGGTTGCGGCTGCCTTGTGGTAAAAATATAGGAGGTGGTTGCGGCTACCTTGTGGTTAAATATGGGAGGTGGTTGCGGCTACCTTGTGGTAAAATATAGGAGGTGGTTGCGGCTGCCTTGTGGTTAAATATAGAAGGTGGTTGCGGCTACCTTGTGGTTAAATATAGGAGGTTTAAAAAAAGGTTCTCGGTTGCTTTGTTATTTTTCACACCGTGACGTATTTAACCATTTAACGTGACAAGTGTAATTTATTTGTGATCCCAAAACTCAACTCACAAAAGAATCATTAGCGGAATCCCGGGCAAGTAGGGTGGTTGCGGCTACCTTGTGGTTAAATATGGGAGGTGGTTGCGGCTACCTTGTGGTAAAATATAGGAGGTGGTTGCGGCTGCCTTGTGGTTAAATATAGAAGGTGGTTGCGGCTACCTTGTGGTTAAATATAGGAGGTGGTTGCGGCTACCTTATGGATATTGTCGACAGTAAATTTTTATGCTTAGCGAAATCTCATCTCCATACAAAAAAGACGCTTAGGCATGTTTAGGCATGTTTGTTTTTGTTTAAAAAAAGGTTCTCGGTTGCTTTGTTATTTTTCACACCGTGACGTATTTAACCATTTAACGTGACAAGTGTAATTTATTTGTGATCCCAAAACTCAACTCACAAAAGAATCATTAGCGGAATCCCGGGCAAGTAAAGAATCTATACAAAACGTGCGTTTTGAATTTAATCGATAGGGATTGGCTGTAATTGTTTCTGCTTTTTTGTGTTATTGTAACAGAGAAACATTTGAATATGCACGAAATCCATGGCATTTTTTGACTTTCGCATATCGCGTATTTGAGATCGTCAAATCTTTATTCATCATGGCGTTTGTGGCATAGAACACGTTTACTGATATATTTTTCTTTTAAAACGCCGATAATATTTATAATCCTTTCGCTAACCACAACATTGGAAGTTGGCATCCAAAATGCGTGGGTTTTTGCGGCGACAATATTATGCTCTTTATGTATTAATATATATTACTTTGTCGGCCTTACGATATTATACTGAATATAAGATGGTGATAATCCCTCAAAAGGTAATTTTGTTCTTGTGTGATTTCTATACGTTAAATAACCATAAATAATTAGCGCCATTACATTTTAAATGAAAACGAGGCTTAGGTTGAGCTTGTTTTGTTAATAAGGGTTCTTTTGTTAGGAATTGCCAATAGGTAATTGTTTCATTTTTACGTTTTAATGTTGCATTACATCTCGAAAGGGGTCTATTTAAATTGTATCAGAATGGTGATATTTGTTTATCTAAAGAAGTCGATACCTGCCGATTTCCGAGTATGGAAAGTTGCCATCCAAGTATCGAAAGTTGGTTTAATGCGTAGTTAGTCATAGTTGGGACTTAAATAGATACGCCCATGGCAAATTAATGTTTTCAAAGTATATAGAAGAGATTGAAATTGAGCAGAAAGTTGATGCATCAGAACATGCCATTACGAGAGGTTTCATATTACTACAATACCTTTTACACATCTAAGAACCATCATAGTGTTATACGCCATTATAGATTGTCAACTTGAAAGCTTAAAGTGGTCAAGGAAGGAATTCCACGTTTTCTACCTACTTCATCATGTAATTGCGCTCGTAATTGTTCTTTTCATAAATAACCGCAGAGAAACCAAGAATCAGCAGATTTTGTCTCAACCACGTGCCAAATCTTTTGAAATTTTCTGGAATTGCTGGAACAAATCGGCAATTACCTTTTTAAAACCAACTTAGTCTCCAGTAATTGAAAGGCATAATATCATTGAAACGGTTGGCCTGGTATCGAAATGGCTCCTTGAAATGCTATAAAAGAAGAAAGAAATTAATACTTCCCAATTCTTGTATGTGTTAGCGGAAAGATGAAGTTGTTATTGGTTGTCTGTTGTCTGGTGTCAGTTTTTGCTGTTGAGGGATTGATACTCCCTCTTCCTGAAGGTCAGTGTGAAGAAAAAGAATTTAGATAGCTTTCCTTATTATATACGAAAGTTTGTAATATGTTGGATGGATGATAGATCATTCACATTTACACATTTAAAGTAAACTTCCCCAATTTGATCTTACCAAAGCAATCAGTAAACATATAGTTAGCTTTTCCTAAATGCTCTATTAATTTTCACTCCTGAAGAAAACAAAAACAGTGTAATATCAGATTTACAATTTTAAAGTTGCGTTCAAACAACAAAGATGACCAAGCTAAGATCTATGGCAAACTAACATGATCCTAACTGTCCTCCCTGCAAAGCACAATGTCTTCCTAAAAGTATGCCAACGTTTTCTGTAAGTTTTTAGATTTCTCTTCAAAGTCTTCAAATATACTTTAGAAACATGCGTAGACTGGCAATTACCGAGCTTATATTCCTTCTTGGTATTACGACACAGGTTTTATTTATGACCGTTGCGGTGGTAAGGGGAACAGATACGAAACTGAGGAAAATTGCTTATCCCTATTCAGGTTGGGGGGACCATTTGGTCCCCCCCACCAGTCTTTTTTAAAGAACGTCTTTAAAGAAACATGCTATGACCCTGAAATTTTATGACTTTTCCTAAAATTTATATAGGAATATTTTGGTAGAATTATTATTTTGAAAAATTATGCTCACCTTGAGCATTCTGACATTTTATTGACATGACCAAAATTCCAAATATAAAAATTTGTCTAAAACAACTTCATTTCAATAAACTTGAAATTGTTTTGTTATATAAACAAGATTACTCTTTTTCGGCACTCTTTTTTGTCATTTTTCTATTTTCATCCGCCATCATTAGGGTAAAATTTACTGAAAGTAAACTATACACTGTTATATATCATTCTTTCGCAAATTTTTCAGAGAATTCAAATATGACGTCAGGATTCTTTCACAATAGGCTCTACTTTGTTAAATTTATTCAAATGCTGGAACCAACTTTTAACTTGATTATCGAATAATGTTGATGTTTTTTATATAAAAATTTTCCTATTTTGACGATGCCAATGTCACAACTATTACGCAATCAAATTTTTTTTATAGTTGGTACAAATACTACAAAAAATCAAAAAATTTAGATCCCAACATTCGCAGTTGAGTTTGTCATTTCACAAGGCCTAAAAGACCTTTTTGCGAGTTTTGATGACGTCAGCAAAAAAATATTGACGTAATTATAATTTTTTTTTGCCAGATCGATTTAATTTATAAAATATACAATACGATTTTTCAATCCAAAGATACATAGGGGGGACTAAATGGTTCCCCGCCATTTCAGAGCCCTTAAAAGCCCAGCCTGGATAGGGTTAAAGAGATGCCAAAATATATGCCACCTTATACGTATTTGAAATACGTGAATTTGAAAGACATTTAGAATTCATTAATGCAGCAGATCGATAATATTTATGTTTAAATGCAATATAATGCGAGATGTTTTTGTAAGCGATGAATCTTAAGCAACTCGGATTCTTGGATCTGTGTGTAGTTACTCGTTCAATGTTGCCATAATTAATATAGGGAACGAGAAGTATACAAGTTTTAATGAGTCTTAGAAGTATCTTGCCGATGGAGTATGTCTAGCTGTTTAAAAACTTTACTTTCAATAACTTGTATAGTGATTCCCATGTTAGGTTCTCATCGGCCCCAAGAAATCTTGTTACGTTATCACCGTTTATAGCTCTACCTAGTAAAGATGAAGTGTTTAGATGAAGATGAAGAATTTTTTTGGCGTCCGAAAAAAAATTGTTGCTCGTCGCCAAAAAGGGCGCCAAAAAAAATTCATCCTAAATCCATCATTGGGTTATGTCGCGCATAAACTATTTAATTATTGTAAAAAATTGCATTGTTGTGGATTTAACAAGAAATTGCAAGTTTGAACTTTTCGAGTAAGATGGTATATTTAACGCTATTGAAGGTGAATAAACAGGTATTATTATATGTTTTCAAAATTAGTAGTAAATTGTTTTGCTGTATATAAGATTTTTCTGTCATAAATTATATTATCATAATCATAAATTATATGTTTCAAAAATTGCAGTATTAAATTATTTTAGCAAGGTTTACAATACATAAATATATGATATAGGCTGTTCGCCTGTCAACCTTTCATAACAAAATTTTATATATCAAATGAAAAAACTGTTATGAAAAAATGAAATGAGATTATACCACTAATAGAAACAATAGAAGGAAACAAAGGTACACAATATTAACGAAATTTAACTAAATTAATTAAATATTAACGAAATCAAATATTAAAAGCAATATATACTTATAAATATTATAAGTTAGTCGAAAATATAAAAATCGTTTTTAAGGACCGAGCACTAAGAACTTCTCCTGGGAGGGAGTTCCACTTGTCGATTATTCCCCCCGTGAAGAATGATGTTCGTACATCTAATCCGCAGAAATTTTTGTGCAATTTGTGACTACTTGTAAACACTCGGTTCTCTATTTTGCAGGATGGAAATCGATTAGTTTGAAAACATCAAATAAACAATAATAAAAAATAGAAAATGCACTTCATGTAGCCCTAACCAAATCTAACCTAAAACCTAACCTAAACTTAATCCTAACACAATAAATTAGCACCAATGAAACCAGAGATAACTGTAAATATCTTGGTCGATCCTTAATCTCGAGTATAGAATAAGCGACTAAATTTTATTCAGCTTTTAGATTCCTTAAACGAGTTTATGTCCGCTTAACAACGATTAGATTTAGATTAGATTTTGATGTGTACTGCTTTACGTCGGTTTCTCTCCGAGTAGAAGCGTTGAGACGCAGGAATTCCGCCACCTTTCATATCTTCTTACCGGTAAACAATAACGTCAAGAAACTTTATTTATTTAACATAATTTTTATGAAGTCATTAATTTTTTGAAGACGTCATGTTATCATTTCTGATCAATGTATGAAAAAAAAGGAGAAATAGTAATGCCTTACTAAAACTATTGTCAAAATAGAACTAAGAGTTTTTTAAATTCTGTTTGCAGATTCTTGTAGGTAATTAGATGCCATATTAATATCTATGATTATATATTACTATAATTAAGTTATATTCTGCTGATGCGGTTATCAAATATTTTCTTTTTCCATTTTTTTATAAAAGAATTCATAATATAGGCTAATTCTTGTCATATCTTTGGTTTGGGAGTTATTAATAAATATGAACTAATTTATTTCAAACCTTTTTGGACTAAAATAATAGTGTTTGTCACCTATGACGTCATAAAATGGGCAATGACGTCATCTGCGTATCTAATTTTCTTAGCTGTTTTACAGGAAAACCTTTGCACTACAGTAACTTTACAACTTTTGAAGAACTTTTTTCAACTTTTCAAGAAATATTTGTCTTAGCATGTTATATAAAACAGCGATAAAACTTCACTTCTAACAATATTAATCCAGAAAGAAGTAAATGAAAAACACGTGGTTTTAGTCAATGGGAATGCTCATTATATTCGCGGCATGATGAATAGACTACATGGTTGTGATGATTGCATACGCGATTACCAGAGTTTTGACATCTCGATATAAATTTTAAAAATTTTTCCTTGTTTTTTTTTATTTCCAACAATCGAAACATGTTCTGCATCGTTTTGGTCGTTCTCCAACAGCAGAGTAATCAACTTTATTGGCAGGAGCATTGTTAACATTTTCACCAGTTACAAACCTCATCTTTTGCATGATTACTCGGTTAGGCCCGATCTCTTCTCTAGATCCTTATTAAAGAATTTTGTTTCGTAGGATAAACACCTTTGTTCAAAGAGGTATCAGTGCTGGCATTGACACTTATCTAGCAAATAAGAAAAAGCATTCACGCCAAAGCTTTGCTGTAAGACACTGTTATAAAATTATCAAAATAACACAAAATGGACTCAAAATTACCCTCATGTTCGGCATACTAGAAAATACGTGGCATGGAAGAATTAAGAATTAGCTGACATTCTGTGGGAAACACATGGTGTGATACTACTTTGTGTTCGTTGACGATATATGAGAGGAAAAAAGATAAAACAAAAGAGAAATATTATTTATATAATCATCATCATCATCATGTCGGGCGGGTTGCCCGGACCAATTCCATAATCCCAATAATCCCAATTCCATATTCCCATACCAAATTATATAATAGGAAAAGTAAATTACATTCTTTAAGAATAGGTTTGGTCAATCAGTGTTTAGAAATGTTGCCATAGCAACTGACCAGATATTAACCATTAAAACATTTACCAAAAAAAGTTATTAACAAAAAACCAAGGGGAATGAAATAGGGTTAAGAGAGCCAAATTGCATTATTTAAAAAACTAAATCGAATATTATTTGTTTATAAGAAATAACATCATGATATATATGCTAACCGCTGATAATGTGCAAGGAGTAAATTGTAAAAAAAAAAAAAAATATGAAAATAAAAGTTCAATAAATTCTATATATAACAGCTATTTGTGAATTTGTTGCCATGAATAACTTTTGTAATTGTTGGGTCTGGAACAACACCAAGAGGGTTGGGTGTAGAATGATCTTTGTACCATACACTTACTTGGCTTGTCACAATTCTGATATACTGCCTGTATGTTCCTTTCTTCAACGGAAGAGATTCATGAGGTGTCCGGTCTGTCAACCAATACATCTGGTTTTTCTTCATTATTGTCCCATTTGTCAAAAACTGACGCAAATGCTCAATATCACCCATCATGCCGACAGGGTCATATTCAGAATCACCCCTTTCTATTCTACAGTTCCAAACTTCGCAAGAATTTTCTACATTCGAAGCCATGTAAATGCCACCAATAGGCAACTTCTCACTATGGTATCTACTACCCCATTCCATGTACACTGGCTGTATCTCTGATGTTCCGCCGCCATTAGCAACTCTTTTCTTTTCCAATGCATCAACTAGATCACTTTTTGTGTTAGCAACTTTATCACCACAAATATAGAGAAACCCAGGGCTGTCTGTATGAATTCCAGGTCTTCTTTGAGATTGATCCTCTTTCACGAAACTTTCATGTATCGTTAAATACCATATTTTGCCCATTTCACTTTTATTGTTAAATGCAGATTGCTGTCTCGTGCAACTTAAAATTATATCCTCCCAGTAAGGTTTTACACTGTAAGGCAAGCGTGCTATATTAAAAGAGGTGCTCATGACAAATGGCATCATGTTAATATTTAAATCAGTTGGTTTTGGAAATTCGAAATGCCAATTTTCTTGTAAATATGCAAATGCATCTACCATAATATCAGGTTTGACTTTCTCAAACCACCATTCAAATTCCTCGTAAGCATGAATGTGATTTTTCCAAAATTTTGTCACATACCGCCATACCTTTTCTAGCAGATGTATTCTACCTTGAAACAATGACAGGATACTTCCACTGTCTTCGATACCCGCTAACAACACCTTTAGTACAGGATTCAAACGCTTGTTGACCAAAGAATTTGTCTCATTTCTACCATCCATCATTGACTATGTAAACTTCTCAAAGAGGCGAGTTATCTTTATAAAATGCTTTATAAGCATTTAAAGTCATATAAAGAGCTTGACGTTGACACAATGCAGAGATTATTTGCTTTGCAATTACGTACACTAAGAAAACAAAATGACAACCACGGATTGACTTTAATTTGTTATTGACTTGATTGCCCAACTTCATAATTTATTCAGTCTCTTTGCTATTACCTTGAAGGACAAAATTTTCGGCGGACAAAATGCGCTGAAATCTGGAAAATTTAGGCAATTATATTTAAATGGCGTTTCGATACCACCGCCTATCACCGATGTACCTTCTGCATTTCTAAGTTCGTCTGTAACGACTGCTTCAAACAATACAATAGTTCTACTCGAATTTCTGGAGCTAATACATGAGCCAATAAATCGGGAATAAAGGTATTGGTCACTATCGAATGTCACCATTGGAAGAGAGGTGAACGAATTCACTCTGGACGGCGGGAGCGATGATGACAACAATAACTATGATGATTCTGATTCTGTTGAATAGTTTTCATTGAATTGTTAAAAGAAACTTTAAAATTTTAAATGTTCTTTTACTTATTGTTTCTTTTCTCTGACGAATGGTTCCTCCTGGATAAAAGCACACCCCCGGTTATAAGTCCACCCCCGGTTATAAACCCACCAAAGAATGGGTTTGAAACAATAAAGCAAGCCCAGTGCTTATATCCGGGATTTTACGGTATGGCATCAATAATAAAAATTTTTAAACGAATTGAAGATGCAGAATTGGAAGTGTTATAGTGAAAGAGAAACAAGAGTTCTTGAGAATACATTTGAAAAGAATCTATCTACTTGTGCGGAAAAAAACGTTCATCCAATCAAAAACATTGCTTTCAAAAGCATATTGTAAAGTTCCAGCGATCATGAAGTAAAGCATTTAAACAAGAAATACGAAACCAAGTACAAGTTTAGTAGACAAACAATTCAGGGATGGATGCAAACGTATCGTAAGAATCCCACTAAACAGGGACGCCGGAGTGGCTTTATAGGTGGTACGGCGAGCAAAAACGAGCAAAGTCTGTAAGCCTCCCAGCAGGGTCCAGGAGTGTAGCCCCGAAAAATCTTTTGAAATGAACCTCTATCCTAAGTGCGGAGAATAGTAATTTGCCATTATCTTTTTACATCAATTCAATGCATTATTATTTAAATTTAAACTTTTCTACTTACGTGAAAAATCACCGTACCCCGTGCGGCGCCCCTACTGAAACGGAACGGAAAGCTGCTTTAACCACTAAAGCAGGCCGAAAAACATTGTACCACCTGCAGGGCCGCCAAGAGAAAAACAAGCATGGGGGGCAGAAGTATAGTTGGGCCCTAGAACGAGCGCGCGAAGCGCTAGTGTTATTTTCGCCAAAGGCGGAAACAATTTTTTTGGGGGCTATTGAAAAGGGGCTATATCATTGTCCGGGGTCTTATAGGTATTACCTATAGTCTGTTTAGTTTGTGGTATTACACCAATAAAACTTACTACACATAAATTAGAAAAAATCAACTAAAATAATATGATTTAATTAGTTAAAAAGCACAAAAGATACTGAATAATAATTACATTGTAAGAAATAGTAATTAAAACAACTGAAATACAAATATGAATTTGATGAGATTTTTGCAACTTATCTGTATGACTGCTTAACTCAACTTAGTCATTAAGTGCAGTAAGCATCATTCCTGGTCTTAGTGACCGCATTCACACTCGGCCGAGTCACTTAGTCCCCATTTCTTCATGGAAGCAGCGAAACGGCCAACACCGGATTTCAGGTGGTTGAGCGTTGTCCACTGGCGGCGGGAAAGCTCGGAGCCGAGGATGTTGTTTGGCGTCTCGATGAACTTGTGGAGTCGTGATTGATGATGATGACTCTGATGCTCCCGCCATTCCTCCTGCCAACGTTTCCTGGTCTAGGTCTGTTTGTTTATGTCTGGTTGTGTGTCACGCAAGAGTTTGTGCGCATGTCCGACGAAGGCGTGCCGTGATTATAGCCGTGTGCGTGTAGGAGGCTCAGCGACCGTAGCGTGCAAGAGATGGTTGATGTCACGTTCGGCCTTGCAAGCCAGGGCGCGAACCGCAGCTTCACGGAGTAGTGATGCCAGCCAGAACTGGAAGATGGTTTACAGGTGTGGGGCGCAGAGATCCTGTGATCGTGCGCAGAGAGTTGTTAAGGGCCACGTCCATCAGTTTCTTTTCAAGTGTGCTCTGGCACTGGTGCGCAGTACTCAGCTGCTGAGAAAACAAGATCTTGGTTTAGATGCGCAAGGTCTTAGTTGCAGCTCCCCATGTTGTTCCGGCAAGGCGGCATATCAAGGAGACTCGGAACAATGTTGCTGAAAGATTTTCCAGGTGTTGTCAGTTTTATTTCAAGGTACGTTGGTGTCGCCTCGAACTGTAGTACACTGCCGTGCACCATGATTCTCAGCTCGCGGTTTGTCTTTCAGTTTCTGAGGTAAAAGACAAATGCCATAGTCTCAGCGATGCTGACCAGACCGTAGACTACTTCACTGATGAATGTCGGCTGTTCCGACCTCTTAACGGAGAACAGGGCCTAGCGTTGCTGGACGCTGACACGAGAGAGTAGCTGTCCTCGACCAGGCTGGAGATATGTGACAGCACGCGTACGACAGAAGAAGAGGCATCATCTCTAATTTTTACTACATTGTAATAGGGCAAAAACATCTGCTATTGATAACAGATTAATTAAGCTGTTTTTTGCATTGCACTCTAGGCCTACTAACTCCTTAGACCAAATCATTATTTTTATTTTTCGATCTTAAACCATGTAAGCCCATTGATAAACAAAATAAAAATTGTTTCAAATATATATGGACCTCTGTTTAGCATAGACCCCGGGTACTTTGCCCCCCCCCCCCCCCCCTCTAGGTGGGCCTGACCACCTGATATTCTTGTCAACATCAAGGAATTGATAGTTGATCGGGCTTCTATAGGAAGAGCTCCTGTACTATCGATTGTGAAAGGTGTGATTAAGGCTACTAATCCTACAATGTTAAAAGAATGTGGCGGGTAACTGAAGTTGACGGACAGATGGGCACATCATCTGAATGAATATGGTTAGACAAAAAGCAACAACATCAAAGCATACGGTTGCTCCTTCTTTGACTAAAGAATTTAAAAGGACGTTCCAGAAGAAGATTGCTACCGTAGTGAACGAGCACAATTTTGATCAAACTCCCCTCGCCATTCAACTCAACTACACTGGGAAAAACAGAAAAACTTGCCAAAGGACATTAAATTTCCAGATGGATTTGATTTATGCTTTAATGAGTTTTTCTTCGATTGTTTTACCGTTTATTGAAACGATAAAAGCAGAGAAAAAATTACCGAAAGAATCCAAAGTCCTCCTCATATTTGATGTGTTCCGAGGTCAAACGACAGATTCTTTCCTCTCTATATAAATTTCCTTAATTAAATAAACCTTTTTCTAATTTGATGAGTCTTTCCTCTCTCTCTTGGGCATGAATAATTTTTCCTAGCAACGATTATTGATATTGGTTGCTAAGAGCTTTTCTTGAGATCATAGTCTGGAACCACCGGCCGTTTATTTTGATTTTCCCGTTTCATGTTAAGGAAGGCAGGGTGGTCAGAAACGTACTGCACAGATTAAAAAACCGAACTTGGTGGTTTATTCTGCGATAATGAACTTGATTCTGTTCTATCTGTAATAGATGGGAATATTTTAGAAGAAACTGCTGAATTTTTGGTCGAGGTGGAAGTCGAAACTGCTAAAACTTATGTATGTGGTGTATGTTCCAAATTTTGCCTTAGTGGATTAACGATACACGAAAAGAAATCGTCAAGAAATTTCAATAGACAGCAAAGAAATTGTGGCAAAGTTATTGACCAATGCTAAACTGTGTGACTACAAAAAAATTAAAACTAATTGCAAAGATCTTCCTGATGAAGTTGCACCGTTGCACCGTTGAAGCAGTCCTGCTGTATGGCTCACCTTGTTGGTCACTTACAGCTAAGCAGAACAAGTCACTGGATGGCACGTACACACGCCTATTGCGGAAGGTGACAGACATACATTACAGCGTGCATGTAACTAACCAAAACCTCTATGGAAGCCTTCCCCGCATCAGTGATATCCTCTTAGAGAGAAGCCTACGGTTTGCTGGACATTGTGCACGTCGCATAGATCAGCCGGTGAGTAGACTTGTTCTCTGACAGCCAGTTGGAACATTTGTCCAAGGTGGCCATGGGCGCATGACGATTCCACGCCGTCTGATGAAGAATACTGGGATGAACAACATCGCCGAGATTCATCGTTGCATGCTTGATCGAGATGGTTGGAAGTTAAGAATTCGGGCAGCGGCCGGTGTCGTTTAACAACGCGCAGAACAATGATGATGATGATGAATCTCCTAGAGGATATCCTTATGTTATATGTACGTGTGCGAGTCTTTTTACATGCGAAGGATATCGGGATAAATCATGACATCAACAAAGGTAAATCCCGAGCTACAAAGGCTTTACGAGGAGAAATCAAGCCTTATCTAACCTTGATCAAGCATACTAGTGGACGGATGGTTCGCCTGTGTGGCATCTTTGTAAAAACAGTTTTTTTAAAACTTTAAAAACTACAAACGTATTAAAAGCCTTATTCAAAGAGTTCCTAGCCAAATATTACAAACTAAATTAACGACAATAATCATTAACAATCTTTGACTTTGACCATTCGAATGAATGTTTCTGGCATTCATATTGCGAGTTTTCTTGAGTCAAAGGAGAACCGTAAATGTATACAGGTGTGGCGAGCTCTACTTTGTCAGAAATTTTCGCGTCCAGAAATTTTCAAAAATTAATTTGAAAACAATCTTCACAAACAAAATTGAACAGATATTTTCTTTTATCAACATTGAATAAATATTAACAAACTAATCCAGTACTATGACAGTCTTCACCAGATTGGTCCTTTTTTGTTACTTGGTAAAACATCGTTCTAATATCATGCGAGGCTGTTTCACGCTCTTTTTCTTATTTTTCGGTTTTGGTTCATTGATACGAGCCAACTCGAAGATGTCATCAAAAACGAAAGAACCCATAATTTCACTCTCTTCTGGCTCTTTGTACAACTGAATGACCATTTCCTCGTATCTATTTAGTAACTTTTTGTGTAACATTGTCCCAGGCATTGCCACTTTAATCACACAGGGTATTTCCAACCCACTTTGTAGGTGACCGTCGATAATGCGTCAAGGCCTGTAGCCTCAACTTCTGCACCCCTGTCCTGAAACTTTGAAGAATTCGCAAAATTAAATGCCCGCAAAATATTCCATTTTGACCGATTCGCGAAAATTAATTCCCGCAAAGTGTAAATATTTGGCGAGTGGACTGATTCGCGAACATTTCTGGACGCGAAAATTTCTGACATTAAAGTACACTTAAACACCCATTTAAAGGAGCATGACGAACACAACACCAAGGTTAGTCAATCAGTCATTCATGCAGATGAGTTTGTTACATTGGTAGTGATTAGTCATTCATATTACTTTCATTTGAGAACATTGAATTGTGCGATACTAAACATGAAATAGCTGCACGTAATTTTATTCAAAAACACTTTTCACATTATCGCTATTCGAAATAACTGGAGCGTCTATTCAAAGAGTCGACATTGCTAATAACTCAACTCTTGTCCCTCTACTTCATTCTGTAAAGAAAATTGACGATTGCATAATTGTCGCTACCTTCAAGGGCCACTTCAAGACAATCTTTATTGCCTGCTATTTTCCACGCGACAGTCTCCTGAAAACGTGGTTAATATTGCTAACTGGATCGTGTAATAAAAGACACCCCCGCCCTTCCCCTACGGTGCCCTTTTCAATCTATACAGTTTGTTCCTCGTATTAACAGAGTTTTGCAGAATGGAACAGAACTGGTACAAACCATTTACTATTGTATATATCCTGTATCAAACGATAAGAACGTAACGTAAGAAGGAGTGTTAGTCTCATCACATTCTTACAATAGCTGATATTGTGCCTAAGTTGGATTGAAAAATAAGTTCCAAAAATAGTTTTTATATGTTACTGACTACGACTACTTAATTATAGCTACCATGAGTTGATAAAAAACGTTATGTTACAAATGCTATGTTGCAACATAAAATCTTTTTCTAGAAATGTTCTATTCTTTTTCTTGATTAATTGGCAGCTGAACAAAACAGGTCATCTTGTGTATACTAATTTTTTTAAAATTGTATCACTCCCTACCCAAATTTGTTAAGCTTGCTACGTCTCTACTATCATCACGTAGGCTTTCCACACAAAGTTCCGTGCAATATTTAATGTGCGAAAATTAGGCCTAGTTGCGTTTCGTATGGAAGAACAAAGTAACAGGAATGACGCTAAAGCAAAGAAGGTGTTGACTAAGTCCATTTCGTTTATATATAACAACCTGCGCAGTGTGTCAATGTGCATTAAATGAAATATTTCACTGGAATGTTTTATAACAGCGAGGTCTCTGTTGGCAAATCATTGATATAGATAAAAATAAAAAAGTAATAAAAAAAACCAGTGGACCTACAACTGAACCCCGGAGTTGTCACAAATAGTTTGAGAAGAATCATTTTAAAATTTCAACCAACAAAACTATATCTCTCACTAGAAATTAGCAATTTGCTTCAGTTTCTTCTTCTTGTGTATCATATTTACCCTTTATATGGTTTTACGAACCTGTCCAATCATTCGAATTTTCCAAGCGGAAAAACTTTGCTGTTCAACTGTATTTGCGCTCTTCCAATAAACAGGTTAGCACGTTGCTTTGATGAATAAATGCGAGCAAACCACGGGACAACTGAAATGTTGATTGCTCTCCAGCAATTCTCCAAACCGAGAAGTGACATATCTTCATCTGTATTTTCCTCTTTGTTTTCTTCTTCTCGCTCACTTTTCCTTTTCATTCGTTTGAAGTAAGTTGTTCTTACCCTTTTGTTGTGTTGTGTTTGATCTTGTTTTTCTCATGCTATCAACATAAAAATTGGTACAGTTATACTAGGAAATTTTACAAACAAAATGTTAAGGAAAACGATTAAAAATTGCAGCTAATTACATGACGTCACTAATTGTGTCAATATTTTTGCAAAAGTATGCGAAAACCTCCTAAGAATACTTAAAACTTATCATTAAATATTTAAAACCATTCAATATACTAAACTGTTCAATATACTAAGGTATATTTAAAACTTATCATTAATATGTCAAAAAATTTAATTTACTTTTTACTATTATTTTATTATTTAATTTATTGTTATATTTATTCAAAATTTAAAATTTAAAGAACAGCATACATAACTGTCAGTTTCACGCTACATGCGATTATCAGATATATAAAACGGGAATTTACTCTAAACGTTGGCAGTTATATACAATGAAATAAAATATAAATTAGTCCGGAGGGCAGATTTATAATTGCTCAGAAGGAACTTGTTAACATGACGACACTTAGAAATCAATTCGGATCTTTTGTTTAATAACGGTAGTTTTGAAGTGATTATGTGGAATTTTTCAGTAAGGCAAAGATTGCATGTTTTGCCACCGTTACGGTACGACGATGCATGATCAATTATTTCCCACGAAAGGTTAGGTTTAATGCCAAACTTTTTCAGTTCCCAAACGTACTTTGAAAGCTCCGTTGATTTAGAAGCTTTTTCGTGCCGGAAAGAATAGGTGTGTCCGGTCCAACAATCTTTGAAGGTACCTCCGGTTAACGCAATGTAATGCATTCCTTCATAATTTTCGGATTTCTTTACGTGCATTTGTATATAACGCTTTTTTCGAGGCATGTGGCTTTCAGCGGGCAGGCGTTTTTCTTCTGGCAATTACACGAGTGTTTAACAGCAGGTTTTTCTTCTTCCTTAAAGATGTTTATGTTGTGCGCTGAGATAATTCCGGCCATATTGGGTAGACAACTATAGCTTACTTTCAAAGTGTTTCTGTTGAAGATTTTCCTGAACTTGTGCTTACTCGGGAAACATTTGGTAACAATCGATAAAAATCGCCTTGCAACATTCGTTTTAACATTCATACTGAAAGGTGGGTTGAACCAGAGATCTGTCGTGTTCTCGTACGCTTTTTCTTTACGGTTTTCTTTTCAAATGCAATCTTCTCTTTGTGCCCGCTGGCTTGCAGGGCTTGATTGTAGTAAGGAGCTGCTCTGTCAAAAACTTCTTTGTTAGACGAGATTTTTGATATGCGATCGGATATCATGTTGGGTATGTATTTGATGATATTTGGAGGATGGTTTGAACTTGTGTTGATATAAAGTAGTTGGCTGTTTGGTTTTGCGAACGGTTGGTATATCTCTTTTTGTAGGTCGAATGTCACGTCTAGAAAGTTAACGATTTTTAAGTTGGTGTCAATCGTGATTTTCAGTTCAAATTCATCCTTGAAAAGCTTTGTTATTTGTTTCCTCAACCTTTCAGATTGAGGACCGGAAACTTTGCGGAAACAACAAAGGCCGTCGTCTCGGTATAAACCACACGTATCAATACCATAAAGCTCTCTCAGTTTGTTTAAGACAAAAAGTCCTACCAATTCACAAAGCTCCGTTCCATCAAAACTCCCCATAGCGACGTCAAAATTGGGATCTCCAGATTTTTTCGTCCAGGAAGTACCGTTTGTAAACAATAGGGATTTCCGTGCGTGCATTATGATGTTTTGGTTCTCAGAAGTGATGCTTAAAAAGTTCATGGCAAATGTCAAGGCTTTAGTGAGGAGTTTCTTGGTTATCGAGGGGTAGAATTCTTCGATGTCGAATTGAACGAAAATGCACTCACTTTTGTTTTTGATATTTTATTGTTATTATAATGTAGTTTTTAATTATTTTTTTTTGCTTTTTCCATATTTTTTTATTATATTCGATGTGATAACGATGGGCCACCATAGAGGTCTATTTTATACTAAATTTGGAGGTTAAATTGTGATAGTATCATTTTCCCTTTTGGCAACTTCTTTGTAATTAGTATATATATATATACAGTTTGTGGGAAACTAATTTCATTGAATTGATGATTTTTCTTGTTAGTTAAACGGAATATTATTCTGATAAAAATTTAAAGTCTTCCGACTTTCGAGAAAACAGAAAATACTTCCTCTTTCTAACCTCATAAGCACGTCAATTTTAATTGTAGCATTTATAGTATAGTTCCTTTTATTCTTGTATAGAATTTAACTGCTAGCCACCTGGTGGAGTACTTCTACTCAGAAAGTTAAAAATCGCTAGTATTTGCTAAACCACATTAAACTATTAATCATTTCAGAATTAACAAACCTAAAAATAGAATATCATTTGTTCCATATAGAACATAAATTTTTTATTCAATACTTATGTCCTATTCATTTAAAAATAATTTATTATATTTATTATAATAAACAGAATAGTTTTTACAAAAATCTGAAAAAGGTTAAAGTTATTTAACAGAAGTTATTTAAAAGATAAAAATAAATTTGATGTTGGCTTTAAAAGCATTTACTTCCAGTTTTTTGAAATCAGATTTGATTGTCTCTGTCTTGTGGCTTCTTGATCCTCTGATACAAAGTAACGTTGTACGGAGTAAACTGAAGCTGACCTCGTGTTTTGTCAACAATAAACTATCGAAAAATGACTGCTTGTCCGAATAAAAATTGTGCGACTTTAACGGTAAGGAAGAAAGCCAACTCGAGGGACCGGCTTCAGAAACTGCTTTGAGAAGTTTGAAGTTTGGGCACTGAAGTTGTTTTTTATTTCATTTAGTAGGTTCTGCTGGTCATGTTTATCTTTCTTCAATTCTCGCTTTAAACGGTTATTATCATTTAGACGCTGTAGCTCCGTGGTAAGTTCTTCGGCTCACGAAACCAAACCGACCAGTTCGAATCCCATATTCGACTTATCTTTCTTTCTGAGTTACAGCTGAGTTCTTGAGCAAAACTCATTGCGTAATGCAAGTCTAGCTTAAATAGGTTAGTTGTCCGGTTGAGCGATTTTCATAGGTGCAAACGGGCGTCCTAAGTACGCCATGACTAACCAGCAGGACTCACAAGGTAACAGTGTTTTATACACTGAAGTGTAAATATCCTGTATAAAAATTTAATTTTAATAGGTTAAATTCCAAAACTGTCTTTTGTGCAATAACATGATCGGTAAGATTTTGAGTGATCTTGCGCGACCATTCATATTGTTAATCAGCTACCTGCGATGGGATGATGATCCCGAGACCACCAAGCTTCGTCGGTAGTGAGAACAATTGACGCTCTTGAAAGCTAAATTCTTGTTCGCTTAACTAAGTTTTAATAAATGTGTCCATTGCTTTGTCAAGAGGAGCTAGTAAAGTGCTAAAACGGGGTATTGGTCTTATAAAATACGTGTACCGATGTTGCAACCCATGAACAAACAAAGAGTATGCTGCATGTGGCTTTATTTTTGCAATTTTTGTAAGTGTCTGAACTTCTTTATCCCAGGTTTTAATCAACTCGCTAATAAAGGTCTTTTTGTAATCATTAGAACCAATCATGGCACCAAGGTTCGTCTTGTGTGATCTTTAAGTTAGTATCTTTAAAGATTTACAACGCATCAGTATAAAACTGTTCTACTATGAGCCACGATTTACTAGGATTAGCAAAGTATCCAAGTAGTGGACCTAGTTCAATAATGTTATTTCACCACTCTTTCAGCGAATCTATTGTACCGGCACCTGTTAAATCATCGGCGGAAGCTACAATGTTATTTTTGATTGTAGACATTAATGGTAGAAGCCCTATTGCATAGCTCGACATAGCAACCGGGTCTCATAGCAACCGGGTCTCCCTGGGTAGTTCAGACGATGAGATTTCTAAACCGCCTGTGACATATAAACTAGCTGGCGTTTTATAGCAGTTATAAACGTAAAGCGCAATCTCTTTCAATTCTTCATTTCATCGCCCAACTACTTCTCCAATTCCGAATGGGTGCAAACCCGGAACTTTTATCCAAAGGAATTAACCTACACGCAAGGAAAGCTTTGAGACATTTTCCATAGATTACGTGCAAAAGGGTTTAGCGAGCTTTGCGATCGAATGGTAAGAACTTGCGATCAAACATACGTTTATTGTCGTCAAGAATTGTCTCGTGCACAATCTCTGCGTTGCAGCGTGTAAAAGAATTAGGTGCATTCTATGAAAATATCCGTTCCCGTTCAATTACAAGGAATCATTCATGGAATTATATTTTGTAAAGAAAAAAAATCATATCTGTGGCTCAAAAAACACCGGGGGCGGAATTGAATACGGAAGCAAATTTCAGGGGGCGGCGTCATCATCTAGCCACCAATGGAACTTGCTGAACAACACAAGCTATGTCCGAAGAATGGTATTTAGCCAACAATCAAAATTATTCGCAATCAAGACGTTTATCTGTTGTCTTTCCTGACTAACTTACTGCAGGGTTTAAACAGTCACATCTGTTCCCAGCAGCTGGGGTTGGACGAAAACTTACTGACTTACTGAAACCAATATTTACAAGGCTTTCAGAACGTGCATTATTGTCTCGCTATCAAGGGAGATAATTAAAATGAAGCACAAAATTAAAATGAGGCGGTGAATAACGTTTTATGGTCGCGCTGTCTGAAGACCAAATTTTGTGGTTTTACGTATTACTGTTTGTGATACAATCACTCATTTTAATGGTGGTGCAGCTGGTAAACCAATTGTTATGAAGAAAACGGGGATAAAACTTTCTCCAAGCAGTCTTGCATATGTGCGCAAAAAAGATTCACGTCGGATCCAGAATGCTGCGCGTAAAATAAGTATGTAAGTTCGAAGACACCTGTGCCATGAAAAAATCAACATAACTATGCTGCTGGTAGTTTTAGGCTCAGTTCCAAACCAGAAACATTCTTCATTCGAATATTTGCATGGTGTTGGAAAGGTGATCATATCTTCTCTCTCGATAAAGTCGAAGGAGGTTTTTACGGTACAAAAATTTGATATTTTTCCATTTGGCATTATCCATTTATCCGGCGATGGCGCAATGGGAATGGCGTTCGGCTCTTAACCGAAAGGTTCTGGGTTCGAGACCATGCTATCACAAAGTTGTTTAGTGAGCGGTTATAAATAAACAACGCCGTATTTCATCAAAAATAACCGTAGCATAAATGGGAGCAATTAAATACACTAAAACTCCGGGTCGAGGTCTTCACGATAATGCTTAATGAGTGTACTGGAAGCCTCGTTAAAAAAACAAATAAACAAACAAATATTATTTGACATGTGCCATTAGAACTATCGCCATATTCATATTTGTTACGAATACGAAACCTGGTAGTAAAGTGTCTGGTTACGTAATGTCAACAATTTACAAACCTTCACCTATCCCTAAAGGAGGAATTGAGATTCCTTTGATAATTACGTTTGAACATGAAGACAATGACATTTTGGAACAAATGAAAATGGTTGTTACCGAGAACTACGACGGTTAGTTTCACTTTTTATGTTGGGAATTTCGTAAAATCCTAAAAAGTGTTCAAATACTGCAAGATTATTGTTTACTGTCCGGACACAAATATATAGTTGCTCAAGATTGGATATGTCGGTCCGTTCGTCGCTCATTAGACTGTAAATCCTGTTCTCCTTGATAGACTGCAAAACTGTTCGCAAGACATGTTGAGACATCAGCGTCATGAGCTCTAGTTGGTAATCGGCATGGGTAAACTTATGTTTTCTTTTAAGAGACGTGTCTTGAATTCGGTCTAATATGGTGTGATCGTATTTCCCCAAGAGAGGTAGTAATTGATAAAAATTGTCATTGTTATCATTGTCCCCAAGAAAAGGAATACCTTAACGAGCCAGATATTGGACACATTCCATCATTTTAACGAAATATTTTCTTTGTTCCAATTTGTTTGCTTTTGAATCTTTTGAATTGAAGATATCATTTCGCCAATATCGGCACATCTTGGAACTACTATCTCGTATGATTTAGCGGGTATGTTAGTTTGACTTTTTTTGTGCTCGAAGAAGATTTAAGATAGAAGCTTTTTTCCACATTTCATGTATGGCGGATGGCAGCCAAATATGAAAATTAATACATACATCTAAATAAGCATAAATCTCATATACTATTACAAAATAGGTATTTGTACGCATGGTATGAAGCAAAATATATATTTTTAAATCTAGGTTTGTTGAATGGGCGTAAGCATGGCGCAAATGGGATTCCCCAGAACTCCGGGACAAATTAAAGAAGCCGTAAAGTTGTATCTCGATAAATTCGGCTCAAAAGTAAATGAATTTAACGAAAATCGGCCTGGAAAAACTTGGTTTTATGGATTTTTGAGGCGTCACTTACGCATCAAAATGTCACGGACGGAAAATTAGAGCAAGCGAGAGCAATGGCTTGCTTAGAAGAAAGTATATATGTCTGGTTTACGGAATGGAAAATTTCAATGCTCAAGAAACTCTATTACATCCGCTGATCAAGTCTTTAACTGTGACGAAACAGGCTTTCCATTACATAGGCTCGAAATTTTCTACTGAACACCCTGGAGTTTCGGTTACAAAACGAACCTTTGCTAAGGTCTTTACAGAGGCCTATGATAAAACGTGTCGCAGCGACTTAGTGAAAGGTTCGTTTCGCTCTACTGGTGTTTGGCCAATGAATCGAATGGCGATCGATAAATGTATTTTTGCGCCAGCAAAAGTTTACAAAGAAGTGGACTTCACGATAACTAGCATCACCAACAAAAAAAGTTTTCTTTTAAAGGAATAGTCAGATTCTCCGCCTCCACTACCTAAATCGTTATATATTAACAACTTCGGTGGCTGTTATAGAGGAATCGATTGGTGCAAAGGATTCAACCGAAAAAATCCTTCCTAACAGCAACACAAACATACAACACGAGGGAGTGTTCAATTTAATACCAGGAGGCTCTAAACCAGTTGTAAAAGATTACGTCATTTTTTATTGTTTTGTTGTAACAGGCGCCTCGTATAGGCGCACTCGTTACTAGATTTTTTATTGTATTGTATTTTTGTGACCACGTGTGTGGTCAGTTAGCTTACGACCTTTGAAGTGAAAAGACGTAATTACCACGAGAAAGCTTCGCGTCCCATTTTTGTCGATTGCTCGGACTCAATTTATTCTAAATTTTTACATGACGCCCGATGAGGGACGTGAAGAATTACAATTAATTAGTTGCTGAGAGAATACTACATTTGGTTGTTGAAAAAGTTGTTGGTTTGTGAGATATTGTGGATATTGATTGTTGAAAATTTGTTTGGAATTGGATTGGTTTTGAGAAGATGGCTACCACTAATGAAGGTTTGACTCGGAAAATACATAAACGGAAAGGATTTCGAACACAATTTGGTAAGGTTTTAGATCAGGCTAAACGCTATTTAAAAGAAGAAAATGTTTTGGAAGCACGTCTAGCAGGATTAGAAACAAGCTTGAGAGAGAAGGGAGATAATTTGAGACGTCTTGACGAAGAAATACAAGAATTGATAGAAGTAGATAAGGTTGAAAAAGAAGTAGAAGATTGTTTATCGAGAAGAGTATGTCGATATTGTCTGCTGGTGGTTTTGTATTGCGAAAGTGGGTAACTAATTGTAAGGAGTTACAGAAGTTTTTTAATGAAAGAGAGGGAAATGAGAGTGATGTTTGTTCTAAGAAAGTCTTGGGGGTAGAATGGGATCTAGAATCAGACAAATTCTTTTTCTGTTTTGATAAAATTATTCAGTTAGCTAGAACTCTGCCCGCCACAAAGCGTAATGTTTTAAAGATTGCGGCTACCTTTTTCGACCCGTTGGGATTTATTTCACCTATTACTGCGCGCGTAAAGTCTATTTTCCAACTTTTATGCAAGGACAAGAACGACTGGGATTCAGAAGCGAATACTGAGATTTTAAATGTTTGGAATAAGTTTTTAGAGGACATAGAACGTTTTGGAGTTTTGCGTGTTGAACGTTTCGCATTTATTGAGATGAATGAAAATTTTGAATCTGCCACAATACATGGGTTCTGTGACAGTTCGCTGTCTTGTTATGCAGCGGTTTTGTATTTGCAAATAAAAACTTCCCTTGGTATGCGAGTGCGATTTCTAACAGCTAAAACTAAAGTTGCTCCGTTAAAACAAATAAGTATTGCGCGTTTAGAGCTTTTAGGTTGTGTTCTTTTAGGCAAGCTGGTTGAACAGGTTTTAAATGCCTTAAATAATCGAATTATTTTGAAAAATGTGAAATGCTGGTCTGATTCGCAGGTGGCTCTTTGTTGGCTTAGAGGAAAAACAAAGGCGTGGAGACCTTGAGTTGAGAATCGTGTAGTTAAAATACGTAAGGTAGTTGATTCGGAGAATTGGTCGTTTATTGCTGGAGAAGAGAACCCAGCTGATATTCCTACGCGAGTGTGCGAGTTGGCTGACTTTGACAGGTGGTTTCGAGGACCTAGTTTTTTGTTGGACAAAGATTTTGAAGGAGAAAACTTTGATGTAGATGCCAGGTTGAATGAGGCAGATGTTCTTGTCGTGTCACGGCAGAAACAAACAATGGCTTGCGCTGTAACAACACAGACGGAGATTAACAATGACAATGTAGCAGAACAGTGCAGTGTGGCAAAGGTTTACATTTTGCTTTTTACCTGTGCCTCTAGTAGAGCCGTACACTTAGAATTAGTTCCGGATATGAAATCCCCCGCATGTATACGCGCATTCGAAAGGCTGATGTCAAGAAAGGGAATACCAAGGTTTGTTATCAGTGATAATTTTAAAACATTCAAATCAAGTCAAGTGAAACGTTTTCTTTCTCAACACGGCATTCAGCAGAGTTTTATTCTACCCGCTTCACCTTGGTGGGGCGGATTTTATGAACGTCTTGTTCGTTCCGTCAAGTTATCGTTGAAGAAATCTCTCGGGAGATCACTTTTAACCTATGAACAATTAGAAACTGTTTTATGCAAAAGCGAATTCGTCATCAATGGCCGACCTTTAACGTACGTCTCGTCCGACGATCTGGAAGAAGCGTTGACACCATTTCATTTACTTTTCGGCAGAAATGTTTCCTACACCTCTGGTTCCGTAAACATTAATGACATGAATTTTTCGAAGAATGACGTCATCAAAAGAGCGAAATACATGCGACTGCTCATTCGTAAATACTGGGAATCGTTCAACTCGTTATACTTGAATGAACTTCGTGAACAGCACCTAAACCGCAAATCAGCCAAGAGATCATCACCACCGCCCGTAATTGGTGACGTAGTTTTAATTTGAGATGATGTTCCGTTACCTCGTCAACGTTGGTGCTTAGGTAAAATCACACAACTGGTCACCGGCAGCGATGGTAATGTCAGAGGTGTTAAATTAATCGTCGCTTCAGAAAGTCAAGGAAATCAATCGTGCTGCCGTCCGCTTCAAAAGATCGTTCCCTTAGAAGTCTCCGAACAAGAAAACATCTCTGATGACGTCAATTCCAACACAAATACCGAGGACACTTGTATAAGTAATGGTAAACCAAAACGGCACGCGGCACGCGAGGGACAATTAATAAGAAGATTAAAGGAGAAATATGTTGACTAGTCAACGGGGGGGAGTGTAAAAGATTACGTCATTTTTTATTGTTTTGTTGTAACAGGCGCCTCGTATAGGCGCACTCGTTACTAGATCTTTTATTGTATTGTATTTTTGTGACCACGTGTGTGGTCAGTTAGCTTACGACCTTTGAAGTGAAAAGACGTATTTACCACGAGAAAGCTTCGCGTCCCATTTTTGTCGTTTGCTCGGACTCAATTTATTCTAAATTTTTACACCAGTAATCGCACCCTTGAGAGCGAGTACGCCCGCCGCAAATAACACTCATCCTGTTTATCAGGCTCTTCAAAGCATTGAGAATATAATCGGTTTATATAATATAAACGTTTATATGTACCTTTTTTTAGAAAAACACGGCGTGCCAGGTGGTGATGGTATGTATGATGCGCGGAAGAGTTTGTACCTCGAAATGGAAATCAGTCCAAAAGAGAGTGCAGTTGGAAATCTATTCGTATTCTAGAAATCGTTTTTCTAGTTTTGAAGAGTCTGTCAACCCAATAATAAACTCAATTTTGATGTGTCCAGCAGTTGAAAGAAAAGAAAAAAACAACGCAAAACGCAAAGTACAGCTTCCAAAGAATATGACCTGCGAAGAATCTTTAAAAATTCTGAAGCTGAAATACGAAGAAAAAAAACAATCGGAAGAAATTGCGAAAAAAGCAAGGCGTCAAAAAAATGCCAAAAATTAAACAAATGCAAACCAAGAAAACTACCAAGGAAACCACTTCCTGATCAACTTAGTGATGTATGTTTTAGCAGCGACGAGTATACAGACAGCAGCAAAGAAGATGAAAGCGACGTTAAAGAAAGTAACACTTGTACATTCTGTGGTGGTCAATTTGTTGAAGGAGAATTTTGGATTCAATGTGAAGTTTGCAAGAGTTGGTTTCATGTTGAATGCACTGACCAAACAAAAAAAAGAAAGAAAGCGCTCGCATCTGTGTCACGGAAATGTACAACTTGTTATTTATTGTCATGTAATTTGTTCCTCTTATTTTTTATTGAAATACTATAGTGATGATGTTCCTTTCCACTTGTGTTTTTGGTTTATGTCAGAAGTTTGGCAATAGACTTTAAAAAGTGATTTTCGATGTTAAAAATTTACTGTCCGGTAATCGGCGACGCAATTTGGCGATCAGACCAAGTACCACAGAATTAAATAAAAAGTTTTTACGGGAATATATTATTATTGCCAACTGAGCAAAAACAAAGTCCGTGATGATTTTGCATCGATTCAAAATGTTTTTGAGCATTGTTGGGTTAATGCAAATTTCCATAACGCAAAGTCAAAACAAAATTTAAGAATTTCATGAGGGCCGTAGGCCCGATAAATGAAATTCCAATTTTACGAGGGTAAAAAATCAGACAAATTCATTATGCTGTGTACGGACGCAGTCTATAGACAAGGACTGTACGCGTAGCGTAGGCCTACGTCCAATCGAATCCAGAAATCTTAATAGTAATGTTTTCCGAGGAACCGTGTTGTTATGTCAAGAATTTAGACAATAAATTTTGTTTATGCTCTCTAATAAGTATCTTTTATAAATATCTGTTTTAACATCTTTCTTTATTATAATCCGTTATATTCGGGCGTCAGTCATGCTGTCGGACGTCTCGAGCCTCGCCTTCTTGGTCCTCTTCCGTCTTTGCTGTTGTATCCTCCTGTAAGACAAATGCGTACAAAATTTGTGATTTCCAGCTGAAAGTAGGGAGGTGGGATGGAATGGATTTGTCTGATTGTTTACCCTTGTAAAATTTGAATTTCATTTATCGGGCCTACGGCCCTCATGAAATTCTTAAATTTTATGTCGGATAAAAAATCAGACGAATTCATTATGCTCTGTACGGACGCAGTCTATAGACTGCGACGGTACGCAGACTATCGTCCTAGTTCAAAGCCCCAAGTATTTGTTTTTGGTACTTTTCAGCTATACTTAAATTTTTGTTTTTTGTGTTTTTTCCAAACAGACTTGTTGGACCAATTTCCCATGCGTAATATGTCCGATATTGGCACTCCTCTTTTGGAGGCCATAGAGGTTGAGGCAGCTCTTTTCGAATGAGGTTAAATTCTTTTGTAAATATTCCTGCTAGGTTTAACATTCTAGTGACCCATCTGGCCGTTGTGTCTTTTGAAACCGGTTTGTTCGGGCTTACATATTATCATCATCATTTACATTTTTCACGTCTATTTTCCATGCTTGCATGGGTTAGATGAGGTTTCAACAGATGATATTCCCCACAATTTTGTAGGTTTAATCATTTGATGATTCATTGGAGAAGATGTTTTTTACAGCTGGATGCCCTTCCTAACGCCAACCCCAGTAAGAGGAAAAACAGTGGTGAGTTAACCCACGCAAGATACCAACTTTGCATTTTAAACTCCGTGGCAGCAGTGCATAAAGGGCATGGGTGCTTATATCCATGAGGTTACATGACCCGCATACCCGATACATAGCTTAGGAATAGTTTCGTTGTATTGTGTCTTTCCCTAAATTTTTGGGTCCTGGCAATGTAAGTGTCGAGAGCCTTCACTGGACAGATTTTTACGTTTTCTTCGTATCTTCTAAACTCTATAGGTTCGTTCACTTTACCCTGCTTAAAATGTTTTTGGGGTTGTGTGAGGTGGAAAATGTATGTGGATTCAGATTTCCCCATGTGACTTAAGTCCAAGTTTGTCAATTCTGCACCCTGTTTTGGGTTGCTGATCCCTAAAAGTGTTACTATCTTGAAAGAGAGATCGGATAGAGGGAGTTCAGCATTACCTTTCATTTGGTTTATTTTATTTAGCACTTTTGTCCCAGATGAATGAGTATTTCGGGACAATGGGTCTCTGTCGAGAAATTCCTCTTAGTAGCTTGCAAACTGAAGGATGCTCCCCTACTGTGAACCCCTCAATAGGTTCATGGAAAAAGGAGAGTGACGACCTATGCGAGTTAATTGCACTGTATTGCCATTGTCGAAGAGAGATCCCAAATAATTGAGAATCTCCTTTATAGGACAAGAAGTGGGATCCACTTCCCTTTGATTACACCAGCTCTGAAACTTTTTCCAGGCTGTTTCGTAATGGAGTCTAGTTCCCTTTGCCCGGGATTGTGAGATAAGGTCCGCAGCAGTTTTTGATAATCCTCCTGTTCCCTCACTACTCCTGAAATTCACCAGGCTGCCAACTTCAGAGTTCCGTTTATTAATAACGGGTGTGATATCCCTGTTGGGTGTATCAGAGTTTTTGTCCCCTCTCTGGTTAATAATCTTGGGTGGTCTATTGACATCTCCAGGAGGATTGGGTACCATGGTTGGTTTACCCATATTGGAGCAATTAGTATTAGAGATGCTCTGTGAGGCCTGTTTTTTTCCAGACATCTTCCTACCAAGCAAAAAGGTGGAAATGAGTATAAGAGCTCTGACCCCCAGGTTTGATGAAGGGCATTCACTGCCAGGCCAAACGGGTCTATCCTCCAGCTGTAACAGATCGGGACCTGGTGGGATGTGCGAGACGCAAACAGGTCTATTGCAGGTGTCCCCCATATTCCTGTGATTTGTTGGAATGCCTGCTTGTTTAGCATCCATTTGCTTGAGTCTTTCGAATTCCGTGATTCAAAGTCTGCTTCTACATTTAGTTCCGAAGGTATATATTTCGCTGTTAGGGTTATCCCCTTCGAAAGTAGGTAAGACCAAATTTCCTTTGACAGATTTATCAATGTCGGGTTTGTTGGTTTTCCCATTTTTACTAGGTGTGCCAGTGCTACAGTATTGTCTATCTGTAGATGAATCAACCGAGTTGATCGGTTTTTGGTGAAAGTCTTTATCGCTAAGAATGCTGCTTTCAGCTCTAGTATATTTATGTGAAGGGTTCTCTCTAATGAAGTCCACAAATCCCCTGTTGATATTCCCTCGTAGTGAGCTCCCCAACCCCCTGTTGGGCCCCCTGCTGCATCCGAGCTTATGAACAGGTCTGGAGGTGTTACCTTGATAGGTTTCCCCTTGGTTATTTTGATGTTTTTTATCCACCATTGTATCTCCTGAATTGCTGAGGCACCCAGAATTACTGTTGCCTCGTAGCTCTGATTGTTTTGTCTCAGAACCTGACTTATATCCCTCTGTAAGAATCTTATTTGTTGAGGGGCTGGCGAGAAAGCTGGCGCTATCGCCATTAGTTTCCCAATGATGCTGCTCAGATCCCTCACACTGACTGCGGTTGACTCCAAGAGCGACTGGCATTTTATTTTGATGTTGTTCATCTTTTCTATGGGAACAGACAATGTCATCGACTGGCTGTTGATTATTACCCCTAAGTATTCTAGTGATTGTAAAGGGACTAGACTGGATTTCTCGAAGTTTATTACAAATCCTAGGTTTTGGAGGAGAAATATTGTTGAGTCCCTTGCCATCTCGGCCTTCTCATTCTCCATTGAATGGCACACTAGTAGTATGTTGTCTATGTATATCAGTAACCTGATGTCTAGCTTCCTGAGAAGTGACATTGGAATTTTCAGCAGTTTTGAGAAAATTCTTGGTGCTGGCCCTAGACCAAACATGAGGCATTGGAACTCGTAAAGGTCTCCTTCCCACCTGAATCTGGTGAACTTTTTGGAGAGTTGGAAAAGAGGAACTGAAAAGTAGGCGTCTTTCAGATCGATTTTTATCATGAAGTCCCCCTCCCTCAGAATATCTTTCAGTGTTTCCATCTTGAATTTTTGATAAGGGATATAAGAATTTAGTTCCCTTAGATTTATCACTGGTCTGAATGTCCCGTCCTTTTTCTTTCTTAGAAATATGTTTGACAGAAATTGATCCCCCCTTGGCTGCACTTTTTTGACAGCACCTTTTTCCAACATTTTGTTTATCTCCATATTTACTTGAATTTTCATTTTGGGATTGTGTACAATTTGTTTTGGAAAAGCTTTTTGTATTGGGGTTTTTGAAAAGGGGATTTCCCAGCCCTGGACTGTTTTTAGGATGGTTTTGTCCTGAGTGATGTTTCTCCAAGCATTCTGGAAAAGTTTTAATTTTCCTGCTTGTTTTGAGATTATTTCGGGGCCTCTCGGGAACAGAGTTTTCAATATTGGGTGAATATTTTCCCTGAATGCTTTCTGTTGATTCCCTGTCAAGAGATTTCCCTTTGACATGTTGGAAAAAGGTACCCTCTCTAATGAAATTGAAGGGATTTTTACCTCTTGTGTTGTTGCTTTGGTATCCTTTCCTCTCATACTGGGGTTGATCCTTTTCTTGGTTTCTGCCAGATTTCTTGTGCTCCCCCACCATGGGCTTTCTGAATGTTGAACGTGAGGAGGAGCCCTGTAGAAAGGATTTTGTTGTCGGCATCAGAATTTGTTTCACCGTTTTGTTCTGAGCTTTGGCTGATTTCTTTATGCCACCCATAAACTTCTCTCCAAATAAGGCTGTACCACTTTTGGACAGTTCTTCCGCATATGTCTCTCTGACCATCGTGGAGGATGTTGATTCACTCCCGTTCAGGGCAGTGAGGACCGATTTCCTTCGGTAAAAGTTGACAGCATTTATTGCTTGTCCAACTAAGGTTACAGACTGTTGCATTAACAAGGCTGTGTTTTGGATGGTGCAGTTTTGCTCGGTGTCTTTTCCGGCATTTGCATCCTCCACCAACTGCCAGATTTTGGTCAGAGGTGCTAATACATCTCTAATTTTTTTAGAGATTCTGGACAGAGATTTGTCCTTTGACACATCTGAGTGGCGATATTTGCCTTTCAGATAAGTTTCCATGTCGGTGTCAAGTTTCAGGATGTCTTCTATGTTCTTCGGGACTGGGTTGTCTCCTAAGAAGGATTCATTTAGATCTTTATCTGGTACGTATGTCCGACAGTTTTTGTTGACATATTTTGCTAACTCCTCATCAATTTCCCAAGCATTTTCCTCAGATTTTGTTTGGATTTTGAAGAAGTTGCTGTGGTGTTTAGAACTGTGATCACGTTCTCTCCTTTTCTTTTTTGATTTTCTCCTTCGTTTCCTTTCCCTTTCTTCCTCAGATGAGGACGTCGATGATGACGAATGAGATGAAGAAGAACTGCTTGAGGAGGATCGTTTCCTCTTCTTTTTCCTTTTGTTGCTCTCTCTATTTTTGCTTCGTGATCGTGACCTCGAACGACCCCTCTTTCCTGTGGGTGATATTGATCTACTCTTCCCACTTCTCAAGGATATGTTTTATGCATCATCTCCTGTAACTTTTTGGGGAATGTTCATTGACGTTTCTTCGTTGTTGTTGAAGATTTCGTTGGATTCGATTTGATCCTGATTGCTGTTCATTGATGGGTCGGCCATCTTGTAAGCGAGCAGGATCAAAACAAGGACGATAGCCTGCGTACCGTCGCAGTCTATAGACTGCGTCCGTACACAGCATAATGAATTTGTCTGATTTTTTATCCGACGTAAAATTTATGTTTATTATATTTGCATAATTTACGGAAATAATTAAATTATGCAAGACAGTGTGAAAATTGGCTTCAGAGAAAATGTATATACTGTATTTTCTTCTAAAGGACGGTATCTAGCACTTTCACCTAGATTTATGTTTTGTAGTTTTCTCCTTTTATAATATTGAATTTTTTATTATTTCTTATTCGCAAAAAAGTGTGTAAAGAGAAGGTTAATGAAAATTTCCATAATGCAAAGAGAAAAAGGAGGAGGAAAATAAACAACTTTTTCTTTATTTACTCAACAATATTTATTTCATTCATTTACAATTTATGCAGTATAAAAAACAGCTGTCTTGCATAATTTAAACATAATGCAAATATAATAAACATAAAAATTCTGTACCTTTACGTTATGGGAATTTTCATTAACCGCATTGTTGTCAAACCGTAAGACGACAGGACTGTTTGTACAAGGACTGTCTGCAAATAGACGACACCTCTAGCTTTTAAAGTGAACATGATTAGAATAAACGCTATTCTGTAATAATAGCAGAAAAATGTCAAAATAATATTTTTATTCAGATTTGACAAAGGAATCACTGAAATGGAATGATTTGTTTTAAGTTAACGGAAATGGCGTTGATTTATAATATTTATTATGTTTCCGGTGTCTTTACGAGAAGAATATCTCTTTTCCTAATAGAACATAAGATGCCTTTGGTAATACAAGGTTTATATCTGAGTTTGAAATCATCTTAAGTGTGACTTTGTTGCGATGTGCATGTTTGTCAAGATAATTTTAAAGTTTGATTGAAATCTGTGGACGTTTGATAAGGACAAAGTACAAAAGTGTAAATAGATATAGCGGTACTGACTTCTTTGAAATTTATTGTGGTGTAAGCAACATTTGTACAATTATTTTCATTGACAAATATTACTTTCTTTTTTCTTTATGATAAACTTTGAGGTTTTTCATGGTTAGATTATATTTTTAGGTATCTGACTGTTAAGTGGCATGTTTTTGTGTATCTTAGATGCTAAATTTTATCAGTGATTGGATGTCTGTCATTATTATGTTGGTCTTTCGAAATACATATATATTTACTTTTAGTAATATATATATATATTCAACTTGATCATTCATCTTGGTTGGATTGCAAATTGCATGCTATAGCACTGCCATGTAAGTAATGTCAATTAAGGTGATTCTTTCACTGAAGTTTTTTAAAAACTGTTGATATTGTTGCATTTATAATGTGTACCTTTGTGTTTGTTGAATGGTTCACTTATTGAAAGAAGGCTAAAGTAACATATTACGTTATCTACGACTATTTGCCTCTTTAGGTCTGGAAGTTTCAATCACGTTTTAGGTATGTCAATTGCTGCATCTTCAGATAACAAAAATTGTCTTATTGTCTATGCATTTCAAAATCGTCTTATTAAATCTTAGGACTACTTTATGATAACAACTTACTAAAAAGTATTAAGACACCTTAAGGAGTATGCTTGTTTTATACATGTCAGACGATTGTGACATAAAAACATTTTTTACACATTAAAATCTACATTTTTGAGTGAGATTAAATCTTAAAAGCTGCTTCCAATGAAAATTGACAAACTTCTTATTAGAGCAGTCAGTAAGGCTTGGTTCCCACTGAGGCGATAACGCGACAAATGCATTGGCGACGAATCTATTTTATCGTCTATTTTATTGCCTTCCTGTTCCCACTGAAATATAAGTTCATTGCTTATTGTAAATTCTTGACGTTAAAAACAAACAAAAATAAAATTTCTTTCCATTTTAACAAAGAATGATGGCAGACAAATTACAGTGTGAAATAATATTAATGTACAAGCTCCTGCGAAGAAGCACAATACCATAATTACAAAGGCTTCTTCAGCATGGTGCTGGTGACCATTTGTGATGCCAAATATTGCCGTAGGACACTATGGAAGCAACAACGATAGTGGTGTACTAACAAATAGTAAATATGGTAATGGATTGGAAAGAATCCAGTTGTTTGTGCCAAGACCTAAAAATCTTCCTGGTTGCTCCTATGATCCTATAATAATAATATTCAAACACAAGATAAACGACTTTAATCACAAAGTAAAAACATTCGATTACCAAACACATTGGAAAACTATACGCGATGAATGGATTTTCAAAAAATCATTGCTTTTAGTTCCCACTGAAGGAAATAGATTTGTCGCCAATTTTTTCGTTGCGTTATTGCCTCAGTGGGAACCAAGCTTAACCAACAATGAAATGTTGTAACTATAAACGTCTTCCACAAAGTTTTAACTTGTTGTTGTTAAACAATTATGGTTTTCCTTACAGTTTCCGGACTGAACCAGTCACTTAAAGATGTTTTGGCATACAACCTTCGCAACTGTTGGAGATCATTTATCGATCAACTTCCTTGCAAAGAGGTTTCCGATGAAGAAATTGAAAGAATATGCAGGGAGAACGACGATATATATGAACAATCATTTCAAGCGTTCCATCATTGGTGCGAGATTAACCGTCTTGTACAATGGAAAGACGTTAGAAGAGTTCTACAAATACTGAATAAAATGCAACTGGCCGTTGATTGTGAAAAAGAATTCGAAGGGAGAATTCCAATTGGTAATGACATTAATTTCCCTTGAATAAATTGATTTTATATGTGTCTCACTTTTACTCCGCAATTTGGGACACCCTTGGAGTAAAAGTGGGATGCATCCCGTTTTGGGTATTGAGTAGAATGCCTTAAAGGGGTAAATACGGGACAGTACAAGGACTACTTGTTTTTGTTTCTTTGAGTTACTACAATTATTTTTCTAATGTTTTAACGTTTTTTTCTAGGTACAAAGAAGTTTTAAATATGAAAACTAAAGAATAATAATATAAATAATATGTAAATAATATGTTGGGAAATATATATACATATAACTTCATCAAGTACAGTTGAAATTGTTGTTGCTGTTCTCTTAAACATCACATGTACAGCCCTCTGGATTAGCAAAAAAGTATGTCAGCAAATATATGCCGACATCAATCTATTCCACGTCGGATCGTATGATCTTTGAAGAACGTGCGCCATGAAAAGGAGGCTAGCACATGCGCACATTGTTAGAAAGAAGTGTCCTACTTTTACCCCATCAAGCTAGAAACACTGTGGGGGTAAAAACAGGACTGTCTCGTTTTTACCCCGATTATTGGAAACCAGTTGGGGTAAAAACAGGACACCAATTTTTGCATGAACGACACCCCTTTCTCAAAAATCATTTTCGCAGTTTTAAATTAGAATGTTTATGTGTCTCAATTATTAAAAAAAAACTTTGAAGATAATAAACGGTGTAATAGATATTAAGCAAGCAAAATGTGATTTTAAAATCAGAAAATTTATGGTTTTTGAGTGTGTGTGAGAATTGGATCTTTAAAACTAACACAAGGTAGGGGTATCCATGTTTTTTTCTGGTTAAATGATGGATGGAGAATATGTCTAAAGATAATTATACATTTTTAAGATTTTTTACATCTGAGGTGTTTTATTAGCCTGTCCCGTTTTTACCCAGTTGATTATAATTATTTCCTTTCTATATTGTTTATTGTTTCACATTCCATAGAACTTGCATCTGAAGATCTGAGACAGATCTACAGAAACAGATATCCATCAATGGAAGTTTTAGATGTGGATTTGAAAATAAATTCTTCAGAGAATGAAAATTGGCGGAAATTTGTATCTCAACGCGAAAATTGTAATGAAAGCAATTTGATGAAAGACTTTTTTAAAGGTGATGACCGTATGGTGATTGTGTCTGGAATTGCCGGTATTGGCAAAACGACTCTTGCTGCATTCACTAATGGAGTGGGTCGGACGGAAACAATGGAATCATTTTGATTTTGTTTTCCATATTCCATGCAGGGAAGTGAATTTCTTGAGTGACTGTTGTAGCGCAGAGGAACTTTTAAAAAATCGTTTTCCCACAGTGATGAAGAAAATCTCATTTACAGATTTAATGGATATTGCTGATCGTGTCCTATTTATCATTGATGGGTTGGATGAATTCCGGTTCATTGAAGATTAGCCGTGGAGGAGATGATGTGGAGCCGCTAGCAATGGCATTAAATGGTATATTAAATGGGCTTTATCGAATTGCGCTATCAGCCACTATCAGCCATTATCACAACACTATCACCCACTATCAGCCACTATCACCCATTACCACAACACTATCACCCACTATCACAACACTATCACCCATTATCACAACACTATCACCCATTATCACAACACTATCACAACATTATCACAACACTATCACCCATTATCACAACACTATCACCCACTATCACCCATTATCACAACACTATCACCCACTATCACCCATTATCACAACACTATCACCCACTATCATCCATTATCACAATACTATCACCCATTATCACAACACTATCACCCATTATCACAACGCTATCACCCATTATCACAACGGGCTTTATCGAATTGCGCTATCACCCACTATCACCCATTATCACAACACTATCATCCATTATCACAATACTATCACCCATTATCACAACACTATCACTCATTATCACAATACTATCACCCACTATCATCCATTATCACAACACTATCACCCATTATCACAACACTATCACCCACTATCACCCATTATCACAACGGGCTTTATCAAATTGCGCTATCACCCACCACTATCAGCCACTATCACCTACTATCACCCATTATCACAGCACTATCACCCACTATCTGATACATGTTATGTCACTTTCACAACCGCTGCGTAGTGAAGCTATCCAATATATAATAATCTATGCCGAACAATGCATGATAAATGGAAACAAATTCTTCCGATATGGTTTTTTGTTGATTGAGTGCTCTTATTTGGTATACAAGAATACAATTAAACCAAAGGATCAAGAACATGTGTTGTGCTCAATAAGAGCTAAATTAAATGGATCAGAATAGATTCAATAGAAACAATGTGCTATTAAATGTAAAAACGTTCATTGAATTAAAGAAGGCAAGTTCAGTAGAAGGAACAAATGCCTTAGAGTGGAGAAAATTGTGGTCACAGAGTGTCAGTGAAATAATAGCGCATAGTAAGATATGATAGTGGGTCATAGTAGATGATAATGGATGATAGTGTTGTGATAATGGGTGATAGTGTTGTGATAGTGGGTGATAGTGTTGTGATAATGGGTGATAATGGGTGATAGTGTTGTGATAGTGTTGTGATAATGGGTGATAGTGGATGATAGTGGGTGATAGTGTTGTGATAATGGGTGATAGCGTTGTGATAGTGTTGTGATAGTGGGTGATAGTGTTGTGATAGCGTTGTGATAGTGTTGTGATAGTGGGTGATAATGGGTGATGGTGGGTGATAGTGTTGTGATAGTGGGTGATAGTGTTGTGATAATGGGTGATAGTGCTGTTATAATGGGTGATAATGTTGTGATAATGGGTGATAGTGGGTGATAGTGTTGTGATAATGGGTGATAGTGTTGTGATAATGGGTGATAGTGTTGTGATAATGGGTGATAGTGGGTGATAGTGTTGTGATAATGGGTGATAGTGTTGTTATAATGGGTGATAGTGGCTGATAGTGTTGTGATAATGGGTGATAGTGTTCTGATAATGGGTGATAGTGCTGTTATAATGGGTGATAGTGGATGATAGTGTTGTGATAATGGGTGATAGTGTTGTGATAATGGGTGATAGTGGGTGATAGTGTTGTGATAATGGGTGATAGTGGGTGATAGTGCTGTTATAATGGGTGATAGTGGATGATAGTGTTGTGATAATGGGTGATAGTGGCTGATAGTGGGTGATAGTGTTGTGATAATGGGTGTTAGTGGGTGATAATGGGTGATAGTGGGTCATAGTAGATGATAGTGTTGTGATAGTGGCTGATAGTGGGTGATAGTGTTGTTATAATGGGTGATAGTGGATGATAGTGGGTGATAGCGCAATTCGATAAAGCCCTATATTAAATCAAAACTATTTGCCGTTGAAGATTTGTTTGTTACTAGCAGGTCGACCATTAGCTGCTTCACAGATAGAGCGTATGTTGAATGATAACCTCCATGATCATCCATTATGTTATTGGTTTCAGTGAAAACACCGTACAACTATATATCACGAATTGCGTTGGTGATAACGTTGAACTGAAATCGCTAATTACAGATATCGTTGCAAGATCATCGTCAATGCAGATTATGGCTACTGTGCCGATCTATTTAGAGGTTGTGTGCGCTATCCTAGGGAGTAATAATGACATCACATTTTGCACTCTGACCGAATTATACACTTGGGTGCTTTCCTATTATGTTCAAAAGCATTTTAAAGACAAGGGGAGACTCGTTTTATTAATATGCCGATTTATCACCTTTTCGATGAGAGTGACTTCATGGAAACAATATATTTTGTTTGCAAGATGGCTTACCAAATGTTAAAAGAATGGCGCATTGTTTTTGACTCAGAATCATTTGGGAAAATTTGTGGTGATTCCCTAGAAAATTGTGGTTTGTTTACGAAAGTGAATGTGTCACAGCTTAAAGATGCATACGAGTTTCGTCACTTGAGTATCATGGAGTTCTGTTCTGCGATATATATCATTGGGAACTTGAGCGATGAAGTGTACACCGTGATAAATGAGCCCCACCTCAAAGGCTGTATTCCTGTAATGTGTGGTTTGGAAGGTGCTCTCAACAATTCTGACAATGTCGCCTATTGTCGAGCGGTTCGTGAAAGCGCTCAAGTTAGAATGTCGACCATCATCCTGGATGAACTGTCTTCTAGAGCGGAATGGAAGAACTTGTAAGTTTCTTTCACATTCTATCCATTGCAATAGAATATTTTAATATGATTATATTTTGTAGGAATTATTTTTGCCTTCTACTAGAAACCAGTGTAATGGAAACACAAGAAGCATTAAAGGCTGCATTTCTAAAATGATTAAGGTTTCATCTTTTTAAGGCATATATTGTTTTTGTCTTTTTTAGCAGGTTATTAGTTGTTAAATATCACATTTAGTTCTTTACTTACATAATTTAAATATAAATATAAAATGAACATAAAATTTACAATTATTTTCGCGAATTTATTTTCATTAAAGAATTGGATAAACAAAAAAATATTTTTTTTACGAAACAAACATTGAAACATCAAATTATATCTGATATGATATCTAGTTAGGTCTAATAAGATAAGAAATTTTGTATTAGAACATTCAATACATACTGTTTTTACTGCTTTTAAATTTGTGTTTTTTTAACACATTAAGAAATATTTTCGATGGTTATCTTCAAGGGCTATTTCTTAAATATTTTACATTGATTCTGAACATCTTCTGGGGGCAGCTGAAGTGTGGGAAAGGCGATTATTTGTTTCAAAACTCCACTCTACACCTTTTAGAATGTATGAGTTCTACGTCCTTACAAAAGTTAAATTCTAAAAAAACTTAAGCTTTATTAATGTTTTTAACTGCTTAAGCATCCTACACTCGCCCCGTCACATTCGACCCAGGTCTCTCGGAAATCTCAGGTCTCAGGTTAAAATTTGCAATCTTAAGCAGATTGCATAAGGAAAATTTAAAAAAAATTCACGAAATATTCTACTTTTTTTCTCTCCAAAAATTATACTCCTTAGGGCAATTTAAAACAACTAGGGAGTGCGTATGCCATCTTTCATCGAAATTGATCCACCGGTCTAGAAGCAGTTTGATTACAAACAAACTAACTTATTAATGAATCAATGAATCTGTTTTTGTTTTTTAAAGGTGAATTGCCACCTTAAAGGTGAAGTTTAGAATCATGTCGAACTCAAAGTCGTGTTCCAACACCAAGTGTTGTTGTTTTTAAACGTTTTATTTGCAACATGTTTTTTATTTGCAAGTTTTTAGTTTTCCTTACAGACTTGACCATTTCTTCTCAGTTGTCTGGAAATGATTGTCCATGCCTTACGAAGACTTCACATCTCACATTTAGTAGATTAATTAACATTTCAGTCGGAAAATCGCTGGTTTTAATAAATATAACATTTCCAATTTCATGAATTTATACCTTGCGCGTCACGTGACGAATGTAACATTAATGTGATATTATTAGGAATATTTAAGATGTTTATTAAGGTTGAACAATTTACTCAAAATAATCTTTAATATTCTTGAAAACATATTTCATGTCATTTGTTTAGGGATACACAAGATGGATGGTTTGTTTCTTGCTTCATTCTTTGAAGCCCAGTCTTCCATCCCTCGACACTACAAACAACATTTCACGCGAAAGTACGTGTGCATGATTAAAGATGATAACCCGATGCGATGGTCGCAAGAATTATATTTCGCCAGCAAACTGGTGGAAGTTGGTTGTTTAAAGATTCGCTTGTTAGTTGTGAATTGCGTAAAACAGATGTCACGTGATTTACAGGCGAGAGTTATGAAGGTCATATGTTCAGCGGAAAGGATTTTCATTCAACGTTTACCAGGGAACTTCGATGGAAAGTTGTTCGCGCAAACATACTCTCAACTATCATCCGGTGAACCTCCTAAAAAGCGGCTGACATATATGACCATTATACAATCGAAACATTTCAAAAGTCGTTACCTGTGGGTTGATAACGCGGAAGAATTAGCGATTTACCTTCGTATCGAATGTTGTGTTGAAGAAACAATAGAAATGATAAATGCGATGAAGACAATAAAGTCAATGACGCGAATCGAAATTGTTGACTGCGAACGCGCAACATGTACATTTATACGAAGCAATGAAAAAAGAGTTGGAAGGGTTGGCTTGCGCTTGTTTTAATGATTATAACGTTTTCAGTTGGAGCGGTGTATTGATTTTGGTTTGTTTCTTAATTCGTTTGTTGTTTGTAACAATGTGTCGTAAATATACTTGTTTGTTTGTTTAGCGTTTTATGTTTTGTGTTGTAAATATTAATGTTATTTGTTTAATGTTGAGAAAGATATACCCTTTTTTTTAATCTCAAAAATTATTATTGTATTACTGTATTATAGGGCAAATAATAATAATAATACAATTTTTCACTTTATTTATCCTAATCAATCAAAACTACACTATGTACATCTCTGCTTTAGGGTCTGTTCTGCGTTTTTACGTGCAATTTTCTTGAACACGGCCCGAATATCCTTTGATTTATTTTTCGCTACTATAGTAGCAGAGGTTTTAGATGGTCCTGGTTTCCTTGCAATTGCCGAACTTCGGTTGGTGAGTGTCGTCGTTGTTGTGTCCAGTTGCTTTGGCACATGATACATGGAAAGTTCCCAAAATCGGAATTGGATAACGATAATGGTCGAAGCGCCTTTGTCATGTTCGCAGAATGAGATTAACTCGTGTATATTACCTCAAGAAATATTTGTGTTTCCAAACACCGTACTCTTTAAATCTAGCTTCCCTTTTCATCCTGTTTCAAATAAATTACAGAGAAAAAATTTCTTGTAAAATGGCTTTGCGCGAAAATAAATACGCGCGAAATTACACGTAAAGCTCGTTGCGCGAAAATTAGTACAAATAAGGTAACATTTCTCATTTGGTTTTCCTTTCCGATGTTATACAATGGGTAGTACTAAACCGTGCCACCATCCGCGTCCACCCACCATCACCATCAATCCACCTCCACCCACCATCAATCCATCACCACCCACCATCAATCCACCTCCACCCATCATCACTTTCAATCCACCTCCACCCACCATCAATCCACCTCCACCCACCATCAATCCATCACCACCCACCATCAATCCACCCACCATCAATCCACCTCCACTCACCATCAATCCACCTCCACCCACCATTATTACGCACCTCAAAAAATTGAAAAGCAAAATAATCAAGTTCTGTACAGAAAATCATTTGACAGATAGATTGAATGATTCAAGTGCGATTTTTTTTTATAAGAATCTCAGTGGATCTAATACTAGATTCGTACAACCTAACCACCTCCACCGTGCCACTTGCTTCACCTCTTTCAACTTTTATCGCAAGAAGGAAAGAGTTAAAAGAAAAAATTGTTATAACCGTTCAGTTTCCAAGATGGCGGGCGACCTGACGTTTCTTAACGGAAATCTTTTCTCCCGGTTATCTTTTTATAAAAAATTGAATTTAAATGTAAAACGTGCGTAAAATGGCATAATAAACGTTTATGTATGTTAAAGAAAATCATTAAAATTGAAAAGGAATATGACAGCGACAAAAAGACCGAAAAGAAAAGGTCAATATCGTCATCTATAACGAAATTGCTGCTAGAGATGATGATGAGAACGTTCTTCACTGTGAAAGATGTGAAAAACGTTGCAAATCCGCTCGAGGTGTTCTTCAGCATATCCGTTTATGCAGTTCGAACCGAATAAATTTATCAACGAAAATACCGACGAAAACGGACTACACCCCGTTGAAAATGAACATCGCCCAGCCAAAAATTTCTACTGGGGTGAGATGAAAGGGAGCAAAGTCATGAATGATCAAGAAACCTGCTACAACAAGATCGTGTATACAATCTTTGCTTCGCCTCCTTACGTAATTCTTCAATTTTCTTGTCAAAATGTCTTTCTACTGTTTTGCACATATTCAGTGTAAGTTCAGTGTAAATATTCAGTCCTCAATGAGCAAAACATTAAACAGACATATTTTGAATCTTCCAAGACGGTGATATGAATGAAAATATTATTGAAGTATCAGAAGACGAAGAGGATGAATTAACTCTTATGAAGATTGAAGAAGAGGTTTTAACGAGGAAAAGGATGTCTAGAGATGGATATTGTATCGTGCATTGTTTCGCAGGCCCTACGACACCGGGGGACTGAGGGGGCTATAGCAACACACCTTTTCGTAGGACAATTTTTTTAAAACAATTAACCTTTATAGAAGCTTAAAAAACAAATTTCAAACCATTTTAATCCATTATAGGAGAGTCGAAACTCAAAAATTTTCTGGCCCATTGACCCCAACCATGGTGGGGCAGCGGGTGATACTAAATATATGTGCTCAGTAACTTAGCCCCTCACTTACATTTATGTGTCGTAGGGCCTGTTTTGCTGAGAAGTTTAACGAGCCCGGTAGCCATGTGTTACAAAGGCTATGGAATGAAATTTACAATAATGCTCATATTTAGATAGTTTAATGAATGAATGTCAACGACACCGCAGATTTGATTATGGAAGCTCTCTCTAGAGTATTTAAAAGCAAAGTTTTTACTCATAAAGCGTGATCTCACATGCTTTGTTGGAGAAAGTTTCCCAAATGTCATTCATCTCTTGAAATTAAATGACCACTGCGATTTGAGCAGGCTTCTGCTTCTGAATAAGAAAGAACTTATATATTTTGGTGATGAACACTTGAAAATTGATAAACAAACTACCGGACAAATTTGCTGAATATTTCAAAAATCGCCGGACAAAAGTGCCAAAAATTTGTCTTAAGTAGCCGAAAATTATGTCCGCTGAAGTTATGACCTGCCAAGTCATAATTCAAAAATCAATATTACTTAACACTAAAATAATAAACAGGCGGCAATACAACTTATATTTTATTATAAATCCGGCAGATCAGCGCATAGAAGATAGCCATATCTTAGAAGAAATGTTTCTGTTCTAGGTTCTCTGGTTTATAGCAAATGATTTTTAAAGAAGGTCACAAATTTATGTTGAGGAAACCCATTTTTTGTGGTTTTTCGATTTTAGTAAATAGTGACGAAGGGTGTTTTTTGGCATTAACACTTAGACAAGTTTCAACATTTCGACCTAACCGTTTTTAGACAATTCAAGTTATGTAGATTCCGAAAATAAATATTTTTTCAAGAATATAGATACTATATAGAATCTCCCTAGCAACGCGCCTAGTAACGTATTATTGTAAGCACAAATCTTTGAGGAATAACTTCTAAAAACATTTCGAAGTTCATCATTTCACGGTGGAAAACAATTGCCAGCTAATCTTTCATAGAAGGGTAATAAAGATCAAAAGAAACAATTCCATACTCGGAGCCTTCTTCAGGAATAGCGTGTATCAATAAACGGTGTGTAAATGCTGATGGATTGGAAAGGTTTTTGAAATATTTGGACGGTTCGACAGGCTTTTTGCCATTGTTAGTGTATTCCTAAATGAGTGGGAATGAAACGGTCAGGAAGAATTTTGAGCCAGTTTGTTCCAAATGATGAACAACATGATTCGTCTTGACATTTCACAATTTGCAAAGAATATCGTGATTGCTGACCAAATTCGATAACTTTATTGTCTTTTATCGATTACTCATGAACCACTTTGCCTTTGCATGGACGAACACGGTGTAAGCTCTGCCTTTGTTTCTTTACTGGTATTGACGGAGTTGTTCCCCAGAATGACATGATCGCACCTTTCTACTTTGCTGCATTGGCCTTCATTTCGTTAACGTCATTCTCTACTATTTTTCACAAACCTGTGCCTGTTCATCCTGCAGAGCTCAACGAATTGATGATATCTTTTCTCAGTCAAAGCAATAATAGTAATAACAATAGATATGTTTGTTATTATTTTTAATATTAGTATTTTTACTCGAAATCTTTATAACTAGTCTGGTGTCAGCAGCTGTCTTATCTTTCCAAAACCCTTTGCTTTCTTTGTGCAAAGTGAGCTTAATGGCTTGCGGTTGCTATCCACACATTAACATGTTTCAATATCGGACGTAACCAAGGGTCACGTAAACTTGCCAAGGTTTGAAAGTGAATTTCTTTGTAAAATAAAGGTTCGCCGAGTTTTTGCTTTCCTTTTAAAATTGAAGTTGTTTTTGTTAAAAAGATGTTGGCGCCTTAAAAAAGAGCTTCAAAGACTAAAAACTAAAGATAGATAGTCAAACTCCGTACGTACTTACTGTCTTTGACACCCCCCCCCCCCCACCCCCTTGTACGCACATGTACGCCTTTGGGGTGACCCCTTTTCCGTCCCCTAAATGAGTGCGTACTCAATGGATGCTCCCATAGAACTAATCCCATTTTTCCGACCGCAGGGAAAGAAGCTGTTTATGCCAAAAAAACGGCAGACAAAATGAAGGAAACAGAACTGGGTGATGCAAGAATTTTGAATCAGATTCAGATCAGTTCTCTAAACTCATATCTATGTTATGGGAAACTAGATTTTCTTCTGCCATTAGATACGTTGCGTCAGCAAATGATATTTAAATACAAGTAGAACATCAAGACGGAAAAAAACCCAATCAACTCAACGCACTAGAGATTCCAAATGCCTAATAATACAGTATGAAACAATTCAGCTGTACTCAACAACTCGGAGAAAATTCCTGCAACATAAAAATAGTTCTTGACGGGAAAAGTCATTTCCTGGTATAGCAATGACTGTTTTGCAGTCTCATACGTCCGCAAATCCTGGTCATAATCGACAAAAGATTAAATTTCTGGAATTAACAGAATGCGAGAAAAATGTTCATGAAGTTGAATTCTATAAGTGAAAATATTGACGTTGTTTATCCTTTGGAAACTGTAAAGATGATAAAATCGTTGGAAAAATAAAATCCAGGCTAGGTAGCTGTTGGGTGCTTGATTTAGCAACTCCATGCATAATGCAACAGAATCAATGGTCATGCTCTAACATGTTTGTTGAGCTTCTGGTTCATAGGTGGGCCACATATTGAGAAAGCAGCTTTATTATGTGTTGGTTATAGGATCTGGGCTGGAAGATATCATTGTCGCCATCGGATTGAAAACTACTGTTTGTGATGACGACATCATTAAAAAGGTACAAATTATAAATAAGAGCAGTAGTTTTAATTAAAAAAGCTGCGGGATGCCTTCGATTTGGCAGGTGCTGTTAAAGGACAACTCGATTGTTAGTCAACAAGTTTGCTCCACGTTCATTGGTATAACTTTTTGCAGCAAATTAAGAGAGTTTTATTTGTAATTCGATCATTTATCTGCTGTAGCGGCCTGGTTTCCACATCAGAGAGGAGATATTAATGCATTAGAGTCAGTGCAAAGGAGAGCGACTCGACAGGTGTCGGGTATTGGGAAGTTGCCGTACGAAGAAAGACTTCGAATATGTCAACTGACAACCTTGGAAGAAAGAAGAGCGAGGGGGTATGATTGAGGTTTTCAATTGTTTGAAAGGTTTTTCGGTCTAGACCGTTCAATGATTCCTATTGTCAATCACCAATAAGGTACATGTGGGCAGAAAAACGAGAATAGGGACCATACACCATGACGTCCACACGGGGGGAGAGTGGGGGAGGGGGGGGGTCGGAAAGAATTGGCTGAAAATGTGGATGGATGCGGATGCTTTATGGGTGGTAGGGGCAAATCCTTTTTTGGGGAGACGTCTGCAAAAAATAATTTTGGTAAATATACACAGAAAAAAATACACAACACACAATCTTCACTTTATAACCTGTACCAGATCTGCGCAATAAACTTCATTGTTCTAAAACAATTGTCGTATTTCCTCTTTGATACACCCCCTACCAATAAACACCACTCCTTCAAAGTTAATGGAGCGAATGAGTCAGCGACAATATTGATTAGTCCTAATAGGATACCAGAGAAGGAAAATAAAGAAGGGATATTGAATTTGTTGGTCTGTATTCCGGAGCGAAGTAACGTACACGTAACGATTATGTATACCAAAGGTGTTTATTTTCCTAGCATGGCTGCTGTTACACGTCACACCAAAGGTGATGGATGCACTGGAAATACATTTAAGATAAGAAGAAGATAGCGTGAAACAAGCGGAAGAGTCAGTATCAGTCCTCAGTATATATGAGATTCTGTCCAAGTCTTTGGACGCGAGTAATGGCGAAGATGACGAATAAGAGTTATTTTTATAAAAAGAAGAACAATCTTTTGTTTTACCAAAACTGTCTTTCTTTATATTTTAATTCTGATACAGATTTCTTAAAATGTATTTCAAACCTGAGAACAATCAAAATTTGAAATATTTAGCATTAAGGAGGGGGGGTAGAAAGTCCAAAAATGTGGGGGGGGGGGGGCAGAAAGTTCGGACTCGTGTGGATAGGGGGTCAAATTTTCAGCACTTTTTTGTGGACGTCATAAATGTATGGCCCCATATCGTGCTTTTGGGCCACGTCACCACTTCTTTGCTGTTCGTGTTGCAAAGAGATGGAACAATCTCCCGGTGGAAGTTCTCAATTCAACTGTCAAGATCGGTTACAAAAAATGGGCGAAAAGTCGGTAGCAGAGAGTTATTTGTATGGATGAGTCCCACGCTATATACCTCCTTTTTAAGAGTCCTACATCACTAGGATGTTAGTCAGACAGTGTGTGACTTGATGTGCAAAACGGTATAGCCCAAAGATTATGTATTTCGTAATTTTTACAAGACAGGCTCGGTGTTATGTCTCAAATAAATACACGAATGTGAGTCTATATCTCTCTTCTTTTAAATGTAACGTGTACATTAAAAAACTCGTTAATAATTAATCGCCCCTCCGTTCTCCCCGGTCCGCATTCTCGTGACACGTCGACTTAACACACGTTTTTAACACGAACATGACTGCACAGTCAAATGAAGATATAACAATCCTCCACCCTAAGAATCATACTCCCTTAAGTAAGCCGGTTTACGCCTCATACTCTCAGAACGTCTTGGCTCCGCCACAATCGTCTCACTAGAAATCGCACTCTTACTTGAAGTCAAAACACCTGCCCCAGCATGATCAGCATTTTCTGTCGGAACAATCTCCGTTGACTTCTCACCTCGACTGTCTGGATAACTCTCTAACTTTCCAAAACCACTACTATCTGCTTCAGACCTATAATCCTCAGCTGTAGACAAATTGGGAGTTTCAACAGAAATTGACTCATCAACTAGAGATCGGTCCGAACTATCACGTCGGACAATCTGATCTACATGTTTGTGAGCCACATGCCCCTCGTCCGTTCTAACCTCGTAATCAACATTTCCACAAACAGCCACAATGACACCGGGATTCCATTTCCGATCAGCGCTATACGTCTTGATCATCACATCGTCATTGATGTTAAACGCGCGAAGCTTCCCTTTATATACACGTTGCTTCCCTGTCACATCGGCGTGAAGATCTGGGCGTACTAGAGTCAAAGCTGATCGCAGTTGGCGTCCGAATAATTGTTCAGCAGGAGAAATACCGGTTGTAGTATGTGGTGTTATTCTGTACTTAAACAGAAAACAACATAATTTGGTATGGATACTTTCTCCTTTTAACGTTTTCAATGAATCCTTTAGTACACGGACAATTCTTTCCGCTTGACCATTAGATGACGGATGATATGGAGCAGAGAAAAAATGATCGACACCATTCTTTTGGAGAAATGCATTGAACTCCTCGTTGGAAAACCCTGGTCCATTGTCACTGACCAGAACTTTCGGCAACCCATGCGTCGCAAATAACTTACTTAGAACTCCAACAGTAGTTTTTGCATTGGTATTTCCAACAACTTCTACCTCAATCCACTTCGAAAAACTGTCAACCACCACCAAAAACGTCTTACCATCAACAGGTCCAGCATGATCAATGTGAATCTTTTCCCAAGGTCTAACCGGATACTCCCAAGAATGCACTGGTGCCTTTGTAGGATTGCTTTGACTCCGCTGACAAATCTCACATTTCCGAACAAGTTCTTCAATATCCCTATCAATTCTCGGCCACCAAGCATAACTCCTGGCTAATGATTTCATCTTACTCATCCCAAGATCTCTCCCTCCCCACAATACACATCCATATTCCGTGGTAAGCTCCGACCATCTAGACACATACGGTTCCATCCCTTTTATATCACTGGCTGCCTTATCCATACCCTCCAATACCATGTTCATCACTGGCCCAAGCAACGGATCTTTCCTGGTTTCAATCTTGACTTCTCTTTCAGTAACCGGTGCACTAACCCAATCCATCATCAAAACCGAAACAACCTCCTGCGATACTTCCCCATTCTTGGCATCAAGAGGCAGACGACTTAGTGCATCCGCATTCAGATTTGAATCACCCGGACGATATCGCAAAACATAAATTATATCCTGACAACAGCAATGCCCATCTTAACACTCGTGCAGCTGACCGCGCAGGCAACCCATTTGTCTCAGCAAACAAACCCAACAACGGCTTATGATCTGTATACTAAATAAAAATTGATGTAGCTTACGCACTGCAAAAACTAATGCTAACCCCTCCTTCTCAACATGTGCATAATTCCGCTCCGCAACAGTCAATGTTCTAGAGCATAACATACGGGTTTCTCGCTACCATCAAACATAACATGGCTCAACACTACTCCCAAACCAAATGGACTAGCATCACAATGGACGACTATTGGTTTCGACTGGTCAAACCGAACAAGTAATGGAGCCTCGCACAACATTCTTTTTACCGAATTCAATGCTTCCTCGCAACTCCTGTTCCAATTCCAGCCAGCACTCTTCCGCAATAGTTTATGAAGTGGTTCTGTCACTGTAGCCATTTGTTTCACGTACGAATTGTAGTAATTGACCATTCCAAGAAAAGATCTAAGCTCGGTGATGTTGGTCGGTGTTGGTGCATCACGAACAGCTTCAACATTAGTAGGCATAGGTTTTATTCCCTCTTTGCTTATGACATAGCCACAATATGTTACTTCAGGCTGCATGAACAAACACTTTGATACTTTTAAGGTCAATCCAGATTCTTTCAGTGTATCAAGAACAGCCCGTATATTATTAATATGATCATCATCGGAATATCCAGAAATCAGTATGTCGTCTACACGAATTTTCACAAATGGAATTTTTCCTAATCGCTTGTCCATTTCCCTTTGAAATATTCCTGTTGCACTATGGAACCAAACTGAAGTCTACTCGGACGATATAGACCTTGATGGGTATTTATCGTTAAAAGCTCTTGCAAAGATTCATCAAGCTCCAACTGCTGATATGCCTGCAATAAATCCAACTTGGTAAACCGTTCGCCTCCTTGTAATGTAGCAAGCTGGTCAATGGTGTTTGGTATAGGGTACGAATCCACTGGAGCAGCCGTGTTAATTGTAACTTTGTAATCGCCACATATCCTGATCGGCCCTGTAGGATTCTTACTATCCTTTAACACCGGAACAATAGGTGCCGCCCATCTCGAATACTGAACCTTCTTCCACACACCTTGTCTCTCAAGCTTATCTAACTCCTCTTCAACTCTTGCTCGCAATGCATAAGGAACTGGTCTTGGCTTAAAAAACTTTGGAACAGCCTCTTTCGCAACGGGAATATGAACCTTGAAACCCTTCAAACAACCTAGATCATTTGTGAAGACCCGAGGAAAACCCTCCATCAACTTTTGAATCCGCGAATCAACACTTCCAACTTTGTTGACCCTACTAATCGGAAACAACTCTTCCCAACTCACTTTAAATCGACTCAACCAATCCCTACCTAGCAAAGAAGGTACATTCCCCTCAACTACCGTTATTGGCAACTGACAAGTTTGATCACCGTATGATACATCTACCACTCCAACACCCTCTGCTTTGACCACTTCACCCGTATATGTCTTCAACCTCAGATTCGATCTCTCCAACGGACCTTCCTTCCCTGTTCTAACCCGATTGTAAGCCGAAACACTCATAACTGACACCGCCGCACCTGTATCTATCTCCATCCTCAAATCCTTTCCGTTAATTTTCACGCCCACCATAACTGGCTTATTCACCCTCCCGACCTTCGTATGCAAGGAGTACAAAGACAAAAAATCGACATCACCATCATCCTTGGTACTATCACTACCACTCTCCTGGCTTGCAGCCATTGCCCTTATCCCGACGTTTTTCCACTTCCCGTTAACAGACTCATCTTTCTTCTTCACCGATTGACATTGCCTTTTCAAATGACCAACTTTCCCACAATTATAACACTTCGCTGAACTGTACGAACAGCTATTGGCCAAATGTCCCAAGTCTCCGCAGCGAAAACATTCCCGTTTCCCATCACGATTCCTTGCAACTAATTTATGAATATTATTGTCCGTCTCACCATTATCTGCCACTTATTATGCTGCTTCAAATGTTCTGGCAGTCTCTAGTGCTTTCTCTAACGTTAAATTTTTAATCGTCAATAACTTCTGCTGCACACTCTCACTATTCAGTCCGCAGACAAATCTATCACGTAAATATTCATTGAGGTTATTTCCAAATTCACAATGCTCTGATTGCTTTCGTAATTCTGCAATGTATGCATTCACAGATTCGCCATTCTTTCTATCCCTTTTGTAAAACTGAAACCGTTGCGCGATCGAATTTGGTAAAGGTCTCAAATGCTCTGTCAATAATTGTATTATCCGTTCATAGCTCTTGTCCTTTGTATTGTTCTCGCATAAGCTCCTCAAAAACTTATATGCCGGTCCACCGATCGTTGAGAGAAAAAGGGCCTTTTTTATGGCATCATCCACTACTTGGCTTACTACTAAATAATTTTTAAATCGCTCCGAATAGTCTACAAAATCCTCGTTTTCCACATAAAAAGACGTCATATGTCCAATCATGCCAGATGAAGCCATAGTTCTTATTATCTCGTCGCCAATTGTTATGTCTCAAATAAATACACGAAGGTGAGTCTATATGGGCTATACCGTTTTGCGTACCAAGTCACACCAAGTCACACCAAGTTACACCAGGTCACACCAAGTCACACCAGGCCACACCAAGTCACACTAAGTCACACCAGGTCACACGAAGTCACATCAAGTCACACCAAAGTCACACCAAAGTCACACCAAGTCATACCAAAGTCACACCAAGTCACACCAAGTCACACCCAGGTCACACCAAGTCATACCAAGTTACACCAGGTCACACCAAGTCACACCAGGCTACACCAAGTCACATCAGGCCACACCAAAGTCACACCAAGTCACACTAGGTCACACCAAGTCACACCAAGTCACACCAGGTCACACCAAGTTACACCAAGTCACACCAAGCCACACCAAGCCACACCAAGTCACACCAGGTCACACCAAGTCACACCAAGTCACACTAGGTCACACCAAGTCACACCAGGTCACACCAAGTCACACCAAGTCACACTAGGTCACACCAAAAGTCACACCAAAGTCACACCAAGTCACACTAGGTCACACCAAGTTACATCAAGTCACACCAAGTCACACCAGGTTACACCAAGTCACACCAAGTCATACCAAGTCACACCAAGTCACAACAAAGTCACACCAAGTTACACCAAAGTCACACCAAAGTCACACCAAGTCACACTAGGTCACACCAGGCTACACCAAGTTACACCAGGTCACACCAGGCCACACCAAGTCACACCAAAAGTCACACCAAAGTCACACTAGGTCACATCAAGTCACGCAAAATATAGCCTCTGTGCATTGGTTATTCGTCTATTAGAAAAATAAAATTATTTTTCGAGACAATATACATGACGTCTCAAAAGACAATTCTTAAAGAAACCAAAGAAATTTTGGACCAAAAACATAATCTAATGGACAAATCTACAACTGTAAAATTTTATTTAATACGTTGACGTAATTTAAATGAGGAAACAGCATCTTTGCGAATGTCTTTCAATTGCCTTTGTTTATTGTGAAAAACTTGGTGTGACTTGGTGCGCAAAACGGTATAGCCCGAGTCTATATTTCTCTTCTTTTAAATGTAGCGTGTACATTAAAAAACTCGTTAATAATTAATCGCTCCTCCGTTCTCCCCGGTCCGCATTCTCGTGACGCTTCGACTTAACACAAACACGACTGCACAGTCAAATGAAGATAAAACACTTAGTGCTTGCGATAACCGTGCAACTCGAAGAGTTTGAGAACAATATTTTTGTTGTTCAACCCATGTGGCAAGTTCTGTGAAAATTCTATTTCTATCACTGTAGTATAACTATGTTACTTTTCATATGGAAACTACACTCCGGCAGTTGCGTTCGGTAAATCGATTCGGGCAATTGGAGCATTATTCAATTTGACATCCAAACAAGCAGAAGATAAATACAAATCGAAAAAGTGTCCCACCCAAGTTAAGGCCTACAAATTCGGTAAGACTACCCAAAAACATCTACTCAAATTTGCAGATAATCGTGTGCTAACCTGCCTGACTACAGTTACTTTTATTGGCCACCTGCCAAACCACTTTTTCCAGCTAAAATTCAAAAAAGGTCCCATTGCCAGGTTTTCCATATAGAAATGGTCTTTCGGATTAAGTACTAAATGAAGTTTCAAGGAACCTAACATTAACTTCAAAACAATCCCTTAAAAAAGTTACACATTTCCCCCAGAAACATTTGTGGAAACTATATATTTTTAACTCCCAGAAAGGAGCCCACTCTTGTTAAAACCAGAAAGGGATAGGGAAACTATTGCGGTATGCCATTTTACCACAAAACAAGGTGTATTAAAATTATAACAATGGAAGCGCAGGATATGTGGATTGTATTTCATTATTCCCACTCAGACTTTGTATCCTCTAGAGGCACGTCTTCCTCGAGCCTTCTCAAACTTTCGACCCTTTGAACGCACATATGGTCTGAAAGAAATGTTAAAAAGTTAATTTTGTACATTTTCTAATATTGCTTACTCACTTATCATATTCCCTAGATAAATACAGAAGCAGGTCATGAAAAAAAAATCCTCAATGCAAATTAACAAAAGTAGTTTAGCGATAAGTTAGTTAGCTAAAAGAAGAAAGCTTCTAAATCTGATGTGATGCCTCTTTGTATTTTTACACCAGAACCAATTGTTGTCGGAAAGTCTACATTAAGAACCAATTTAAATATCAAAGATTTTTCTCTGATCAGATTAACGAGATATAATAAACTTCATGTAAAGCATCAGAAGTTTCAGATATGTTCCTCATTTCAGAGAAAATTTTAGGACTTCAAGTTTCACAAAATATTTTAACAAACTTGAAGATTAATTCATCCATCTTACTTTGTAGAGCTGTGAGGCACACCAGGGGCACGCCCCATGTGTCGGCATGCTTGACGACTCTTCCTCGATCCTTGCAACAGAAGAGTTCCTTTACCAGTGGGGGCACGAATGGAAAGTTGATCAAAGGTCATAACCTCACCACCACTCTTGAGGATCCGTGCACGAGCACCTTCAGTGAATCGCAGGGCGCAAACCTAAACATGTTACTTATAACTTGAAATTCAATTGAAAACAAAGAAGTCCTTCGCACATTATTTAAAGTAGATCATCATCGTCGTTTAACAATGTATGTATGTATGTCATGTATCTATTTCCAAAAAAGAACATGCTAACACCAGTGTAAGGAAAAATATGTAGTGAGTAAACCCACACAAGATAACAACATTGTATTTTAAACTCTCTGGCAACAATGCATAAAGGGCATGGGTGCTTATGTCCATGAGGTCAAAGATGTTACGACCCGCATAGATCAGGTTTCACATTATGTCAACATGGTTGTTATGAAGACCGTCGTGAAAAAACTCATCATTTCTACGATATTATTCCATCGAAACCTTAGCAAAATCAAGAAGGCTGATGGTTTTACAATTTTAATCACTTTTCAAGAACTTTCTTCCTTAGATTTCTAGACTTATGTATCACCCAACCAATTTAATGTGCAGGATGACCACAGTAAGATCATGAAAACATATGAAGGGAATTAGACTAGAAAAATATCTTTTCAAATTGAAAAATTCAACCAGAAAATAGTTTTAAAATTCATTGGCTACCTTGTTAGTACATGTCAGGAAGATCAGGTTTCACACATGTCAACATCGCTGTTATGAAGACCGTCGTGAAAAAACTCATCATTTCAGTCGTTAAAGAATTCTACACATTAAAATACTACCATATAAAATGTTACTAACCTTTAATTTTGGGACATCAAAAATGCGCAAATCATCAGTGACTGTGCCAACAATAACACAAATTTTACCCTCAACACCAGGCTTTTTCATGCGACGAATCTGAAAGAAAATATTAACATACAGTATAAAGAAGTACATGCACTGTCATAGAAATTTGTTGCCTTCCTACAAACAGGCAGTTTGGAAAAGCTGACGGAAACCCATTGAAACTATTGTATAGTTCACTATCGAGTCGTCCATCCTAACAGTATGATTGGCTCCATACTAATAGAGTGATTGTGTATGACAATTTATTTTATTATTATCACAGGTTTATATTATAGTGTATATAGACCTTTTCCATAAGTCACGTGATAACAAGAAATGAGTTGTTAGCAGCCATCTTGGTTGGCAAAAACAAAAGTTTTCGCACATGGTTCGCATATCACATGTTATTATTTATTTTTAAGAATGCCAGTCAGTTGTTGTGCAGTTGATTGCACAAACAGATTTTTTAAGGAAACAAAGGTAAAGTTTTTTCGTTTTCCTGACCAAGATAAATACGCACAACAGAGAGAAAGATGGATTCAAGCGTTAAAGAGAATCAACACCGAAGGAAAAAGATGGAATCCTTCGGAACACGATAGACTTTGTTCTGACCATTTTGTGTCAGGGATGCAAGTTACATTTGTTAATAAACTGAGATATATTGAATTATTTTTTGTTTTAAAGTTATAAGATATATCTTGTTATAGGTATGTATACAAGAGACCCTGACCACGTTGATTATAAGCCGTCTTTGTTTACATTTTCTAAGTCAGATCAGGTTAAACGGAAAAGCGCTATTTCCCAATACGAAAGACAGAAACTAAGGAGAATCCAGCCTGATCGATTGGAAGGCAGTAGTAATAAAGATACGGGCATAATTGAGGATCCTTCAGTGGATTTTCAAGGTACATATCCTAATTTACCAATATGCTTCTCTGCAGTATTTAACATTTTGTACTTTTGCATACGTTTAAATGTCGTTCTTTTTTCTAGTTAAGTTCCTTGGAAAAGTCTTCACCACCCACAGAAGTGCTCGCGCCGATACCTGATGACGATGAAGTTGCTTTCCTCAGGAGCAAGTGTTCTGAGCTAGAGAATAACATCCTTCGTTTAAAGCTAGATGCGGAGTCTCAGTCTTCTATATATTGAAAGAAACATTTGTTTACAATAATATGTTTAGCTAGCTATATAATTCTTCTTCTCCGCACCACGAGGCAATAAAAGCAATTAAATTACTTTACGGAGATGTTTTAAGACGTGTTATCAACTAAGCTTGTAATAACAGGGATAATTATATACTTATTTATTAGGATACGTTTTTAATACAAAAACTTTATCCCTCTACTTGTTTCCAGTTGTTTCTTTGCGGTTTGTTTATCTTTTTTGCCAACCAAAATTTGCGCATGCGTAAAAATTGTAAACATAAATATTGCCATGGGAAAGGTCTATAGACAAAAATATAAGCTTTCAACGTAAATTGTTTCGTTTCTGTTACAGTGAAGTCTGTTGTACTACTTATCTTATTTTATGTTGAATATATGTATTTTTGTTTCAAATGCCCAAATGATTTTGTCCGACTCACCTTTGAACTACTTTTAGGACACAAAGAACTTTTACGATATACATTCTTACTCATGTAACAAAAACATAAACAAAACAAAAAGTAAGTTACAAAAAATTCATAAACTCCATTAGAGTGAAATCAAATTTTATTACTTTCTCTCAATTCACTAAGAATAACACACGTGGCACATAACATATCATTTCAATTTTGTTTGAACTTACTCTATGGAACTTACAATTCTTGCGATCGACACAGGAGGGCGATTGATTTTGCTCATGAATAATCGTTTCAAAACAACTTCATTAAACTTGGAACTCGTTCTTCTAGCAAGGAACCTGTAAAGCTGAATTTAAAAAACACTGAAACGCATGAACAGTAGCTAACGTTTATGCAATTGACTTACCTTAACGAGTAACCTCAGGTAGGGATCTTCAGAGACAGGCGCGAGTCTCCTCTTTTTTTTATCATGGCGGTGATCAATGTCAATACCCTAACGATAAACGCGTTTATTATTAAAGGAATACATATGTATAAAGGGTTTTTATAAACTGATTGTTGAGATTTTTTAGGACAAAATTGCCATCACAAAGTTCGCCACGACCTACCATTTTCACCCAAGTAAAGAATCTGCGAGTGTATGACGGTCCGATTTATTGCATTCGGACCGTTTGTAATAATATTATATCATAGCTGTAAAGAACATTAACGTTCGACCAGTGCTTTCAACTTATAGTTAAAAGCAAGCACCCTTATCAAGAGCACCCGTCGTACCCCAAAGACTCACGCCAAAAATTTTGGATTCGTATTAGATAGTTTCTTTGGAATGAAGCACTGTAATTTCCGCAACTTGTCCCACTGTGTCTCCAACAATCTTGCAATTGGAGTTCAAGACTTAAAGAACAGTGTGTTAGTGTTTTGAATGAACCATTGGTGTGGCACCACCATTCCTCTTACCTACCACGTTGCTTGCCGTGATAAGACTAGTTTGATCTACTTTTGAGAGAATCTTTCTTATTATTGGTAACAAATACTTAGTGAAGCTATAAAAACATCACGGGAGAGATACGTTTAAAAACTAAACAAGCAGAATTCTTTTCACAAACATGAGTTACAAAATAAAAATCAAATGAACGTTTGATGAACCGGGAATTTTACAAGTTGAAAAAAATAAATTTGCCTGAAGAGACGCTTGAGTTCCATGATGTGGAAAACACAAAAGTACGTCAAATCCTCGCTATTATTTTACATTATATCTTGGTAACATCGGAAACAAACTTTCATGCGATTGCAGTAAAAATACGATTTGTTGCAATCACGAGTAATTGCTTCAGTGTGTCCCCATGATAAAGTTCTTTGTTACAAAACATTTTTCTCTCAAAAGTTGCACAAAAGGTGAACATTATATTTCTAACTGAATGTTTTACAATGTTGTCGATAAAAATTATTTATATAAGCGTTTGCATAATAATTTGCACATTAAGACAAGTTTTTATAATACATAGAAATGACATTATTAGAATAAGCATACAGAAAGAGGACTACAATAATAAGACCCATGTCCAGCATTTTGTTGATTTCTGCTCCGCAGGACAGAATCTTTAAAATCGCCTTGGGGGTATCTAGATAGATAGATAGATAGATAGATAGATAGAGACCGCAGAAAGCCTGCACGCGTATGTGCTTACATATTTAAATTGTGGAACTCAGGCTATATGAGCTGACCCAATGATTTCAAATATTGCAGAAAATGGCGGTGCAGAAAATATTAATGAGAAGTTTCCCTTTGGCTAAATCTTTTTGGCCACGCCCCTTTTGGATGTGTCTTTGACCACTTCCTGGGTGAATCACTCTCAATACAAGGGAATATCCCTCAAATCATAATTGCAACGCGATGAAGAAGTAGCTAATACTGTAATAGCTAGCTACGTATACGTATTATAAGAACATGCAATACTGTTCCTAGCTAGCTATTTTTCTTGGCTCTACTGCTTCCTATCGTGATCTGCAAGCAGATAGTTCATTGTCAGTTACGTGTGTAGAATAAGAGCGTGAGTGAAACATACACTTATAACATTGAAAAAACACAATTTCAACTTTTTGACTTGACTTGTCTTGAAAGGGTGGTTCCTTTGCACCCCTGGATTCCCCCTGCATCCGCCACTGAATGAAAATCGATAGGGGAAATCCTCAAGAAAGTTCCTTGCAGTTCGGGATTCCTCGCTGACTGCTGATCATTAATTTGATTGCTGATTGCTGAATCCTTATTATCTACTTATTGCTTGAATGCGTATTACTTATTCTTTATTGCTTATTCATTATTGCTCAAGTATTTGATTGTCTGCCCAAGGTAAGGATATTGCTACTAACTCTTTCTGGTTTATGTTTAACATTTTTTAACTATAGTAAGAATATTTCAATGTGTTTAAATGTTTTTGCTTTTATCTGGTAATGAGCCATAAAACTGAGATTTCTTTTTAATTATATATATATATATGTTATCATTTGTTTACATAATTGCTCTTGTCTCTGCCCTGTACCCTCTTATATTTTGGATGTTGGAGACAAAAGGTATGGCCACACACAATTTATTGTTCAGTTAGTGTCATTTTTGTTTAAAAAAATGGGTCGGTCGGTCGGTCGTAAAAGTTCAAATAATATATATATAACCTTTTTTCCAAAAATCGCTCAAAATCCACCATTTTTATCCGAAGTCTTCTTTCATGTTTATAGCTGTTTTTATGTTTTTAGCAACTTAAAAAATATGGTAGCCGACATTCACCTGATTTACGGCCATAGTGTATCGTATGCTTAATAAATAAACCCTTAAAAAATTAGAGAGCGGATATCGCGAGGAAAATATATTCCACAGTAACAGTTCGGAGAATAAAGTGATGTGCAAAAAGATAACTAAGTAAAGTTTTCATTGTTTTCACGTTCAGGAATTTTTTGGATCCCGATCCAATCTGAACGTTTTTTTAAATTTTCCAAAGGGTCGGTCGGATGACACGAACCGAACAATAAATTGTGTGTGACCTATATAAATGCAGTACAGGAATGTTCTCGATTAGGTTTGCACCTCGTTTCGGTTATTTCACCCCGATCAAGGTTTTGCCATGTATATATATATATTTTTCTCAGACCTCGATCAAGGTCATGCTCACGTTGTGTATTATTCATGAACCCAATTGGGTATACCCGCTGAGGTGCCGTTTACCTTTATTTATATGTTTTATTCTCTTAGCTTATTTTTAGCTTAGAAAAAATGAGTGTCTCTCGATCGAGGCACATACCACCCGATCGAGGGGTGTATGTCCCTTGATCGAGGTACATACCCTGATCGAAAACATTTCCATACTGAAAAGTAAAGACATTTATACAATTTTATATATATATATATCTTGCCGATAACGATTTCTTATACAAATTTTATAATGTAAACTATGGTAAACAAATATATTATTTGTATATATTTTATTTTTAGATTCGTCACTGAAGTTATCGTCGGCGTCGTATCATCAGTCGCCGACTGAAGAAACTCGACAGAGTATAAAAGCTCAGGCACTCGACAGAGTATAAAAGCTCAAGCACTCGACAGAGTATAAAAAGCTCAGGCACCCAAACGCACAGGCACAAATATCGAATTAGTAGAATATATATCGAATTATTGAAATATCCAAATATATTGTATTGAATTTTGAAACCTATAAAACGTATTATTACTGACTCGTACTTCCTTGCTCGAACTTAAATTACGAATTTAAACTTTAATTATATACTATTAAGGAAATATTTAATTTATTGAAAAATGATTATATATTATTTATTTTATTTATTTAAGCTTACAATCCAAAAATCTACCAAATGAAATAAAAATTTAGATTGTGGAGTAATTTCAATCCAAAAGGGAACACGATGGGCGTTCGTTAGCGTTGGAAAAAGTAGATTAAAGGTTTTGACTTGTATTTAATAGCGGCAGGTATCACAGATGATGGTGATGATCAGAAGAAGGCAGTGATGCTACATTGCGCTGGGAGGATGTCCAGGAAATAGTTGACAATCTGCCTACATGGGACAGAAACTGTCTCAGAAGGGTGTGCCCCTTGATAATTGCAAAGAGGAGGTAATTCAAGCACTGAAGGAAGAACTGTGATCAACAAGAACTGTGATCATTTTTGGTAATGATTACTTATTGTTCAAAATTCATCTCACAATTTGCTACATTCGACGATTGCTGCGTAATTGTGTTACATGGGAATGGACTGATGCAACAATTTCAAACATTTAACAAGTATAAGTCTTGATTGATAACTTTAGCGTATTTTAGTCCCACTGCAGATACTGAGGTGATCACTGATGCAGGTTTGGTCAGGATTTTCTCCCAGTCTTTTATTTAAGTCGTGAATGTGGATATAGTTAAATTGAACGAGAAAGTTTGACAATCTTGTTTGGCATTCAACGGTTCTGTATGTACTTATATAGATTACGCTTTATTGTACGGACAGATCATAAACCATTAGTCCACTATTCTCGCCCGGTGGGAAACCACCCCCACGCATCGAACGATGGGTTTCATGTTTGATGGCTTATGACTTAAGGGTATTTTATCAGCCTGGAGAGCTCAACTCAGCGGACTACCTCTCCCGTTCTAATCCTCTCGTCGACAAAGCGAACTATCATCTCATTTTTTATGGTCGTTGTTCAAGCGAACTATCATCTCTTACACCTTCTCTCAAAATTTTTCTCCGTTCAACTAGGTTGTCTTCTTCGTCTCACCAATGGATTGTTTGTGTTCCAAATTGTCGTAGGGATTTTTATAAAAACAGTTTTTTTCCGCGAACGTCCAGATTTTGGAACTCCCTTCCATCTACATGTTTTCCTCCTGAATTAAACCTTCAACTGTTCAAATCTAATGTTCATCGCTACCTTAAATCTGCTTAACTTCTCCTGTAGCTCTTTACTCGCAAGTGGCCTTTTAGGCCTTGTTTTGAGCAATCTTTAATAAAAAAAAGAAAAAAAAAGCGAATCGCCAAAATATTTCTAAGATATACATCCACCATATAGTTGACCAATCTTGCCAAAGGATATGACGATGGCTCGAATTGCCTAGTATACAAGTGAGGACCAGGAATTGCAAATGGTTGTTAAAAGTATTCATACATCCTGGACTGAACATGCACGCAAAACGGGATACTACAGAGTCAGACTGAGTCTTAACTGTTTCAATGATATGCTGCTCTTTGACACCAGAGTTGTTGTTTCTAAGTCTTTACGTGATGGTATCCTCTTACTTGCTGATGGAGGAAACCAAGGTTGTGTTTGTCTGAAAAGTTGTCTCGATGAATGATGATCCTGAAAGGTATGTCAAACACTGTCATACTTGTCAAGTAGTGAATGATGCTGAACCTAAACCCATACCGGTCCCATATACTGCAATACCAGAAGCATCCTGGTTGTAACCTGTCATCCATTTCCTTATTATAGTCAATTCCCAAAAGTAGAAATCTTACGAAAGATAACTTCCTGCTCCGTAGCAACCAAGTTGTGTCATTTATTCTGTCGTTATGGAGCGCCAGGTTGTCACTGATAACGGTAGAACACTCCGTTGGAGTCGCTCCAAAGCAGCGCTTTTTCAGGGTGTCCAACACCCGCGTGTTACTCCAATAGTTGTTAATGGTGAAGTAGAGAGGTAACCGAAACCTAAAAACGAGTATCCAAGCTGGCATAGCAGATAAAATGAACTGGAGGGTAGTTCTACAAAACTACCTCGTTTAACCAGTAAAACACTTGGGATCAAGTTGGGTTGATGTGTGGCAGAGACGTAAGGGAAAAACCTCCCTCTTTCTCCAAAGCAGTCTCAATGCAGATGTTAATCTGCACGACAGGAAAGGAAGCTATGAAGACACACACTGATAGTAAAAGAAAAGCGAGACCACATAACCTGCATATTGTTCGAGCCGTTCTTGGCAAAAGTTTACGCCAAAGTGATATCATCAACCGGCAGTCGTCAACTGAAGTCAATAGAAATAACATCAGTTTTTTGTTCAATGGGAAAGAGATCAGACGAGTCTCATTATGTGAAAGCATTGTGGCTTAGTCAGGTCGCTATTTCTGACATCCCTATATCATCTCCATGCGATGGCTCATCATCGCTAAGTGATAATGACAAGCACAAAGAATGTACTACTGCAACTACTGACCAAAAATATGTGATACAATTCCTACCAAGATGACACTCGAAGAAGATGAACACAACGATTGCGGTAGGCATAAACAAGATACTGATGATGTCGAACCAAATGGTGATATGAAGCGGAATGGTGATCTTCAAGGCGAAGCTGAGTCTGACATTGATTGCGGATCAAGATTTACACGGTGATGAGCGTTCGACAATGAAAGCAGGACAGATGAAGCGAAACGAACGTCACCAATACAGTTCAAGGACTATGTGTGAACACAGTTCTTTTATATTTTTTATGAGTAATTTTCCCTAATATATTTTGTTTTAATATTTGTTTAGTGAAGTTAAACGTCATAAATAAATGGTTCCTAATGATGTCAATATTCGAAACTTTTCAGCCGAGCACGAAGTTGCTTATAACGCGAAAACGCTTGATTACGCCCGTTGTTAACTGGGCTTTCCTGCTTCATAAAGACGGCACAATAAAAACGTTGTTCAACAGTCATTGTAAGAAGAACATTCGACAAATGTAATCATAACAAATCTTTAGTAGCGATTCGCATGACAACCGCGTTTACGTACGAACTATTGGCCGCTTCTTCCTCCGCAGTTATCTTGTAATATTTCTTCAATTCATCGAAATCGCAATGCTCCTTCAACTCACCGACATCTCGAACATTTCCGCTGATCGTGTCACGTAACTCCTGAATCGCAAACACTTTGCCTTGTTTAACCAACTTGACTGCAAGCACGTTTTGTTGTTGTTTGCGCAAGCTGAACTTTTTAATCGAGTCGTTTATGCTGGTGGAGTTGGACAGATTCAACATGATCTCAGTGTGTATGCTTCGTGTTTTCATCGTTGACTTCGTGTAGCTGTGTAACGATTTGTTGCAAGCTACTAGCACCGGGAAGATATCGGGGATTACCGTGGTGTCCAAGAGTGTACAATCGATCTCGCCTCTTAAACATTTTGCGCGCAATCTTTCTGTATTTGTGACGTCGGTAAAGAACAGAGCGTGGATTTGGTGATCCGGAAACAGGTCACATGGGTAAACGTTCATTTCCCTTTATTATGGATTATCTAGAGACAAGAGTAGGAACAAAAATAAATTTCACAAATGCAGTTTTGCATAGTTTTTTAAAATTTGGCAAGTCAAAACAATAACAAAAATAAATTTTATTAATGCAGTCTTGTTCCTTTACAGTGTAAAATACAAATAGCGCGAGGCGGCACTTCATGATTCTTCGCAATTAATTCGCTTAAAAAGTTTCACGAGGAAATGTTTTTCACATCTTCTCAATGAACAACACATTTAGCTTCCAAACCCCGAATCGTTGTCCAGTTCATCGTCTCTTGGGGGTCTGGGTTCTAAGTCTTCACCGTATTGGATCGCGTTATCGATGTAGACAAGCACGTCGTTGATGGAATCTTCGTCTTTGATGTTCATCGGGACGAAACTCACCAGACCGTAATCGTCAATGAGCGAGGCGACGGCCCTGTTCAAACGTTTATATTTGGCGGGCAACGATTGGTTGAGATCGTTCATCAGCGCTCCAGCATCTGGGTTCAAATATCTTTCCACCACCTCTGTTGTTTGGCGGTCGAGCAGATCCATCTTGCTCATCACGTTCACGTGGGGCACCTCCAGCTGCACCATGGCGCTCAGGGCTGACATGACCCCGGAGAAGAACTTGGCGGCATCCACTAGAAACTGAGCATCCAACAGAAAGACGCCACAGATGCGGAAATCCTTCATTTGAAGCGTCTCCACCAGCTTCTTCATGATAGGAATATGTGTGTAAAGTTCGATCTGACCCGGGCAATCGAATATGAAGTAGTCGTCTTCGCCTTCCCCTGAAAGCAAGCAATCACGAATAAACAACATAGTGTGAACAACGACCAGCATTGCAATTATATCAGAGTAACCATGATCTTACACATAAGAACCACGTGATAAGAACATGATCATCGCGTGACTACTATAATTTAAAGGTCAGCAAACTTATTTACAGGTTTATGCGCAGCGCAATTGAATAAGGAATTGAAACATCATTCTATGTAAAGGCCGGACAAGAACATGATCAGTAAATAAGTCTTGCGAAAAGAACATGATTATCACGTGACGCGACGTCAATGAGATAAGAACGTGATCACCGCGTGACTTAAAAACAAAACCTACCCAACTCATCGATGAGCCAATCCATGTTCTGCACTAAGTATTCCATGCAAAACACCAATCCACCGTTCGGTCCCAATCTCAGATCATCCGCTTCCATGACGTCATCTATGTCTACCAACTCCCTCACGTCGGCAGTCAGGGGGTAATTGAAATGGTCAGCGGCGGGATCTAGGTTTACGACACTGACCACCCTGTTGATGGTTTCGCAGTGTTCGTGTATGTGCTTGCAGTAAGTGGACTTACCTGAGCCTGCCGGTCCCATAACCAGCTGCGCGTAACGCATTGTTCTATATCTAAAATCGTAGAGATGAGTTGAAGATTATAAATCGCAACGAAAGGAGATTGAGGACAATGTCATTCTTGAATAAGCAGCGTTTTGATTTCTACGTTCGTCACAACATGTAACATAATTTCTTCTTTAAAAATACACAATAGCTGTTTGCATTAAGACCGTAAAAGATTCATAAGGCACGTAAATCACGCCAAAATCAAAATGATTCCTAAATTATTCAAAGAAAACAATTGTCAACCACAAAAATACGCGTACACAAACAGATTCGCGTACACACACAAATACGCGTACACACACAGATACGCGTACACACACAGATACGCGTACACAAACAGATTCGCGTACACCCTTGCGCGGATACACTTATTTGTTTCTGAATAAATCTCTTCAAACGAAAAATTTAGTTTACATGGTATATAAAATACAAGGCAAAAAAAGTTATAAAAAATTATAAATAGAAAAAACTGAATATTAGAAACTAATAAAAAAACACAGTCAATTGATTAACACATGAACCAAACATTGAAACGGATTATACATAACACTAACATTGCAAGTAAGCATCCCCCACATTCATTTACAAAGGATATCGTTTTTTATTATTTTATTTCAAGTTGTGATGACGCTCTTTTCTTTTGGCAGACGGGCATGTCCTTTTCACCCACTGCGCATGATCGCGGACGGGTCCAGTCCTCTTTCGAGTCGATGAGGAGAGGGAATTTCCCTTTACTGTTGAGCCCAGTTGAATGGAGCAAGATAGGCGACACATCTCCGCTCAGTTGCGTGCGGCCGTACTTACTCTGGCTGTAGGAGAAAGAATTCGACGAGAGATTTGCGCACGGTGCAGGGATTTTTATGGTTACTGACGAGTTGACTCCGTTTTTGACGATGAATTCGTTTTTCGCATGGTCACGTGATACATGACCAGCACCTCTCACGTGGGCGCGTAGTGTCGGGCCAACATTCTCCGCATCGGCATGCGCTACAGAGTCAATAAAAACAGAGCCAGTGTCGAAGCTTTCTTCAGAATCCATACACATCTTTTGGATGCGCTCGTAAGACATGAGCTTATCCAGGGAGTTGCCTTGAATTTTCGACAAGTCGGCATCTGCGTCGTAGAACTTCCGTCGCATGCTGTCGAGTAATTCTTTATTCGAACGCTTTTTCAACTCGTGTAAGTGATCGTCGGATTTGGGATTTACATCGCTCTGCAAAACAACAACAAGAACCAGAAAGAAGTTTCTAGTGATGAAACAAGCAAAAAACTCACCTTTTTGGTGAATGCTTCAATATCAGAATGTGCCACCTCCTGAAATAATTTCGAAATAAACCGCTTTCATAAACCAAAATAAATGCGAGACTGAGGTTTTAAGACATTCCACGTAATATCAATTTCAAAGATTATTGAGAGTGTTTTTAATTTGTAAATGGAACAAAATGGAACTGTACTCAGGGTGAAACATCGAAACATAACAATCATATCGTTTCTTCACCTGTGACAATCGCTGTGACGCTAACTGTTTCTTGGTCTCTGCAACTTCTTTATTTGTTTGCTGCCAACAGTTCCTAACATCTTGTAACTCTTCGGAAACAAGTCTAATGAAAGAAGAAAACACCAACTGCGTCATTCATGAAAATTTCTTCCTCTTCCATTTAACTAAAAGTGGATTTTTCTAGTGGAAACATCCCAGAAACACTTTTTTGAAAGGTAGCAAGAGTTCACTGTTTTAGAAAAGTGGAAGGAGTTAACTGTTTTAGAAAGGTGGAGAGAGTAAACTGTTTTAGAAAGGTGGAGAGAGTTAACAGTTTTAGAAAGGTGGAGAGATTTAACTGTTTTAGAAAGGTGGAAAGAGTTAACTGTTTTAGAAAGGTGGAGAGAGTTAACAGTTTTAGAAAGGTGGAGAGAGTAAACTGTTTTAGAAAGGTGGAGAGAGTTAACAGTTTTAGAAAGATGGAGAGAGTTAACTGTTTTAGAAAGGTAGCGAAAGTTAACTGTTTTAGAAAGGTGGAGAGAGTTAACTGTTTTAGAAAGGTGGAAAGAGTTAACTGTTTTAGAAAGGTGGAGAGAGTTAACTGTTTTAGAAAGGTGGAGAGAGTTAACTGTTTTAGAAAGGTGGAGAGAGTAAACTGTTTTAGAAAGGTGGAGAGAGTAAACTGTTTTAGAAAGGTGGAGAAAGATAACTGTTTTAGAAAGGTGGAGAAAGTTAACTGTTTTAGAAAGGTAGCGAAAGTTAACTGTTTTAGAAAGGTGGAAAGAGTTAACTGTTTTAGAAAGGTGGAGAGAGTTAACTGTTTTAGAAAAGTGGAGAGAGTTAACTGTTTTAGAAAGGTGGAGAAAGTAAACTGTTTTAGAAAGGTGGAGAGAGTTAACTGTTTTAGAAAGGTGGAGAGAGTTAACTGTTTTAGAAAGGTAGCGAAAGTTAACTGTTTTAGAAAGGTGGAGAGAGTTAACTGTTTTAGAAAGGTGGAGAGAGTTAACTGTTTTAGAAAGGTGAAGAGATTTAACTGTTTTAGAAAGGTGGAGAGAGTTAACTGTTTTAGAAAGGTGGAGAGAGTTAACTGTTTTAGAAAGGTAGCAAAAATTAACTGTTTTAGAAAGGTGGAGAAAGTTAACTGTTTTAGAAAGGTGGAGAGAGTTAACTGTTTTAGAAAGATGGAGAGAGTTAACTGTTTTAGAAAGGTAGCAAAAGTTAACTGTTTTAGAAAGGTGGAGAGAGTTAACAGTTTTAGAAAGGTGGTGAGAGTTAACTGTTTTAGAAAGGTAGCGAAAATTAACTGTTTTAGAAAGGTGGAGAGAGTTAACAGTTTTAGAAAGGTGGAGAGAGTTAACTGTTTTAGAAAGGTAGCGAAAATTAACTGTTTTAGAAAGGTGGAGAGAGTTAACTGTATATTATGAGTATTGTGTCTTCTTATTACAAAGAAAGCCAAACAAGAAGACGTGTTTACTTGTAACTGTCATTGAGTTTTGAGTTGATAAAGATCTGTTCATGGATGGCAGCATCAGACTTTTCTTTTGACTCAACCATCATATCATTCATCTCCTTCATCAGATTCAATGCTTTGTCCTTCTCCCATCTCAATCTCTCGTACTCTACTGACATAGCCTTCTGGATGTTACTGTATACTTTAATGTCTTTCTGAAGCTGTCGGTTCAAGCCCTGCATGTACGCGTTGTCACACTTTAACTCTGCGCAAATGAAAACATTTGAAAACGCAAATTAAAATTAGTTCGAAAAAGAAGTAATAAATTATTTTTAAAAGATATAACAAATAGTTGCAACCACCTCTGCACAGCGTCTGGGTTTCTTTCAACTGCTTCTCCATCTCTATGTAACTCAACGACATCTTTTCTCTGTGTTCAAAGAGTATCGATTTCTCCTCGGAGATGACGTTATATTTCGCGTTGAGACCTTCGCTTAACCTTTCAAACTCCTCAAGGTCTTTTTTCAGCATATCACACTCTTCGTGGAGACAGGTGATCTGGAATTTAAGCTGACGATTTTCCAACACACAGTCATCTGGAACCTCATTCGATTGGCCGAGTATTTGTTCACTGAACTTTCGTGTCAACTTCCGTTGCCGATCGTATACAATCGCAAGGTCGTACATCTTAGGTGTTATTAAAATGCTACAATACTAGCTTTATAAAACCCACACATTCACAAATATATCAAAATGAGAGGATTTCATTTTCACTTTCGTTTGCAACATTTTATTTTTAGTATAGTAAAAAACAGAAATTCAAAACTTTGTAGGATTTATGATGACCTATGACACTTATCTGGGGCACCGAACAGGAATATATATAACTTGGACAGCTATCCTCTATGGTATGGCCTGCGAACCAGAACAGACATGTATACATACTAGAATACTTTATTTATAGAGAGATACTGTTTTTAAAATATATATTGACATAAGATGCATTGTTAACGGGGGAAAAGTGAGAAGTTTATGAAACGGTACCTGTGCTGATGTGTTTTCCAACTTAGTGGTCAACTCATTATTTTTATTTTTCAGTGCTTCAATTTCTTCTGTTTGTGAGAGCAACTTGGCCTGCAACACCACGATCACATTGGTCCTGTTGAACACCTCCTGGTTGTAGCTCGTTTGGAAGCTTTCAAATCTCGTAAAGTATTCGGTTGGACTCATAGACTCGCTCATCTCGTGCTTCCCTGCTTCAACCGCAGACTGAAAAGTAAAAAAAATGCAATAAGATAAGAGTTGGTTAACATTTCTTTGCCATTTGACGTCTAATATGTTTAAATACTGTGCTAATGACCCATGATATCTCACCTCCTTATGTTATACCACGGTCACAATAGGAATGTGGACCTCAGACGATTCCATGTTTCTTGAGTTACTTTTCTCAATTTCAAAAATCTAAAGTTTTTTCTTTATCTTTTTAACTCATTCAGTAAATAAGTTTTTACTCTTTTAATATTTATGTTTTTGCATTTTATCTTTTTTACCACTAATATAAAAATAACATAATTATTCTTAATTTTTCAACAGGACACAGGATTAAAGTGCATTTTATTCTGTATAAATATTTGTTTATAAGTATACAGCATAGACCCCTTTAGTGAAGGACTGGTAACTCCCAATCTCGGTGTTCAGAAGTTAAGTCTATTACTTTAAAAAAAAAATGGCGGCAGTGAGGCCGGTCATGCTCTTGTTGAAAATTTTTATGATATTTTGTGTCAAAAAGCCTTTTGTTAACAGTGACTCTGTTTGTTTTGATTATTATCATGGTTTTGTTGAGGATACTGGAGTTTCCTACATTTATGAATCATTGCATGTGTTACAAAACTCCAAAGCTTTTTGCTTGAAACCAAAAATGACTTTACATTTGTTGTTGTTGGTTGGAGATATTGAATCCTGCCATGGACCTAACGTTAATGCCAGCTTGACAAGAGAGAAATTCAAACAAAAACTTTCAGAGAAAGGCTTGAAAACGGGACATCAAAACATTAGAGGTTTAGAAATTAATTAATCTCTCGAAGAGTTTGTAAAAAAGAACACAACAAGTTAGATATTATTGGCTTGACTGAAACCCATCTAAATGAAGGGGATATTACACATCAGTTTGGGATTGACGGATATACCTTTGTAAAACATAACAGATCGACTGGTTTGGGAGGAGTTGTTGGAATTTATATTAAGGATGGAATTTCTTTTAATCCTCGTAAAGATCTCCAACATGACTCTATAGAAAACATCTACATCAAAATTTCTGTCAAAAAATCGAACTCGTTCATTGTTGGTTGTTTTTATCGCCCTCCTGACAATTCAAAACATCTGTGTAACAACTATAATGACTTTTTGAATGAGAATATTGAACGTGTCGTTCCACGGTTTCAAACAAATCGTTTCAACTCCAACACGTATAACAAAGGACACATTAACACTTATTGATCACATTTTTTTGTAACAAAGCCCTCATCATTCTTCAAATGTTAATTGCTACATCTCTCAGTGATCATGACTTTGTTTATTGTCGTCAAAAAATTAATGCCATTAAATTCGCCTATTGCACCATAAAATGTAGAAACAAGGAAAAGGCACTAGGATGTTTACGCTGCCAAGAAAAACTATCGCAGTGATTACCTGGCCACACCCACTTCAATGTAAATTTTAAATTGGTGTTGGTAAATGCCAGAAATGTTATGAGGAAAAGTTTAAAAATTTATTTACAATTTATGTTAAAACTTGAAACAAAATCGGCAATTCTAATACAGTATTACAAAATGGTGTATTAATTAGGGTACTATTACACCCCCCTTATTTTCATAAGAAATAATCATATTATATGCCATAATGACTTGATATCAAACTTATCATGCTTAGCTTTATATTTCAATTATTCAGAAAAAATACTTTATGTTTTCAACAAATGTTGTCTATTCTTGTGTGTTTTTTTTTAGTAAACTTCAACTACCGATCCCTTCCACTGGGTTTAGAAGATGAAGAATATTTATATGTGATTTTAGCAGCCCAGAGCATTTTGGTCATACGAAGAAGGTACCAATATTTGCACCCATATACATTTATTATGCAACATAATACATTCAGATATTAATGTCTGCCGGAAACCCCCTGCTGCGTGTGTCCCCTAGGGCCCTAAAAGGAGGGGCCTAAAGAAGGGCTGGATCAAACATTGTAGATACCACACGCAACCAAATGGAAATGAACAAGTGCATGCCATGGAGTAAAAAATCGTCACTGCCAGACAAATTTTCCTCTGCATAGGCCCTCCCAGACCCCCAGAAGGGTCCCAAAAATTTGTGCTAGATAAAACATCGGAGATACCACATAAAACGAAGTTTAAATAAACAATCATACTCAACCAAGTACAAAGTACCCAATGCCAAGAAAGAAATAAAGAAAGAAATAAAGAAAGAAAGAACCAGTCAAATCAATTAATGTAAATTTCTTCACCTACTATTCAGAGGTACCTATTCATATCACAGAGCAGAACTTACAAAAGTGCTAGCTGCTCCTGGTGGGTGTGACAGATGAATGGAAGATCATGCTGTCATTCTAGAAATACAATAAAATTCACCTTTAATAGTTTGATTTGTTCTTGATGCATATCATTCTTCTGCTGCGCCTCCAGCAGTTTTTTCTCTATTGCGTTCTTCTCGTGTTGAGCTTTATTCAACAAACGCGTCGCATTGTGATAATCTTTACTAGTGTGTTCCAATTGCTTTGCTAACATAGCCCGGTCAGCATCAATGTATTCTTTGGCGGCCAAACCTTAAAATGAGAAGCTATGTGCAACTTAAACAGCAATAAAAACAAAAAGAAACTCAGGAGTAAAATATGAAATAAGAGCTCTGATTAGTGGATCACTATTCGCAAATCAACTCAAATCCTATTTCCTTAAAATCACAAAATTTAATGTTTTAAAAAACACATAAGTAATACCAAAGAGTACCAACTAACATGCTTTACATAGTAGTACTGCATGATTTTTAAAAGTTCCATTCAAACATGGAGAAGAATTGTGTTGATTCTTACATGCCTAAGTAACTATGACAACAAATGTTATGTTATATTAAATGTTAACACTGTCCAATAACTATTAATAGCAATTTTATTGCATCATTTTGCAACAGGATGTGCCATGCAGCAAGCCAAGTGTTTATTAAAATTAACATTAGCCTGCTGAGAGAAATCATTTTGAGATGCTAAATATGTTACTAGCAGAAACAGTTTTGAAAATTTTGCAAATCACTTTTGAAAAATTAATTAGAGCACTGATTAAATATATAAATAATGCCATATATTAGAAGCCGACACATCACATGAAAGAAAGTGTGATTTCACTAAACAGTGAGGCATTAAAAGAGCGGAATCAGGATATATAAACACAGTCTTCTCATTATTAAAATTGTTGCCTATGTCAAAAATTGCGTACGCAAATACTTATTTTATAAATTTTTAGTTTCGCATACATTTTCGCGTAGACATAATTTTATGTTTGCCCTACATAATTTGTCATTTGAGTTCGCCATTTCAACCTATTTGAGTTCACTTAAAAATTCAAGAAAAAGGTGATTAAAATCAATTTCAAGTAGCAACTCCACCAAGATTTTGAATCAAAAGCCACCAATGACAAAAACCTGACTAAGTTTTCTAAAAGCTTAACAACAGCGTTTTGAACAATAGAAGATTGTGATTGTGTTTGGTACTGATTGAAGGCTAACTACTATATAAACTGTCAAATAGAAATAGTCATGAACTGAATCCACTCAAAATGGTAAATAAACAAGGACATGGAAAAGTGAATCTACTGTAAATTTTGAGCCCATCAGAAAAGTTTGATTTAAAATAAAAATAAAACTCATAATTGGTTTACAGGTTGAAAATATGGAAATATGGAATGCAACTTCATTTCGTTGATTGATTCAACTCACCAGAAATTGAATCCCATGCCCCTGTTAAGGAGATCACTGGAGCCATCTCTATCATAAAACAGAACGAAAGAAGAGTCAGTATTTTGCACAAAATAACTCTTTTATAATAATACAGAAATATTTTAATAATATTGAAAATATTTGTTCGTTTCAAATAATTTTATAATGAAGAGAGTATAGCTGAAACATAATAACCCTTGTGAATATTAAAATTTCCACCTATAGGTCATCAGCGGAGTGTTTTTTAAAAAAATCAAATTACAATATAATATACATATCAAATGGAAGGAAGTCATTATTACAACAGGTCAAATACAGGTAAAATTAAATGTCAGGAATGTCAATCAAGGTGTTGAAGTGTCGGGCTTTTTCTTGTTTGTTTGGTGTGGGGTTGTTTTTTTAATTAGCAAAGCCTCTTTGAGTTTTCTTCCTGAGTTGTCCAAGAGTTGTGGTAATTAACATTTAATTTAACCTGTAAGTAATTTAATTGTTATTTTTATTATTTTAAAATTTATAATAGTTTTTCATACGCCTCATTCTATTATATATATATATTATATGGATAGAAAAAGAAACTATGTTAATAAACACCAAAATCTTCATTTATTTCTTCCAAACAAATTTTTAATTCAAGATTGAGTTTGAAATATTTTAGCCTTGCTCGAAAAGTTATCACAATAATTCTTGATTGCGTATTTATAAAATTTGGGAAAAATAAACAAACTTTTATAGATATATAACATTTTACCTGCAGAAGCGTCTCGTCCCGTGAATTTCTTAAACAAATGCGGGTTCTCGTATTCTAGAGCGTTGACGAAATGCTTAACTCCGTTCTCGCCTTTTAACTTAATGATATCGAGGAATTTGGAAACACGTTGCTGCCTCGTGGATGCGGTGTTTATTATGAGTTCACAGTCTTCTTGGTCAAACACTCTCTTGTCGATTAGATAGCTAGCACAAAAAAGCAAGTATGTATTCTCTACAGTAAATACACATGCTTCAACAATGCTTTGATTACATTGAGCCTCAGTGATGCTTAACTTTCTACCAAAATTCAGTGTTATGAAAATCGTAAATATTTATATATAGTTTTTCTTTTGTTTATTTTAGGTCTATATACATATTTACAACTGATATATACATGCCCTGAAATAGCTGTCGGTCATCGGTCAATGTCCGATGAAATACGGCCGTTGACCGGCGTATATGCGCATATCAACGGTCAAGTTGACCGATGACTTTTTTGCAAACTTTTTATTTGAACTAAAATTCAAAAAATTGACCGACGTGATCTATCGAACCTTGAATTAATGTTTATAATTAATGGATTTGTTATCATTTAAACTCATTGTTTCAGTCTACAACATAAAGATAGTATATACTACAGTCTTCTCATTTTTACGTACGTTTTCACAAACCAGCTCACCGGTAGGTACACCTGATACTTTGCTGCTAAGTTTGCAAAATGTACGATGACGTACCTGAATTGGTATTTTCCGTATGCCAAGCGTAACGTATTTCTATGACGTACGCATTTAAGAAAAAAAGAAAAACATGTTGTTTAAAAGTTTCATTCAACTTAGACAGATAAATGTAGAAGAACTATACTGCATTCGATGGAAGAAAAAAAAGATCAATACACAAAGAAACAATCAGTTTTGTTTATATACAAAAAAGAATGAAAAGACACTTTAAAACGCAGAACTACCTTAAGCGGATTAATTTTCGCGGATTTAGGCATTTTCCGCGAAATTAAATCCGCGCGAAAACCACGATAATACGCCGTCCGCGAAATTAAATATGCGCGAAAAATCTAAACTTTGGCGATGCCTGGAATTAAATCTCCCTCCACCCAAAAAAAATTTAAACATTAATAGGAAAAGACGGCAGTTCGAATTGTCTTTTTATGTCCTTTTTGATCAGAATAAAAAAAAGCTACGATACAACTAATCCAGATTTATAACTTCAATCTCTTTTCTCCTTTCTTTTGAGCACCTTTATTGCCTCGTTTAAAGAGCTCTTGAATGTCTCTCAATTTTACTTCGCGTTTTTTGTTGTGTTTGTGACGGCAGTGTTAGTAGCTATGGTTGAGCTCCCTCTTTTACGACCATTTATCGACATTAAATTAAATCCGCGTGAAATAACACAAACTTTGGTCGTACGCGATATTAAATCCGCGCGAAATAACACAAATTTGGTCATCCGCGATATTAAATCCGCGCGAAATAACACAAACTTTGGTCGTCCGCGATATTAAATTTAATTTCGGTAAATTATACAACACTTTAAAATCAAATGACAACCCTCAATTTTTATTTTGAAAAATCGCACGCCATGGCTATTAAAATATATTTATGACGTGCGATTTGCCACACGCGAACAAAATATTCAAGAAAGAAACTGGATAAATCATGCCTACGGAGGGGATAATCTCAATTGCATTGAAACAGCATGATTGATCGAAGTTATTGAAGATTACAAAACATCATTTTTCTCATTTTGTTTCTGTATTTCACTACTCGAGCTCGCCTGAAAGTAGAGCGCTTGAACCCTCCAATGAGCTGCAGATTTATCTGACCCAGCGTTGGTGCGCATTCACCCGCAGTATAGATGTTTTCCGCGGTTTGGTTTAGCCTCTGGGCTGGCCTTCTCCACTGTAATAGTAGAGATGGTTTCAGGTGACTCTGGTCCATGGAGACATTCAGGTCACCGCCAAATCGATCGGTCACATTTTATACGTCAGGGCATTGAATGTTAGCATGTGGAGAGAGAGCCGGCAACAGCTTAAGTAGTGATTAACAAACACATTGCAAGGAGACATAAAAATGCGGCAACGGACAATGAATTAACTTAATTAATGCACATCGCGAAACAGTAAAAATCGTACTTATTTGCGTACGTAACAATTTTAATAATGAGAAGACTGATACTAGCTTCTTTTGATTTGTGTTTTCGTTGATGTTGCTATTTATTTCGTTCAACCTCGATAATTAGTTAATTCCCTCTGTCTTTTCCCAAAGTTTTCTGACTAAGTAGTCATGTCTCCATGGTGTTAAAGAGAGATTATTGTTTGAAATGCTAATGCATGGTGTTAAGTTGACCGATAGAAACGTTATTTATGTCGGTCAGTTTTGACCGACGGCGAACTTCGATGACCGATAAGATTTATGAGTACGGCGGTCAACGTGACCGATGAGCTTATAATATTTATTTCAGGCCCTGTATATATACTATGGTTTGTGTTGAATAAAGCCTTGTTCCAGGAAATCTTCTTAGTATATTTACAACACTCAGATTACTGTATTTCTAATTATTATTATATTTTTTTTAGTAAGGAAATACACAGTAAAGACTCAACAGAGTCCTGTGTATTGGGTCTATTTTTACACTGGGACCCACGGAAATTTTGATGTTACATAAAGGTCCAACCCTCTCTCAATTCTTTACCCGGAAACATGAAACAAATCCTAGAAACTCCAGAATAAGCCACTTCACTGAGAAACAAACTGAGCACAGTACTTCCAGGGATGTGGCAAGATTCAACCTGGGAGTGGGAGTCGAACCAGGGACCTCTTGATTCTGAGCGCAATGCTTAGACCACTCTGCCACTCCGACATGAAGTTATTTTCAGTTCATACAATTTATATTTTTGTTTGAATACAAACTTATTAACAGTATTCTACAGCAGTTTTATAGTTTGTTTGTAATGTGTTATGCTGTGTCATCAAAAAAGCACTTAGAGTATTTACAATAATAAAATAACCAAAGCTCTGATTTATTTGTCAAAATTTTAACCCCTTACCTGAATATGAACTGTCTGTTTATATCAAGATTCATGACAATCTCAAAGTGGAGGCTGTCCAGAGATTCAACATAATTAATACCATCATCTGCATCATCACTTGTCGAATTGAACATGTTTACATATGTTTCAACTAAATATTATTATTATTAGTTATTACTAAAAAAAACATATTTCAGTAAAATAGAAATAAGTAAATAAATATTTAATTAGAAATAAAACAATTCTGAAAATTTATTCAATATTCAATCAAGATATCCGGATATCTTCAAATACAAGAATACATGTAATCAATTTAAAACCATGCAAAAGGTTTATCCTTAAAGGCTGCTTAACTCAATAAAAAACATCTTATAAGTGTAATTGCACCGTCAGCATAGTTTAATCTCACCACTTAACCACATTCATTATAGATTACTTATATACTTACGCAATATTTCAAATTTGTAAAAAAAATCTTGTTTGTAGACAAACGATAATTTTCAAACAATAATTCAGAACAAACACAAACAAATATATAAAACAAACATATTTGCCTTGCGTAAAATTAGTGACAAGTCAGAATTCATGTGGTATGACAACGATATAACCGCTCGTCAATCTTTAAATCTTCATCAATAGATAATAATAATCTTCATTTAAATCTACAACAAATAAACCAACATTATGTAAAATGATGCTGGAACAAGAACTGTTTCATGTGAATTGACAACACAGTAGTGAGCAAAAAATAATTTTAAAATTTGTTATATTTAGAATCATGATATATACAAATTAAACATAGTACATTTAAGTAACATAAAAATCTGTTATCTTGGGTACTAAGGACAATGTAGATGGGGACACCAAAAAGAGGACCATTCATGAAACAGCTATTTTTATCATGATTTTATATTTTATATATGTATATATATATAAGCCATAAGTATTTATAAACAAAAATTGCTGTTCACTTATTTTAAGTCAATTTTAAGATTGGTAGCAGTGGCATTCAATTTGTACTAAAGATTTTGTAAGTTGACCTTGCATTAATTTATCTAAGTCACAAATATTTCATGCTTGCTATAATAAAAAATTTTTTTTAAGTGTTTGCATTGATGGTATCTAGTAGACAGTCAAGCCTCATTTTCAAAGCTTGCATTCACAACATCAAGATAGATATGGAAAATCAATTGTGTGGCGTGCAGTGAATATCAAGTTTTTTCCAACTGTAACCAAACAATGATTAGTTTCTATGGAATGAAAGCCTCTCTGCCTGAATGCATTTTAGACAACTGCTCCTCTAAATATTACGGTTTAAGTTTGTGACGTTATATATAGTTAACAAAAACAAAATACAGGGTATTTGAAATGAAACAATATTATCAGAAAGCTTCATCATAACACATAAACAATAGAAAAGAAGACACATTAGTTTGAAAGAAGTGTTTAGCTTACTATGATGTAAAATAACCTGTGGAAATACAAGAGATGCTCTGTAATTCCAGTCTTGGAGCAGTTTTACAACAAGATGGGAAACCAATGCATATGCATACAGCACACTGATCAGGTTATAATGTTACTGAGACATTATCTTATGCACTTTTCTTATATGTATATGTATTTTCATGTACTTTTGTCACTGTATATATATATATGAATGTCCTCTTTGTTTATTTTTATGTTGTATGTATGTTGTCAATCAACTACCATGTTATATGTGACATTTTGCATTTAACGACTACACAATTGTGGGGAATGTCATATTTTTAAAAGGTGCAACCCACTCCGAGTGGAAAAGGTCACCTAAAAACTATTATGATGATATTAAGTGGAATTTGTATACATCTACAAAGTGGAGCGTTTTCTTGTTAGGAAAAATATTTGTGTTGCGTGTTGTCAAGCTTTAGTAGCTCATGCTATATTTTGGCCAGCTGGAGTACCGTTTGTATGGCAGTTACAAGTTTTAACGTTATTTGCGTGTGTTTTCTTAGTCTGTTTATTTGCACTTGCCATACGTTTTGTCCAGCATAAGTTTAGCAATTGATGTAAATGTTGTATTTTACACTTTGAACTTAATCACAAGTTACAAAGACTGCCATTTTTGTTGTGTTAGGCCCGTCCCAAATACTTGCACCTTGTCTGGTAGCCTTACAAAAAATATGACATCAATCTGAGATTAACTGCAAAAGATAACGTTCTTGCAGATGCACTGGCAAGAGCACATTTAGCTGACACAGAAAAAGAAATTCTTGAAGATATCCTGGCAGCACAAATACACATACACATGCCATGGTATACACTAATACAGCAGCAACAAAAGACAAAATGGAAGAGATCAAAGAAACGGAGAAAGATATCATTTTGGGAAAAGTTGCAAAATATGTTATCCATAGCATGGTTAGATCAAAGAAAAGAAGTTAAAAAACCTTTAAAAAAGAATGGAGTGATACACCAATGGAGTGATATTCAAGGGACAAAGAATCGTAAAAACAATGGTGGTAAAGAAAAAATGGTATATTTTAGAATATTAAACAATTCGGAGATAGCGATCTGGCTCATTACATCGTGATAAACAAATATACGCCATTACTCGAAAACAGTTTAGCTCATAATTGGTGAAGCTAATTATTTTTGTTTCTGAAAATAATACCTGATACCTCGACAATAAACGATAAACGAAAGTAAGCATGTGTGACCACAAGAATTCCGTGACGTAGATCCGCATAATCCGCTCCGGGTATAAGGTAGACTTCTGGGCTTGTAAGTAAGCGAGAGACATATTTCTTTTTGGTAAAAAGATGCAAAGGATAGTTGTTCATTAGATAATTGTTCTCTTCCTACATATCTTTTACTCTGCTTTTTCAAGATATTTATCTGGCCCTTTCAGCAAATCTAAAACCTCTAAAGCATCCCCCGCTTATGCATTCCATCTTCGGCGACTTATGATGTTTACTGTAATAATACAGAAATTGTCGAGAATTTGTTTACCGGCAAAGTTTTAAGTCGTATTAGACAAAAATGTTGTATCGTTTCGTAAGTTTTTTTTATTTTAAAGCTTGTTTATATATACTGAAAGTAAAAATGCTGAGTACTAATCGTTAAGATTGTAGGTTAAGATTGTAAAGAATGCGTGAAGAGGAGGTTGTGTGGAAACGAGATTATACAGAAATAGAAATATGTCATACTCTATTTTTAAGTCAAAAAGATTAGCGGTCGTGTCGATAATAGTCAAGGAACACAGTTTTGGGTGGAAAGAAGGTGTTTGAAAACATGAGAGTTGTTATATTTTTATAAGGGCTAGAACATAACACCCCCAAATAACAAATAACAAACACAAATAGTGCCTTAACTACGTCGAGGCTATGGAAAAATATGTTTTTCAAAGAAAGATATCATATTTTTAAAGAAAGAGACCGTAATTTTTAAAGTAAATGTATTCTGTTATAGTATCTTTTTGTAATATATATCGCCGTGTTTTTATTTCCCTATTTCAGTCGTTTTTCAAATGTCTACACGTGCACAATGTCATTGCCACGGAACACAGCACCCTTTATTCATGAAGTATTCTTTTAACTTTTATAGCACTAGCCTGGTGGATTAGTCGGTTATTTTTATTTCCTGATGGTGAGTACCACGAGTCTGTAGTAGGTTGTGATCTCCATAAGCCAGGTTAGAAATTGCTTTCCATATCTTTGATGTCAACCATTCCTAGGGGTATGTATACTTTCCTAGGGAACTACGTAGTTGTGTCGCACCAATGTAGCAAATGTGATTAACTTTACTTTTTCAGGTTGTAAGGTAAATTAAATTTAAAAAAATCATTCTAGATAGTCTATAGTCAAACACTCTTTCGTCAGCAGTCCGGTTTTTATGTGGATAAGGTTTTAACATGTATGTTGACAAAGGAAAAACATCATCTTCAGTGCAAACAGAGGAAACTTGGATATTTCTTCCTGATAAAACCATTGTAGCTGAGATGTTTCCATCTATCGCTCCAAGACCATTTAGAAAGTACCATTGCTAAACTTTTCTGAAATTTCAAACCATTTTTCTACAGTATTTGGAGATTTTAAGTAAGTACATTGCAACACTAAACTATCGCTGTAACGACTTCTTTTATTCTTCTGCTTATTGTTTGGCTACTCAAACAAAATTCAAGAGATTATACGACTCGCCACTCGCAAGTAAACGGAGAAACACGCAACTCACATGTCTTGCTTTGATACTTTTTCTCATGATGCTATCTTGCATTATCAATTTGCGTAAAGCTTTCCAACAAGATATTCAAAACGAACTTTATCAATTGTTATATATTCTTTCGACGCTTGGTAATCAGAGATCAACCAATACTCCCTTTGGTTTTGAAGAAGTTCTTCCTCATCGTCTTTGTCTTCGTCCATCAAAAGAGCAATCAGAGTTTCTTGTTATTCTCATAAATTTTGGCGGGGAACAAACGAGTGCTATATCATTTAAAAAGAAGAAATGGGAATTTTGCATATTACATAGAGGACCTCTCATTTGGAATAACTTTGAAGAGCCACTAAAGAACGCAAATAATATAATCGCTTTCAAATCTTCAACAAAGAAATCCATTTTATTATTAATATAACTAATTCTTTGTCTTTTTTTTACGTTGATAATATCTAGTTGACGCAGAATTATATATATTACATATTGTATAATATGGGAAATTGCTACAGTTCATAAACAACAATGGGTTCAGAATTTGCCTTTGAACTACTTTAAGCCCATAGGCTTATACGCCACAGCATTTCTCCTTTCTCCAAACTAAATCTAACGCGGTATTAAAAGAGGCCACCAGTTTTCACAAAAAACGTTTTGCTTCAAAAACAAGATTGCAGAAACAGATGAAACATGGTCAAACTCTCATGAGAAAACCTCTGTTTGGCAGTCACTTTCTGACCCCAAATAAATATTTCCATTATTACAAAAATATCGTCTTAATAGCAGAAAGTCAAAAACTCATTTCGAAAATACTGTTATGCTAATATATCTTCAATTGAAATACCTTGAACAGTGTTTTACATATCTAATTGTTCATCACTTTTAAGGCAAGGTCATACAGAAGTGGGATCAAGTCCACCACCATCAGAACCACCATCAGGCACTTAATTTTTCTTGTTTCTAAGTCGCCACGGCAACTGTAGAACGATCCAGTACCTTTTAGGCCATTTTTAGTTTTTTCTTATATGCGGGATTCTCATGTTTAACAGTTTTCAAATGAAGACGGAATTCGCGAACTGTAGGAATAAAGACGCCGTTAGATCCTTTTTCTTAGAAGTCTAATAATTTACCTTCTGTTTTAAAATTGCTTGGACCAACCCAGTATTTTCCTCAAGTCTTCAAATTTCCCTGAAGGAAATGACCTGGTCTCCCATACTTATTCGGTACCTACCTACCTATTAGGTGGATGTATTTCCGTTTGTTTCTTTACAAGAAGTACCTGAGTTTGTTATTATCTTTGACATCTCTGTAATTTTCTTGAGACCCGCATCTCTCTGTTTCTTCGCATGCCATAAATCACATGGTATACGCAATTATAAAGAAGTTCACATTGAAGTCGTTCTGCTGAAATATTGAAACTATAGGTAATATATGTCATTCACCAGAAGAACAAGAAAAAGTTCTAGAAATCAATCAGTACTTAATGAGCTAAAGTTGAAATATACGTGAAAACTCGCCTGTTTGTGTATTTCAACTTTCATTTCGTATATCTAATACATCTTAATTAGCAGGGTCTTCTATATCGAACTACCAATCAGAGTTGGTCTTGGAGAATCCAATTATTTCTATCCAGCCAATTGGAGAATCCAATTATTTCTATCCAGCCAATTGGAAAATTTAAGGTTATTCTTCAAATGAGAATTTCAAAACCGAAACTGAAAGTTCTTGGAGTTTTTAGACATGAAATGTTATTTTCCACAGTGGTTTGTTCTAGAACGTTTTCATGTACATATCAACGGTATTCCATAAACCACCCTTAGACCTAATTCCGTTCTTTCAAATAAATTTGTGTTGAATGCTGCAAGAAAGCAATGGTCCTCGAAAATGAAGTCTTGGGTTGAGGTTACTTAACAATGAACAGGATTTCCGCAAATATACCGACTTTGGAGATAGCAAAACTTTTATGGCGACGATTCCTCACAAATGAATGTTATAAACTGATTGACAACTCGACCTTATCTAACAAAAGAATGTTATAAACTGATTGACAACTCGACCTTATCTAACAAAAGAATGTTATAAACTGATTGACAACTCGACCTTATCTAACAAAAGAATGTTATAAACTGATTGACAACTCGATCTTATCTAACAAAAGAATGTTATAAACTGATTGACAACTCGACATGATCGTAAGAAAAAAGACCTGGTTTCTAAAAAGAACAGACACATTTTTGCACTGTCATAAGAGAATTAATTAACTTTTTTAGTTTTTTCTTATATGCGGGATTCTCATGTTTAACAGTTTTCAAATGAAGACGGAATTCGCGAACTGTAGGAATAAAGCAATACGAAAAGGAATTTTATGTGACATTTTTTCGTTTTTTCGTTTCGTTTCGATATTCCAATTGTAATATATTTTCCGAATCGCCTTTCCTGGAAAAACACGTTTTTTTTGTCTTTCTATCTTACAAAGTAAATTTTCATAATTACTGCGTTAGTACTGCTTGCCCAATTAAACCGCTTCTTTGCAAACATTCGTTAGTAATTTGGCATAATTAGTTACTAAAACTTGATATGATTGCAACCTGATTGATATGTGGTTTCTATAGTAACAAGGTTTTCTAAATCAATTTTTCTGGTGGTGGATGGAGCTTCAGTCTTATGACAAAGGCGCGGTGAAGGTAACCAATCTAGGAGAGACTACTCCGAATTCAAACAACTGCGAGGAATAAATTCTGGAATGGTACCCAGCACAGTATAACCTACCTCAACTTAAAGGTAGTTAGGTACCTTTGGGTCTTGTCAGATTAACTCACCAATTGATGGTGTCGCAAATAAAAACCACATGTATCATATGAAATGTTGAAGTACCGCATCGATCGTCGCGCGGGTCAACAAGGATCCCTCAGTACGTACGTACGTTTTTTACTGGTCATCATTATAACGAAGTAGTCTCTTCCATGTGGTACGGGAAAACATGCAATGTTTCCTTAAACCAACGATCGTCTTCTCGTAATCAAAACTCGTTTCCATGAAAACGTAAGTCGAAAAGCATTCTTTTTGAAATGCTTCTAAATCCGTTCCTCGTTTTTAGGGGAAAAACAAATCAGACACTAATTATCAACATGAATGAACAAGGCGAGCGAACGTTAATCATTTAACAAGATTTACCATTGTCGCGTGTTTGATTTTCACAGCCGTGTCTGGTTGTATTGTTGCATGTCATGTCTCGAGAAGAAGCCTTTCACGATCGATCTCATGAGGGTCTTTAAAATCTGTATTTTCCAATTTAAATCTTGTGATTGAGTAAATGAATCGCGCGGGCCGCAAAATCAAATTGTGCAGTTCGATAAAGCCTTGTGCAGATATTTAAACGCCGGGAAATCGATCATGTAAGTGCCGTAAATCGATATTTACCGATCAGAAAACACCTGATCGATCGATCGTGAAAGTACCTATGAGTTTAAAATACATTGAAGAGTGAAAATGAGACTTTTATTATCCGGTCATTTTTGATTATCCGGCCATATTTTCAAAAACTTGTGCCCAACACAACTGGTTAATTGAGGATGTACTGTAAGGAATCTTAAATCGTCTTTTGCATCTCCTTGGAAAAATGAGGAATTTCTGTCTCTTTTAAGAAAACGTCGAAGTTGCAGTGACCCAAGTATCCGTCGTGAGCAAAGAACTTTTAAGAAAAAATTGCGAACTCATCTACGAAAATATCACTTTTCAAACAAACTGATAACTAGAGAGGCCAGAAAAATCAGTACTTAATGAGTCTAAACATTCCGACACATATCTGTAGAAAGATTAACTGAGTATTTTAAAGATCGTCTCAAAGATAAACACAACCAGAAGTAACAAATCTTTCTCAACACATTCGGTCAACTTTTAAGGTAACACAAGAACAAGTGGTGTTGCAAACTAAATCTTTGCGTCATGTTCCTCATTCTTCAAAACTCGACAAGGATATCGTCCGACACTCTTTCAGTGTTTTATTGACCTTTAAGCTGGACTGGATAAATCGAGATATGCTATTTAAGATTTTAGAGATTTTAAAGTATTTTATGCTGGTACGTCAGCTGTAGTTAAAGGATCCAAAGTATTATACAGGTTGCAGGTCTTGAATCTCTCATATTGTTCAATATAGGTTTGATTTTGTTCTCAGATGTCTTGAACATAAGGTTCTCCAGAATTATCCCAACACCGGACTTGATTACTCGTACCGAATACCAGGCTATTGTTCTACTAGGGAACAACGTAGTGTCTATGGACTATAAGCGGAGTTCAACGGTGAGAATGATACTATATGCTGATGATATTGCCCTGTTGTGTGCCAATGCAGACGAACTTGTGGATATAGTTAAGATCATACTTTTACCTTGGTTTGGTTTAAAAATATCAACTGGAAAAACAAATAAATGCTTATACAATACAACACGACTTGATAACGATTCTACACAAAAACAACTTCTCTTCTCAAGTGACAGTAGAAAATATTTCCGTAATCGTTGGACAAAAAGCTAAATATATCCACCATACAAATCGAGAAAATGTTGCGAAATAAAAAAGAGTCCATGGCTTAGCTATATCAAACTTTTACGTAAAGAGCACTCTAAGAGCACAAAGTGTTCATGAGAATCTTGATAATGATATGATGATGACGACGACGATGATGATATGATGACGATGATAACGACGACGATATGATGACAATGATGATGATATGATGACGATGATGACGACGATGATGATATGATGACGATGATGACGACGACAATGATGACGATGATGATTGAAAAAGTCTTTAGACTTTCTTTTTACCAAAGAAACACTGTAATATTAATAAAGATAATATATTTCAAATCTCGCGAATAAAAAAAGAAACAAATTACAATGCGATTTCATGACAATATTTGACGTATCATTGTAAAAACGAATTCACTTAAGCAGTATACACAAAATGATTTCAAAATGGCAGATCAACTGCTTACGGCGCGCAGGAATTCTTTAAATCCCGCGCTTTTCTTGGCGCGGTGTGTGATTGTGACCCAAAGTCGTTTCTATGGCAACAAAATAAACATTTCAAATTTATTATAATTTGCCTGATTTGCAAAATATTTGTCATAGGTAAATTCAATCATTAATTCCTAAAACAACAATGGGTGTGCTTCACATTTCCATAATTATAAATTCGGGAATACAGGATAAAACGCAAAGGAGTCTGGTAGTTGTATTCACGATTTTACAATTATGGGAACGTTAAAGTTAGTCTGTTTACCGTGAACTTTTTATCAGTTTGGGGATTCTTTGATGTTACGTGCCACATATGTTGAGCGAGCTTTAAAGTAGGTGGCGACGATAGGTCCGCAAAACTAATTATCCTGAATGGAAGAAAACACTCATGGCGATTGAGAGCGAGAATGATTGAATGGGAAAACCTGTTCAATAGGTCGGCGCAAAGAATCGAGTGGCTCTTCAAACTCTAAACAAAACACACGTGGTATTGCTGTCACGTCAACGTATCGCAAAACCATTGAAAAGCATTTCGTAGCTAGTTCTAGATGCTTGCATCTTGTTGCAGGAAGACTTATACATTTCTGATACTTTCTAATAAGGCCAAAAAAACATAGTTGTAACTATATAACTCTTGCATCTTGATGTCAGCTGTTAGTAAACTGCCGCGCGGTTGCTACGGAAGCGACACTCAAAGACATACAGAATAAGGCAACTCTGTTGAATGAACCTTAGCGGTCTGAAACGCTCTGTTTAAGAAGTGATGAGCGCAATTTGTTTCTATAGCTAGTTTCTTTAAAGACCGGTCATAAACTCTGTTCTATAACCGCCTCATGCTTTATACGAAAAGTTATGCAGCCTTTTCAAATAAAAATCGTAGATATCTTCGAATAAGAAGTCAAATGAAATCACGACCAAAAGAGAAGGAAATCACTTGATTTACAGCACTCATTTCAGGTCCAGAGGTTACTTTGTTTCTACGGCAACAAAATTCCAAGCCCAAAAATTCGACCATATTTCTTAAAGCAATCAAAAAGTCACAGACGGACGGTGCAACCAAATTTCGTAAATCTTTCCCTTGTATACGGGGGTAAAAAACACCGGAACAGGAAATTACAGGATAAAATTACATGATGGATACTGAGATGACGCATGCGCAAGGAATATCTTGCATTCACCTAGAGTTGCGCATATAACACCAAACGCAGAGGACATTTTCAGTAATACGTGAAATACGACCTCACCTCTTTTTCAGTTTCCATCAACTGCTGCTGAACCTCTTTAACAAGAACCTCAGTTGTTTTGTAAATCTCCTCCACAAACTTTCTACTTGATCCGTACAATCGATCGTTTGATGAAACTATACGTAAAAGATAACGTTAAATGAACGTACAGCGATCTGGAGCTGGGAGAATTGCTAGAAAATATTACCTTTCCCCACTTTGTACAGATAGTCGTCCTGTAACAATGAATAAAAGAAAAATACGGAATATCAAGAGGTGTGTCAAGCAAGCTAGTACATACTTGGCTGTAAGCGGAGAGCAAACATATTGCGTTCATGTACGTCCGTATCTTCCCATCACTCTTTTCGTTCCATTGGTACTCCTGCAGAACGTTTAGAAGAGCTCGCAACAAATACATGACGCCTCGATCGGGATGGTCCTGGAAATAAACCAGCACGTTACCAACACAAAACAGACCGGCATCGAGAAAATATTCTCAGAACATCAAGTGAAATGAAAATATATATTTGCTTTTAAAATATATTAACAAACTCATAACATATATATTTAAGATTTAGGGATGCAAACTGCGGAGGTAAACATACGCTCTAGAAGCTGAAACGATTTTTGCTTCATTCCAAATTTTTATTTTGGCACAAACGTAATTATGATAATTTATGTAAATAATTAAAAGCATGTAAAAGGTTGTTGCTATGGTTGAATCGACACAAATATAGTATTTTAGAAAGGAAATACACAGGAGAGACAGGGCCTATGACTCCACAGAGTCCTGTATATTGGAAATGATGTTATATAAGTTCCTATCCTCTTTCAATTCTTAACCCGGAAACATGAAACAAATCCTAGAAACTCTAGTATATAGTATATATAGTATACATGCGAATGAATGAGAAATTTATCAGTATAAATAACAACCAGGATTGAGATAGCTTACAGGAACGACAAGTAGTGTGGCCATCAGGTTGTTGATGTATTCGACCATGTGCTGCTCGGATGAACTGCTCTTTTGATCGGCAACTGACGGTAAAACAACAATCCGTTGCAACATGTCAACTGCTTACGCTACCGCATACCTATTTGTTTGGGAACACCCTCCAATAACATCACGGCGGCTCGAAACAAATCATCAGCTAAACCAATGATTTAGAATATGCAAAGCTAGTGAAATCGTAATTCGTGCAACTTAATGTATTTCTATGTTACGTAAACACTAAAAATACGGACACATGTAGCTTTTGAAAACAGATTTTCACCCCGTATAATCTAAGAGATGACTTTGTTAATAAATGTCAATAAAATGGATATTTCATGCAAATCTAACATGCACCATTTTGATACGCACGAAAGTTAGTTTCGGATGTCTGACATTCAAATATTTGACGTAGCAGTAAAAAGTGAAAATTGACATATGGAATTTAAAAATATTATTATTATTAAATATTTATTATTATTCAAAAATATGGAAATTATCGCTTCTTTTTCGTTTCTTATCACTTTTATTGTTCTTTTCTTTAAATGTGTATTAAAGTAAATAAGTTATAACGTAAAAGCATCATTTTAAATTATAAATAGTTTAAGAGCAGATGCACATAAGAATCAGAAGCAGCCCATATAAAGTGGAATCATGGGGGTCTTCAGATTCTTTTCAAATGTTGACACATATTGGAAACCTTGGGTGGATCAAAACCTGAAAATTTCAGCGGCCTAGTACAAGCCGTTCCAAAGTTATGCCCAATTTTTAAAAGTCTATTTTACTGACTAGTAATTTACTGACCAGAATTTAAAACTGCAATAACTCATTCAATTTTCATCCAATTGAGCTCAAATTTGTTATGCATGAAGTAATCATTGATATCTTTTAAAAAAAAACTTAAAATTATTTTTCGGACTGACTCAGCTTCCGCCATTTTGAATTTTAGTTTGAATCGATGTCAGAATTTTGCAATTTTCGGTCCCAATTTCCCAAAAAGGGTGTCCTCAAAATATTACTTATTATATATCATTAGAAAGCTAAAACCTTCTACTTTTAGGATATAAAGGAATTTGCATAGACATCTTCTTCAGACTCGAGGAATATTACTTCAAAGTTGAGCTATATTCTCCGATTTACCCCAGCAACGGGCTTATAACCCCTAGCAACCAAGGAAATCATAAAAGAAAACAAAGTTTAGATGGTAGTAGAATGAAATAGAAACTGTTTTGTAAGATTTTTAGTTTATTTAGTGAAAAAGGAACATTTATTGAATATTTCTTTATATAAATCACATGGATTCGTGATTTATTCCATCAACTGGACATTGGGCATAACTTCTGAACGGCTTGTACTAGGCCGCTGAAATTTTCAGGTTTTGATCCACCCAAGATTCCCAACATGTGGTCTAAATATGAGAAGAATTTGAAGACCCCCAAGATTCCACTTTTCTGATTCTTAGGTGCATCTGCTCTTAAAATAGAGTAATACATCATGTAATATCATCTATACCCGACACAGATTGTCTAGCGATTGTTTAATATCAAATTTAGCTTGGATCACGGGTGTTTATCATTGGCAATGCATCATTTAAGCATCTCGTTCAGTGGATAACTTAATTTGGTAATTCAAGCCTAACTTGAAGTTGTGCACAGGTGTGGCGCGCCGTATACTTAAAACAGCGATTAGAAAGACATATGTTTCACCATGCTGAATGAATAAAAACGAAGCAGTACACAGTACCTTGACCGACGGCTTGATTGGCGAGGGCTATTTGTCCCGTGAGGAGGTAGAGCTTTAGTCTGGTGAAGATATCAGTGAGCGAAGGGATGGTGATGAAACAGTAGGCCATGCAGGCCTGAAACACAGATTAGCGAAAGGGTGATCAAGCTTAACCACACCACGATAAATATGTACGGTCATGTACATCATTCTTCACAAGATGTGAGATTCAAGATCAATCGCCTCATACGTTTAACAGTACAAATGACAAATAATCCAAGTTTTAGCCAGTGATGAAACTTCTTGCTTATTAGAAAGCTCGATAATTGTGGTGCCATTTTCTAGTATTTTACAGGCAAGACTGCGGATTTTCGTTCTGGTCAGTAAATTTAGCTCAAAGTTATATTTTAGAAAAAGCATTTATTACATAAGATAACGAAGTTTTCAAAATCAACTCTGAATACCAACGGTTTTTGTATTTATTTCAAAGAATGTGATTTTTGGATTTTTTCTATTCTGGTCTGTAAATTGTACACAAATATCCGACATTTTTGGAATCCATATCGAAAATGACTTTTATTACGATAAGGAATCGAATGTTCCTGCTTTTAGCATAAAATAAATTGTTCCACTTTCCCGCGTACTGTAATAACCACGCAAATAAATAACATATCCTCCAGAAAACAACAATCATAACAAACCCGGATAAAGGGCGCCGTTTTGCGTGTGTGGTTGCCTTTGACAACATGCTGCGTTTCCATGGTTAACAAATTCACGCCCTAAAAGAAAGCATGTGAAGCATGAATTCTAATTGGTTTATTAGTTTCGTCTATAAATAAAACCTTCTTATAAAAAAAACCTAAAAGAAATTAACATCTTGAGTAAAACATAAGCCTGACGGGAGTAGATGAGATTAGAGTTTGTTCTTAATAGCATAGTCTTACGCTTAAAAGACGGCCCTCATGAAACTTGCAAAAAGAATGAAATTATTGAAACATGTAATGCACCTGGACAAGAATAACAAGCACATCATCGAGGTTGGAGAAAGCGGCCCGGGCTTCCACGTAGAAGTTCAACTGGCGCTCGAAGTCACGACCGAAAGAAACCTAAAATACGCCGGTCCAGTAAATAACGAGTACCATTTCATGAAGTTTTGTTGATTATCAGCTGTGTAAATTGATTCTGACAACTGAAAACCATTCACAGAAGTGGAACGTAATATATCTCTTTGGCTTGGAAATGACATTTAAAACCATATTGATGTCAATACTATTTCAACACTTGTTCATGCACATCTAAAATGATTTCAATTCACCAGGAATGTGGATTAATGATATATTCAAATTGTGAAATATCATGTCTGTAAAAGAAAAAGTAATTTTAATTAAACGCTTGATCAGTGACTCCTAGGGAGAGATGATGGAAAAAGGTGATTTCTATTTTACAATCTAACACTCTATAACAAAATGAAACGAACTGTTCTGATGAACTTTGATATTAAGCTGCAAGTGACACGTCGATCGTCATCCAATGATATCGCGCTGGAAAGAAACGATAAAAATAACAAATTGTCTAATGTAAGAAAAAAAGAGGGACTGTACTCTAGTCCTCTAATTTGTTCTGCGTAAATTATATGTTGCCGATGAGTCTTAAAAAGATCAAAACATGTTCAATGCTAGTCTTGCGTCTTACACTTTTCCAAACATTTTAATTTAAAATTCCAATGCAAGTGAAGCGCTATTGTTGTAACCTTGGCTACCAAATTGCAGATTTAATACGTTGTCTTTTTCCAAATATCAGGATGCCTATCTTAGAATTGTATAGAAAGGTATAATTTTTTAATCATCTCAATTGGACAACCCACCAATTCCGTCCAGGCTTGTATCTCAGAAACATATATCCAAGAGTTGAACCGGGGATGAAACCAACTCAAATAAACAAAGATAAAGCATATGTACCTCACAGAATCATGCATTGTTTTGCATATTGACATCAACGCGTTGACAATAACCGGGTCGGACTGTGGCTCGCTCGTACTGAAACGTAGAAGATTGTGAAATATAAACGGTAGAAAATTGAATTTTGAAGATTCATTGTGAAACCTTACCGCGTGTAAGCACGCATGATAGATCTGCAAGCGTCCACTTTAACTGACTCCTTTTGAAACATATCCAAATAAGGAAGGAAGTTTTCCTGGAAGGGTAGAGAGCAGATGTTATATTGGACTTACCTTAAGGGGGTACTAATTTTCGCGGGTATTTATTTTGGCGAGTGAAAAAAAAATTGTATTTCGCGGGTACTTAATTTCGCGAATCATGTACTTTTATGAAAATTTCGCTGGTACTTATTTTCGAGAATAGCTTAAATTTTAAAAGATTCGCGCGTATAAATTTTCGCGAGTTCACCAGATATAAAGTTTTACGTGCTCAAATTAAAAAAAACTATAAAGGGTAGACACACCTGTGGCAAACCCTATCGAGAAAACCCTGTCTTATATTTGATTGCTATCTAATTTCTTTGTTTTACTGTTATGACAATCACGTATGGCACATTCAGTTCATTTTTGTAACTTTAACAAGAAAGAAGTGAACTCAATTCATTTTTGTACTGACTGAAGAAAGATGTGGACCGACATAATATAGTATTTTCTTGCCCTTCATATTACCTGTGGATTGACATTTTGCAAATTTTTCACAATTGACGCCCGATTAGCCCACTGTAAGAACTTTATTTGAAACACTCGAATCAAAGTTTCAGAAGATATTTTTTGAATTAAATAACCTTGCAAATGTTTGTAAAGGTGTTTCTGCTTTTCTGAGGTGTTATGTCTAGACTATGTTTATGTTTTTATTCTCTCCGGCAAGAATGTTTAGGGACTTATTTGTCAAGGAACTAGAATTCGAATTCGCAGAAAAGGAAGTACTAGAATGTAAAAAAATCAAAAACATAAAAAGTAAAATCAAAGGACATTTGTCGAATGTTTTCAAAAAACACAAGCAGAGACAAAAAAATTCTAGTACCACAATTGGAATAGTTCAGTTAAATAAAACAATGTATAAACGAAACCAACTTGACGTCTCTGCTGTTAGTACCTTAAGGGAAGAAATTTTACTTTGAATAAACAACGTGGGCGTTTGTGTAGTTTTTTTGACATTTTAAGAGGGCGCTTGCTTAAAGAGTGCTAATTCAAGGGAGGCGTTTATAATTTTTGTAAAAATTATAGTGTTCTTCCCTTAGGGCTTTCATTCGAAGTAATACGGTAGTGTTTTTCAAGAATAATTAAAACAGTAGACAAATTGTGCTTTTTCACAAATGTCCAATTTAAAAATTTTTCAGGAGTATTTATTTTAGCAACTAGCCTTGTGCAATATTTTTCGCGGGTATTTCATTTCGACGATTAGCACCCTTAAGGTAATTAAACTACAAGAAATAAAAGAACAGAGCAATATTAGGCCAACATTACTAAGGATTGGGAACATGAGTACCCTGGCACAACTATCTGTTAAAGATGGCACCAAATACTTTCAGTGTTTTAGAGATGAAAAGAGAATGGTAAATATTTATCTCTTTTGAAAGTAGATATTTGAAGACCATGTATATATATGGACTGTTATAAAATTTGTTTCAAAAGCGAATTCACATATGCCTACAAACACTCAACAACTTCTTTACTATAGTAGCAATGAGTGCAATTTACACGGCGTTTCTATATCAAAATATTAAACAGCGAATTCCAATCAAAGAAGGATTTTGCATGGGGAATCATTCATTTGCAATAAGCATGATAGGTGACAAATTTATCATTTTGTTCAGAAAAAAATGATTTTTTTTGTGTAACAGCAAAGATTTTAAACCATTTTTATATTTTTTCATACATACAGGTATATAAGTCCCATGTAAGTGTGAAATGTCTCATCCAAAAATCAGAAGATTTGAGATAAATCCGTTGAAATTTTTATCCATTGGAATCATTAATCTCTTAGATTAGCCAATCAATTGTCAGCCCTATTATGATAGCGCCATCAACAATAGTTTTGAAAATGCTATGTCTTGATGCATGAAACCAAATATGACTTCCTATTACTGCTGTTGGAAGCAGGTGTCAAGTAACGAAAACCTACCATGGCAAACAAGACTTTAAAGTCTTCTGTTCTACTGACGATTTTGTCCAAAATTGATAGCAACTAAAAGGGAAATAAGGTTTTATTGTGGTAAATCAAACAACGTTCTATTTCTATCAAGAAAGTGCAAATATCAAATAAAAATAAATATAATAAATAAAAATTAAATATCAAAATGTGCAATAATTAATAGAACCGTGTAGATCAAGAATGTCAAATTTCAATAAATTTCATGGTATTTCATGCTATCAGGAAATTGAAAATCAAATAACATTTTTCATTTAGTACATTTTTTACAACTTGGCTTTTCATTTGGACGTAACCGTGAAGTCATTCAAACAAACATTGCGTCAATAATGTTAGAATTATCATTTATAAACGCGAAAGGAAGAAGAACAAAACATTGTTTACACTGGTTATTGTATTTCTAAATGTTTTGACTTGAAAGTCTGATGTCGGATATGTTTTTATTTATGAGTTCTATAATGGAGAAGTGCCATTAACAAACCCGTATAATCCATGTTAACACGTAAAAATTGTACAAGGAGAAGAATGGTATATGTTTGAGTGCATATAGTGTGTTCTTGCTTTGGGAGACAATTCAACAAAGTCAGTGTGTCAGCGCATTAGTGGGGAAAACATCCTTTATAAACTCAATAATATGTACCTGCGGGTAATGGTTTTCAAAAGTGTGGTCCACCATCATGTGCTTCAGAATGTTGCCAAGGAGTGTGTTGACTTCACGCATGCTCAGATATTTCAACGGGTAATCAACCCACACTTCCGCACACGAGATGTATACCTGAATGCAAGAATGGAAATATTGTTTTGTTTATAAACTCGTTTTTTAACTTAAGTTACACTATGTTCACACTATACTGGAGATCTTTTCACAACGGCACAAAAATGTAACGGATAGGCCTTGTGTTCACACTTAAAACAATAAATTCGTCATGATTTTCATATAGTTATCAAGGCGCAATGCTCTCGGAAGTGACATGTTATGCATCGGATAGCTTTTTAAGACGCAAGCTTTTTAACACTTTTCACAACGATATCGATAAAACAAGCTTTACTTATGTGAAAGATGTCGTCTACAGATATTATGAATAAAATAGTAACATTACAAAATTTATGGAATAGCTCATTAGTTGCGTATCAACCAATTTTATGTGGTATGCTTGAAGATGTCTTTGAAGAACATAGAGCGAATTATGACTATGACATGTTTCCAGTAGCAACCACTTACTGAAGGGTCTTTGATCTTCACCACAACTTTCCACACTTCATTGAGTATACTCATCTTCGATTCCTCTGGTGGCTCTTCACTGACGACGTTCACCCCAAGAATCTTGTACAACATCACCTGTAATAAAACCATATAATATCAAAGTGTAGCCGCGTTTCTCTTAGCGCTTTTTTATATACAAAGCAAACAGTACTAGTTTGAATCCCAGCGATGGATTATATTTTTTCTGAGTTACAGTTTAGAGTGTGTAATGCAAACCAGACTTATTTTAATGGTTGAGTGACTTCATAGATGTTTCACACACCAGGCTGGTTACACGTGTAAAACCTTCATATTACTATCAATTACCTTTGGAAAACCAGAATCCTCTGCTTCCCTGATGAATGTGATAAAATCTAAAGCTCTAAAAAGACACTGATTCAAACAAAGAACACCAATAACTGTGCATATTCAGGATCTTGCATGCACACTGTATGCAAACTAACGGAGTGTCTGGTAAAAAAACATTACAATTCACCTGGATGCAATGTATTTGGGGTGGAAAGCCGTCATTACTGAATGCAGAATCAACGGACTGAAAATGAGAGAACAGCATCAAGCTAACATGTTATGCACAGAGAGATAGAAATTCAATAACTACAAAAATATGTGTGAAAAACAATTAACATTGTTAAAAATATCTGGTTAGTTTGTTCAGTTGAAAGTTACATAGAAGTATGAGTTACTTGAAATTGTAGGAAGATATTAGCAAAAAAGGACCTTTGGTTGTATACCTTACGAGAAATCAGACCTTATAAATTTGCTTCAATGAGTTTTATATTATTTTAACAAATTCATTTATTTTGTACATTGAAGAAAATCTTCAATAAGTTAATTTCTAGTATTTTCCACACTTTATTGTGTCATTTCAATCTGTTCCTACCTTACTGCATGCTATAAGAAAACGTTTGCCTGAACTTCCACGAAAGAACGTATACCTTTTGCATTTTTGACACTTGATGAGAATATCTGACAAAACGGCCTAAAAATAAGGTAACATACAGTGCATACCAAAACATTAATTTGGAATCATCTTTGAGCAAAAGATTGTAGGTAATTGATAAAACTAAAACCAGCATGGAAACTTCAAACAACAATATTACATCAGGTGCTTTGTAGGCTACACATTGAAGTATCCAGTCTAGTGCAGGGGAAAACAATTGAGTGTATGTAGGCATATCTGAAAAAAACATTTCAGTATATATATTATATAATATTTAATTCTTACAAACATCATCACTTCATATAAATACATATTTTTTGATAAATATCAAACTTCACTACTCCCGACCACTCATTGGTCCTTGAATATTTTTTTTCGTCAATTTTGCATGTGCAAATTCCATGTGTTTCTTAAATGGAAAATAACTGAGTTTCTTGAGAAGTTTTTACAGCTTTTATTAGTGATGTAGTATGTAGCAACACTACTGTAAAATGGAATTCACTGTGATAGTTAACATATGCTATCAATGCATGTAGAATACAAATGGTTGTTTACCTATGGATTTGGAAGTGAGTTTATCTTGGACAATCTTTTCTTTCAACTAAAGCAAATCAACAAGAATAACGTGAACTTACTTTGTGCTTCTGTTTAAAGCCGTTTTCTGAAAATTTTCACAGAAGAATCTTATGACATCTTTTGTCATTGAAAATGTCGACCAAGTGCAAATCTTATTCAAGTTTATTGATTTCTTATTACAGCTATATGATAAACGAGCGATACGATATAATGTGTGATTGTACGAATGTGAAAACAATATAAAGATTAAAAATTCCATAACTAAAAAACATTGCAAAAACACTTGACAACACAGGAAATTGGCACAAATATAATTTTGGTTTTAACGTCAGAACATTTACAACTACTAGATGGGAAAAGTATCCATCAATCGTGAAACTTATTGTTTTTTAAGTGAAGATCACACTAATAATAATATTGGATGAGGTATTGATTCCGATAGACGCAAAAATAGCATTTTTGTTGGTAAATTAAGCGAAACTGTACCTGCTGATAGGTGGTGAGAAAGTCCGTCCAGCATGTGTTCAAATGATCTCTTACTGTTGGTGCTACCAAAACACCAACCTGAATGTGAGAGAGTAACCAAAAAAAGTAATGAATAAACATTAAAAAAATATCATGATGGATCCTAAATTAACTGTTTGAAAGTAATTTTGAGGGTACATAATTTTTAGGAATAAGAAAGTAGGAAGACATGGCTTAAGTCAGCATGATTCACTTTGTGCTACTGTTTTTCTGAAGTCTTGAATTTAAAAATTATTGCAAATCATTCCATCATTGAGAGAAAAGTGAGAATCGTTTTTAAGCACTGACGGGATGTGCGACCATGTTTTTTTATTGCTCTGTTGTTGATTGTTAGATTTGATGTTAGAAAAACTGTGATGATTACAGGTGATAAAATGATTGAAAATGTTTGTTTTGTTTCAGTTGATTGGGAACAAAGGTAAAGAGAGTTTTACTGAACTGTGTATATCATGAGCTGTTGGGATGTTTTGTGAAAGTGATCATCAGCATGGAAACTAGAAAGATATTAATAGAAACAACATATGCAAGATCACAACTAGTCTATGGTACACAGACTTGTTTTCTAAAGAAGAAACAGATGTCAAAGTTATAAGGTTGCTGGGGGCAACGCAACATCAGAGACTGAAGATTGAATGATCATGGACTTTATAGGAGTATTTTCGTATGTTGCAACCTACATCCAAAAAATTACTTGCTATGGTAACAGTTACCATGGTAGCTGTTGCTATAGTATCTGTTGATTTGCAGAAAGCTACCAAATTTAGGAGCCGATTTGCCCTTACATGCAACTTTCAGGAAGCTTGTGTCATTCATTATTTTAACTCCTAATAATAAAGCACAGATATTTGTGAAAAAGTATGAAAGTTGACTTCTCTCAACCTGGATCGATATCAATGATACCTTGCATGAATATTATGACTCGTGTCAGGTTTAGAAATATTCAGGGTTTTGAAATGTTGAAAGATTTTCCCATTTCATGAATTTTTGAGAGTATTGCCTACATAGAGCTGTAAAAGATTCAGAACGCTTTTAATGATTCCGTACAAAAAAATGAAAATGAAAATGAGAATGAACAGTGACTATTACAAACACATTTAGTTATTCTCTATGTAAGTATTTTTACTATTTATTTTATTTTTTTGAGTGTTTTTGAAACATGAACATGAAATGAAAGATTGTTACAAAATTGCTTTAAAATTTTTGTATCTTCTATATGTTGTTAGATAGTTGTTAGAGTTTGTTTCTACAAAAGCAGTCATCTCTACTCTATCTCTATATTAAATAAAAATTAAAATCAAAATAATAATTATAACGCAATATTTTCAATAAATTTTCAATTAACGTTGCGTATTGTAGGGAAAGAAATATAAAAAACAACAACATCAGAAACATTTTAATGAAGCAGTCCTAAGTATGACGTTAAACTGTTTAGGCTTTATGGGAGTCTTTAGCTTTGGCTAGTAACCTGTCTAGGAGAAGGGAACTCTGAGATATAACCTCTACTTTTAAGGAGGAAAGGGTGGGGAGAGCTCTTTTAACCTTGGTTGGTTATCTCCCTAGTGATGGTGTCACGATAAAAACAGCAAGTTTCCTGATTTGCAAATCTGGATGAATGCTAGGAAGGGCATCCAGTTCATAAAAACCCCGCTCCGACACACATGATGGTACAACAAAATTTTAAACACAACTGCGTAAACGGGACCAAAACTTCATGCAAATGTGTCACGCACGGAAGTGATGGTATAAGGTGTAAGCATCACTCGACCGTCAACAAGTTATTGCATCAAAATCAAAATAGTTTAGATGAGAAAGTCAATTTTTGAGTTGGGACGCTTAATGTAAGTAATCTTCATAAAAGGTCAGGAGAAGTAGTTGAAACAATTAGTAGAAGGCATATTGATTTATGTTGCATACAGGAAGTTAGATGGAAAGAAGCATCTACAAGGATGATTACAGGCAAAGAGAGTTCATACAAGTCTTTTTGGGTGAGAAATAAGAAAGGAACAGGAGGAGTAGGGATATTCTTAGCTGAAAAGTGGATTGATAAAGTGATAGATATAAATAGGGTTAATGACAGGATAATAATTATTAAGTTAATAGTGGGTAAGAATGTAGTTTCAGTAGTTTCTGTTTATGCACCCCAGTGTGGTTTGGATGATAGTCTTAAAGATGCTTTTTATGATGGTCTTTTAGCGGTGGTATCAAAGAGAAAAGGAGATAGTGTTAGTAGCTGGTGACTTTAATGGACATGTTGGAAGTACACCTAGAGGGTATGAAGGTATACATGGAGGTTATGGGTATGGAACTAGAAACACTGATGGTGAAAAAATATTAGAGTTTAGTGAAGCTATGTATATGTCGGTAGGTAATACCGTGTTTAAGAAAAGGAATAACTAGTAACCTTTCAATCAGGCAACTCAAGTACCCAGCTTGATTATATCCTTATCAGGAAGTCAGATCGGAATCTACTTAGGAATGTAAAGGTTATTGCAGGAGAGGAATGTGTTAGCCAGCATAGGTTGGTTGTATGTGACTTGAGCATCAAGTCAGAGAAGAGATGAGGAAAAGGACTTTTGTTCCTAGAGGAAAAATTTGGAAATTAAAAGTCTCTGCAGTAAGGGATAGTTTTTGTACCAGTTTTAAACAAAACTTGGAGAGAGTAGAAATAAAGACTGAGGTATATGGTCTAAGTTGAAAGGCAGCCTATTAGGTGATAGTGCTAAAAAACTGGTCTGGGAAAGTTATTACAGTAAATTACTAAATGAGGAGTTTGAATGGGACCGCAGTATTTTGTCACCAGTTAGTCCAATTGAGGGTCCTGCTGTCAGAATAGAAAAGGATTGGGTTAAATCGACTCTTAGTAAGATGAAAGATCGTAAAGCTGCTGGTCCATCAGGTATTGTTTCTGAAATGCTGAAGGCATCTGGTGAGAATGGTATTGACATCATTACTGAACTTGTAAATACTATCGTCAGTCAAGGTGTCGTCCCTGCGGAATGGAAATTAGGTAAAGGTGATGCCCTGGAGAGAAGTAATTATAGAAGGCTGAAAATGTTAGACCAAGTTATGAAAGTATTAGAAAGAATATTGACAAGACTTATTAGAGATAGGGTGAATATTGATGATATGCAGTTTGGATTTATACGTGAAGTAATCTGGTGGACGATGCGAAGGTTAAGAGTTGATGAATGGATAGTGTCAGTTGTTGTCTATGTATGAAAATGCCAGAAATCATGTCAGAGTGAATGGATCATATAGCAAGGAATTTGGAGTTAAGGTTGGTGTTCATCAGGGATCTGTTCTTAGACCGTTACTCTTTATCATGGTTTTGGAGGCTTTATCTCAGGAGTTTAAAGTAGGGTGTCCATGGGAATTATTGTATGCTGATGAACTTGTGCTTATTTCAGATAGTCTAGAAAAGTTAACTGCAAAATTTGCTACTTGGAAGAAAGGTATAGAGTCAAAAGAGCTTAAAGTTAACATGGGTAAGACAAAAGTTATTGTCAGCGAAGTTGGCATTTCAGCACCTATTGCTTAAGGTAGATGGCCATGCTCTGTATGTAGTAAGGGTGTTGGTAATAACTCAATATATTGCAAATATTGTGATCATTGGGTTCATAAGAAATGTAGTGGTATTAAGGGTTGACTTACCTCAGTGATGCGTGTATGGTGTGTACTGGTGAAATTACCTTAGCTACTGGACAGCCTTTAGAATCAGTGCCAATAGGAGATGGTTTTTTAGAGACAAAAAATGGCTTTTGTTATTTGGGCGACATGATAAGTACAGGAGGCACAGAACAAAGTTGTATAACTCGAATTAGATTTGGGTGGAAAAAGTTTAGAGAACTTTTACCTCTCCTAACTTCTAGAGTGATATCTCTTCGCACGAAAGGCAGGGTGTATGATGCTTGTGTAAGAAGTATTTTTCTATATAGTGGGGAGACATGGGGAGTTAGAACTGTTGAACTAAACAAACTAGAGCGTGCGATGAGAATGATTAGATTGATGTCAAATGTGACATTGAAGGATAGGAAGCCTTCAAATGAGTTAAGAGAACGCTGTGCTTCCCTCTCACTGGGGTTGGCGTTAGGAAGGGCATCCAGCTGTAAAAACATCTGCTCCAATGAATCATCAAATGATTAAACCTACAAAATTGCGGGGAATATCATCTGTTGAAACCGTCCAACCCATATAAGCATGGAAAAGTGACGTTAAAAAATGATGATGATGATGTGGACTTTGCAAAGACGTTGGCTTAGATCGTTTGGTCATGTTGAGAGAAAAAACCATCAAAAAACATTAAACATGGCGGACGTATCAACACAAGCGAAGAATGAGATTCTTGATACTGACGAGTATTTACAACAATTCGCTTCATTTCTAGACAGTTTTTCCGGGAATAAAAGTGCAATATCGAAAGAGTACATCAAAGTTATTACGGATTTCATCGACATTTTACATAAACGTAAAAAAGGACTGATGTTCAAAGTATTTTTTACGAAGCTTCAAAACGTTTTTGCCGCGAACTTCAAAAGGATAAAGTAAGTTATTTTATTCATTATTTAGTCACCAAAGGAGTTTTGAAATGTACAGTTAGAGATGGAAAAGAATCGTACAAAACTAATCTTGTTATTGAGAATAGCGTTAATGTAACCAACGACACGCCTGCCGCAGAAGTATCCTTTGAGGACTTTAATTCTTTACAAATTCATTTGGATCAGTTGAACAGGGAAATGCAGAATTTCAAACTCTGCCAAAGTAGTTTGGTTATTTTAAAAGAGGAAAATGAGTTTTTAAAATCTGAACTCATGGCAATGAGAAAAATGGTTTCATTTTTGATTGGAAACAACAAAGTCTCTGATAAATCCAGAATTAACTCAAGCGTGTCAGCAATAACATCGCCTTGTAAATCTGATCAAATTATAGATTCTGTTGTTAATTCGCCTGTAATCAGCTCGCAATTAAATAAACAAAATAAATCACAACAACAACTTCCTGTCATTAGCTCAGATTCAAACAATTTGCCAATAAATTCAAATAAATCACGATTAAATAAATCACATCAACTTCCTGTTAATAGTACTGATTCCAACAATTTATCTATTATTGTTAATGTTCCTCTTGGTCATTGTTTTAATCCTAACACCATTAAATATAAAGAAACTCAAAACAAATATAGAAGTAAATTCCCCCGGAAGTTATACAAGTTTTCGCCAGTCCAGATAAATCGATGAATAAAACTCCTCCAAATAAACACCCCTATGAGCCGCAACCGGAAGTGAATAATAATAATAACAACCGCACGATTCCGAAGCCAAAATCCCCATCAATACTTGATAGAGAGGGAAACGATTCCGAAAAAATATTTGTTCTCGGAGATAGTATGTTATCTGGAATTGAAGGCGCCAGTTTATCCAGCAACGATAACTTTGTGTCTGTTAAAAGTTTCTCTGGATCAAATTCTTCTGATTGGACTGATTTCATAAATCCATATGTCCGGAAGAAACCAAAAGCCATAGTCATGCATATTGGCACAAATGATATTCAACAGAATATTGACACGGCTATGAACCTGACATCCATCGTCTAAAAAATCGATAAGGTTGGAATTGCCATGGCTATTTCCAGTGTATGCCATCGACAAGATAAAGAGTCATTTGTACCCAAAGTAGTCCTTCTAAACAACACTATTCGTAAACTCTGTTCTGATCTGAATGTCCCTTTTATCGAACATCAAAATGTGGACTCTAGTTGTCTGTCAAGAAAAGGCTTACATTTGAATAGGAAAGGTTTAGCAACTTTGGCAAAAAATTTAAAAACATTTTTATCGAAATGACGGCAAATTATTAACGGAAGAGGGAACGGAAAATTACAAAATATTGGACATAAATTTCCTACGAATGTTATTGTTTCATACATTAATGTTAATTCGATAGGGAATAAATTAAATTTCCTCCATGATATGTTACATAGTAGTGTGGACTTGTTAACTATTTCCGAGACTAAACTCGACTGTTCTTTCCCTGAAAGACAATTTGTTGTCGATGGGTTCAAGAAGCCATATCGGCTAGATGTCACTGGAAACAGCGGAGGACCACTCACCTATGTTAAAACTGACTTACCCAGCCGTCTCATGACGACTTTTAAATTTAATTTGGAAATGCAGGTACTTCCTATTGAATTAAATCTTAGGAAACAAAAATGGCTTATTTTCGTAATTTACCGACAACCTAGTCTTGACTTAAAATATTTCATATCAAATCTTTCAAAAGCTATTGATTTTTATTGTAAATCTTTTGATATTATGATTATAATTGGTGATTTTAATGCCAACCCACAGTCCGTTCACATTAAAGATTTTCTTTCCGAAAATTCTTTCTTTAATCATATGAAGGAAAACACGTGTTTTAAATCTGATAAGGGGAATTGTATTGACTTGATTCTTTCCAACAGAAAATATTCCCTTCAACACACTGGCACTGTGGACACTGGTATTAGTGATCATCATCACTTAGTTTACACGATGTTAAAAACAACATATGTAAAATTACCACTTAAACGTATATGTTACAATTTAATGATTATTCATTTTTGACAGATTTACAATGCAATTTAATATTTAGTACGAATTATAGCGATTTTGATAGAATTTTTTCGAAAACTTTGGATAAACATGCACCGCTGAAAACTAAATTTCTACGTGCCAATAACAAGCCACATTTAACAAAAGATCTGAGAAAGGCTATTATGAAGAGAACTCGATTGAAAAATGTAGCCAACAAGACAAAAAATCTTGATGATGTGGCTAGTTATCGGAAACAAAGAAATTTAGTTGTCAATACGAACAGGACTATTAAAACCTCTTTCTATAGTAGCATTAGTACGTTGTCTCAGAGTAAAAACTTCTGGAAAGCTTGTACACCCCTCTTTTCTAACAAAACAAATGCTATGGCAGAAAGGATTTTATTAGTTGAACATGAAAGAATTATTGATAAAGATTGTGACATTGCTGCAATCTTTAATGGATATTTTAATAGAATTACTGAAACTCTTGATGTTCCCTTTTGGAATATCAAATTCATACCAAAAAATGACGATAATATACGTAATGCTCTTGAAAAGTACGCAGACCATCCAAGTATTTGTGCTATAAAAAAACAGTGCAAAGTGAATCAGCGTTTTGAATTTTGTCATCTTTCTGTTGAGGACATATACCAGGAGATTCTTAATCTCGATAGTTCTAAGAAAGTAAGCGGTCATGTTCCCATAAAGATTCTTAAATTGGGCATAAATCAATGTGCTCCTATACTTCAGAAATGCCTAAATTCTTTCATTGACAAATGTGAGTTTCCTGGCGAACTGAAATGGGCCAATATTATTCCAATTCACAAAAAAAATAGCACTACTGACAAAGAAAACTATAGACCTATTAGCCTCCTTCCAGCTATTTTAAGGTCTTTGAGAAAATCATTAGTAGACAGCTAAGAGGTTTTATTGATATGAAACTATCAAAATTTCTATGTGGGTTCAGAGAAGGGTATAGTTCCCAACATTCTCTCTTGAATCTTCTAAATAGCTGGCAAAAATGCCTTCACAATAAAGGAAAGGTTGCCGCTGTTAATAGATTTATCAAAAGCTTTCAATTGTCTACCACACAATTTGTTAATTGCTAAACTAGAGGCTTATGGTCTTAGTGCTAAGAGTCTGAGTTTCATATACAACTACCTCAGAAACAAGAAACATCGCGTCCGTATCGGCTCGTCTTTTAGTGGTTGGTTAAATGTTTTATGTGGTTCCCTCAAGGATCAATATTGGGGCCAATTCTTTTCAATATATTTATTAATGATTTACTGTTGCTGATACATGATTGTGAAATCTGTAACTTTGCTGATGATAATACCATTTATGCTTGTGATAGTAGTATCGATAATGCCTTTATACGCCTTAACAATGATTTAACCAAAGCATTAAATTGGTTTAAATGTAATTTTATGGTCGCAAATCCAGCAAAGTTTCAGGTTATTTTCCTTGGTACCCGTAACAGGGAATTAAGCCTTAATATTGATGGAAATACCATTTTTGGCTCTGATCAAGTCAAGTTATTGGGTGTTATCCTGGATAATAAGTTAAACTTTTTACCACAAATCAAAGAAATTTGTGCAAAAGCGAATTCCAAAACAAAAGGGCTTCTCCGAATTAGGAAGTACTTAAACATCTCAAAAGCTAAAATTTTATGCAGCTCGTTCATTTTATCTTGTTTTAATTACTGTCCCATTGTCTGGATGTTTACAAATAAGAAGGGAAATTCGTTAATAAACACCTCGCATCGTAGGGCATTGCGGGCTGTGGTTAATAATTTCTCACTGAGTTATGAAGATATGCTAGAGCAAACAGGAAAATGCGAGTTGCACAAGAAAAATCTGCGATGTTTAGCTTTGGAGGTGTTTAAGTCTATATACAACTTGAATCCTGAGTTCATGAACGAGTTCTACTCATTTAAAAATTGCAATTTAAATCTATGAGGAGGACTAATGTTAGCAATACCTTCCTCAGTGGGAGTATACTCGTAGTTATACAGAAGTGTTTTCTTTTGGGAGAATCATCTCCCAAAACATATCAAAGAAGAACCAACAAAGAGAAGCTTTAAAAGGGCAATCATTGCTCATGAATTATACTGCAAATGCAAAATATGCAGATAATTCTGCCTAGATAGTTCTTCATTTGTTACCTGTTTTGATTTTAATGTTTACGTTGTTTGTTTGTTGTTTTGTTTTATTTTTGTTAATATTAGGAAGGAATAAAGTTTTGACGTGTTTTGTTGGTATAAATTAGTTCAAATCAACTATGTAAAGGAACCAACATAAAATAAAGAATACATACAAAGAATGAATGATAATAACTGGGTTAAGAAGTGTAGAGATTTAGTTGTTGATGGTAAGTGTGGTAGAGGCAGGCCAAGGACGACATGGAGCCAGGTTGTGAAGAAAGATCTCGTTGAGAAACTTGGGTTAGCGCAGGATAGAGTAGGATGGAGGCGTGCCATCAGTAAACCCGTCTAACCCGTGCCAGCATGGAAAATAGACGTTAAATGTATAGAGAGAGAGAGAAAAAAAGCTGTAACTCCACCTTAAAATTTGCCTTTACTCCTAAAATAAACATAAATGTGTTACCAAGCAAAGACAAAGAAACAAAGCCTCAACAATAAAGAAGATATTCCTATAATGTCACTGTAATACTCCAACTTTGTAAGTATTATTGATTGATTTTTTTTTTATTAATTCTAAATTGTACTCGCTTACCCGGCACAAATAAGTCTTTGCGTACACGCTAACCAAAGGATCAGCTAAACCACGAATTTGCTGAGTGAGGCGTGCAAGTGCTTGTGTGTATTCGCTAAAAACAACAGGTTTAAAATAGGCCAAGATACAAACTTTGTCCTCACTTCACAATGCTTCACACAATGCTTTTCATAATCAAGCTATACACCCAAACAAAGTTATTTACACAAGTTTTCTGAGAAGAAATGTTGTTTCAGATAAAAATCAATTATTTTACTGAAATTGTTGTTTTTATAAACCTGATGTCTTCTATGAAAAATAATGTCCATTAAGATTGTTCAGGATTCAAGAAGAAAAAAAGGGTTTATTGGACAAATTGCACCGATTGTTGGTGGAGCGGGAGTAAGAAAAACGGTAGAAAATTGAACTGGAGTTAAAGTTGAAGAAGTAAGAGGAGAGATTCGCCTAAAAATCAAAAAAAAGAAATCGAAAAGAAGCGTAAACAACATAGAAATATGAAAAAGAACATAGATAAATATGTTGTTATTTGAATGATGTATTTTACAAAAACTTAACAAAGAGGACATTTGCTTTTCCACTAAACACATCACGTCTGAAGATCTCACAAATGTAAGAATAGCTGCTGGTGCAATGGAGTTGTTTACAACATTTCTCAAGAAGTAGCATGAGCAGCAGGGAAACTTAAATTTCACGAAAGATTTGTAGGGTGTGTCAAAAAGAAAAAAATCCAACTTGTGGTGACAACAAATTTACACTGAAAGCTTGAATTAAAAACAGCACAAAGGAGACCTAAATAATGAAATTCCCAAAAAGAAACCAACATTCCCTGGGAACTCAAGAGAACCATGACAGACACATGACAAAACTTCTTTCCACTAGATGTCCATCAAGTCACTAAATAGTCCCAAACAGCATGCAGCATTCTAAAATATGTCTAACCATGTCGTTGGTTTGGAAAATAAGATAAAAAAATCAAGCCTTTATTTAAGAACACTTTTTCATTGACAAAGAAGTGGAAAGTAACGTAAGGTAACAAAGTGAAACAAAGATATTGAATGAAAAAAATGATCGGACACACAAATGAGCCAGTTCTGATGGGTTTTCGTGAAAAGTTGTTCATGGGTGGACAATCATGGAGTTCCTGTTCAAACATGAAATGAAATGTAAAAAGGAATATCATGAATATCCATAACAAAACATAATAAATCTGCTGTTTCAAAAGCTAAAAGAACAACAAAAATCACAAAGAAAAATTCCAAAAGAATATTGAATATTGAATCAAATTTTGTTTAAAATGGAGCATTGAACTTTGTATCGAAATTTTTGATTAACATTGCGTAGTCACAAATATATTTTAACCAATCAGGTGTTGAAGGGCTGTCAAAAGCTTTGCACTTATTTTAGAAGTAAAAGGTTTATTTTTACCTTTATAATATTACGATTGGTTTATTGTTAATCATTATCGAATCATTGACCTTACCCAGCCGTTAGAAAACTGTAGCAACGCAAGATCGCCATTTCAACATATCTAGGTCTCAATTAAGGTATCTTTTTAATATGAAACAATGTATTCGTAAAACTGAAAATTTGCTAAAGCTATGTTATCCGTGGTGCCAACCCAAAGGCGACCAACAGAGATGGGACTACTGATTTCCTTCATGGCAATTACAAAATGGCAATAAGAAATTTGTCCAGCAGGACGAAACTAAACATAAAGCTAAACCCAACTTTTATTTTCATACTTTTGTGTTGTTTTGGCGCAAACAAATGTTACACACACAAACAACATTCGCACAAGATCAGGTAGGTACCTTTGCATTTAAAATTAGAAATATGTTTTGAAATTGAAATAGGTTTTATAGCTTTTGCTTGAAATGTTATGTACAAATGTAAAACAATGTATACACCACTAATCTATTGAGTTTTCCATAACTAAATTAAAAATTAAACATTGAAAAAGGAATACAAAGGATACAATCTCGGTATGAGCTCTCGAATGGAAGCCACCTTGTAGAACCAATTGCAACACGTTTCTTTCGCTGAGTCAGGAACCTCTTCTGGCAGAAAGTTTTCAGATAGTGGACGTGGGTTATTACTGCCTGCCGTGTACGTTACTGATTTCTCACGGATTCGCTCATATACCAAACGCCCTGTTTCGAAAACAAATGTTTTACAATTAAGAAGTAGAATATAGTTCACATTGTTTTTAATAGAAATTTTAGAAAAGTTACTTCATTTGTCAATTTTCAGTAGGTGGTTTTCAACGTCTAGATGCTCTAGTAGTAGGTTTCTCATCAAAAAACAAACAACAAACTTCAACGGCAGCATAACACACAATTAAAAAGTAAAGTATACAAGCAAAAAATCAATAGTACTTTTCTTAGGTTCTCTGAAAGCTCCTATTGAAGTTTTATAAATGAAATGCCACACGTTTCGTTAAAAGCTACAGTTTCTTTGACATACCAAAATTATCCAGGATATCTGTGATGATGACAAACTTGCTTGGGTAGAATAGTATGACGTCAGTTTCTCCAAGCATTTTTGCACACTGGAAGAAACAAGATGAGTAGAATTTTTTTGGATGTATATGTTAACATCTCATATGATTCTCTCTAGCAGTAATACATATTGCATAAACAAATTGTGTAGCTGAGTGGGGTCAATCCTGTTTGTATTCAAAGTGTTTCCTGCGTTGCGTTATTGGTGTTATATAAACTATTGTGTTCCTGTTGCGTTATTGGTGTTATACAAATTGTTGGGTTGGTTTCAAGTATCTTGTTGTTAGCGTTGTTGTTGAACTGCATATCCGTCAAGTGGTGTTGTTGCTGTCTGGTGCAAAGTACCTGTGTGTTGTGCTGGGTTATACCTGTTCCCCATTAACCAGGGTTAGTGCTTACAATCTATTTAACATTTGGTAGCAGATTTGTGACAATCTACTGATATGGCGAGTAATGGAGAGAAGACCCCACCAGCTTTAAAAGGTGATATTCCATATGATAATTGGAAAAAGGAGTTAAAGATATGGCAGCGATTTACCCCTTTGACAAAACCAAAACAGGCATTGGCAGTGTTCCTATCACTTGAAGGAAAAGCAAGAGAGGCTGCAATAGATATAGACATCGATGAGTTAGATTCAGATGACGGTGTTGATAAAGTTTTAGCCACATTAGATAAGTTATATCTCAAGAGCAGGTTAGCACTATCGTATGAAGCATATGACAGATTTGAAAGGTTTGTTCGTCCCCAAGATATGAGCATAGCTGATTATTCTGCAGAGTTTGATAGGCTATATAACAAGGCGAAGAAATATGAAATGGTCCTTCCTGATGGTGTACTTGCCTACAAATTCCTAAACAACGCAAACATTTCCAGCAATCAGCACGAACTAATCAGAGCAACTCTATCAGAATTAACGTATGATAATATGATAATCCAAGTTAAAAAGATATTTGGAGACTTAGCAATATCAACATCATCCAGTTACCAACAACAAGTAAAAGTAGAGCCACAAGAATTGGTGATGGAGACACAGCATGGGTATAATGAAGAAGCCTTATACACAAATAGGCGACCCTCAAGAGGACGTGGAGGATCTGGTTTTGGTCGTTATAGAGGAAATGGACATGAAAATTGGCGAGAACCAAGGGAGCAGCGTAAAGAAAGTTATGAAAAACCAACGCGTAGACAGAATCCACTTGATGAAAATGGCGAGGTTTCTCGATGTGTAATATGTGGGTCGATGTTCCATTGGGCCAGAAAATGCCCTGATTCTTTTGAGTCATTAAGAAGACAAAGATTTCTTGATAATAAAGGCAAATCAAAAGATGTAAATGTTGCTTTGTACGGAGATACTATGAAAGTTTTGGTTGGCGAAACATTGAGTATAGCAGTCCTTGATTCGGGTTGTACCAAGAATGTGTGTGGAGAAGGTTGGTTAGATTGCTATCTAGACACTTTACAGCCAGTTGAAAAGAACGCTATTGTGTATAAAGAAAGTGATGTCACGTTTCGCTTTGGTAGTGGAGATCCAGTTAAATCGTTAAAGAGAGTCACTATACCATCAATAATGGGTGGAAAACAGATCACTATTGATGCAGATGTGGTACCTTGTGATATTCCTTTACTTCTCAGCAAGGAAGCAATGAAGAAAGCTCAGACCAAAATAGACTTCAACAACGATTCTGTTGAGCTGTTTGGAATTAAACAAAAGTTACTGTTTACGTCAACGGGCCATTACTGTATTCCAATCGGATTAAAGAAATGTCTTATCGAGTCAGAGGCTGTCAGTCCAAGAGATATTGACATAGTGATGTTTGGAACTGAGCAAATCAAAGTGTCAAACGAAAAGTTCAAACTAACTAAAGCTGATATTGTAAAACTTCATAAGCAATTTAGTCACCCACCCTTCGAAAGGTTAAAGAAACTGATGAAAGATGCTGGAATATCTGACGATGAAAATTATGTGTTCTTGAAGAAGGTGTCAGAAGAATGTGAAGTGTGTAAAAAGTATAGGAAGAACTTTCCAAGGCCAATAGTTGGGTTTCCCATGGCGAATGTTTTTAATGAGACAGTAGCGATGGACCTGAAAGAGTGGAAGTATGGCACATGCAAAACATGGTTTCTTCACCTTGTGGATCATGCAACACGTTTTAGTAGTTCAGTTGTTATCAGAAGTAAAAAGAAAGAGGTGATCATAGAAAATATTTTCAAGATGTGGATATCAATTTTCGGCACTCCTAAAAAGTTCCTAATGGATAATGGTGGAGAATTTGCAAATTCAGAATTTGTTGATTTTTGTGAAAATTTAAATATCGTAATAAAAACCACTGCTGCTGAAAGCCCTTGGTCAAATGGAATTGTGGAGCGACATAATGGTATGATTGGTGAATCTGTTATGAAAATAATTGAAGAGACAAAAAGTAACCTAGAGATAGCTTTAGCATGGGCAGTCAGTGCTAAGAATGCGCTCAAAAATGTGTATGGTTTCAGTCCAAACCAGCTTGTATTTGGAAAGAATCCGAATTTTCCATGTGTGTTAAGTGATAAACTACCAGCGTTAGAAGGGCGAACTAAAAGCATGGTTGTTGCAGACAACTTAAATGCAATGCATGCAGCTAGAATGGCATTCGTTGAAGCAGAAGCGTCAGAGAAAATTCGTCGTGCCCTGAAGCATCAGGTTCGTTCTTCTGGAGCAGTAAAGTACGTGACTGGAGATGCTGTGTTCTATAGAAGAAATGGTGATGACAAATGGAGAGGAACAGGAACGGTTATTGGACAAGATGGAAAACAGGTGTTGATAAAACATGGAAGTGGTTATGTTAGAGTCCATCCATGCAAAATTATGTTAGAAAAGGAAGCGAAGAAAGAAAAATCTACTAGTGAACAAAGTATAAACATTAAAGATTATGAAGGGAACAAAGAAGACACAAGAAACGTACTACCTAGTAGCTTCACTAGAGGAGAAACTGAACAAAAAGGCGACAGAAGTTTCACTAGAGAAGAAAATAAACAAAAGGGCGACAGAACATTAGAATGCGGGCAGATTATCAATGACAACATAGAAACTGAACCAGAAAACGTAGAAGAACAAACCGAAAAGCAGTCAACAATATCGAGAGCATCGGAACTAGTTAAAAAATTCCGCCAACCTTCAGTTAAAGATCTGGTAAAATATCTTCCTGCTGACAGTGAGGAATGGAAAACAGTTAAAGTTGTGTCTAGGGCAGGAAAAGCTACCGGCAAATATAAACACTTTCTTAATGTATGCGACAGAAACGATATAATTTCTTGTGTTGATTGGGAAAATGATGTTAGGGATTGGTGTGAGGTAGACGGTTCCGAAGAAGTACTGATATGTGAACAAGAGTCAAAAGTTAGTTTGGTAGAAGAAGCTAAGCGTGCTGAACTAGAAAATTGGCAGCGTAACAAAGTATATGACGTTGTTCAATTTACAGGTCAAAAATGCATATCAACCAGATGGGTGCTTACAGAAAAGACTATTGATTCAAAGCGAAAGGTGAAAGCTAGATTAGTAGCCCGTGGTTTCGAAGAAGCGTTATGTAACCAGACTGATTCACCCACATGTAGTAAAGAATCGTTTCGAATGATGTTATCAATAATGGCAATTAAGAAGTGGAATAGCAACTCTATTGATATAAAAGCTGCATTTCTACAAGGAAAACCAATTGATCGTGATGTATATATACATCCTCCTACAGAAGCTGGGGAAATAGATAGAGTGTGGAAGTTAAAGACATGTGTTTATGGGCTGAATGATGCCTCCAGAACTTGGTATCTACGTGTAAGAGATGAGTTGGAAATACTTGGTGTCAAAAGTTCAAGATATGATTCAGCGTTGTTCTACTGGAGTTTCGAAAATGTATTACATGGCCTGATATCCACTCACGTTGACGACTTTTGTTGGGGTGGAACAAAACAATTTGAAGAGAAAGTGATACGCCCTTTGAAGGAAATCTTTGAAGTTGGTACTGAACACTCCAACAACTACAGGTATCTAGGGTTAAATATACATCAAGTAAAAGAAGATATGATCAGTGTTGACCAAATAAACTATATCAAAAGTATAAAGCCTATAGCCATTGGTAAAGAAAGACTGACACGAAAAGAAGACCCTGTGGGAAAGCAAGAGCTTCAAGTATTACGTACACTTGTTGGACAATTAAATTGGATAGCAATACAAACAAGGCCGGACATTCTCTTTGACAGCTGCGAGCTCATGAGTTCATTCAAATCAGCTAAAGTCTTGGACTTGATCAAAGCGAATAAGGTGTTAAAGAAAGTACAACAACAACCAGTAGTATTACGTTTTTGTGATTTGGGAAGTATCAGCGAGTTAAAATTGATTGCATATCATGATGCGTCCTATGCTAATCTAAAAGATGGAGGGTCACAAGGTGGATATATAGTATTCCTATCAAGCAGAGATGAAACTAAAGCTGTTCCAATAGCATGGCAGTCAAAACGAGTACGAAGAGTAGTTAAAAGTACCCTTGCAGCTGAAACTTTAGCACTTGTGGATGGAGCAGAAACTTGTATTTGGTTGGCAACTATTCTCGATGAAATAACGATATCATCAAGAGTTATAAAAAGAAAGAGAGAGTGCAGAACAGATAACCATTCACTATTTGATGCAGTTTACTCTATGACGTCATTGACCGATAAAAGATTGAGAGTTGACATAGCTATACTAAGAGAAATGCTTGTGAACAGAGAATTGGATCAAGTGACTTGGATCCCTAAGGAAAAGCAGCTAGCAGATTGTTTAACAAAACATGGAGCATTGTCTTCTAATCTACTGTCAGCGATCGGCAATAATAAAGTATAGCACACAACAAAAGGAAAATGTATATAGATGTAAACAAAGATGTTGTAACATAGATGTAAATAAAGCATGGAAGATACCACGAAGTAAAAACACAATCAGTGTTCCTGAACTGAAGGAAGAAAGAAGAAGAGAGACGAGATTGTTAACATCTCATATGATTCTCTCTAGCAGTAATACATATTGCATAAACAAATTGTGTAGCTGAGTGGGGTCAATCCTGTTTGTATTCAAAGTGTTTCCTGCGTTGCGTTATTGGTGTTATATAAACTATTGTGTTCCTGTTGCGTTATTGGTGTTATACAAATTGTTGGGTTGGTTTCAAGTATCTTGTTGTTAGCGTTGTTGTTGAACTGCATATCCGTCAAGTGGTGTTGTTGCTGTCTGGTGCAAAGTACCTGTGTGTTGTGCTGGGTTATACCTGTTCCCCATTAACCAGGGTTAGTGCTTACAATCTATTTAACAGTATACGCGACAGAAAACTCTATCTGTCATTTTAAAACATAAACAATCATGAAAACTGTAGATCTGCAATGATTTGATTCAATGCAATGTTTGTATTGGACACCACAATTACTGCTTTTATTTTCTACTTCAATTTCCTCAATTTTCATACTAAGGCACAAAGAGCCGCTCAAGGTGAAGGGCTGTTGTTATATGAGGTCCCAACCCCTCCCAATTCTTAACTCAGAAACATGAAACAAATCTTAGAAACTCTAGAATAAGCCACTTCACCGAGAAACAAACTGAGCGCAGTACTTCTGGTGTGAGATTCAAACTGGATGTCGAACCAGTGACGTTTGATTCTGAGTGCAACACTTAGACCGACATACCTACTGCAGAAGCAGAATAATAATGTAAGACATTAATGGTTTTGCGATGAGTAACATCTCACAGTTACATGACACAATCGGCAGGTTACAAATGGCAACCGTCATATAAGTCTCAATGATACAGTTGCAATTTCTATGGTGATTTGGAGTCTTGTTCTTTTGTTGACACATCCAATTCACTCAGTACGTAATTAAGTTCTGTTATGGAAGCATCCACCCAAGACAAACAAAAATCTTACTTGTATAGCAATCTTCAACGACTTGACACGTTGGTCATTTCTCCAAGCATCAAGCAAAGCCTAAACACATAACACACTAGAAGATGCTAAGCATTGTCTTTACAGCTGCAATATATTATATTTTACTTCAATGAAAATAGTATAAATCATATATATTTAAAATATTTATACAGGACAGTCATATCACGTAAATTACTGCTTTCCGAATGAGGCATGTTTAAAAACAGAATGAAACGGAGTAAAATTAGTAACTTTAAAATGAAAAATGCAATCTGGAATAAAACCCAAATATATTCATATTTTCTCTTACTTACCTTGTTCAATTCCTCGATTCTGACAACGTATTCAGCTTGACTGAGATTGAGCATCTCCCTCAATGATCCCTGAAGCAAAATGGTGTTTTGAAATCAATAATTATGCAACAAATGTTAAAATACAACACTAAAGAATACTGGAGATTCAATAAAACCTTTGTTAAAGATGGTGGTCTAAATTATGGAGATTGTATCTACCCACTGTTTACTGCATTGCTACCACTTTATACATTCTGATGTTTTTTAAATATTTTTTATTAATAATATATAAACACTGAACTCATTCAAGATGTTGACATTTAAAAAAACAGGGGGAGATGCATATGACCTCTCTATACCCGTTGGTAGGTAGAGAGGTCTTAAGGACAACCATAAAATTCAAGAAAGTGTAGCTTACAATCCTGAACATGATTTGAAGTTGAAAGGTTAGATGCAAGCATTGCAGATCGAAGATGGATCACAGTTGAAATCATTTGATAACAGTTCTATTTGATTACCCTTTCAATCTCCCGCTTCAAACGAGTTTACTGTAACAGTTGGGCAACTAAAACTGGGGTTAATTAAAGTCCTTCTGTTTATCATTTATTAACCATCAATCATCAAGTTCACCATTAAAAGCTTAGAATAAATTTTACTTTACATAAAACTGTCTAAATCTGACGAAAAGATTTGTCCTAACATAAATATTTGAGTATTAATAATGTGATTGCCATGCGAATACTGCCCATATGAACATATCACATCAATCTACCTCCTCCACATCGTCAAGTTGCTCCAATCTGGTCCTCACTTTATCTGTCGTTGTTGTGCTCTGCTTCACAACAACTAAACAATCATTATTTACATTTAGACAAATGAATAAGCCAATTGAACAAAGACTCAAATTTCTAAGTTAAGATTCTAAGCATCGTTATGCAATGACTATAGCACATTAAAAAATAAAGGTTTCAAGGTAGAATCAGCAGTTTGAAAGGCGGTTTCTATCTGGTTCATTAATATTAAGACATCTCTAAAGATACAGAATTCTTCACAACATCTATTTTATTTATTTATTCAAGAATATTTATACAGGAAATGCTTTATGGTCTCAATTTTGTATTTATGCACAATAAAAGGTTCCATGTGTCAACACGACAGGAACCTACATGACTGACGTTGATGGTGTTTTAAAATGTTTACAACTTACATTTTTCTACTTCTCCATCAGACAAGAAACTCTAGAAAACATTTTGCAATTAATATAATATATATTATATAGCAAAAAGTTTATAGAAATAAAAAATGAGATGAATTTGTTCCTGAAATAAAACAGACCAATCAAAACATTGATTGAGAATTAAATAATAACCCAACATTTATAATAATAAATATAACACAAGACAGAAATTTTTCTTTAACGTTTGATAATTTGTAGCAGACCTTTTAATTATAGTAATATTTATTTTAGGAAAAATATATTTAAAATGAAAAAATATATCTAAATATTTCTAAGAAACATATTTTGTTCTTCTGAAGAAAACAAATTTTATTGAAAAGATTTATCTGGAACCAACAACTTACAGTGGTGATGGACAATTTCTCTGAAGTTGTGTACACTGTAAGAATTCCTGCTCTTTTCGATTGCCATGGTTCAAAAGAGTCATCAATGTAACCATCTGTATCACCAAACTTTTTAACAAAAGTGTCCTGCATAAAAAACATATTTTTGAACTATTAATAAATATATTTGCCACCAATGATACATAAATATATTACTTCACTATAAATATATAGGAAATGTTGAAATATCGAAAATAAATACTATTTCTTTTAAGTTGATTTCATGTGAGGGAATGTTTATTATATTAGAATTTACTAAATTTCTTAGAACCATGTAAATCATAAACAAATGTATAAACAATTTGCAATAACCCATGTTGAGGATAAGACTAAAATTAGTTACAAAAAAATGACAGGAAAGGTATGAACCCACTTTTATCTTACGACCAAAAGAGGGAGTAACTTCACGGGCAATGATTGACAACGGATCAGAACCCTCCGAGGATGAAGATGCGAGCATTGAGAGTGGATCGGTGACAAGTGTTTTTGCAGATTGTCCGCCTGTACGCACGTTACTGGTCACAACATCCTGAAGAAGGAAAATCGCGTAATTTACCACAAGTGTAAGCTATTTAAGGATGCGAAATAACTAGGGCCAGGAGAATCAATATTGTGGTAGTTTGAGCAAGAAGAGAAGAAAAGTTGAAAATGAGTTTGACTTGAAAAGTCCTACCGTCATTACAGTTCCTCGTAATGGATGTTCCAAAGTGGTGGTTCGAGTCACTGCAATTTCATCTTTTTCCAATACATAATCACGTTTGCGAAAAGTCCTAAAATAAATTTATTGTTTAATTAAAACAGCCATCTATACGTAATTACTATAAGTAATTACTCATAATACCTTTGCCCTGTTTCCACAAAGGTATCAAACAATAGCAATTAGTACTACACATCCTGCTAGAAAGCACAAGTAACCTTACCAACTCATGTTTTCTGTTGAATGCATAATGGTTACCAGTAATAATTGTTATCTGCAAGTAAACAACAGTCTAAAAAATATATTTATCACAAATAATTTCCCCTTGTTAAACGTTGTACATCATAAATAAATTATAATAATTTGCACATTACACTTAACAATATATATAACACAAGAGAACAAAACAAAATTCATTCAGTGTGCTTCAATAAATTTTTCATATAACAATTAATGCATGTACAATACAACAGCTTCAACTTTGAATAATGCAATCTTCAGACAAATATCATCAACAGTAAAAGGTTACAATATAAAAATATGGAACAATCAGGGTTGTCATTCTGAGGCGAGCCCTGGCTCACGAAACTCGAAATAGTCATAGTTCGGCCCTTGACAACGAATTAAAAAAATTAGATGAAGTTAAGATCAAATTATAAATACTGAAAAACCCTTCAAGTGCTCTAGTAAAAAATGATTTCTTCTACAAATGCATCGATGAAAGTGCAACAGAGTAGTGACTAATAATATGGAGATACTAATATTACCGTCTCAGCATCCAGCCTCATTGCTGAGGTGGAATACAAAGCAAGACACAGAGGACCAAACCAGAGACAGAGTTGTAATCTCTTGCAACTCCAACAAGCTGAGAAAGCGTTTGCTGATGGAAACCGATCTCACCCTAGCAAAATGCATTGAAATTGCACGCACACAGGAGAGTGCATCCCAACAATCTAGACAGATTGAAGATCTACAAGACAAAGGTGATACAGAGATTGCTAACCTGATTAAAAATGACAACCGCCATCAATACAGAGATAATAGAAACAATCGCCATAACCCGTCAACGAGAACATGCAACCGCTGTGGAGGAGACAGCCACACGAATACTGAATGCAGGACCAGAGGAAAAACTTCCTTTTGTGAAAAAGTAGGACATTTTCAAATTGTATGCCGATTCAGACTACAGAACAAAAACATAAAGCCAAACTCATCAGCCAGCAGCAGCATACAACCGGAACTCCAGATACAACCGTAATAACAGCACACTCATAAATTTACAGGAAACAACAGGCAGAAGTATCACATAAACACCATCAGCCAAGATGAACCAGAAAACACATCACTGTATGTCGAACACCTATCGGTGAACCAGAAGTATATGTCTTCCACATCAAAGAGCAAGAAAATATACCGCTCCACCAACTGAAAATCAACAAGACGGACATTGAGATACTTATAGACTCTGGGTCTTCACTTTAAACTTACTTGATTTCAAGACTTATAAGCTGCTAGACCCAAAACAAAAACATCGAGCGTCTAGATCTATGGATACAGTGCAGATCAACCACTACCAATTTGTGAAACCAGATGGAAACCAAACTGAAGCGATATTCTATGTAATTCCAGGCAAGTCAAGTTCATTGCTCTCAAAATCAACCGCAGAAGACTTGAACCCTGTACGAGTAGGACCACCATCGACAAACATCAATTCTGCCAGAGTTCAGGATACAGAAATTCCAACAACCACCAAAGACATTGTTCAGCAACATGCTGACGAGTTCCACGGTACAAGGTACAGGTCTACTGACTACTGAGACTTGTGAACTGCAACTTCACATCGATCCGAATGCCACACCAGTTCAACAACCCATCTGCCGTGTTCCACATCACACCCAATCGAGTTAGAGAGACTCCCAAATCTATACATCATCAAACCTGTCTCCGGCCTTACCAGTTGGCTCAATCCATTTGTTCCTGTTCCCAAATCAGATGGGTCAATCCGCTTTGTTTGAACATGAGGAGAGCCAATGCTGCTATCTGCAGGGAAAGACACATCATCACGAAAATGGAAGAAATAATACAGGATTTACATGGGGCAAAAATATTCATTAAAATTAATCTCCGGGAAGGTTACCACCAGCTAAAATTACACAAACATTGTAGAGACATTACACTTTGCTACGCACAAGATGGTATTTCACTACAAACGCCTGATCTACGGTGTCAACTCCGCTTTTGAATGCTTCCCAAAACAAGTTGAACAAGTCCTGACTAATTGCCCAGGAGCACGCAATATCAGTGATGACATCCTCATCTAGGGACGCAACATGAAAGTGCTTGATGACCGTTTGAAAACCGTGCTTGCCAAATTTCAGGCTCAAGGTTTGAAAATAAACCTCAAAAAGTGAAAATTTCTGCAAAAACTGAATCACTGACCTTCGCTGGACATCTCAGCTGATGGTATTTCTGTTGATGACTCAAAAGTCAAAGCCATTCAAGCAGCAAGTAAACCAACCAACATGTCTGAATTACGAACCCTTCTCGGCATGATCACCTACAGCTATGATCAATATATCAAGAATTGCCATTGCTGCACCGTTACGAAAACTGACAAAAAAGGAAGTGACTGCATTCAACACTTTGAAAACAGAAAATTGTAGAAGCACCAGTCATGGCATTTTACAACATGATACTCACAGACAGAAAAAGAGGCCCTAGCAGTTTTATGGTCATGCCAACACACCCATCATTACGTCTTTAACATGTCACCATCCACACTGACCACAAACTGCTCACCTCCAAATCAATTGCACCGGCCAGAATCATGCGCTTCTACATCTTCAAGCATGATTTCTCACTCATCTACATTCCAGGACATACAAACGCTGCAAACTACCTTCCCGATATTAGGACAGATTCAACCATTCAAAAAGTTATCACCTATTTGTGCTCTAACAAGTGGATGAAAGAAGCAGACACCAAGCCATTCTTCCTACTCAGAACTGATCTGACAGTGAAAAATGACATTCTAATGAAACAAAATCAGATTGTCATCCCAAATACTCTACATTCTTGAATTCTAGATATTGTCCACAGACATCATCAGGGTATCGAAAACAGTTGCACTACTTCACAAGAAAACATGGTGAGAAATGAAACACTGTCATCCATGGCAAGTTGTTACTCCACCAACCACGAAATGCAAACCTCTACTAATGACAGAAACACCAACCAAATCTTGGGAAACAGTAGCCACCAACCTGAAAGGACCATTTCCTACAAGAGAACACATCCTCATTGTTATTGTTGCTACTACTCCAGGTACCCGGTGATCACCGTCCTGAATGACATCGCATCAGAAAGTGTCATCCAAGCCTTCCGAGAAATTTTCGCTGTATTTGGATATCCGGACACAGTCACTTCGGATAACAGTTCCCAATGCACTTCGAAATAATACTACAGCACCTACCTTTGTTAGCGTGGAATCAAGCCCAGAGTCGTTATACCCTATTGGCCCTCTGCCAACGGTGAGGTGGAAAGGTTCAATCGCACCTTGGCCAAAGCCATCCAAACCGCCCACACAGAAGGGAAAAACTGGAAGAAGGAGTTACCAGAATTTCTGTTACAATACCGCACAACACCCCACTCGAAAACAAGAGTTTCTCCTGCCGAGAAGCCCTGTTCAAGAACAACATTCAAAATGGCATCCCAACCCTAGCTGACCTAGTCTCTGACCGCCACAACCAAATCAGACAGGAAGATCAAAAAGCCAAGCTGAAATGAAACGTTGTGCTGATCACAAACGACATGCGAAACTCAACAACATTGAAGGAGAGCTCGAATTACTGAAAAATCTCCACCAGCAAGATGGAACCACACTTTGAAACCAAACCATACACTGTCATAAAAGTCTACAAAAAGTCAGTGAAACTCAGAAACAGCCTAGGAAAAGAATACGTTTGAGCAAAGGCCCACATAAAGAGATTTCATCGAAATACGTTAAAGGACAGTGACCAGTTCTCTCTCTCTCTCTATACATTTAGCGTCTATTTTCCATGCTGGCACAGGTTAGACGGGTTTACTGACGGCACGCCTCCATCCTACTCTATCCTGCGCCAACCCAGGCTGAATACGTTTCTCAACGAGATCTTTCTTCACAACCTGGCTCCATGTTGCCCGTGGCCTGCCTCTGCCACACTTACCATCTACAACTAAATCTCTACACTTCTTAACTCAGTTATTATCATTCTCTCAACATGACCAAACCATCTAAGCCGACGCCTTTGCAAAAATTTTCTAACACTTTCTAGTCCACAGCGTTCTCTTAACTCATTTGAAGGCTTCCTATCCTTCAATGTCACATTTGACATCCATCTAATCATTCTCATGTCATTACACTCTAGTCTGTTTAATTCAACAGTTCTAACTCCCCATGTCTCCCCACTATATAGAAAAATACTCCTTACACAAGCATCATACACCCTTCCTTTTGTGCAAAGAGATATCACTCTAAAAGTTAGGAGAGATAAAAGTTCTCTAAACTTTTTCCACCCAGATCTAATTCGAGTTATACAACTTTGTTCTGTGCCACCTCCTGTACTAATCATGTCGCCCAAATAACAAAAGCCATCCTTTGTCTCTAAAAAGTCATCACCTATTGGCACAGATTCTACTGGCTGTCCAGCTGCTAAGGTAATATCACCAGTACACACCCTACACACATATACCACCACTGAGGTAAGTCGACCCTTTATAGCACTACACTTCTTATGAACCCAATGATCACAATATTTGCAATATATTGAGTTATTACCAACACCCTTACTACATACAGAGCATGGCCATCTACCTGAAGCAATAGGTGCTGAAATGTCAACTCCGCTGACCATAACTTTTGTCTTACCCATGTTAACTCTAAGCCCTTTTGACTCTATACCTTTCTTCCAAGTAGCAAATTTCGCAGTTAACTCTTCTAGACTATCTGAAATAAGCACAAGATCATCAGCATACAATAATTCCCATGGACACCCTACTCTAAACTCCTGAGATAAAGCTTCCAAAACCATGATAAAGAGTAACGGACTAAGAACAGATCCCTGATGAACACCAACCTTAACTCCAAATATATTTCTTTACCATATTTCTAAATCAACAAACATTTACATTTTCTACAACCTTATTCATCATTCTCTTTATGATTTTTATCTCACAGCTTACCATCATGTACTGCTTTCCTACAAATTTAAATATATATATATATATATTATTTTTAGACGATATTCAACTACCAAGTTGGATATAGCAACGATACAAGCAAACCACATCAAGGTGGTTTATCAAGGTAATTGTAACCTATAATCAACTGGGGTAAAAACGAGACAGTTAAAATGAAGGGGTAAAAACGGGACAGGCTAATGAAACACCTCAGATGAAAAATCTCAAAAATGAATTATCTTTAGACATATTCTCCATCCATCATTTAACCAGAAAAAAACATGGATACCCCTACCTTGTGTTAGTTTTAAAGATCCAATTCTCACACACACTCAACCATAAATTTTCTGATTTTAAAATCACATTTTGCTTGCTTAATATCTATTACACCGTTTATTATCTTCAAAGTTTTTTTTTAATAATTGAGACACATAAACATTCTAATTTAAAACTGCGAAAATGATTTTTGAGAAAGGGGTGTCGTTCATGCAAAAATTGGTGTCCTGTTTTTACCCCAACTGGTTTCCAATAATCGGGGTAAAAACGAGACAGTCCTGTTTTTACCCCCACAGTGTTTCTAGCTTGATGGGGTAAAAGTAGGACACTTCTTTGTAACAATGTGTGCATGTGCTAGCCTCCTTTTCACGGCGCACGTTTTTCAAAGATCATACGATCCGACGTGGAATAGATTGATGCCGGCATATATTTGCCGACGTACTTTTTCCTAATTCAGAGGGCTGTACATGTGATGTTTAAGAGAGCAGCAACAACAATTTCAACTGTACCTGATTAAGTTATATATATATATTCCAACATATTATTTACGTATATTCTTTAGTTTTCTTTAGTTTTCATATTTAAAACTTCTTTGTACCTAGAAAAAAACGTTATAAACATTAGAAAAATAGTTGTAGAAACAAAAACAAATAATCCTTGTACTGTCCCACATTTACCCCTTTAAGGCATTCTACTCTATACCCAAAACAGAATGTGTCCCACTTTTACCCCAAGGGTGTCCCGTTTTTACCCCAAATTGCGAGGTAAAAGCGGGACACATATCAGATCGATTTTTCTAAAAAATAAAAGTCATTGACCAAAACCACTTCGCGCTCGTTCAAGGCCATTTGTAGCCCAATAAAATCACCAAAGATGGTAGCCACAGTTACAGCGGTTCAAGAATAAAGCAAACATATGTTAAAATCGTCCCGTTTTTACCCCAGTTGACTATACAGAAATCTACAGAAATTTCATGGTAAGATCATATTTGACTGGGATCATATTTTTATAACACATAAATTGCATATATATGTAGTGCAATATATTTCTCTTAACAATTGATAAATATTTTATTCAAAATATTTTAATATTTAGGCAGAAATCACTCTGGATATGTCAAAAAGTGCAATCAAGAGAGAAAACATGAAAATAAAGGACCTAAAAGAATCAATGGAATAACAATTCCATAATCATATTTTAGATAATATATCAAAACCTTCTCAATCCGTCAATCCACTCCTTGTAGAAAAGAATACATAGAACACTCCTTGTAGAACACTCCAAATAAAGCTGTACATATTGAGAGCATCGGCACCTTCTCTAGAACAGGTTTGGATGTTTTAAGAAAATTCAACGAAGCTGCTATGTTAAAGAAACAAGTTGAAGATGAAATACATTGGTTAAGAGCTTTCTTGCTGTTGCCACAACGTTTATGTTTTGGTTAGCTATTTTTTCCATCCCTCAAAATGCGAAAATTAAAATCAATGGCGGAGGAGTGTTGTAACTTATAATTTATTACCATACTCTCAAACGCAGTGCTTTATTTTGTTTTTTGTTCTTAAAAACCCTGCATAATAACAATACATACACTAATTTTTCTTATAAGCAAGACAGCTATAAGCATCGTACGAACAAAAATTCCCAATTATTTAAAAATACCTTGTTTCGAAGTTAGCTTAATGTAGTTTATTCAGAGACAGAAGGTAAAATGGGCTTAGTGAGACAATATTAAATGATCAGAAGATATGAGTAAATTTAAAACAAAGCTCAAAATTATACAAAAAAAAGATTTTTATATACTGTATATAATTTACATTTCAAGGGAAATTGCCGGCATATGCATATAAGCATAGTTTCTACCCCTGCTTTCCATAACATACCTAGCATAGCTATAAGCATATTTTTACAGTAAAAATTGTAAAATTGCTAAGCATAGCTACCGTAAGGTCATTTCACAGTCTTGCTTATAAATAAAATTAGTGTATTATAGGTGTAGAAACTTTCGCGCGAAGAGAAAAGCTTACTTAAGCAATGTATATAAATGTAGCGTAAAAAAAATTCAAAACAAAAATTCAATTCAAAACAAAAATTATGATTCCGCGTCAAAACACGTGCAAAGTTTATTTTTGAAAATTCTTTTTACGCATAATTATTACGTTTGTTGTAACATAAATTAACATGTTTTAACTTAAAAATGTTTTCGCATTTTGAAAGATGGAAAAAATAGCTAACCTTATGTTTTAGCATTTAGTTTTGTTACTCGAAATAATGACGTCACTGTCACGAGCTAGTGTGTAGAAAGTATTTACCTTCAAACAAAAGTTGTTGTGTTTCTAAATAATGACATTTAGAATAAATGAACGATTCATGTAAAATGTCATGAGGGATAATTATCACACGCAATTAGCATATAATTTTTGTATCATTCATACCATTTGATTGTGGTTTATTTTTGGAGAGGCATGCACAGGAGTTCCTTTGTTTCCTTTTCAACTAGGTTTTGTCAGTGAACTTTCAGAGGAGAATTGATGGTACCACTCAAGGTAAGCACCTCAAAACTACCCATAAACTATCAGTATCAGAATATTTTCCATCTACTGTTTGTCCGGTATGTGACTACTTTGTGCCCTGCATGCTAAAACTTGAAAAAGTAAAAAGTATTGTTGTTTACATTATTATGTTTATGACTGATTCATGTTTTTTAGAGCATTGATACATATTACTGTTCGTTTATATTGTGTGATATTAGGTTGTATTTATAGCAGTTACTGGACAGTACTATAAGTCAAAGTGTGGCATACTGTAGCATAAAGGGTTATCTTCAGATCATCATGTCAGGATTCCGTTTGTTCCGGCGTTATCATTATTGGTTAAATTCAAGGAAAGACGCGTTAGGAGGAGTTGAAACTTCCGTAAACATATCACGCTCGGCGATGAAGCAAAATCAAGTTCCAGTTTAAAGACGTTATTTGAATGACAAGATGAAGAAATGTCGGACTTTGCTACTCCATCAACTTCATTGATGGCTGAAAAAACATCAACACTTCTCCGGTGTCATCGTAAATTCTGACTCCCCAGTCATTATAAACTAGTGTAAAGTAACTCCCCAGTCATTATTATCTGCTGAATATTGACTCATCAGCTACTTTAACCTAGTGAACTAAAACTCCCTAGAGTTATTATTTCCCGGGAAAAATTAACTCCCCAGTGGATTTTCACTTTCCTTTCGGAAAAATATAAGTCATACTTTTTGAATTTTTGAAGAATGGAAAAAAGTAAACAAAATTATGAAAAATATGTACATATGTAATATTTCTCATGGTCTCAAAAGTTTTGAAAATAAAATGAAGATTAAAACACGGTAAACATGTCAAATAACAATTATTTGGCTGTAGAAGCTTCGGTTCTTTACACGCTACTGGTTCAAAAGGAATAGAGTCAACATCCGCTATCTCGAACTCCAGTGAATCTATTATTTACTGCTCTGAGATACTTCTCCACTAACTAAGTAAAATAAGAGAAATAGTTTTATGTTTAAGTTTTCAAGGTTAATAGAAGACACAAATGTATTGATACTTTTGCTTGCGTTCATTTTCTTCCAAAAAATGCAAAATACTACCTTAAGGACAGAAAATAAATCGAGATAAAAACGTGCGGAATAAATTAGTGCGAATTAAGAGCCGAATTTTTTTATATTAATGCGGAATTCAATTAAATAGTGCGAATCGAGGTAAATGGCTAAATGTGCGGAATTTATTAATGCCATTTCGAAATTTTTATAAAATTTGCGAATTTAATTTATGCGATTCCGTACGTTTTTTCACTTCGTAAGCAAGGTCCGCAAACGGCCCTATTTTCTAAGACTTAGATATTTGAAGACATGTGGAAGTCCTAAGTTCATGGTGGGAGATCAGGGATGATGGGGACAGAAGAAAAGCTGAATGTCTTATGGCATTATTCCTCCCGGCCTCGCAGATTCAACGAATGAGAAACGATTCGATGCGGTAATGGTTTCATATGCGATTATTCCGTACGTTTTTTCACTTAAGCAAGACCCCCAAAAACGGCCCTATTTTCTAAGACAACTTAAATATCTGAAGACTTTTGGAAGTCCTAAGTTCATGGTGAGAGATCAGGGATAATAATGATGGGGACAGAAGAAAAGCTGAATGTCTTGTGACAATATCTCATATATAATCAAATGTTTTAGAGTTCATCATCTAAGATGTCAAAAATATTTGTAAAATCGCTTCCATCTTCATGCTCCCTCTCGTCATCTGAATCTTCTGACATATGCTTTTGTGTAACGAAGCGAGAAATATCTTCTTCACTACATGGCTTGTATATCCCTTTTATCTGGAAGGGAACCATCCGTTTCTACAGGATCCGCAGAAGCAAACGGGTCAAGGCTTTCAATTTTAGACCCACGAGTGCTTCAGTTATTTTTACATTGGACAAAGTTTAATAGTGCGAATTGCTAATTTTTTTGCGGTGGGCGGAATTTATTAGTGCGAATTGCAGAACTCGATCAGATTTGGGCGGGATTTATTAGTGCAAAATACACCCTAATTCGCACTAAGTAATTCCGCACTATTTTATTCCGCACTATTTTATCCTCGCCTTATCTTCTGTCCTTAAGGTAGTTTTTTTTAGAAGCTTGCATATTATTAGCTTGAAAAATCCGATGTTTAACTCACTGCATGAATTGTAAAAAAGGAGGATTCATCAGAGGCACAACAACATCCGAGGTATGACAGCTGATGATGCATGAAGAAGTTTGAAAAGACGTTGCAGTCGATCCGAGGTATGACAGCTGATGATGCATGAAGAGGTTTGAAAAGACGTTGCAATCGAGCCTTCCTGCAATCACTTACGGGTGAACAACTGCAACCGTCAACAAAGAAAGGAGACGTAGCTCGCATGGTTATCAGGGCGAGAGATTTGCAGGTTAAGTGCCAAGTGCATTTTTCGACGTAAGGGTTTTAACCCAAACGCTTCACGGCATTTGACTCGGAGCCTCCAAAGCTGCTATCTGAAAAAATGAAGCAGACTAAAAAAGAGCATACAACAGGCTGATTCTTAAAGTGGAGAAAGGGCCGTTTACCCCTCTTTTGTTCACGATACAAAAAGGTGTGGCACGGGAATGCACCACGTTCAACAAGGGTTTGACAGAAAAGAAACGAAACAACACTATAGTAATGGCGTCGATACAAACGATATGAAATATGCTTCTTGTTGCTAAAATCGGTTCTAGGAAATAACCCCCCCGGATAAATACTCCCCGGAAATATACCCCCCGGAGAATTACCCCCTGGAAAAATACCCCCCCCGGAAATATACCCCCTGTACAATATACCCCCGGAAATATACCCCCCGTACAATAAACTCCCCGGAAATATACCCCCGTAAAAATACCCCCGTAAAATGAACCCCAGAAATATAGCCCTGGAATAATAAAAAAGTGCGAGAAAATTAACTCCCGAAAGTGTTATATTTCTCATAAGATTGAATGATTGTAGGAAAATCAAAAGAATTATTGTTCTATGTTCTTTAAAATCCGAGATTATGAGCGATGCTTCGAAGATAACGCATGTTTTCACGATTTGGATAATCATCTAGTATTGCAAGGATTCGCTCGTTGCAATCCATGTATTGACGACGCTGTGTTGGAGGAGGATGTCCACCTTCCGCTTGTAAGATCTCAGTACGGTTTATAGATTCTTCCTTCTTTAGCAATTCCAAGAATTTCCATTAGGATGCGAAGATGAGCAAAGGGTTTGAAAGCGCCGGTGCCATCCTTCAATATAGTTGTTTGTTCGCGGCATCTTTTGTTGTGTTCGATGGAACATGTTCCATCTCTGGGATGGGAAAAAGTGGCACAGCGCGTGATGCATTTTGTCGGAACCTCCCTATGTAGTTATCTTCAAAATAATCTAGGAGACGGTCAGCATCAACCTGATAATTTGTGACTGTTGTTTATTAACTTTTAATTTATTCTGCTTAGCTTCATTTGATCTAGTCTAATCTGTCATAGCGCTGTGATTACCTAGATGTACTATATATTATAGTTTCCCTAGGCCAGTTCCCTTTTTAGGATGGTTTATATACTACTATATACTACACTACTATAACTGATGCTACAATTAATACAATAACAAGTTCGAATAGAAACCAGTTATTCACTGTAAACATTTTCCTGATCAAAAAGCACGAACCATCCTGATCGAACGTGTAATCGAACGAATTTGTTATTTTCTTTTTTTGCGTTTTTTTTCTTTGTAAACCAAATTTTAGAATAAACTACTTTTAGGACTAATATTTTTAAAAAATTAAGAAACTTTTGATACTAGGGCCTTCGCTAGTTTCTTATAAAAAACAAACGTGTATCAACAGATTTTCAACAGCTGCATTTTTCATGGGAGTTTATTGTACGGGAGTATTTTTCCGGGGGGTTTATTTCCGGGGGGGTTTATTGTACGGGGGTATATTTCCGGGAGGTTTATTGTACGGGGGGTATATTTCCGGAGGGTTTATTGTACGGGGGGTATATTTCCGGAGGTTTTATTGTACGGGGGTATATTTTCGGGGGGTATTTTTCCAGGGGGTAATTCTACGGAGGATATTGTTCCGGGGGTTTATTTCCTGACACCGCTAAAATCATGTCTCGTGTATTTGCGAGGAACAACAAAAATCCAACGTCTGACACTAATTGAAGAATAAAAAGCTTTCATTGCAATATGAATGAAGCGATTGTTGAGATCAAAAATAGAAATAGCAAATAAACAACGATCTACAACACAGTCTAGATATTTTCACAGCAAAATTGTTGATGATAACTGAAAGGTCGAAGTCATTAATAAGATCTGACTAAATGCTCATGATTGCTAAATTGACTAAACGGTCTTGAACCATCGATATACACAACCGATTCTTAATTTATTTTAATTTTGAAACGATTGTTCACCGCTGCAGTTTGCCACCATCAATACCAAGTAAATTCTAAGAGCAATCTCGACATTGTAAAATGTAGGTTGCACATGTTTGGATATGATGAGGTTGTACAGGAAGAGCTCAGTACTGATATCTTCAGGTTCTTCATCTTTAAAGATGTTTGCAAACGTGACAAATTGACACAACTCGTCAACAAATGCATCGTCTAGATCGTCAGGATAGGGAGTGACGGATCTCTTGGCAGATTCTTTAATTTCGTTAAAGGAAGTTTCCTAAAAACAGAAAGTTTAAAACTTACAGTATTACAGCAGACTGCTTGATGTATTATGTGTATCATTATATTTTATCTCACCTATCATGTATCTTTGTGATGGGCTGAGCCGTGCTTCTTCTTCTCGGCCGTAGTTCAAAGGATCTAATCGCACATTGCGACGTCTCTTTCGAGTTTCTACCTGTATATACTCTGTGGAACCAGACAACTTCTGCCCTTGCCTCTGATATTTATTGAAGCAATCACGCTTGGACAAAATGAAGTCCTTTAAACTCGAATCAAAACTTGATGCCGATGTGTAGAAATCATGAAAAAGGCATAAAAGGTTAATAATTACATTGAGATAAAGACGGAAGGTTACAATTTATGTATTCTAAATTTAAGTGTATTCTACTGTTTGCCTGGATTGACTATTAACCAATTACACTAACTAAACTTTTCAAAAAAATCGAAAGATTTAACTGGGTTCAGGCAGCAATCTGATGCATTCTTTTGCGAGAGGACTCTTATGCATCACCTATAAAAATCGGATACCTATGAATTTAATCAGCTACATAATGCGTCATGTTCAGAACACAATTTACTTTGGCTTGCAGACTACATTGAGTCACTCATTGAAGACGCATTGGCGTAACTTTAGCCGCGGCAATCTGTTATCAAGGCCTTGCGCTGTAAAGAATTCCATTCGAATTCCGTTTGTCACGGAGAATATGTCACGTGACTGAACACTCTATTTTCATGTCTAAGCTAAGCTAAAATTTAAATAATAACTTTACTCATTTCATGATGTACGAAATAGCACGGAATTTCTTTGAAACAGTATACTTTAATGGCAGAAAATTTCGTGGGAAGAAAATTTTGCGAATTTCGCGAATTGGCCTTTCATTCGCGAAATTAAATTCCCGCAAAAAAAAACCTTTTCTTCGTTCGCGAAATAAATTTTAGTACTTTTTTTCGAACTTTCAATTTTCAATACTTCCCTATTAATGATCACCAAAGACATTGCGTTCGTTGTAAGTTTTCAAGGGTAAAATAAAGACTAGACTAAAGTTGTCCAAAGCAAAGTGTTGTTTTATTTTCAAGAGAATGGTATCATAACGTAAAAAGCATACAATATAGGATTTTAGTCGTCTAAAACAACACTATTTTCTTCTGAACTTTTTTTTGTCGACTGTACTTTTCTTGGTTAAATGATGAAGATATTTATGCGCCGGAAGATGATCATTGTAAGGTTTTCGATATTTTTGAAGACATTGAACATTAGATATCATGAAAAATATAGTTAGTATTTCTTTAGAGTTATGTTAGTATTATATACAACATGTTTTAAAAGTGTGAAGAACAAAAAATCTGGTTAATAAACAAACTAAAATGTTGAATTTTGATTGTCTTTTCCAAAACAGGAACAAAAAAAAATAATTTCGATTTTGGCCATTCGGGAAATTATAATCCCGCGAAATTTTCTGACAATAATTAAAAAAATCAACCGATCTAGTGGGAGTCCCTTTTGGTGGGAGCCTTCGACCCCTCCCCCCTCCCTTAATCCGGCCCTGCCAAGTTTTAGGCTGCTTTTCCATTTCATATGGAATCATATGGAAAATTCAACTACGAATTCCTTGAAGTGCAAAAAAATTAAAGCGGTGCTGGTAGCAGGAGACTACACAATACATTCTATCCAAGCACCGGATGTATCCTGGAGTTTTATGATGAATGACTTTCCAGTGTCGGATTATACGTAGAAACCGACTGTGGTAACTTAAAGGCATCCCGGAGATGTGGTTCAATCGATTATAAAATTCTTCGAGAAATTATGCCAAGAGATAATACTTTTGTCTCTTGTGCTTCAACATGCGTCATGGCTACCAGTCAAGATAATCACTTGCTTTAAAGATGGTCATCCTTGCAGTGAAGTCGGTCGATGCTCAAGAAGCAGTTGGTTCATATGAACCCTACTGAGTCAAGGATAGAATGGCTGCATGTCCCGAGAACTTGATTGTTGAAGAGGACAGTTGCTATCATCTTTTGTTTCACCACACCGGATAACACCGAAATACCTAAGATTTTATGAAATAAAAACCCAACACTCATCACAATTAATTCAGTAAGCGCCATTCTCAAAGCAAAATAATTAAATAAGCAATAAGCAAAAGCATTACGGTAGTTGCTATAGACTTCAGCTTTTGACAACTTTGGAGCTTTTGACAACTTTAAAAAAGAAAAAATGCGATGTGTGAATTAGGCTTATTTTTTCCAGCCAACCGCTCCAAAATATCTCGTGAAACATGAGTGTGTTTTTATTGCTGTAAATTAAGGCCACCTGAGGCGTAACCAATGACTTTCGGACCTCTTAGGAATAACATGTTATGCTTTCTAACAAGATTTGGCGGGAAATTAAGAAACTTTACGTTGTTTTCTACCGAGTGGAACATTTTAGGCTTCTCATCAGCTAATGCATCAGAAAAAGCGTATAAAAAAAGTGTATCAAAAGATTCTTAAAATACTAAAAAGCACCCCGAGATATAAACTACCTACCTTTTCAACGACGAATATGGTATCTAGAATAACCTAAAACTAAAAGCAAGATCAAGAAGAAGGATTTTTGGAATTTTCCTTCTTCAACTTATGAACCTATAATAGTTAACCTCGAACTGTTTTTGCATTAATGAATATATTTCATAGTTATTCCAGGAAAGAAAACATACATATAAGTATTGTAGTAGTGTTGCAAGATTCTCTTTTTGATACATTTTCCCTTTACTAAATCCTTCCCGAACCAATCAACTTTGTTAACTTTCTATAAAAATTACGCAAATATACAACACACTTCAGACTAGGACATTTTTGAACGCAGGACTGGCATTGCATAGTATATATATTAGAAAGCAGCGGACGTATATATTTCTTGGCATAAACCAATGAAAGTATTATATATATTCTTTCTAAAATAGATTTTCTGAATTTTTGTTTTGTGTGAGGGAACATTCTTAACTATTATACAAATTATTTTAAAATCTTTTCCCAACACAAAATAATTATGGATTGTTCTATGATAAAAATATCTCCGCTCGAAAGAATTATTAACAAAAAAATGTCCACCCTGCCAGAAACTTTCTACTCCAAAATGTCCAAAATACTCCAAATATATATATATATATATACCATTTATTCTCTTCACCATCTATATATATCTATATATCTATCTATAATCTATCTATATATATCTATATATATAATCTAGTTACAAAAGCATTTACATGACCATTCAGATCAGTCCATTAAACTCATTTCCATCTAATATATACAATAGCCAACAGCTTTCAAAGTTTCCTCAACAGTTTTGTGACCATCACAAAGTTCTGAACAAAGTGTTAGAGTCTTTTGTAATATATTTGTTAAATTCTGAACACGTTTAATTGATCAACACCAAATATTATTTATGATTAAGTTTTTCATTATGTTCATGTCACAATGAAAGGTGTCAACATATCATGTTTACAGGGGTTGAATAGAATCAACATACTCCACTGATTATGTAAACAATGCTTACAAGGTCAATATATTGCCATTATAAAAATTTCTTAATAACCGAAAATACCTTATTTGTACTAATTTTCGCACGTACTAATTTTCGCGCAATCAGAAAAATGCTTTAAAATTTTAAAATTCTGATTTTTATATATATATATGTATGTGTGTGTAAATAGGCAAATAAAATAATAAAAATTTCCACTTTATTTATCCTAATCAATCAAAACTACACTATGTTCTCTGCTTCAAGCTCTTGTTCTGCGTTTTTACGTGCAATTTTCTTGAACATAGCACGATTATCCTTTGATTTATTTTTCGCTACTATAGTAGTAGAGGTTTTAGATAGTCTTGGTTTCCTTGCAATTGCTGAACTTTGGTTGGTGAGTGTCGCCGTTGTTGTGTCCAGTTGCTTTGGCAATGATACATGGAAAGTTCCCAAAATCACAATTTCCCGAGGTTCCTCAAAATGTTCAAGGTACTTTTTAAGTAATTCGGTACTTTTGATTATACCAGTGACGACTCCGATTCCGAATGGGAATTGGACAACAATAATTGTTGAAGCGCCTTTTTCATGTTCGAAGAATGACATTAACTTGTGACAACTCATTGATATTACCTTAGAAATATTTCTTGTAAAATTGGGGTCTTTTCCTAGATGGGTTTTGTCCTAGGGGGTTTTTTTCACCTAGAGGGGTTTTGTCCCAGGGGGTTTATACCTAGAGGGGTTTTGTTCTACATTCTCATATTATATCGGGCCGTAACATCCTACAATCCTATGTTATGTTTCTATTTTTAGAGAAAGAATTAATTTAGCTACTTTTATTAATATATAACATGGATATAAAATGCTTCACAGATGAAAATACAGTCAGCATTATATTGCAGTCCAATGTTCCAGAGGTCACTAAAAACGAAGATTGTTGCATTGGCATTGATGAGGCAGGTCGAGGACCTGTCTTAGGTTTGAATAATCATTGTATATAGTATACATCCATAATGATATTTATAGTGAGATAATTCTTCCTTTGGAGAAAAACTTATGAACACATAATCTTTATTTTTGAGCAGTATTATTCTGTCTTTATTCTCTGGGTTTTTGTATAGTATGGTCTATCCTCGAGTGGTACTCTATGGCATGCATTGTAGCATATCCTTTATTATTGAGAATAGACATGCAAAGAAGACACATATTGTTTCTGTTATTATTGTTCTTGTCACATAATTCTACAGTTTTTATTACAGGTCCAATGGTTTATGGGATCTGCTACTGCCCTCTCAGTATGACAGATAAGCTGGCTGATCTTGGATTTGCTGGTTAGTTTCTTATTTTTCTAATTTTCACTAAAAATAATCAGGGGATCATTTTGAGTTTACTTGTAGTTTATTATGATATGTAATTTGTGTTAAAACAAAAGATTAATTTTGAAAATCTGTAGAGTAACTTTATCTGTGTTATGGGTATAAACTGATTTTCATTAGAAATTTTTTGAATTTCACGAAGAATCATGCCTGCAGTGGACATTGTTTGCATCTACATTCCAAATTGCAATAACAGGGAAGTTAAAGATGGCACCAAAAAGGGGTTTTCCACCTATTGGATTGAGGGGGAATTTTACTATGTTAAAATTAGGGTAATAACAAACATTTCCTGAAAGTTTCAGCTTGTTACATTTTTTTAGGTTACCCTATTTTTTAACTCAAATCCCTCTGACTAAAAGTTTTTTTCCTCTGAATGTTTCTTCTTAACTGTGAAAAGCATGCTCACAGCTGTGACTTTCTTCTTCCCAAAAATCCAATTCAAACTTGACCAGAAATTTGAGGTGCAATCAAACCAGCATTTAAAGAGGCGACAAAAACTGAATTTATCTTGTTGCTTTACCTAGTTGAAAATCACAGTATTTTAGACATAGAAGACAAAGTTAAACAGAAAAAGATATATATTTAAATATATCTTTGCACATCTTTTTATTAACAGGCTTCTATACATTTTGAGGGTCACAAAGTTCAGTATCTTTCAAAATCAGTTTTCTTTCTGTTTATCAAGGAGCCAGATGTTGGCAAGCAGTCTTTCGTAATCAGGTACAACAAAATGACTTGAGCCGTTTGGAATCACTTCCAATGAACTGGTTCAGCTGAACATGTCATCATCAGATTGTAGATTCACTGACGTATTTTCTAAGGTAGCATTGGTATCTAGTTTGGGCTTAAGGCAAATCATCCAGAATTCCTCTGCCATCCTTGCCCTTGTGTAAACAACAGCAAACCACTACTTATTGACTAAATCAGATTATTTTGTTGGTGTATGTAGCAATTGCTAACTCTTCGGATTTTAACATTGTTGTCAATCTCATCTCTATCACTGCTCAATATGAATTCTGCAAGATCATCTGAATCACTTGATTTCTCCAGCTTCCTGAGCTTTTTCAAACTTCTAATTGAAGGGACCAGCAGTAATGGCAGCTGGTAATATCATGACTGGTTTTTATGTTTTCAGTGAGGGAAGATACCTTTCCGCAGTTCGTATACTCTGCATTCATTTTTAATTTGACCTTCCTTTTTGTCACTTTGCTGTTTTAAAACTCTATCATGTACAGCAGAAGCTTTGCACTATCGTTTTGGGATCTTTCAGCGCTATTTTTGTTTACAATCATTCAATACAATACAATACAATTTAGCAAGATTATTCCAATCTTCATAATAACAGCACAAAAATGATAGAAAAGTAATACCTCCAAGCAATAATTTTAAAACACGGCAAGGCATGAATGTCTTTATAACAACCATAAATAAGATATCTTCATTTCGAGGAGCATCTAATATCAAGATGAAAATTTGTGTAAGGAACATTACATCCAAGTAGGAAATCGCCTGCCAAAATGTGAAAGAAATTTAAGTAAAACTTCAAACTAGCAGCATCAGAACATAACTAGTTCTGCAAAACTATAGTGATTTCTTTCATAACTTGCAATCAAAATCTCACCTGCATTTAGAGGGGCGCCTACCTGTGCATAAACATAAATTTGTATTCATAGTTTTAGGCCCTTGTCCCTTGGAGTTCCTGGACACTTGTTCTGCCCTGGTGTTCTTGGACACCCATTCTGTTCTATCCCTGGTGTTCTTGGACACCCACTCTGTTCTGCTCTGGTGTTCTTGGACACCTGTTCTGTTCTGTCCCTTGTTATTCTTGGACACCCGTTCTGCTCTGATGTTTTTCGACACCCATTCTGTTCTGCTCTGATGTTCTTGGACACCTGTTCTGTTCTGTCCCTTGGTGTTCTTGGACACCCGTTCTGTTCTATCCCTGATGTTCTTGGACACCCATTCTGTTCTGCTCTAATGTTCTTGGACACTCATTCTGTTACGTCCCTTGGTGTTCTTGGACACCCATTCTGTTCTGCTCTGATGTTCTTGGACACCTGTTCTGTTCTGTCCCTTGGTGTTCTTGGACACCCATTCTGTTCTGCTCTGGTATTCTTGGACACCCATTCTGTTCTGCTCTGGTGTTCTTGGACACCCGTTCTGTTCTATTCCTGCTGTTCTTGCACACCGATTCTGTTCTGCTCTGATGTTCTTGGACACCCGTTCTGTTCTATCCCTGGTGTTCTTGGACACCCACTCTGTTCTGCTCTGGTGTTCTTGGACACCTGTTCTGTTCTGTCCCTTGTTATTCTTGGACACCCGTTCTGCTCTGATGTTTTTCGACACCCATTCTGTTCTGCTCTGATGTTCTTGGACACCTGTTCTGTTCTGTCCCTTGGTGTTCTTGGACACCCGTTCTGTTCTATCCCTGATGTTCTTGGACACCCATTCTGTTCTGCTCTAATGTTCTTGGACACTCATTCTGTTACGTCCCTTGGTGTTCTTGGACACCCATTCTGTTCTGCTCTGATGTTCTTGGACACCTGTTCTGTTCTGTCCCTTGGTGTTCTTGGACACCCATTCTGTTCTGCTCTGGTATTCTTGGAGACCCATTCTCTTCTGCTCTAATGTTCTTGGACACCTGTTCTGTTCTGCTCTGGTGTTCTTGGACACACGTTCTGTTCTGTCCTTTGGTGTTCATGGACACCCATTCTGTTCTGCTCTAATGTTCTTGGACACCTGTTTTGTTCTGCTCTGGTGTTCTTGAACACCCGTTCTGCTCTGTCATTTGGTGTTCTTGGACACCCGTTCTCTTCTGTAAAATGATAATTCTCATTATGTTCAATTGGTTTTTAACAGTTTAAATTGCGAACCTCTGAATGAAGAGCAGATTGACAAGACACACTCAAAAGATGAACCTTTTCTTTACCTCTGCCTTTTTATATATGACGTTATCGTT